>JAZKJV010002784.1:0-734325 GCA_037367405.1 Ottelia alismoides
TTTCTTTAGTTTTTATTTAGTCTATTAAATAAATGTACACACTTGAATATTTTGCATAATTGGACCTCTAGTTTTGTGTATTTGCTATTTTGTCCCTGCTTGTGTGAGACACGTGCTTTGTCACCTGAGATCTTGGACTTTTTGCATGTTTGGGCATGGAGTTTATCCGACGTTATGAATTGAACATTTAGTTTACATATCTGCATTTATGCCCCTATGTGTACTGAATTGGAACATGTGTGGAATTGATGTGATATTTGCACTGATGCCCCTCTAGTTTTCATGCGTTTATGTATTTAGCCCTGAAAGTTTGTATCTTTGCGTATAGGTCCATGTGTGCTGTAGCCTTTGTAGTGACTGAATAAAATATCAAATTAAATCCAAATCGAGTGAAATTTGGATACGTGGCTCCTGCCACTGTGTAAAAATTTCATTAATTTTTTGGAACATTTTTATTGCTTTTTGCTATTTTTAAAAAATAAAAAACCATCATTTTGCTACTGTTTGAACTAGAAAAGCAACTAAACATAGAAAATTTCATCTAAAATTTCTAAAAAATATTAGGAATTGTTTGTTTAGTTGTTTTTGAGTTTCTGTCCAATTTTTTTGTCATTTGGATTTATAAAATTCCTAAAAATCACAAAACCCTAAAAATCTTATAAAAATTCTTAAAAACTCCATAAATACAAAAAATGGAAACTCTCTTTCTGTAGCTTAGTTTTTATATCTAGTTTTCTTAAAAATTGTCTCCAGATTTTTAGAGGCTAACTATTTATTTTTAATTAGCCTTTCAAGTCTGGCTGCACACTGATTCATTGTTTTCCCCTTTTTTTAATTTTTATAAAATCAAGTAAAAATAAAAAAATCTTGAGAAAATTAACAAAAACACTTAAAAATATAAAAACTTCAAAAACAATTTTATTTGAATTTTCTGAGCATTTTTAAATGTTTAATAAATTGTGGAATTTGTCCCTTTTAGCTCTTTTCTTATGTTTCATTTATAATTAAAAACACAAAAAAAATAAAAATACATAAAATCCACCAATAATATTTTGTCTTTTTATTTTATCTTTCGACTACTTTGTAGGCTCTTTGAGCCAATCCGTGCTTCTTGAGTTCGACCCTTATCGCTATACCAGGTTAAATAAATAGCAAAGACCGCTTATTCGGATTTCAATTCTGATTATTTTTTATTTGGTGGTCTCTTTTTCTTGTTGAGTCCAATCTGCGAGATCCGGGTCGCAACGACCCTTGATTTATTTTATCCCTACTCGGATCTTGTGGGATTTTCGGCTCATCAGGTATCTCTTAGAACTGGATACTCTCGGAGCTAACATGAATGCAGATATGTAGTCCGACTTCATTCTTCTATCGCTCCCTAAGTATTTCAATAACTTTGTAGTGTCATTCACATGAACAAGGTGAATTGATCTAATATTGAGTTATTGACTTCATTAAAGTCTACAGGAGCTGTAATAAAGAAAGATAATCCCTCTAACAGTGCAATGGTTGCACAGATCAAAGGGAAGCACAGTCGGAAGTAAGGATCTTGGAAGGGCTCGACCCAAAAGAGAAAGAAGAAGATGAGTCAAATTGGCTCATCTTCTACTACTTCCACACTAGTTACATCAAAGAAGATCGATGTGTGTCATTACTACAAGAAGCTCGGGCACTGGTAGCGTAACTTCCTAGATTACCTGACGTCTGTTGACAAAGGTAAAGCCCCAACAGTATGATTCTACTTCCATAATTGAAACTAATTTTATCGTAGGATGAGAAGGTAGGTGGGTCATTGATTCTAATGCTTCTGTTCATATATGCAATTTTTTGCATCTATTGTAGGAAACTAAGAGTCTTGATGAAGAGGAGATAGTCATCCAGATGTGATCTAATGCAACTATTGCAACAGACGTCATCGGGACCTGCAAACTATCATTATCTAGTGGAAGAGTCCTAGTACTTAAAGAATGTCTTTATGTTTCTGATGTCAGAAGAAACTTAATATCTATATCTAAATTAGTAGGAAGTGGATATTCATTACTATTCTGTAGTAAACATGCCATGAATCGTTATGATAAAGATATTACATATGGTGTCCTGACTTCTGATGGACTATATGAATTATACATTGATGAAAATTTCATGAATGTTACTGTAACTAATAAAAACTCTAAAAGATCAAGGGAGGACAGAAATCATACGAATATGATTTGGCATCAAAGACTTGGTCATTTATCTGTTGATAGGATCAATATATTGATAAAGAATGAACCCTTAGATTTTCTACAGGTCCAATCTTTACCTACCTGTGAACATTGTATTCGAGGTAAAATGACTCGGATGCCTTTCCGTAACAAGGTTACTCGATGCAAGGTTATTCTTGACCTAATACGTACCGATGCATTTCTGTACTGTGACTTCAAATGGATATCGATATTATTTTACGTTTATTGATGACCATTTGTGATGGGGGTTTATCTTCCTACTACATCATAAATTTGAAACCATTGAAAGGTTCAAAGTGTTCAAGGTTTTCGTTGAGAACCAAATTGATAGGAAGACTAAACGGGTTCGATCTGACCGAGGTGGCAAGTACCTCTCAGATGAATTTAAGGAACAATTTAAAGAGAATGGAATTGTTTCCAATATCACTCCTCCTAAAACCCCCCAACTTAATGGTATTGTTGAAAGACACATCAGGACCATCATGGACATGGTCCGTTCAATGAAGAGTAAAGCACATTTACCACTTAGTTTCTAGGGATATGTAGTAGAGATTATAATATATATCCTTAATAAGATTCCTAGCAAGTCCGTACCTAAGACTCCTCATGAGATTTGGTATGGAACCAAACCTAGTGTTAACCACTCAAGGATTTGAGGTTGCTTCGTCCACGCGAAGTACATGGACACAAGTAAGCTAGAGTCTCACACTCGTGAATGCACTTCATTGGGTATGTTAAGGATGATATTGGATACCAACTTTAGGACATTGACACTCAAAAGATTTTTGTCTCCATAGATGTAAGATTTCTGAGGATGACTTCCTTGAGAGTCAAGACATAGATGAAGTGAGGGAACTCATTGAACTCTTAAGAATAATGAGCTTCCCGAATCAGAAATTGAATAAGTAAATGAAGATGTAACACATGTACCTCTTCGAAGGAGTTGAGGTTGGTCGTACCATCTGAAAGGTACAGATTTCATGTGTTAGGTGAAACTCACAATGATCCAGCTTCATTTGATGAAGCACTCGTGGATCATGACATATATAGATGGATGCTAGCAATATAGTCAAAAATTGACTCCATGCATAAGAATGGTGTATGGACCATGGAGGATCCATCTATAGGGGTAAAATCTATTGGGTGTAAATGGATCTTCAAGAGAAAAAGGAGACCTTATGGGAAAGTAGAGACTTTCACAACACGACTAATAACCACAGGATATACACAAAGAGAAGGCATCGACTACGATGAGACATTCTCTCCTGTGGCTATGCTTAAGTTGATCAGAATACTGCTTGCTATAGTTGTATATCTTGACTATGACATCTGGCAGATGGACGTCAAGATGGCTTTCTTCCATAGATACCTCGAGGAAGATATCTAGATGGAGCAACCACATGGCTTCATAATCAAGGAAGTCAAAGTATGCAAGCTAAAGAAATCTATCTATGGGCTCATACAAGTTTCTCGTAGCTAGAACATCATATTTGATGAAATCATAAAGAGTTATGATTTTGTGCAAAATCTTGATTAGCCATGTGCATCCAAGAAGCTTATCAGGAGCGCCATTGTGTTTATCGTGCTTTATGTATATGAAATCCTTATCATTTGAAATGATACAAAGATTATGACCACTGTTAAGATTTGACTCTCCCATACCTTCAAGATGAAAGATCTTGGAAAAATCTCTTATATTTTGGATATGAAATTGTTCAGAAATCGAGAAAAGAGGATCTTGAGATTGTCACAACATGGGTACATTAAAAAAATCATGGAGTGTTTCCATATGGAGAACTTCAAGAAAGGCTTCCTTACCTTAAGACATGGTATCCACTTGTCTAAAGAGATGTCACCCTAAAGTGTTGAGGAAAATAAATCCATGGATGGATGCCCCTATGCATCAGCTGTAGGAAGCTTAATGTATGTAATGATGTGTACAAGGTCAGATATTTGCCATGCAGTGGGAGTAGTAGGCCATTACCAATCCTGTTGTGGAGAGAAACATTGGAATGCAGTGAAGAACATCTTCAAGTATCTAAGACGGACACAAGATTACATCTTGGTATATGGAGATGGTGATCTCCAAGTCTTGGGATACACAGATTCTGACTTCCAAGGGTTTGTGTTTCTGTTGAACTATGGTGCTTTGAGCTGGAGAAGAAAGAAGCAAGACACTACGGTCGATTCAACAACAAAAGCTGAATATATTACCGCATCGGATGCTGCAAAGGAGGCGGTATGGTTGCACCAGTTTACCATGGAGCTTGGCATAGTTGACGAATCGTGAATCGCCCTATTTAATTTGCATGAATTATCAAGCGTTTAAATTAATGTCATTTTGTTGTAGGCGGGCAATCGGAAGGGATCGAGAAATAACCACAAGAAATTTAGTCAATTTTAATCAATGTGGTTTTATGTTTATTTTACTTGGACAAGTTCCAAGGTTGAACTCAAGGAGGCAAAGGAACAACCTAAAATTTTGTCTATCAAAGTTCATGCACGATTTTTGAGACGGTTTTTTTGTATTTTTAATGTAAGTTTGGGATGCAAAATGCAACTTTGGTCGATTTTAAGGACTAGAAAATGAATATCAATCAAACGATGTCCCAAAAATATGAAACTTGGCCAATATGACAACTATGACAAAATAATGCACTATTTTTTGGAATTTTTGGATGTAAAATAAATATTTTATGAATTTATGAATGTAAACACAACAAATTTCAATATTAATTATAATAAATATTAAACCTAATTATTTTAAAGATATAAAATTATCCAATATCTATCACTAAGCGATTGATCTCAGAAAAATCCTAAACCTTAAAAATACTAGATTTAATACATATTAAAAATTAAATATTTAAATATGCAAAATGATTTTTATAAGGCAAATTATGTATGCAAATACTAAATATTTTTGGGCACGAAGTAACATACAACTAGCCCTTCAATCCATGAATTTTTTGCAATTTTCAGCACAATAGTTAATTAGTTATGAATTTTTAAGCACAGAATGGCCAAAATATGTAATTTTCCACGAAAAAATTAATTATTAATTGACCATAGATCACAAAAATATCAAACTTATGCCAAGATGTAGAGATTTAATTGACGAACACGGTGCTATTTTTTAATAATAAAAATAATGCAATAAATAGGTTCAGAGTGGAGGGGGAACACAAGAGTATTACTACAAATGACAATAATAAAATAATGTAGGGAGGATTAATTTGTAATTACCGGAACTATGATGGGGGTAGGTGCGAAATTTCCAGGTGTTCACATGTGTCGCACGTGACCTCTGGACGGCGGCGGCACTGCTATCATTCGGAGGTCCTCCGAGGGCTTCTTTGTAAATTATCATGCTCTCCACGTGGGTATCGCGTGCGGGGCTCCTTCCTGGAATACGGTCAACCCCTATGGGGGGTCTCTACAGTTGTCCCCACAACGCACGTGCCAAGCACCTGAGAAGGGGTCTTAGGCTTCGTGCCCGGTGTTTTCTGGCGGAGGGGAGGGGCTGAATCAGTGGAGCAACACTGCATCCTACGGCGGTTGATGGTGGAAAAGCTCGCGCGGAGGAGTGGCATTTGAGGGCGGAGAAGATCGTGACGACGACGAGATTTGGGGGCACCTCCGTGTGATTGGGAAAGGGGGAGGAAAGGGACGAGGTACGGGAGTCATCCAATCGGTCGAGATCGGACGACCCTGATCTCGCCACATGGCAGCAAGAGGAGAGGTCGGCTCAGCACTTGTAGGGGCACGTGCTCGGGAGGCATGTGCTCCGCATGTGCGAGTATTTTTATATTATAAAAAACAAAAATAAATAAGGCAGAAAATGGGTGACATGTGGCTGCTCCAAGAGCTGCCACGCGTCAGCATCACAAAAATCAAAAAATAAAAACATTGATAAATATATATAAAATAATAAGTGACCTCGCATCAAAAAATTTTCTTTATGAAAGTTGCTCTTTTCGATGAGATCTACAACTTTCATAAAGAAACTAAAACCAAAATCGATCATTTGCACACAATGATGTTTTTTGGGATATCTCATGTACATAGAATACCTTGAATTTTAGGTTTTATAAATATTTTTGTCATTTTAAATTAGATAAAAATTCAGAAAAAATATGATAAAATCAAAGATAAATATTTACACATTAATCTATTTTTTTTGTATTTTTATTAATTAAGAAAAAGATGAAATAAAATAAAATATGAAAATGACAATTTTTTTACAAACAATTAGTGAAGACTCGGAATCAGTTAGTTTCTTTGATTTCAAGCTCAATTTCAATTTGGATTTTTACATATTTTAACAAAACTTTCATCAAATAAAATAAATAAAAAGAAATAAAATAAAATGGGTAATTATGTACGTAAAATAATAGGTCAAAACTGCTAAAATACAAAATGTACAAAAAAGCCCAAAACCCAACTTTCACATATGAGCTCCAATTTATTTGAACTTGGTCTTGTTTTGATGGTATTTGAAGGTACATTAGTTTAGAAGTGAGTAGGATCAAATCAAACATTGGATGAGGAAGATATCGAGATTTTTGTCCGGAAATCCTAGATCTAGGGTTTGGGATTTTGGTCCACTTATTTAAGTTAGTGATTTTTTTGTATTTATTTTATTTATTCTTGTTAGCAATATGTACACAATGGAGGTGGTTTCGGGTCAATTGGAGTTAGCATGAATTAGTTAAAAATCAGGAAAGTTAGGCTATTTACAGGTCAATTGGACTGTGATTTTTGGATTTTTATTTTGTACAATAATACGTGATAAAATGCAATTATTATCAAAACATGCATGAATGCTAATTATGTTGAATAAATGAAGAAATGCTAATGACTTTTAGGGATTAGAGCTTAATTAATGACTTTTAGAGTGATGAATCTAAGATTCTTTACCCCCCCCATACTTAAACTATGCTCGTCCCTGAGCATCAAAAGAAATGTCATGAGGTGAAATGAGATTGGGTTTCAAACCAAGACCATGAGCTGAAGGTGAAAATGAGACAAGACCCGACCTTTGGATTATTAGTGTGGCGGAACTTCTGTGAGACTTAGAATTTTAAAATCAACAGCCTTCAAGTCCTGCACATCATTGTCATAGTCGGCTCAGAAGTTGTCTTAGATCAATCCTCTTCCCTAAGCATACCCCATGAACATTGAATAATCGACTCATGTGTGTGAAATGTTTTAGCTCTTCCCATCCAGAATGCCGGACTACCATGCAAACCTCCTCTCCAGTAACTCGTCCTCGGAGAGTCAGGTATTTCCTTCTAAGGTCTGCCATGATGTGTTCACAATCGAAATAGGGGAGAAGTTAGAAGAAGGAGAAAAGAACTGGAGGGTGGCCAGTGTAGTCACCTCTCCTTGTGAAGCCGACCAGTTTAGCCAAGTCTCCACCAAGTTCTGCAGGTTTTCTTGAAGCTTGGACCTTTTTGGTCAAATGTTTATTTGGTAGTGGATTCTTTGTATTTGGATTTTTGGTAGCATTGCATGGATCTTGTTGTGCCTCTATGGATATAGAATCTTTTTCGTACATGTTTTGGGGTCTCAGAAAAAAATGTGCCCAACCGTTCATCTCTTTTCCAAAGCTTTATTTCAACCCATACTCCCGTCTTTAGATTTACACACTACTACAAAAGAAACTCACACAGTCTTCCAACACTCTGTCTGAGTTAAGCTAAGTGCATAATGTGAGAGTACAAATTAATTCCCTATTCCAGAGTCGTACCCAGAATGAAGAGACTAGGTTAGACATTAGAGTCAAACGCTTTACATTGTTATGTGGAACTCAAAGATTTACGTCATAGACCTGAAGCTTCTAAAATCCTATTTCTCGGTGAAGTTCCTCTGAAAATTAGTTGGATTAAGGTTAAGTACAGACCACTCTCAATTTCTGCTCATAACTCGGTTCAGAACCCAATGACTTTCACAAATGCAAATGCATGTAATGTTGGACGAAGTGCATGTGTGTAAAATGCAGACACATTTTTTGTGAAATTTCTTTTGAAGATTTTTCTAATGCAAGGATTTTTTGTTTTGTCTGTTTTTTTGGTTGGACACAATTAGTGTTAGTAGTAAAACTCTTTTTTTACGTTAGTTACCCACCCTGTAAATACATATAGACTTACATGAAAGTATGAGCTATGGGTAAAATATATACACAATATATATACACCCCCCTATACTTAGCGAGTGATGTGTCCTCATAGCACAAGAAGCATGGAGAAGACATAGCTCGGGCTAAACGTAAGAGAGTGAAAAATAAAAAGATAGATTGGTCCGCCCCTATACTTAGACTATGAACAGTCTAAGTATAGAAGAAGAGCGCAAATGAGGTAGTCCATCGGTTCACCCTATACTTAGGCTCTAGTCAGCCTAAGTATAGAAGAAGGGTGGAAATGAGGCAATCTAGAGATGGGGAGAATGGTATGTACATATGGCATCGGTTCCCCTCATACTTAGGCCTTGGCCTAAGTAGAGGAAGAGGATGTACAAGGAGATCGATGGGGTCGGGAGGAGGGGTGATCTGATGAGTCTTCAATGTGCTCGCTGTGCCTGAAGTAGATGTCTTCGACTTCGGTTGTCTGCTCTTTGGATGATTCTACATATGGCTTCAGCAATTGCCCATTCACTGAGAAAGGTTGTGCATCCTCTTTGAGTTTGGCAATATCCACATTTTCATTGGTATGCACATCTATGACAATGTAGGGACCCGCCCATTTTGATTTGAGTTTCCCGTGAAAAATCTTCATCCGGGCATTAAACAACCACACTTTCTGCCCAAGGACAAAGGTTTTATTCCTAATGTATCTGTCATGCATCTCTTAACCTTGTTTTTATAAATCACGCTATTGTCATATGCTTGATTTCTGATTTCAATTAACTCATTTAGATTTAAGTCACGACATAATTTAACAAGGTGACAACTCCAATTAAGCTTTTTTATAGCCCATCATAATTTGTGAATTAACTCTGCGGGTATATGGCATGGCTTTTCATAGATCATCTTAAAAGGTGGGGTACCGAGTGGAGTCTTGTAGGCTGTCCCATAGGCCCACTGAACCTGGTCCAAAAGTTGAGACCAGTTCTTCCTATCTCGACGGACGAACTTCTGAAGAATACCCTTCACCTCTCTATACCATGCCATTAGATTGTGGGTGATATGAATTGGCTATTCTATGCTCAAATTTATTTTCATTAGCCAATGATCTCATTTCTCTATTCACAAAGTGGCAACTCCCATCTGAAATCAATACCTTTGGTACCCCGAACCTTACAATGATATTATCCTTGATAAACTTATAGACAATTTTTCTACCTGCGGTTCGAGTTGGGATAGCCTCCACCCATCTTGATAAATAATCAATTGCTGATAAGATGTACTCAAATCCATAGCTACTTGGGAAATGACCCATAAAATCAATTCCAAGTGCATCAAAAACATCACAGAAAATCATTGGTTGCATGGGCATTTCATCTCTATAACCAACAGTCCCTCCCATTCTTTGACAAATCGGGCAAGACCGTACAAAATCATTGGCATCTTTAAATAAGGTCTGCCAGTAAAATCCGCATTAGAGTACCTTGTGTGCAGTTCTCTTTCCCGAATGGTGTCCTCCAGCCTCAAGTGAATGATAGTGTGTGAGGACACTCTGGTATTCCTCCTGAGGAACACATCTTTGCCAGACGCAACCTGATCCTTCATAGAAAAGGAAAGGATCGTCCCAATGGTGTTTTCTTGAATCCGACTTCAATTTGTCAATTCTGCTCTTCGTCCAACCTAGGGTAACTTTCTTGAAGACAATATAGTTCACTATGTCAGAGTACCATGGGACTGACTTAGTAATGCAAACTGACTCATCTTGAAAAGTCTCTTTAATTCGTCCAATATCAGAGTAATCATTTTGCTCAATTCGGGAAAGGTGATCAGCAACAACATTCTTTATTTCAGGTTAAATTCCTGGATTAATAAGATCCATCTCAAAAGATGTGCCTTGGAATCCTTCTTTTCCATTAGATATCTGATTGCCATGTGATCGGTAAAAATCGTCACCTTGGAGCCCAATATATATGATATGATTTTTTTTAGGGCCCAAACTACTACGAGCATTTACTTTTCGGTCACTGTATACTTTTTCTGGGCAGGATCCAAAACTTTTCTCGCATAATGAATCACATAAGGTATCCCCTCTTGTCTTTGTCCAAGCACATCCTCGATAGCAAATCCGATGCATCAGTTATGATCTCAACGGGAAGAGACCAGTCGGGAGCTTGTAATATCGGCGATTCACATAATTTCTTTTTCAGGAGCTCGAAGGCCTCTATACACTTGTGATTTACAATAAACTCGATGTCTTTTCTTAAGAGCTTAGTCAGTGGGCAGGCGATTTTTAAAAAATCAGAAATAAATCCTCGGTAAAATCTAACATGACCTAAGAATGATCTCACTGACTTAACGTTGGTTAGTGGCTCAAGTTTCTTGATCACATTCCTTTTTGGAGATGGCATGCCTCAACAAGATACCCTCGGTCACCATAAAGTGACTTTTCTCCCAGGAGAGTACCAAATTAACCTCCCTACATCTCTTGAGGACTCGGTCCAAGTGCGCTAAACATGTATCAAATGAATCACCATGGATCGAGAAGTCATCCATGAATACTTCCAGGAAGTCGCCCACCATTTCGGCAAAGACATCAATCATGCACCGTTAAATGTGCCGGCGAATGGCATGCGCTTGAACGCGTAAGTGCCAAAAGGACATGTAAAGGTGATTTTTTCTTGATCCTCGGGAGTGATGGCTACTTGACTGTAGCCCAAGTACCCATCAAGAAAACAGAAGAATGCTTTCTCTGCAAGTCTCTCCAAGATTTGATCAATAAATGTCAATGGAAAGTAATCTTTCTTGGTCATAGCATTTAGGCACCTGTAATCGATACAAACGCGCCACGATGTGGATATGCGGGTCGTGATCTCTACCCCCTCTTCGTTGGAGACCATCTGGATTCTTGACTTCTTCGGCACAACATGAAGGGGGGTCACCCACTTGGAGTTAGAAATGGGGTATATAAACTCTGCCTTGCAACATTTCTCTATATCTTTATTAACTACTTCCTGAAGATTAGGGTTTAATCTTCTATAAAAGTCACGGGAAGGCCTTAGGTTATCCTCAATATAAATTTGGTGCGAGAAGAGAACGGGAGATTCCCATGAGATCCGACACTGTCCAACCAATGGCCTTACGTTAGAAATGGGGTATCAAATGAATCACCATGGATCGAGAAGTCATCCATGAATACTTCCAGGAAGTCACCCACCATTTCGGCAAAGACAACGATCATGCACCGTTGAAATGTGCCCGGCGAATGGCATGCGCTTGAACGCGTAAGTGCCAAAAGGACATGTAAAGGTGATTTTTTCTTGATCCTCGGGAGTGATGGCTACTTGACTGTAGCTCGAGTACCCATCAAGAAAACAGAAGAATGTTTTCTCTGCAAGTCTCTCCAAGATTTGATCAATAAATGGCAATGGAAAGTAATCTTTCTTGGTCGCAGCATCCAGGCACCTGTAATCGATACAAACGCGCCATGATGTGGATATGCGGGTCGTGATCTCTACCCCCTCTTTGTTGGAGACCATTTGGATTCTTGACTTCTTCGGGACAACATGAAGATGGGCCACCCACTTGGAGATAGAAATGGGGTATATAAACTCTGCCTTGCAACATTTCTCTATATCTTTATTAACTACTTTCTGAAGATTAGGGTTTAATCTTCTTTAAAAGTCACGGGAAGGCCTTACATTATCCTCAATATAAATTTGGTGCGAGCAGAGAACGGGAGATTCCCATGAGATCCGACACTGTCCAACCAATGGCCTTGCGATTCCGCTCAAGAACCTCAATAAATCTAGATTCTTGGTCTTTGGTTAATGATGAGATAATGATCACAGGAAATTTCTTCTTGGGTCCTGCAAGAAATGCATACTTGAGTGTAGGAGGAATTGATTTTAGCTTCGGCAAATCTGAATCATCAATTAGGTCTGGTTGAATGGCTTTTGAGTCTGAATCTGAGTTGTCAAAGGTGAATCACTATGTGATGTGCTGGCTACCAATTCTGATTTAAGGTAAGTCTGGTCGCAAAAGTAGAGCGGTAATTCAGCCAAAGCCGTGTCTGACTTGTCATCGATATTTATTGACTGTCCAGAAGATGGGACTGACAAATCCAGAAGGATTTCAATGTCATCAAGGGTGTATATGGCAACATCTCACAAACTGCACTGTGCACTATTTCCTCTTCTGATGAGGGGCTCTCACTTTGAATTTCTAAAAGTTGATCTCAAGTCCCATTAGTGCTAATGAAATTGCACTCTGACGTGTCTGAGTATTCAATGGTAGATTCTAAGTCAGGTCTTTGCCACTTTGTCTGCTTCATCTCAAGGTCCACCTCTCCGCTTGGAGAGCAGAATTTCATCATTCCTGTACCGTAATCGAATACTGCCTTAACGGTACGCAAGAATGTCTTCCAAGAATGATTTGAGATTCTTTCCCATGGTTTGGGGTCTCCATATCAAGGACAATGAAGTCCACTTTATATTTTGTACCCTTGATCAAGATGACTACATTCTTTACTTCTCCCTTAGGTCTTTTAGTTTATTTATCAGTAAATTAGAGCAGAGATAATGATGTTTTGAGAGGTCCTAACTCCAATTTATAGTATAAGGCTAAGGGGATAAGATTGATTGAAGAACTATTATCTAGTAGTGTGCATGCAAATGCAATATCGTTGATGCGACTCTCCACATAGTGAGCATCCATATCCATTTTTTTCTTGACAGGTGCTTATTTTTGACACATTTGGTAGTTGCCACTGTCAAGATATGAGTCTCCACAAATTGACTTGGTTTCTTCCTACAAGTCCTGGTGGGAGTGCATTTTACTTTCAAGTATTTTTGAAATGCTGGATTGTTAGACACATATTGATCAAATGGTACTTTGACTGTGATGTTTTCCTGACAGAATCGCTCCATTTTTGGGTCATCTTGAATGTTTTTCTTTGGTTTGCTTTTTCCTCTCATAAGAGCATGGGGGAAAGAAATGGAAGCAGTCGAGACATGAGATAAAGAACACACATCATAAATAAGAGCATCTTTATTAGAAATGGAGTTCTTATTACAATCATTTTTCTATTAATAATAATCAAAATCATGTTGCTGAAAAGATGACAAAGGTATATCGACAGCAACTGGAGGTTCAAGGTCCTCTGTAGACTCCATAGATGTGTTTCCTTTCTCGTGTGCTAGCGATGTTGAATTCAGGTGTACTTCTTCTTCATTCTCGGAAGTATATTCCGCTTGATCTTCCAAGTCTTCTTGCTCCAATTCCCGTGCCCGTTCAGGTACGTCCACGGTCCTTCCGCTCATAAGTGACATAGCATTGATTTTGTCAAACGAAAGGATCTCATGTTCAGATATGGGAAATTCTGAGTAGTATACCTGGTTATTTTGTGGGAGGGTTGAGATTTATTCAAGCTATTAGGGTTAGCTTGAATTTGGGCAGGAATGGTTGTAGCAGGAGCTGTCTGCTCATCTCTCCAATGGGACAAGTGATTAACATCAACCCGTAGATATTGTAGTTCATTTCAAAAGTAGCGAATCTCCTCGAGCATCTGTTGCTGGACATCTACAGGTTCTCCTTGAGAGTTGGATGGTTGAGATGCTTTCTTTTGAGGGATGACCTTGTGGAGCTTGGTATTGCTGCCGGTATTGCTGAGGTGCTGGCTGGTGTTGATTCTGGCAGTTGTATGGTTGTTGCTGTTGTTTCTGATGCTGGGATAGGGTAGTATTCTGAGTGTGCCACGGAGCTGGTGGAAATGCAACATTATAGAAAGTGGTGGTATGACGGTAAGGCTGATGGTCCCGCATATTACCCTGTCAGGGTCGGATCCTGAGTGTACCAAATGCCGTTCACCTCGAACACCGGAGGTGGTGCTTGTTCGACGATCTCAACTGGTGAGGGTGACTGCTAGAAAGGTTGGGCATATGATTGGTCATGAGCCCATTGTTGTTGTTTTCATGATCCTGGTTGTTCCTGGATGTGATGCATGTGGTAAATAGGAACCACGGATGTAGCTGCAGCTAGTACCCCAATCTTGGATATCTTCTCGGTCATCTCCTCCATTTGCTTTGGAAACTGGGAGATCATGTTGTCGATGTCGTTCATTCTCTTGTGAATTTGATCCACAACTACTAACTTATTAGCAATTATATTCATATTTGGAATCAAATCCTCAGCTATTTCTGCAACAGTCTGCTTTCCTCCTTTAGATTGAAGTGTGTTGAGGGAATCAATATATGCCCTGCTAGCAATCTATGAGCGGCTTGTCTCAGCCATTTGCTCCAGTACTTTCCAAACGATTTCAGCACCATGTGATGTATAGTTGCCTCCGCAGGCAGCGCTCACTAATCCTTGTGTCTCGTAGCTGAGGCCAGAATAGAGTGATTGGACAAAGATGTTCTCATCCAGATCATGGTATGAACACTTCTATAGGAGATCTTTAAATCTATCCCAATCATCACAGAGTGGTTTACTAGGACCCAGTCACCGACTCGATTTCTCTGATTTTACCCGGATTGATCCGCCACCCATTCCCTCGAACCTCGGGCTCCGACTATCGACGATCAATCTGTGATTCACGCCCGGCATCTTTCCTAAGGATCTGAGCTCTGATTTGCTTGCCCGACTCCCATCTTCTCGGACCCCTCACCATATAAATTTTGACCTCCGGCCGCCATTCTACTCCATCTTTAGCCTTCCCCCTCACCTCCGATGACCTCCTCTCCTTCACCTGAGTGACAGCCGTGTGAGAGAGAGAGTCGTAGAGAGGGACGAGCAGCAGGGAACCTCTGATCCGGCAACTTCCACCATCGTGCTCTGCCGCGAGGCGAGCCTGAGCCTCTGGACCCATCAATCCATCGAGGCGACGACCCCCGGAGGTCCAGCACCTCCAGCCAAGACGACTTCGACCGTCAGGTAGATTAGATCTTCAGTAGGTAGCTGTAGATTTCGATTTTTGCTTTTCCGATCGCCGTTGTTCGCCACCCATTTCCTGACACTCTGTTTGCCCATTTGCCCATCCAATTGCCTCTACACCTCCGTCAGACTTCGCTCCACCTTCTCTACCCGTTCATCCACCTTGGTTAGCCCCGGAACCGGGCATTCGCTCTCCTCCACCGTCGCCTCGCCGGAGAGCGCCGCCCCGCCTCGCCTTTCATCCCTCTCGTGTTCTAACGGGTCGAGGCACTTTGCTCTCGACCCACTGGTCTCCCTAAGCACGATAGAGCGCCCCAGAACCTCATCTGGAGGTTTGTACTTCAGAGTACAACAGATCCAGGAGTAGCTTGTCGCCGGAGCACTCTAGACGCTCTCGGCCTCATCGGAGCCCATCACCCGCTGCGGAACACCATCAGCTTCATTTCGCCCAACTCAGCAGCACCAGAGGAGGTCCCTAGCGCGCACAGTGGCCTGGTGAAGTTCACCGGCGTTTAGTTCATCCTGGACCCTCATCCGTCGTTCGATTGAGTCTCCTCCTCCAGGTCTATCCAAGCCGTTCATCTCTGAGGAACTTTCAGCCGCTTGATCCAACTAAGGATCTCATCTAAAGCGTCGATCGCCGAAGAGGTATCCTTGAATCGCAGTCGTCTGATCATATGTAGAAGACTTCTTCCTGCCGTTGGATCTTAAGAAGGGGTAAATTTCACTTAGGCCCCTCTTCTTTTCGCATTTATAGTGTAGTCCTGTAAATATTTTATATAGTTGTTTTTAATTAGGGTAAATTGTATGTAGGAGCATGTGCTTGTTTTATTTGCATTTTAGTCCCTGTGTATTTGGTGTGTGTGCATCGACACATGATTTGAGGAATATTTGCATGTTTTGTCCTCTAGTTTTGAGCTGTTATTGTCTATATTTTTATAAATAGGAATTACATTTTAGTCCATAGGAATTACATTCTTAAAATATCTCATCTCCGAGAATGTGATTCTTAGAGGTTGAGACTCTTGAGAATCAAGATGAAAATGAAGTGTAGGAACTCATTTATAATGAGACTCCTGAAATTGGAAACTAAAAGGACAATTAAAGATGAAACATTAATACCTCTTCAAATAAGTTTGAGGATGGATTCCATGTGTTAGAGAAATCTGACTATGATCGAACTTCATGTGATAAAGCTTCTGAAGATCATAGCATGGATAGATGGATAGCAATAAAAGTCTAATGTAGACTTCATATACAAGTGTTGTATATGGACCCTCGAGGATCCACCTATATAGGTAAGACCTGTAAAGGTGTAAATGGATCTTCAAGAGACAGGGAACCTGATGAGAAGGTAGAGATCTTCAAAGCACGGTTCGTAGCCATAAGCTATACACTGGAAGAGAAGACATTGCTTGCAATGAGACTTGCTCTTCGGTGACCATGCTTAAAACCATCAGAATATTGCTAACCTTAGCTACATAACTTGACTATTGCATCTTCAAGATGTAAGTCAATATTGCATTCCTCTACGAATGCCTCTTTGAGGATATTCATATGAAGTAGTCCCAGGGCTTCATGGTTGAGGAAAGCAAGGTGTGCAAGCTAAGGAATCCATCTATGGACTCAAATAAGCTTCTTGAAGTTGGATCATAAGATTTGATGAAATTATAAATGTTATGATTTCAGATAGAATCTTGATGAACCATATGAAGCTTAGTGGGAGTGCTTTTGTGTTCATCGTGCTAAATGTAGATGATATCCTAATCATTTAAAAATGATATAAGGATAATAATTAGTGTTTTATAATCTGGTTGTTTCATAACTTGAAATATGATTTCAAAGATGCCTCTCAGATCTTAGTTCTGAAGTTGTTCAGAAGCAAAGAGAAGAGGATAATGGGACTGTCACATTTGTAGTACACCGTGGACATATTCTATTCATAGAAATTCCAAGAAAGGCTTCTAACCCTTAAGATATGATACTGACCCATCTAAAGGGATAACACCTCAAAGAGTTGAGGAAGTGAATGCTGGAACTACTTGCCCTTGGGCATCAGTTCTGGGAAGCCATGTGTGTACTAGATGTGTACAAAAGCCAGATGGCTGCCATGCAGTGGGAGTAGTAAACTGTTACTAATCCTACTATGGAAATAAAACACTTGGTTGCAGTAATAACAAAATCTTCATAGATGACAAGATTTTTTGAGATAGTGATCTCAAAGTCTTATCTTCAAAAGTTTAAGACTTTATAGATAGTGATCTAAAAGGTCTTAACTAAAGATACCTTAGGAGATAGAGATCTCCAGAAATAAGGATATTCTTATAAGGATTATGGAAATACTGGTTATGATAATTGTTAAGCTGTAGTGTCAAGGACACTATAACTAACAAGATTGAGTATTAGTTGCATAAGATGCAACATTCGCATTGGATGCGAGCACTGTTACTGGGGATATGCAAGTGCCGTAAAATGACTTGGCATAGTCTCGCGGGAACAGAGTGACTGATCAGCTTACCTAGATATTTTCTAAATAGCCTATGATTGTCACATGAGTGCGGGTTTAAATGATTAGCCCATTAATGGCTCTTTGGGCTAGTGGGAGATTGTTGGAAATGCGAGCCCACGGCGAGCCATTATGCAATAAATGTTATTGCACATATCATTCCCTGATCTGAAATGAAGAATGAATAATTTGTATAATAGGTCCCTTAGTACAATTAGGGTTATGTACCACGGCCATCTTAATAATCATACAGCTGTTGATTCAACTATTTAATCATAGAGGCTGGTGCTTGGATGAATATCTAAAGAGTTAGATTGAGGACTCATCAAGCACCGTCAAATGATTATTAAGAGATGATCTCCAGCCTGAGTAGGAGATGACAATCCTATCTCTAAAGGCTGATATCTGACCGACCTCTTGATGCAGGTCCTCTGCATAGGAATAGAGATTCGGAGGTGTCAGATTAGTTAGGTCAAAGAGTTGACTTAACGAGATCGAGATAACCAAAGTCCTATATCATATGTTGTCTTGATATAGGCACGCATCCTCTGACCGGAGACAGATGTGTTACTATATGTCTGAGTGTGTACATTTGGCAGGCCAATAGGTTGATGACCTAATCAAGGTCTATACACCGGCGCGCGGGTGTGCATATAAGGGTATATGAGTAATACGATCTCTCAAAGGGATCATACAGGTTCAGTTACTGAACCGGAAGACATGAGCTCACTCATGAGATATTGGGAAGAATCAAATTCCATGCGCATGGTCGTCTCGCTTTGGAAGCTTGACTGAATTTGTAGGTTTGATATATACTTTTAGTATATGATCAAGACCTAGGTATGATATACACTTTTGGAAAGTGTATGATCGATACCAACTCCCAATGATCGAATGAGAAACTTAGTGATAAAACCATGAAGTAGACAGTATAAAGTTGATCCGATACTTCGGGTTTAGTCTGAGTCTTCCAGTATGCAGGATGTACAGGTATTGGGAATACCTGAGGGTGATTTGATCATAAATGATTGTATAACCATGACGCTTCCATTCCTAGGGAGTGATGAAACGGGTCTGGATTTTAGTGACTCCTCTCAGTAGAGAAGTGATCTGATCTTGGTCCAAGTGTTGGACATTGATCTGAATGTGATTCAGATACAATGAGAAGATTAGATTTACGGTCTTGATTTAATCAAGCATCTATGAGAGGCCCGCGATCTGGATTTGAGATATGATCTAAATATCCATGTCACTATACGTGGAACAATACAATCGCCCTGTCCTTATCTCCAAGTATCTGCGGAGAGATTGCATTATTCTTGAAGGGTTCAAGAATAATTCCATAAGATCTAAGCAATGAAGAAATAATGATTAAATGTGATTTAATCATCTTGATGTGTGAAGAAATTATCCAATTTGATTAAATGTGATTTAATTAATGTGGATAAGAATAATGTGGATAGAAATATCCAATTATTCATAATATATTATAAATGTGATTTATAATGTATTAGAGAGAGCTAATTATAATTTATATGTGTTGATTAATTATTACGTGTATTGGATACACATTGTGTAATTAATTAACAATATGAATTATATGTTGTTTTGGGTTGTGAATATGATTCACATTTTTTTCCATGGCAAGAATGCAATATTCTCAAAGATAATTGTGAATTATTTTTTGGAGAATAAAACCCAATAAATTTGTTGCAAATAAATAAGAGAGATTCCAAGGAGATATGCAATCTCATGGATTTCCATGAGATTGCAATCTCCATGCAATCTCAAGGGGCGGCACATCATTCCTATAAGGAATGTGTGGCCGTCCACTTGGAAGGTACATGGAGATAAAATCTCCATGTATCTTCTCTCCTTATTTGTTGGGTTGATTTAGGAATAAATTATATTTGATTTTGTCAAATATATTTTGACCTAAATTTGTTGCTTTTGACAACAACAATCTTGGCCATTGGATTGACATAAATCAATCTCACCCATTGATTTTATGTGTCCCATGGATTGAGATCCATGGATCCCAAAACCCTATAAATAGAGAGGCATACTATGCTCTCTAAGAACTTGCAATATTGGAGCTCTCTCTCCCTCATTTCTTCATACACGCCAGCCCTCTCTCCCTCTCTTGTTGGTGGCCGTCCACCATACCCTAGAGGAGAGAACCGTCGTCGCCTTCGCCACCGCGCCGCCGCTTCGACGTTCTTCGGTTCTCCGTCTTCTTGGAGAGTTCCTCTCACGAAGGAGACGTTTGATCTTGTGCGACGAGATCAGGAGCAACCATGCTTGGATCAACTTCTTGGATTGCGAGGACAACGCGGTTCATCCCCGCGCTCGCAAGCAGTCTCGCCGACGATCGGACTTGAGACAGGAGGTCTCTTCTCTTAGAGACTCGATCAACCACGCTTCAAGAGGTATTGCATTATACTTGTTGTGGTTATAGATGAAACGATCTGAGAATGGTTCTCGGATCATGTGGTTCATCGAATAAAATTTTTAAATTCCGCTGCACCGAACAACTAGTGCGACTAGTCGTTCTTCGTCGTATCCAATACGACGATCACGCTTCCGTGATGCGCTTGAGGATAATTCCATATCCTTCAATACCTTCAGTTTTCTTCCTCTTCTGTGTCCCTGGATGATGGACCCCCCTCACTTCTTGCGACTCTTGCGGCTTCTCCGTCTTCTTCCCATTAGTCCAGTCCACCCTCGAGGGATGCCGGATCTCCGACTGACCTTTCGTTCCCTCCCTCTCCACCCTTTCATTCTTCTAGGCATGCTGCGCTAGACGTCCGCGGCGATCAGATTGAGCAGATGCGAGACCGGATGATGCCATTACTGGATTGAGAGTGCATTCCGTACGTGATCGTAGAGAGCAGATGCGAGTATCAGATGTCCCCTATGCCAGTATGATGGATGAGCATATAGAGCTGGGAGCTGAGTCAGCTTCTACATTAGGTCCATTCATTCTGGATGTGGAGTTTATTCAAAGATTGCCGACATTTTCAGGAGAGGTGCACGAGGAGCCTTATCTTCATCTGACCGCATTCGAGGAGTTTTGCGAGAGACATATATATATATTCATATACCACTGCGGAGGAGTTGATGCTGAAGACCTTCCCATTTACATTCTAGAGTAGAGCCATGAGATGGCATAAACGATTGGGAAGGAGATTCGCTACGTGGGGAGAGCTACGCCGAGAGTTTCTACACAGATATTACCCCCAGCATAGAGCAGATATAATGCGGTCTTTGATCATGGATTATTCAGTAGACCCCCAGGAGCTAGTGCATAGTACATGGCTGAGGTTTCTTGACCTCTTAAGGAGAATTCCCGATCTCGGGCTTTCACCGACCGACCTCATTGAGATCTCCACGAGGGGGATGACCGCGGATCAAATTGCACTGGTAGTGACCTCGTGTGGTGGTTCACACCGTAGTTCCGACATTGACTTACTTGATGCCATCGTGAGATTACTTTCTTAAAGACCATCTTCACGAGATGTCGTAGTCGGGACATCACATGAGGAAGTTGCCGTACCAGTGGGGTGTGCCGCATTACATGAGGATACATCTTCTACACACCAGATCGAGGACTTGGATTCTGCTGTAGCATAGATGACATAGGACATGACTTCCATAGTGGAGGTTCTGACCCAGAGTCTACTCGAGTTCCCGTTGGTCTTCTAGCTAGAGTTCGAGTCAGCTCCGGAGTTTTCAGTTGACGAGTCTTGGATATCAGATCTTTTGATATTCCAGGAGTTGGAGGAGCCCTCGCTACTACAACCATCAATCCAACCACTTCAGTGTCCAGTCCCAGATGATTCAGCTTCCATTCTGCAGAGATTCTTCTCGGATTCAGACAGATACCAGGACTCAGCCCAGCAGCCACAACTTGATACAGGACACTACTTTGAGATGCCAGACATAGATAGCCCCGTATTTGAGCCTGGTATCCTCCATTTTGATGCAATAGATACATTTTCTGAGGACCATATGACAGCCAGCATTGCCGCAGAGCGAGGATCAGTTTCAGCCACATTGTCAGCCACCATGGTGTTGACCAGTACCTTCTCCTGCTTCCGGATTGACCAGAGACAGACTTCAGATCATGATGCATTCTGGTGCACAGAGTGGGTGCTTGAAAGCAGCGCAGATGCCCTTATAGATCCTGATCCTCCATTTCTCACCGATGATCTTGCATTTCTCCCCGAGGGTTATCTGTGAGAGAATGCCCCTTCCGATGTGTACTCGATTTCACCTTCTACGTGTATATCCGATCTGGAGGATCACGAAACCGAGTCTTATGATCCTTCTGATTCTGAGTCGTCTCACCTCGACCACCCTCGCGAGGATGAGCCGATCCTTGAGATATTCGATGACCTGTCTGATTTTCTCCATTATATGCATCGGATATCAGTTTTCTTAGAGAGTCTCCTGATCTTGACTTTCCACACCTTTTTTAGACACTGATTGAAGTGGAGGATTCCATGACTGATCCATTCTTCTTCACATTTGATTTCTTCGGCTCTACACTTCCACTCCAGTCTGATCCTGAGCTGATGATTTCTATTGTACTACCGGATCCCGATCATATCTTCCCATATCCTTGGCCGGTAGCAGACACCCGCCTGATTGCATACCTGGGCATCATTCTTTACATTGTTTATTTCGCCGTTGTTCTCGTACTAAGACTGCGATGACAGTACGGCATTCGCCTTACAGATGTCGTCTTGAACCTTGACACTGCTTTGTCCTAGCCTTTGCGCCCAGCTAGGGGCGTAAAACCTAGCATTTGTTGAGAGGCACCTCAACATTGTCCATTTTTGTATATACGTGTTTTGTCATGAGTTGATCCTTGTCTCTTCCGCTTTGTTTTCACCCCAAGTCTCGTTTAGGATTATCTTTGCTATACTTAGGATATACCTCATTATAAGTATAGGGGGGTGTAAACACTGAGTTGTTCCCTTCGTTCTGTTTCATTACTCTTGTTGTTGACTATACTTAAGGATTCTTCACCTTAAGTATAGGGGGAGTGATGCCCTCCCATCTTGTATATATTTGTCTTCTTCATCTCTTTCTACCTCTATTTGTTGCCTATACTTAGGGATATTTTACCCTAAGTATAAGGGAGTAGACCCTGTACATTCTCCACTCGGATTTCCCTTTGAGTACAGCCTGCTATACTTAGGATTACTTGATCCTAAGTATAGGGGGAAACCCCGAGTTTCTTCGTGCATTTCTATTCTTTCATTCGTCTTTGTCCATACCTTTTCTTTTCACTTCCCTATACTAAGCACGAGGATATCGTTCTTCATCGCTCTTGATCACTCTAAGGATATCGTTTGAGCTAAGTATAGTGGGGTGTCGTATATATTTCATATATACTTTAGCCGTAACTCGTACTTTGTGTGAGTGTGTTAATAAATAAAATGGCTAACAATCCATAAAAAATTAAAAATTCTCCCTTGTACATAAAATTCTTCTTGCACATACCTATCTATTTATAAAAATTATTTTTGTACAAATGATTGTCAAAATGATTTGTGTAAATAGCTTGTAAATATTTTCATATCAAAATTATGTATATAGTACAAAAGTTTTGTAAAATGTTTGAAAAAACAAAAAGTTTGCAAAAATCTTGTGTAAATTTTTGTAAATATTTTGCAAAACTTTGCATTCATGCATGCATCCATGTTTTTAAACATTTTTCAAAAATTTTGCACAATTGTAAAAATTTTTGAAATTTCATCTTTGTAAATATTTGTACGGTTTTTTTCCAAATCATAGTTGACATTTAAACTAGCCTGGAAGTAAATTGGAAAATGGAGCTTGGTTAAGACCGTAATCCACCTATTTCTAAGAGGAACCTTATAAGGCTTAGGATTAAGAGG
Organism: Ottelia alismoides; assembly: GCA_037367405.1. NCBI lineage: Eukaryota > Viridiplantae > Streptophyta > Magnoliopsida > Alismatales > Hydrocharitaceae > Ottelia > Ottelia alismoides. Next base: position 23,692 of record JAZKJV010002784.1, read on the forward strand.
AAAAAGTCCTTATGTATATATCCTGCACCATGTAGATATGTTGTACATATGCACATAAAAAACGTGCAAAGAAAGAAAAACTCTAAAAAAAGTGGTGGGTCGGATTGAAAATTTAATAATCCCCCCCGGAGTGTATATAGTCAAATAAAGAAAAGCTTATGTTACACATGACCATCTCGTGAAGCTTGCAACGGGAGACTCAGCTACACTGGTTAGAGCTCCCAGGGATACATGGCTACACTGGTCATGGTCCATTCTCTTCTCCCCCCTCTTCTTGAGCCGGTTGCACTTGAACTTAGAAGGGAATACCTCGCTCCTCGAGGAAAGAGTTGCTAGAACAAGGCATTAGAGTTACCAGGTTGAGGGAGGTTGTTTCTTTGTCACTTCTGAGGTGGGGAGCTGCATTTCACTTACACAGTTTAAGGAAAGATTCATGGTCATTAGAGTTCGTGCATGTAGACTTGTTCTGATCTGGTTTATTGAGGAGTCTTGACCATAGATTGGTGGAACTTAGAGGCTGTTAAGTTTTAAGCTTAAGTCCAAATAAGGTTCCGACAAATTAATAATCCAAAGGTCTGACTGAGCTCCATATTTCAATTTAATGAGGGAGAGTTTAATAATCAACCTTGATTTCCCATCTTTTTCTTTTTCTTTCTCTTTTTGCACTTCTTTTTCAAATAAGTGTTTGCTAAGGGACTAGCAAAGTAAAGTATAGGGGGTGATGAATCTCCATTCATCGCTCCTTATTCTTTTATTTTAGCTACAAAATTTTGCAAAACACCATGTATATGCTTGTAAATAGAATAAATTATCAAAATGCACACATTGTGTAAATATCAATAATTAGCATTTTTTGTGCAAAAATAAAAGAATAAAAAAATAAAGAAAAAGAAGGATATATTTAGAATAAATATCGAGTGACCCGAACCCAAGGGAGGGCCAAGCATTGGCCTGACCGCAAAAGAAACCAAGTAGAGAGAGATAAGGCTATTCACCATGTTCATACTCCTTCATGTATATATTTTATTTTATTAAAATAAAACATAAATAAAAATTGGTTTTTATTAATTTATATATATTTATAAAAATAAAATAAAAATCAGAAAAAAAACTAAATAAAAACAAAAAGAAAATAAATTATCTCTCTTTAGTGTACATATATCATGTATATAAGAATAAAAGATTTATTTATTTTCCTTTGTAAATAAGCAATAAAAATAAAATAAAATTATTTTATATCCCAAATTTTATGTTGTAAATAAATAAAATATAAAATAGGGATAATTGTACAAAAATAAACTAATAAAAATATAAATATAAAATATCCAGGTATTTACACCTATGTATAATAATACTATGTATATACATTAATTTATTTTTCAAAAAAATAAACAAAAATCACTAACAAATAATTTGAAAAATAATAAACATTTTTCATGTTGTAAATATTTTTAAATAAAATCATTTACTAATTTAAAATGAATTTACCAATAATTCCAGGGATGGAATTTTATGATTGGTCCACGGGGGATCGTTGACCCCCGGTCAACTCTCCCCCGCGGATCTCTTCTTCGTGGACTCGGTCACCGACCCGATTTCTCCGATTTTTCCCAGATCTGTCCGCCACCCATTCCCTCGAACCCCGGGCTCTGACTATCGATGATCAATCCGTGATTCACGCCCGGCATCTTTCCTAAGGATTCGAGCTCTGATTTGCTTGCCCGACTCCCAACTTCTCAGACCCCTCACCATATAAATTTTGACCTCCAGCCGCCATTCTACTCCATCTTTGGCCTTCCCCTCACCTCCGATGACCTCCTCTCCTTCACCTGAGTGACAACCGTGTGAGAGAGAGTTGCAGAGAGCGACGAGCAGCCGGGAACCTCCTCTCCTTTGCCTGAGTGACAGCCCGAGCCTCTGGACCTGTCAATCCATCGAGGCGACGACCCCCGGAGGTCCAGCACGTCTAGCCCAGACGACTTCGACCGCCAGGTAGCTTAGATCTTCAGTAGGTAGCCGTAGATTTTGATTTTTGCTTTTCCGACCGCCGTCGTTCGTCACCCATTTCCCCACACTCTGTTTTCCCATTTGCCCATCCGACCGCCTCTACACCTCCGCCAGACCGCTCCACCTTCTCTACCCGTTCATCCACCCTAGTTCGCCCCGGAACCGGGCATTCGCTCTCCTCTGCCGTCGCCTTGCCGGAGAGCGTCGCCCCACCTCGCCTTTCATCCCTCTCACATTCTAACGGGTCGAGGCACTTTGCCCTCGACCCAGTGGTCTCCCTGTGCAGGATAGAGCGCCCCAGAACCTTATCTGGAGGTTCGGTCTTCAGAGTACAACAGCTCCAGGAGCAGCTTGTCGCCGGAGCACTCCAGACGCTCCCGGCCTTATCGAAGCCCATCAACCGCTACGGAACACCATCAACTTCATTTCACCCAACTCAGCAGCACCAGAGGAGGTCCCTTACGCGCACAGTGGCCCGACGAAGTTTGCCGGCATTCAGTTCATCCAGGGCCCTCATCCGCCTTTCGATCGAGTCTGCTCCTCCAGGTCTATCCGAGCCGTTCGTCTCTGAGGAACTTTCAGCCGCTTGATCCATCCGAGGATCTCATCTGGAGAGTCAATCACCGAAGAGGTATCCTTGAATCACAGCCGTCCGATCATATGTGGAGCCTTCTTCCTACCATTGGATCTTAATAAGGGGTAAATTTCACTTAGGCCCCTCTTCTTTTCACATTTATAGTGTAGTCCTGTAAATATTTTATCCAGTAGTTTTTAATTAGGGTAAATTGCATGTAGGACCATGTGCTTATTTTATTTGCATTTTAGTCCATGTGTATGTGGTACACGTGCATCGACACGTGATTTGAGGAATATTGACATATTTTGTCCTCTAGTTTTGAGATGTTATTGTCTATATTTTTATAAATAGGAATTACATTTTAGTCCCTGTGAATGTGAATCACGTACGTGCCTCATGTTTTCCTGGACTTTTTGCAACTTTGGCCCCAGGTTTTACACACTGTTATCTATTTGGCCCCAGAACTTATATTTCTTGCACTTTGGTCCCTATGTGATGTGGCTTTTGCACAAATTAACTCCAAATTAAGTGACATTTGGACACGCGGCTCCTATCACAATGTAAAAATTTCACTAATTTTGTGGGACATTTTCATTACTGTTTGGTATTTAAAAAATCAGAAACACCCATTTTTGAACTGTTTGAAATATAAAATCAACTAAAAATATTAAAATCCACTCAAAAACTCTAAAAAAATTACTTACTATTTGTTTGTGTGTTTTCTAGCTTCACTCCAACTTTCACTTCATTTGGATTTATAAAACACCTAAAAATTAAAAAACCCTAAAAATCTTATTAAAAAATAAACATTCTAAAAAATTCAAAAAAATGCAATTTTTGTCCCTGTAGCTTAGTTTTCATTTCTAGTTTGCATAAAAATTGTCTCCAGATTTTTAGAGACTAATTATTTTTTTTTAATTATCCTTTCAAATATGGATGCACATTAGTTCCCTGTTTTTGCCTTTTTTTATTTTTAGAAAATCAACTAAAAATCATAAAATTCTGAGAAAATTACCAAAAACACTTAAAAATGTAAAAACCCAAAAAAAAATTTATTACATTTTTCTGAGTTTATTTTTGTGGTTAAATAATTAGTTATTTGTACCTTTTTCTTGCTTTTCCCTTAATTTCTTCATAATTAAAAACACAAAAAATCTAAAAATATATAAAATCCACCAAAAATATTTTATCCTATTTTATTCATTTTCTGACTACTTCGTAGTCCACTTGGCCAATCCGTGCTCCTTGAGTTCGACCCAAGTCGCTATACCAGGTTAAATAAATAGCGAGACCGCTATTCAAGTTTTTGGCTGATTATTCATTTTGGTGGTCTATATTCTTCTTGTTGAGTCTGATCTCTAAGATCCGGGTCGCAACGACCCTTGATTGATTTTACCTTCACCCGGATTTCGGGGGATTGTTCGGCTCATCAGGCATCAGACTATATGATACAAGCCTCAAAATATCCCGCACCCCTTGCCATAGAGGTGACTCAAACCGAGTAGTCCCTGCACCAAGTCACCTTTCACCTTGTAAGTCTTTCTCAGCAATCTTATGGCTAGATCCACCGATGGTCCTCAAATGTGTAGCGCCCCTTTTTGCCACCAAAGCTTTGTTCATGCATGTTAAGTCCCGAACTCCCAAACCCCCTAGTCCCTAGTTCTTGTGATCTCCTCCCATGCCACCAAATGCATGCCTGACTTCTGTTGTTTCCTGTTCGAACAGAAAAATCTTATCATCAGATTTTCAATCTTCTTTCTCACCCCCACCGGCATCATCCTAGACGAGAAAAGAAGGTTGGAATGGGGGATATAACATGCTTCAACAAAAAATAGCTTCCCACCCCTAGATAAAGTAATCGCCTCCCACCTTCCCAGTCTACCCTCTAACGTCTGGATAACCGCATCCCAATCACCTACTCTGAGTTTTCATGCCACCAATAGAAGATTCACGTAAGTAATCGGTAGGTACCCCAATGTACAACCAAGCAACTCTGCTACCCTGATCCATTCATCATTTTATAACCCAAAAGTGATAACCATCGATTTCTGCATATTTATCTCTAGCCCAGACAAACTACTAAGAATGTCCAGTAACTAAGCTGCTCTATCGATCATCTCATCCGACCTGTCTAGAAAAAGCATAGTGTCATCAACATACTGCAACAATGACACAAATGTTGCCAGACAAAAACCTTCACACCAGCCACGATTGACCTCTTGCTTGAACATGACCGCCAACACATCCGCAATCAGAACAAAAAGCATGTGTGATAAGGGAAACCCCTGCTGCATACCTCTCTGTGGTTGGAAAAAGCTCCCGTCTGGTTACCCATTCACTAAGATCGAGAAGGAAGATGCAAGTATACATCTTTATATCCACACAACACAACTATCTGGGAACCCTCTTCTCCTCAACGACAGTCATTTGGAAGCTCCAGTCAACACAGTCGTATGCTTTGGCAACATAAATCTTCTACAACACACCCTTTGCACATTTGCGTCTTCACTCTAAGCAAATCTCCGACACCAAGACCAGCTCATCTACCATTTGACGTCCCAGAATGAATGTGTATTGGACTTTCAGAACAATAGAATCCATTATCCCCTTGAGCATGTTCGCTAATAATTTTGCCACAATGAGATAGATACTATTCAATAGAGTGATTGGTCTCTTCAACTCTTGCCAGGTGATCTTTCTTTGGAAGCAAAAACAACATTGCCCTATTAACCTTCTTGAATCTCCTGTTCCCTTCTCTGAACTCTTCCACACCTATAGGATCTCATCCTTCAGTAAGTCCCAAAACTCTCTGTAAAAGAATACCGAAAATCCGTCCAGCCCCAGTGCCCTATTTGCATTCAGTTCCCAAACTATTTTTTCATTTAGCCTCTGAGAAGGGTGTCACCAGCTCCTCTGCCTATCCCGGCGACAGAGATTTCACCCCCTCCCCAGACACCCCCATCCATCCCCCCGCCTTCTCTGCAACGACTCCACAAAATGGCCTCTCAATGCACTATCAAATTGCGCTTCCCTAGATTGCCTCAGCCACCCCCCCATGCAGTTCTCGAATGTGATTCCTCATCCTTCTGCCAGATGCCACAGAGTGAAAGAATCGGGTACTAGCATCCAATTCTCGTAGCCACTTCTTCATGGACCTCTGCCTCCATTCCACCTCTTCTTTCCTATCTTCCAGCATAATCACCTCCAAAAGCCTGGATCTCTCTGTTGTCTCCTCTTGGTCCGACCCTCTCAAATTGTCTAATCCATCCAGACGAACCACCTCCTCCTGCCCCTCACATCGCTTCACCCTTCTCTTCATTCTCACCTCTCTCCCAAACTCTTTTAAGAATGACTTAAAACATGCTTCTTCCCTCCGCACAAGAAGAACAGATAATGGGTGTGTGATCCAAGTGAGCCTTGGAAGAGTCCAAGCCTGTGAAATTGGGAACCTTTCCACCCCCTCAATGGAAAGCACGAACCTGTCCAGTATCGACCTTGACCTCACATTGCGTCATGTATAATCACAACCTATCGCATCCATAATTGTTAATTCCACTCTGCCGAGTCGACATCCTTCAAGCCTCCCCCTAAGGGTGGTCATCTGGTCGCAACGTAATATTGATATCCCCCACCCCCACAAGCCATACCCCATCAATTTGGTTGGAGTACATTTGCGTCAAGTTTGTCGCTAAAAGACCCCTCCCATTACCACTGGGCCCATAAACATTTGTCACTGTAAAGGAGAAGCCATCTGCCCGTTGCCTGAGACGAACCGAGAGCGAAAAGGGACCTCCACTCGGCAACCACCTCAAAATCATCCTCCATGCCTCCCCCCTAAGGGTGGTCATCTGATCGCAACGTAATGTTAATATCCCCCAACCCCACAAGCCATATCCCATCAATTTGGTCAGAGTACATCTACGTCAAGTTTGTTGCTAAAATACCCCTCCCATTACCATTGGGCCCATAAACATTTGTCACTGTGAAGGAGAAGCCATTTGCCCGTTGCCTGAGACGAACCGAGAGTGAAAAGGAACCTCCACTCGGCAACCACCTCAAAATCATCCTTCCTCCACCCCGTGAGCAACCCTCCCGCCGCTCCTTACGCATCCATCTCTGCGGCCTCAAAGCTTTGCCCAATGCCCAAATCACGTCTAACCTCAACCATAACGCGAGACAACTTCATTTCTTGCAACAAGAAGATATTCGTTTTGGCTTCACAGACCAGATTCCCGACCCCATGCGCTTTTCTAAAAAGTTTGTATAATTAGCTAAAACAATATCCCTGCAAAATAATGTGATGTTGGGTAATAATGTCAAATTTGATATTTTTAATTAAGTAATATTGTACTGTAAATTTTGTGAGAGATATTTAAAGGTGTAATATATACGTATTCGATTTCATTTCTTATTGAATTATTACTATACATATTTTGACATTTATGTCTAATTCATTTTAAAATAGTGTGGATAGAGTTTTCAATTTAATATCTGCAAATATCTATTTATGTATTTGTATCTTCACTTTAATATATAGTTGTAAAATTAATTGTAACTCTATGTAATAAAGTTGTATACTCTTTTTCATTATATTTGATATGAATTTTATGAAAATAAATTTTGTATATTTGTATGATGATAGGCCATTTAATACATATATGAATTGATTTATATAATATTTATATTATTATATTTACACGACCAGTGTCCGTTATATGTGTGTGTGTGTGTATCCATAGCCTATTTTTCTAGTGATATGGTAACATATTTTGCTTATCTGTTAATATATGTATTTGCATAAGTATTCATATTTTAAAAGTAATAAAGTTATGCCAACTACGTATGCAGAAGACTACAAATTTAGATGTTAATACATCCTTATTCATTTTAAAATTTGGATATGAATGCGAAAGTAAATATCCGATGAATATATAAAATCACAAACAATATTTTTAAAATTGAATATGTTTATGGACAAAAATAATCATGATTCTGTTAAGAATATTTTACAAAAGGATATATATTTTCATATGGATAATAAATTCCTTGTAACACTTACAATAAGAAGAAATACTTTTGTTTTTAATCTAAAGGATGATTAAATCAAAATTCTATAGCTAAAATTAAGAAAAAATAATAAAGACAAAAGGTGAAATCTTAGATTAAATAACATGTGCACCAAATAGTTAAATAGCATAAAAATATACATTGGAAAATGACTCGAACATATTACATGTAACCATGTAACATATTTTAGTACATCTAACCATGTAGCATATTTTAGTATAATTTATACATAAATTGGTATATGTCTATACAATATATGTACATAGATTCAATAATATGGATCCACAAAAAAGCCATGCCATATTCTAAAATAATTAAAAACATTATCTGTGTATGGATCTTGTCTGCAAAAAATCGAAATCTTATATCTCTAGTGGATTGATACTGATATTCATATCCAATTGCATCCCTAATTTGGTAACACATATAATATGACCCGTCACTTGTCATTTACACCTTTGTTTTAGTATTTTACGGAGTGCAACAATTATGTATATTCTACATTTTGATGATACATTTACAAATATTGGGAGATTTGAAGTTGGCCCCCCTTTAACCCTACTTGCCTCGTCCGTCCTAATAAAACTCTTGGCTTTTGACAATGGGATTTCAGTCGCCAAAAACTAGAGATGTTTGTGACAAAGAAAACTTTTCCTTTTTACTCGAGGGTCAAATCAGAATTTAACCCTTGGAGGTAGGGATGAGCATGGGCCGAGCTGGGCCGAGTCCTAAAGGGCCCAAGTCCAAGCCCACTTGAAAACTTCGGGCCTTGGGCCGGGCCTAGGCCTGCAAAATATTTTTTGGTTCGGCCCAAGCCCAAGCCCGACCCATCTTAACCCATTATATATTATTAACTTTGTGTTTGTGTTTAAAGTCAATCTCAATTCAAGTTAGACGAGCTAACATTGTTTAAAACATATGTCATAGTACTTGTGAAACAACTAAAACTCAATTCTACCGGAGATGATTTATCATTTTATACAAGTCCACTCAATGTTATATACCATAAACATCTCTCATTACAGAAATTGAAAGAGTGAACCAAGTTTACATAGTTAACAACAACAGGTGCACCAGACACTACATGTTAAAACAGTAGGCATAATGCTCGTATTGGGTAAAGATTCAATAATAGAAAATATTATAATAGAAAAAATAAAAACTAAAAAACTCAAGAATAACCACTAGAATCTAAGACATAGAGTAATTAAGAAAAATTAATTTTGAAATGAAATACAATGATCATCAACTCATATGTCCCACACCTAACTTTCTTGATTAATAAACATTGTATGAGGATAGGATACATGAACAGAGTGTGCATGACAGGCGAGAGTTTCCATACGTGTAAGATATGGAAAGGGTTCGGGCCCTCTTTGGGTGGGCCCTTGGCCGGGTCGGGTTGGGCCAAGCCGAGCCCGAGCCCCAGCCCGACCCAAAAAATTCGGGCCTAAAAATTAGGCCCAAGCCCGGCCCAATGTTCGTTTGTGCTTGGGCCGGACCGGCCCAACCCAATGCTCATCCCTACTTGGAGGGGCCAAATATAAATAAGTTTGTATTTTTTCATAAAAAGTCCAGTCTCTAAAACATAATCAAAATGTTATTTTCTTTCCAAGACTTTTACGAAAATTACAGAATGGTATTATCATATAAATAAATCAAACTTATATTCATATATAAGAAACTTTAAATAATTGAGTAATAGATAGACAATTAAAAATAAAGTAAAATAAAAAAGAAGAAAAAATATCGAAGAATAAATGATGGAAAATGATTAGTTATAAAATGCTCACCTTAGAGTCAACTTACATATTATAAAGTCATTTTACACGCATATATTCAAATATATTTGTATTTCTTAACTTTTAAGATAATTTATATATATATATATATATCATTTTAGGTAAGGAAAAGTAGAAATAAATAAAATCACGACATTCGCCTAGTATATAATCAGATTTGCACCATATAATAAAAATAAAATAACAACTAATAAAATACAATTGTATATATTACCAACAATCTCAACGGTTTACGCAACTGATTATATGTTGCCATATTGTTAGCAACATTTCATTTACTAATTAATGATTATATCTTGTCATGTTTGTACGCCTCCTTTTTTATTAATGAAATATTGATCTTTTATCGAAAAAACTAATAAATATATATTGTATTTTTATCTGAATTTATATTGATCATTGTAATAAAATAACAAGCAAAATCAATTTTGATGACAAGGGCAAAGTATGGCTATTGCTACATGAATCGTGCTAACAATATGATAAGGAATTTATCATTTGTCATTAATTTCAAGTGCACATCATGATTTTGCAACATATAATATTCGTTATTATATATTTTACAAGATTTTGCAATTATATTCGTTATTATATATTTTACCATGGTTGATGTACTTATAGATTTTAAAGTAGGTGTCACAATATGTTCCTTTTATTATATTGGATCTATTTTGATTCTTTTGACCAATAGGAAGGGAGGTCAACATCTTGACGGGATTAAAAAGATACAATTCAATTTTTAATAAGTTTGTTATACCATAATATCTCATTTTATTTTTAGTTAGTCCAAAATTTTGTAGGGACCATTAATATTGAATTTATGTAATATATGTAAAAAAGCATGGTATTATAATAAGAGTTTAATGGAGCTGCCCCATTGGGGCAGCCAACACTCCCGTGTCGTTTTCAGCGTTTTTTTTTATTTTTTTGAAAAATATCATCATATATATTTATCCATATATCCCTCCTATATGCCATTCGAATTTCTTCAGAAACAAAGACTTCTGCGGCCTCCATCGAGATGGTGTCGATTTAAAAAATCATATTACCGTTAAAAAATGACTGTCTGGATGGAGACCATAGGAGTCTCTGTTTCTGATGAAATTCGAATGTCATATAGGAGTGATATAGGGATGAATATACATGACGATATTTTTTAAAAAAATAAAAAAACACCGAAAACGACACGGGGGAAGCCATGGGGCAGCCCATTAAACTCTTATAATAATTTGACCCAAAGACATTTCATAACTTTGGGGGCCAGGGCCGTACCCCTTCTCTGTCATTGTTTTTTGTTTAAGTTGAATATAGATGGAATGGAATTAGTTAAAAATAAGAGTTGTAACTTGTAAGTACTTTCGTCTATGATAATATTGTTAACAAATAATTAACACAATGTAAAATATAATAAAACAAGACATTAAAAAAACTCCAATGGCAAAGTAAGAGGCATTCATCAAGATCCTGAAGGGGGGAGTGACCCATTGGGTGGTTGAAGGATAGAAGCTTCTACAATCATGTTCGTCAGAGTCTCAAAAAAAGAAAGGCACTTATTATTCACAACAAACTCGTATATTTCATGAGAAGATCAATTAATAGTCGAGCGATCTTATTGAAGTCTCGAATGAAACATCAATAAAAAATACAACATACCTAAAAAAGACAATAACTGCATCAAATTAGATAACATATTGAGGTTCTTGATGATATCCACCTTGATCGAGTTCACCTCTACACCCTTATTAGAGATGATGTGGCCAAGTATCATCTCCTTAGTCATCATAAAATGTCTCTTCTCCCTAGAAAGTACAACATTTACCCCAATGCATTGTCGTAGCACATTATTTAGACTAAAGGAATGAATCAAAGTAACCACCCTATACCGAGAAATAATCTATGAGGACCTCTAAAAAGTCTCCCACCACGTCTGTAAAGATGGATAACATATACCTTTGAAATATAGTAAGAGTATTGCACAAACGAAATAAGAGTATTGCACAAACGAAAGGACATCCGTATGAAATCATACATCCCAAAGGGACATGATATTGTAGCTATGTCTTTGTCTTCAAGAGCAACAATCACTTAATTATAAACCGAATACTCATCAAGAAAGTTGTAATGACTATTCTCAGCTAACCACTCAATGATATGATCAATAAACGTAAGTGGCAAGGGATCGTTCTTGGTCTCTCTATTCAATCGTTTGTAATCCACACAAAGTAACTTGTATTAAGGTGATGAACCATATTTCAACCTCCTTAATAATAAATAATTATAGTATAGGAGGTGGAAAACGATTCAACAAAAATTTCCATTTTGAATAGGCTACCAAGGTCGACGTCAAGGGACGATTTTCTTTAGCTGCATGGTTTCAAATTAATTTAAATACATAAAATCTTTGCAATATTAATGCATGTGTTGGAAAAAAAAGATGCTTAAAGAAAGGGGTAAAAATACATAAAGAAAATAAAATAAATCGAGAAAGAATTAAAGAGAATGATCTGTGATTTTATTTTTCTTTAGTCCCATCCCAAATGCTCAATAAAATCCTCAACCATATGATTCACAAATCTAAGAGAAGATTCAAGAAATAATTGTTAATTAAAATCTATATTTGCAGGCTAAAAGATCAATCATGAATTGCGCAAAAAATGATCGGATCTAATTAAATTCTAAACTCATCTTTTCCTGCAATTAGTTAATTCCTCAAAGTTCAATTTTTAATCAATAAGATCAGGAAATGACAACTTTATTTCTCTCAATTTATCCTCCGTAGAAATATATCAAATATCCCCTACTCCAATTAAAGAATCATCATTGAGAGCCTGCCTAAGAGACTTATATCCTTACATAATTTTTGACCTTGAAATACCTTTGACGTGTCATCAAATGTGTTCAAATGATACAAAAGAAAACATGCTTTAAAATGGCATATAATACCTAAAAATTGGATTAGAAATGAGAAAGATGTGCAATGTTAGAGGTTCATGGATTAAACTGTAAGATAAACCAAAGTTTTTATAAGTATTAAGACACGCTAGGGGCTCTACTGTAATTTACCTGGGCAAGGGCGTATTTCTAAGTAGCAAAAATGGCTAGAGTTTGAGCGCAAACTTCCCATGCCCATGTTTATTTGACGTTGATGGGATGCATTGTAATTCTTCAGATGAGCAGGGGTGCCGACGTAAAATTCCCACGTTGCATATGGGGCACGTGAGGCAGGAGAGGCTTGGGCAAAGGTTCGACTCAGGACCAATGTTTTTAAAACCGAACCGGACACCGAACCGGAAACCTTGTCAAAATGGTCGGATCGGGTTGAACCATGTAATCAAACCGGTTCAACCGGATGATGACATCATCATTATTTAAAACCGGATTAAACCGAACCGGTGAGAAAAAAGTGGTTGAACCGGTTAATCAAACCGAAATGAAATAAAAATATATATAATATACACTTAAATATAAATAAAATACATAGACAATGTATATATTTCACACTATACATAAAATATTGTTCATATACACCATCAAATACCATACACATCATATATATATTATTTGGACTAGCTACTCTATAACATAATAGTAGTATAATTATATTTAAAATGCAATATATGCAAAAAGTTGTGTTAGTGTAGTTGGTTAAGAGTTTGAAATAGGCAATCAAAGGTCATCGGTTCAACTCGCACCACCATGATTATTTTTAAAAAAAATTAAATGCGGTTCAACTTCGGTTGAACCTGGTTAAACCGGGTTAAAAAATAGATTGAACCGGACGGGTTAACCAGAATTTGAATGTTTGAACCGAACCGCTATAAACCGGTTAACCGGACCGGTCCAGGCCCGATTCACCGGTCGGACCGGTCGAACCCGCCGGTCCGGTCCGATTTTCAAAACTCTGCTCAGGACTACACATGACGTGACGCCTTGCTCAGGCTCCACCCGAGGCTAGAGGCTCGAGGGAGGATGATTTGACGGTTAGGGTGCGCTCCTGATGCAGATCTGACGTCTGGAGTGCTTTGATCAAGGGCCATAAGATAACTAGTGATTTAACAACATCTGTAGCTTTGAGCATCACACTTCTTCCTCGAAGTAGTGGTGGATAACTGAGCATAGATGAATGAGCTTCTATGCTTGGAGGTAGGGAGAAGCCTAGCAGAGTATAGGATCTATAGGGGAGAGCAGAGGAGATGCTCCAGGTGCTGACGAGACATTCCGGCTAAGGGCTTGGACCTGCAAGCATTGACATGAAAGAACATAGGTGAAGGGGATGGTGATGGCAATTCTTTTCGATGGAGAAGATGAAGAACTGAAGACGTCACATTCTTGCAGAGCTTGAGTGTGATCACGTGGGAGATATGACGGAGAGGGTGCGATGGGGAGTTGGTCATTGGATTTCGAGATTTAAATCAACGAAGAAGTAGGAGATGGTATTGGTGAAGATTGAAGAGTAACAGAGAAAAATTGATAGAGAAGAAGAAGAAGAAGAATGAGAATATGGGAATACCCGGAGGAGGACAGTGATCGCAGGAAGGTGTGTATCGCATGAATAAGGAGGATTTGTGCCTCTAGATGGGTCTTCACTCGAGAGGTCTGGAAAACAGGGACATGAGATCCAATAGCTTGGATCTACTACAAGACCACTACGGAGGCCAAGATCTCACTGCCTTCTCCTTGTCATCGCCCGACGAGAGATTCACACCTAAGCTATCATCGAAGCGTAGTTTTGGGTCGGAGGAAGAAGGGAGAAGTGGTGGATGATCATCGCAGATGGGGGGTGTTGGGTGATTTATGGGAGGTGGATCTGGGAGAGTTATGACCAGAGAGGATGAATTAGGGTGTGTTCTTGTATCGGGCTCCCTTCACGTGGGTCCCACTTTTTATCTTTTTAAAAAAATTAAATAAATCAGTTCTCCATCATCAATTCCATCAATAAATAATATACTATACCATCATATCATATAAAAATTATAAACTACTCCACTTCTACTCACTTTTTCAAACTCCAATACAATCACATCACAATAACTTCTCACGTTTTCAAACTCCAATACAATCACATCACCCCAAACTCACTTCTAACCCACCCCCAATTTAACACTCTATCCAAACACAAAAACCCAAAAATGGGTTACCTGCAACCAGTTTAACCCACCTAAACCCGCTACCCAAACACCCCCTTAATGAGTCAGTGAAGGTAAGGAATGAGTGAGGGTTACATGGACACTGATATGATGGCGGGTAACATCGAGGGGAGTGGGGGATCAAAGGGAGAAAACATGGGTTGTATGCCTCAAGTGTAACGATTGAAAGGGAGAGGGGTATTGACCACGGGTCAATGTACGACAACTTATGATTGGCTAGGGGTGCAGAGTCATGTAGGAGAGAGAAGGACGATGTGACAACTGGCATGGTCCAATCAGAGGGCACAAATTTTTTGATCGTTGACTAAGAAGATAAAAAGAGAAGAAAATATAAAGAAATAAAGGAAAAGTCAAATGAAAAATTGGTCAACACGAAAGTTGTAGTTGTTGATCTCAATTCTGAGTGGATAAGTTTCTACCACACTTTATGGTATGAAATCGATAACCATTACTCCAACAATAGTTGTAAGATCAGACCTTATAAATAGTTCCTTCTGGAAAATATTTTAGTATATGTATACGAGAATCATTGTCGTCCAATTATTTACAATTCTTAAACCATTCTAAAAATTCATTCTTATAAGTCCTCACAACTTGATCTTCTAAATATATTAGATTTTCTTCAATAATTTTCTTTCTAAGTTTCCTAAAAAGAATGCATATAATTAAAATGTGAGAAGGAGAAAATCCTTTTTATGAAATACAAATAATGAGATATACTCAACATATGCTATTATTTCCTCACAATTATCGAGTATGTAGAGTTCAATATTATCTTTCTATTGCTTCATCATTAGACCCTCAATAACTTTTTCTATTGACGGAGCTGACTGATGAAGGATGCTAATATGATGTTCTTCTTCAGAATAAATTACATCATTCCTCTCTATTCTATTATGGATAGTCTTCACATAGTCGGAAAAATACCTAGCACAAAATATTGCTACTTCTTCATAAGTGTACTAAGAACTTATGGATCCTCTGACTCTACTTTTGTTTCGAAACTTTCTTTTTTATGAACCTATGTAAAATAGATGGTGTTTAAGATAATGAAAAGTATTAAAGTACAAATCTAGTATCAATAGATACCTTTTAAATGATACATCCATCAATATTTGGTGGGCATGTAAACTTTAGCCTTGTATGGAAGATGAATCACTAGATGTTCCATTGAATCAAAAAAATTGGAGGAAATATCATCTCTAAATTACACATAATAACAAGAATAATTTTTTCAAGATATTCCATCCGATGTACGCATGTCGAACATAAAATAAGAAAATCCGCTGACATCTGATAGAACATTGATGGTGTTTTTGGTAACAATCATCTAAAAACCATTGGTAGAACTTTTCATGATGGTGTTTTGGTAACAATCATCTTTCCACGAGTATACAATAGACATGACTTTTCATTTCTTTAAATGAGAACTTCATAAAATCAACCAAATTAGAGAGATTTAATAGGTTTTATTGAAATTTCAATTTACTTTCCCATTCATCGACAAGTTTCACTTGATTTTTATCCAAAGTATACTTCACTTTCGGAAATTCGATCTTTTCATTTTCAAGATCTTTTATATATAACTATGGACAATTGCATATGGTTCTTAAATTATGACAGTAATTTAGTGTATCTTTTGTATGATTAGTTACATTCATAACTGTATAAAGATGTTATCTAATATATTTTCTTGATATGTGTTACATATGATTAGTTACATTCATTCATATAAAGATGTTATCTAATAACTTGCTCCGATAAGACAGCTCTCAAAATATACTCTTCTTAATCTAATTATGAATATCACCAAAATCAGGTAGAGGTTGTGTATGTTTTCCATTTCCCATGGTTGAATTTTCAAATTCCTCTAAACTTGATAATATCTTATCACTAGTCTTTATTGTAGGGGGATCTGACGGTTCGATGGTATTCCTCTTAAATGCTTGTTTTGAGTCTGATACGGATGATCTTTTGAAAGAAAATTCCTAGGACAATAAAAAAATATTGCTTCTCACTGCGTTGAAGCTGAAAGAATTTTGTACTCTAAGTACAATATGGACTGCTTTTACATCCATGACTAATCTATCCAGATAACATTCCATAAGTCGGGAAGTCATTTATTGCCCAGATTAGAGCAACTTTTTATTGAATGTTTGACTTTTATTTACATCGTATGTATCTACTCCACCGATCCAGATCGTCTTCAACACATCTATAAGAGGGCGTAAATACATATTGATGTATTTCCTCATATGTGTAGGTCCTAACACAAATAATGATAGAAACATGAATTGTCTCTTATTACACAAACATGGAGGTAGATTATAAGTTATTGTCACTAATGGCCAAATAGAGTAGTATTTACTTCTGCCATGAGGATTAAATCTGTATATACATAAATCTATATGCAATTCCTTCTTTTCCTTGAAAATGAAGAAAAAGTTAACATCTATGTTTTCCAATATTCAGACTCTGATGGATGCTCCATGTACTGTTCACGACTATGTTCAATATGCCATAACATATATTTAGTTGTTTCTTTACAATAGTATAATCGCTTCAATCTCATAGTCAACGAAAAATAGTATAAAATTTTCCTTGATATTTTATCCTTAGTATTACTTGATTGGTGATATCTTGGCTCATCACATTCAGGACAACATGCCAAAAACTCATATTCACCGGAATATAAAATATGATGATTTATAAAAGAGTCTACCTTAACTTCAGCTAAACATATCTTTCGCATCATTTTCTTAGTTTTATAATAACTTCCAGGTAATTCAACATCTTCAGGTAACATTTTCTTGAGAATGATCAACATGGCATCAAAATTATAATCAACTGTATTATACTCCATCTTCATTGATAGAAGCTCTGAAACCACTGGGAGTTTTGAATGTCTTACAACCTGACTATAAAGGCTCTTCTACCTTTTTCAACGGCTTGTAGAAGTCTTCTGACTTCCCATGGGGTTCCTTTTCGTCATAACAATTAGTTTTAAACTCTGGACCTGCAATATCCATAATCATTTCTACGAATGGACTAATATTGTCCGCATCATTTAACTTATTGGTTATATCATCGATGACTTCATCGTACCTCCACCAAATTTGATATCCTTTCATGAAACTATTTTTAAAAAGGTGCAGCTGAATTTCATCCTTAGATCTCGTCTTGAGTAAATGACAATTTTGATATGGATGTAAGATAATATCATATGAATCCACCACTCGAGAATCTTGGGCATAAGAGAGTTCTGCAAATTCTTGACCACCTCTTTAAAAAGTCTCTAAAACATGACTATCAACTACACGCTTATATCCACTCTCTATTGACCATCATTGTCAATTGAATGTAGCAATTCAAGATGTCAAATGAGAGGAGAAGATTTAACATCTACTACAGTTCGAGAAATAGACCTAAAAAATCAAAACCCCAACCAACCATTGGCATAAACCTATTTTACTATTTTAAGAAATGAGAAGAGAAGTGTTTTCATTAAGTTATCACTTAAGCTCATCATAAGGATTCAAACCTCACTATAAGATGATCGTTGTCATATGCAATTTATATCTGAGTTAAATTCAGCATCATAACTCTGCACCCCTCCAGTATATCCCGTAAATCAATAACAATCTACTATTAAAACTATCACCGCATTGACACTATTAATAATAGATCATGATTGGTTTGATATACTGAAGATGAAGAGGTTATGCAACTGAATTTTCATCGATATAAACTTAGTGTGACAACGATCACCTTATAATGATATTTGAATCTTTATGGAACCCCTTAGTTCGGGACTTTCGAACTAAGGAAAACCAACATAAATGTAATATTTTAAGGTCACCTTAATTCATACATTTGTACATGCTACAAATGAGATTGTAAAATGATCTTAAAATATTTATTCATTTATGTTGACCGACATTTACATAGATTTGATTGGTTAACATGGGGAAAATTGACCTATGTGATCCTAAATTGGTGTCTAAATAAAGTGTGTAAATAGTAATTATTGGAAGGGTACCTACAAAAAATTCTTCTACCTGCACACACGTCAAAATTCACGGTCATTGGACCGGGATATCTCATCCCAAAGTGAGTCCAATAGTACCGTGAAAAAAATATAACACAATTGGAGGTGATGAAATCCTCCAATGTATTGTGCATGCCTCTCGATGTGTAGGGCCATACACCACCCGATGTGGAGGTACACACTGTGTGTGATTGATTATGTGTGATTTAAAAATAAATTAATATTTTGATCCTATTATCTACGTAATTATAAGTTAGGAATTTTTACCCGGCAGACCCTATAATCTTTGCTAATGACCTCTACGACCTTTGAAACATTGATATTCCTCCCTCGACCCTATAAACTAGCTCTGTTTTACCCTACGAACCTTACCGTTAAATTGACACATGTAGAGTTAACTTCCTTGGTTAAAAATAAGTTAATCTAACCGATCCTCAATCCTACCTACGGCTACAATTAATCAAGAGAATGAAAAAAAAATCCCTCGGCTGGGGGGTGTTGGCTTCCAGCGACAGAGGTTGGAAGGGGGGCTGCGAGCAGAGTTGCGGGCTGTGAGAGGGCTGCTTGGCTGTGGGGGGCGTTGCCGAGCTGCGAGCGCCGGGGGGGGGGGCTTCCAGGGAGAGCGGGAGCGGGCTACGACCAGGTGGGTGCTGGGGGGCGTTGGCTTCCAACTGAGGGAGCTGCGACCAGGTGGGTGCAGGGGGCGTTGGCTTCCACCTGAGGGGGCTGCGGGGGGGCTTCCGCCCGGGGGGTGGGCCTTCCGACGAGAGCAGGCTGGGGGGGAGGGTAGTTCCAGCGAGAGCGGGAGCGGGAGCGGGCTGCGACCAGGTGGGTGCAGGGGGGCGTTGGCTTCCACCTGAGGGGGCTGCGGGAGCAGGCTACGAGGGAGTTGCGATCAGGTGGGTGCAGGGGGGCGTTGGCTTCCACCTGAGGGGGCTGCGGGGGGCTTCCGGCGAGTGCGGGCTGTGGGGGGGGGCGTTGGCGGGCTGCGAGCAGGTGGTGGGGGGGCTTCCAACGAGAGCGGGCTGCGGCAGC
Organism: Ottelia alismoides; assembly: GCA_037367405.1. Classification (NCBI taxonomy): domain Eukaryota; kingdom Viridiplantae; phylum Streptophyta; class Magnoliopsida; order Alismatales; family Hydrocharitaceae; genus Ottelia; species Ottelia alismoides. The sequence continues at coordinate 43,375 of JAZKJV010002784.1, forward strand.
GGCGGTGCGTGCAAGGGAGTCGAGCGGGAGGGGGGTGCGGGAGGCTGTGAGCAGGGGGTGGGTGCAGGGGGCGAGCATCCGAGCAGGGGTATGAGTCGCTCCGAGCAGGGGTGCGACTGGGTTGTGGAGGGCTTCGAGTGCCGGAGGAGGGGGAGCACCGACGAAGATGGAGGTCGACGAAATAGTTGGTGGTGGGGAAAAGGGGGTGGCAATTAAGGTAAATTCGATAAATAAAATAGGCATAAAATCAAAGAATGTAACGGAATCCTGTTAATTTTAACTGTTAAATAGATGGGGATTGACCACAAAGTTTATATGGTAAGGGTTAGCAACTTTACGGGGTCGAGGGAGGAATATCCATGTTTCAAAGGTCGTAGAGGTCATTAGCAAAGATTATAAGGTCTGTTGGGTAAAAATCCCTATAAGTTAATGTGACACACTTGGCCATATTAACTAAAACTTAATATGATAACAAAATTACCACACCATAATAATTTATCTTGGGATTCACATGTATACACATCCATACACCTACATAAATGTAGGAACACACCTACATCTCCCCCATCCATAAGAAAACTCATGCACACACCTTCGCGTATACAACTTTATATTGACATAAAACAACTTCACCAACATATATACAACTTTTGGTATTTATTTAACAATGACCAAGGTTTATCCATATTTAGATCACATCAATACATACTACCCTCAAATTCAAAACTATACGTATGCATATTACTATCTAACTTTTATACACCTATACGTATATGATACCATCGCATTCACATCTACACACCTTCATCCGGTCAACAAACATGTAAACTATTCTATCTATTCAACAAACATCATTATCATTTATGCATCCTTTAATTTCAATAAACATCGTCTATAAATCCCTAACATTCACATATATGCATCCGATCAACAAACATCATTATCATCAAACACGACTACACTTTCACATACCCTCAACATACTCTCCTCACATTCACATCTATACATCCTATCAACAAACATCATTATCATCAAACATGTAAACAAATCTTTCCCATTCAACACCCTCTAATTTCAATTTCAATTCATTATAATTTTTACAACTAATATTTCTCGAATAAAAATGTTACATATGTTGACAAGTAGTACTAACTTGTTTTAAGCATTTCATCATACTCCTTTATCTACAATACGAATTTGTTTAAACTTTGCTAATTTAGAATGAAATCTTCAACATTTTTACTTTTCTTCAACGATTACATAATCTAAATACAACAAAAATGTTCAAATAAACAATCCATGGATTTCAAACTAATCTATATCCAAAAAATCTAAAACTTAGATTTCTCCACATATATGCAACATAATTTAAAACAATTTAAATGAGTAGATGTTATACCTCAAAGAATGTGAAAGGAACAAGAGGGCACCAGAGAATGATTGTCAGGGACGGTGGAGGACCTTCAAAAATCATCGGAAGAGCGGTTTTGGGGAATATAGGATAGAGAAACGAGTACTGGAGTCGAGGCATGGTTCTATTTAGAGATGCATAGCGAGTGCTCGCCCAATCTTTCACATGCTCCCGTGCCTCTAAATTCAAATGGACGAGCACCTGTATCTTACAACTTACAAGGTACCTTTTCTATGCCAACAAATTACAGCTGAATTTCAATTTCTGTGTATGCACCGTTCATTGTATCACTTTGAACATAGTGATGTTTAGCTGTGACCTGTTACTTCATGGAGCAGGAGGATAAACTTGTGCATGTTTTATTATGCTCCATGAATTGGAAGATGTCAAAATGAAACTCTCAGAGAAGTTTCGATTCACGTGCGTCGTGGTTAAATTTTGCAAGTTGTGGGAAGACTTTGGTATGAGAAAGATTTATATGAATTACTTGATGGTGGTAATCACCATAGAGGATAAACACGGGAACAGAAGCATGTTATTCTTGTTGTATTAAGTCTAAGGTCAATTTCATGACCTCGACGTGCAAAGATAGGAGGAGAAAATGCTTTAATAACAAAGAGAAAAATCAAATATAAAGGCAAGATCCCGACAAGGGCAAAAATTAAACTCTATTGGCACTGTAATCAGGTTAGTCACTAAAAAAGGAATGTCCGTCCTTAAAAGCCCAACAAAAGATTACAGATAAGGGTCCACAAGTGAACATGATCACTATGAGATTCGGCGGCCAGCGAAGGGGTTGTTTCCGTAAAATCTAAACTTCAACGTAGTTAAGATCCAAAGAAGTGGCTTGTGAATACACGAGCCGATGTACTGCCAAGACTTTGTTTTCTTCTTATCGTAATCATTTTGCATCCTTAATGACATCCGACTTGGCTAGCTTAATATGGCAATTACTTTCGCTATTTCAAATTCGAAGGGCTAAACAGCCGACTGCTAATCTTGATGGAACCCAACCCCTTTTTATTTATTTTCAAAACTATTTTGGATTTCTGGGGCCAGAATTAAATAATACAGTGAGTGTAGGCCCAGTTCTAGTCCGTATAATTGAATGGGCTTTTAACCTAAACTGCTTAATCGTACCCATGGACGGGAACTATAAAAACTATGTCAATCTCACTACATAGCTTCCAATTAAGAACTAATCTCTTAAGTTATTTAATAAGATGGGTGGAGATTCGCTCATTTGAAAATTTATCGCACTTTGTCATGGGTCGAAATTCGACGAAACTAAGAAAAGTTTTTGACAACCATACCCGAGGATCAACCCGATGAAGCACGAGAGAGGCGTCGGGTTTTCATCACAAGTAGCTAGTTATGGAACTAGAACGAAGTTAAGAACTCTAGTCCAATGCGAGCAAGTGCCTTTGTTTGAGGATGGGAAGAGCTTGTGGCGGAAGCATCCACGATACTAGAGGCCATCGAAAAATAACATCGGATTAGAAATCATTCTTTCAGAAGTGGCCAAGAAAATCTCATCAGAATCTTAATTGATTAAAATTGATCGTCACGATCAATTCTAGATCAGTTTGAACCTACAAGTTAACAGAGATACCCTCACTACTCCACACAAACATAACACAACAGAATAACCGCGAAGAAAAAGACTGGAGTGAGTGAATGGAAGGAGTTCCACTAATTTTCCTTTGTAGTGAGTTTTCTTATACATGGTTGTAAGAGGTGACTGATGTGCTTTCGTGTTGGTTGATTGTGTATCCGTTTTCCTAAACAAATTCCTCAAACCCAACTTCAATACGTCCTAAATGGACTTGAGCGAATATACCCTCCATGAGAAATATGTGAAATATGTGGGAGGGGTAAACCCTCCAGATGCTCTCCTGAGACACTTTCTTCAGAAACTCTGTCGATTGCTTCACCAAACAACGAACAATCGATTACCTATCTAATCCGAATGTTTTCTAGCCTTCCAGGGACCTTGTCTTGATGTTTAGGATCCATCTCCTACGAGACGCGAACTCGAGTGCAATTTTAAGTTGCAATAACTCTAGTTTCGATAAATAAATGAATCGAACCCAAATAAATTGATTTGAATTCGATTAAGTTATATGTTCTTTTGATAGTTGTTCTTTGAGGTGTGTTACTATATCCTTAAAAACGAACAGAAGTATAAAACGAATACGAATTGGATACGAATAATAACATAAATATTTAATAGATTAACTAAAATATACATGTTTAAGATTGTTTACACGCAAAAAAGATATACTTGATATAGTAATTTCACAACAATTATATCAACAATCGTGAATGCAATCATAAAATGTAGTTACGCACAATTATAAATAAATCTATTATTATACTTATGTACGAAAAGGAATGTACGAATACGAATATGAATATTAGCAAATGTCAAAGTGATATCTATATCCATATCCATTTTAGAATGCATACGCATAAGAATATCAAAATATGAATAAAACGAATATGATGACGGATCGGATACGAATATGTTCACATTGGAATATGTTCACATTCGTTTTAATCCCTAGATGCTTATTATGGTGTGAGAAAGTTACCATGAAGGGATAAGGCATTTGAGCCCTTAAAAAAACATTTATATAGGGACAAATGCCCATACTCTAGTATTCATATTTAGTATATTTGCATCTTACAAGAATTACCATTATTGGAGTCAAGTTTCGATCAAACAGTGTCCCTATTATTATCACCATACGTTTTATATTAGAATACGTCATCGATGATCGAAGCAACAAAAGCTACGAAGGGCAGCAAACGGATGATGAGGAAACGACCTAATTGAATATTATAGTCTATTTAGCCATAATTAATATTGCAATTATATCATTCTGCATCTGAAATAAAGAATATTGTAGTTTGCATAATTATCGAGAGCCCTTTGTTTGGTTTAAACTGCGTGCTTTAGTCAAATTTTTGGATATCATATAACTTGTAATGTTCAGGTTGGATAGAATATTTTACATATGCGAAACATAATTCAAGGATGTCGATGGTTGGATGCCGAATATTGTTACCATAATTATTCTAGAATAGCATAAACAAATGAAATGACATAGATATAGATTTGTATGGATAAGACTTTAGAGACCAAAGCATACTTGACGGATCAGATAATGAATTGGTGGGAGATGTCTAGATTACGATAGTGAATGGTTATATTCTGACGACGATACCCATAATTTATTGGATATGGATAAGGATATGATTAACTTCATCCCTAGTAATAATTAAATAATTATGTGTAAAAGAAAATGGAGTTATTGATGCTTTTAAATAAGGGATGGATAAGATATAATACATGAGAAGTGGGATTGCAAGGAATGAAACCTACCCCTCGTAGTGGGATGGAAGATACGGTCATATCAAGTTTAACATGGATAATGATCAAGTCTCCAATGTGCATGCAAAAATAAATGGTGGAGCGACAAGTAGCACATGCATGCTACGTGTAACCTAAGGGTAAAGAGAAAGGATACCTCCTATGTTAGAATGGTATATGTTATGTACGGTATAAATAAGACTGAGAATAGAGGCGCTATTACTAGAGTATATTTGTGGGGACAGAAGTAAAATCATCTGTTTCTATCCCCTGGGTCGGGGACGAATATCTGAGAGTGATACACCAGTAAGTCCTCATAACTCATGTGTTCTATTATGGCTCTCATGCATCTTCCTTATCCATGCAAGAGTACACTTGAAAATTAGGTATTAATTGGATACTCTTCTCTTACCAAGAATTGGTTAGACCATAGGCCTGTAGTCCATTAATAATACCATGTACGTGGATCTTGACATGGATTCTCGATATTTATGGAATATAAAGAGTGTGTGGCATGGGATATTCTAGCTAAATTGTCATATAGCTCCATAATTACACATGTGGATGTACATAGATTAATATCAATACCAGTTATAGGAAAGAGAATGTAAGATTATGATAAAGGACTTACAGGAAACAGAAACTGATAATAATGTTGATATTTTTTCAAATCCATTTTAGTAATTGGCAAAGACATATCATTTATTGATAATCATGTGTTAACCATCCAAAATTTATTGCGATTGCAAATTGGTAGTTGTTCTAAATATATTTCTTGACAAACCTATGTGTAACTAGGAATGTTGGGAATAACTCTAATACCTACGAATGTTGGGAAGTGCATTAGTGGAGGCTATACCAATTATACCCGAGAAGTTAAAATTAAATACACATGGAGAGAAGTATGCATGACATACATGCAGTAATAACAACCCTTATCGATAAGTACGTTAACTCTATTTGCACGCTCAATATAGGTAAAGGTAGAGGTATACTTTTCATGGCTGTGAAGGAGTGGGAAAAAACCTACACTTACATAAAGACGAGTGGTCTCAAGCCTATTTTAAGATTTAACCAATCTTTTCTCAGGTACATTGTAATGTTACAGTTTTTTGTTTACATATTAATAATGTTGTATACTAATTAAGATTTTCATTATTCATTAATGTTGCTTTAGTACCATAGAAATTTTCAGACATTACAGATAAGTTCAATATGATGATATGATTCTGATATCATAAATTTCTCCATTTATAGTTATATTACTATGGATCAGAAAATATGTCAGAAACAATGACTACCACAGTAGCTCTCAGACTTGGTCATGAACTAGCATCAGATATTGTGATGTCATCAGATATGATCCTGAAACATGCCATCAGATATGGCAACCATCATATACGATTCAGAGGACTTTGGGTCCGCATTCTGTATACATGCAGGCTTTGTGCCGTATACAGGGTGTTCTTTCGCCTTTGAGGTTGTCTACGCGTATGACTCAGTTTGTTTCAGTGTTCATGAACTTAGTACGTTAGGCATAGTGGTGTTGATACAAAAGCTGAAAAATAGAAATTTTATTTATTTTTTCCAATTAATAAATTAGCATTCTACTATTCATTTGGTATTTTAATCTCTTTACAACAGTATGATCCTATAAAGTTGCAGTTTATATCCTTTTATGCAATTGTCACATTGTAGCACTACATTTTATTTCACATAGAAAGCAAAGTTATTTTATGCAAAGTTAGCTAATATATTTTCTTACCTAAATGCTTGAGATCCACTCACTGGGTCTAAGCTCATTTAGAGTTTAGACTCAACCCTCTATTATTAAATATTATTTATAGACACACCTGAGAATGAGCTATAGGAGGCGAGAAGGAATTAGGTCTTTTGCCGACAATTGGGACCTTTACTCCACCTCTGTGATATTGAGGTCAATTTTGTACTTCAGGTAAACAGTTAACATCCTGGAAGACTTAATGTTTTTGTGAAGATAAAGGAGTTGTATCCGAGCTCGTGACAATAGCCGATAGTTGTATATAAGGAACAATGGAAATGTGTTTGATATTAAATATGAAGATAATGACTTGGATGGTTGTGTTAGAGAATTATGTGGATTTGTTTATTGAAAGTTTCATATGAATTTCCAAGTACAGGGTAGCGCTTGGGAGTCCATAATATAGAGGAATTGCTGTCGAATTTTTTTGGGTATAATAATTATGGTTAAGATGATCAAACATATGAAATATCGCACTCGTCTCGGCTAGCAAGGCAGGTCGTGACAAACTAATGGTCTAAAGAGTTGGATCATGTATTTGTTTTTTAGTATCGATCTAAGGCATTAGTTTGATGGCACAACTAACATCATATAATGATACCAAACTAGCCAAATGAAAGAGTTACTTTATGGGGTCGAGATAGATTAAGACACGAAATTTAGATTGTCACGAGGTGGGCCATCATTCTTTGACCAAAGATATTCACTTCAATATGTCTAAATGTAACATTTTACAAACAATTAGATTGATGGCTTGACAATGTTTGTGAACTATGGGTAAATGAGGTACATGATATCTCAAAGGAATCATGTAGGTTTATTCACTTAAAAGGTATGTTATTTGATTTTATGTCCTAGAACTAATTATGAGTTACTTGCAAACATCTAATCCATTTTTGTTGCTTGACTTTTATTATTTTATCACTTTATGAGATTTTCTTGTGTTTTTACTCAAGAATTAAGGACAAAAATTCAGTATATCATAGTGAGTTCATCACTTTTGCGTGTAGATGTACATTTAAAACAACCACATATAAAGGCAATCTACGTTTGAGATTGCATGTCGGTCGTTATTGCAAGAGTCCTACTACGAGCTTCATGAGAAGATGAAGATTTGAGGGGTTAAATGGCCGATCCTAAGGCAATTAGCATTGTCGTCTCATGCAAGGAAGTGATTGAGATGCCCCTGGAATTTTTATGCATGCAATCACCATGAACAACATCGCTCCTTTCAAAACACATCCAAATCTCCTTATATAGGCAACTTTCCATCAAAAGGAAAAGTGGGCATGCGAGAGGAATGTACAACGATTAAAATAGACGCAAGTATGGGACCAGTAGCTATGGAGTCGTATTTTTGAAGGTCGAGAAGAACATGCACTATAGTAGACATCTTAGGGCATGCATGGCATTATTGGCTAGAGGACAATGCTTATCTAGATCCAATTAGCATGTCATTAGACAAAGGCAACTAGATTCAACTCGCCATGCACCATTTGATGAACAATATAGTGATATCATCCTCAATGGGGTATAGGCTAACTAAACATGGTCACATGATGGGAATCGAGTGGTCGATGCTCATCCACCTACTGGATGAAGCATGGCCCTTGGATGATGAATGGGCGACCAAGATTAGATTACAGGATTAGAGTGTTATGGGAACACAAAGGCCACTAGATTCAACTCGAAGGGCATAACAATGCTCACTTAGGTAGTGCATCCATCTATAATTGGATCAGAAAATAATGCTCATGATTTATATTAAAAGGTGATGAAGGGATACACAACAAGAAATGTGCAATGATGACCAAGCAAGATGAGATCATTACTTAAGTGTATAAGTGTGCATTGTTGGATTGAGATTCTCGATCTAACACATGTTACTCTAATCAAGCATGTTTTTTATGGAGGTTCTTCAATGTTTTTTGTGAAATTGAAATTTTGGCATCTAAGCTAGACTATGACAATTCACGCAGCAACAATTCACAACTTGGGCTCAAGATGCGATTAAAATTGGGCATGGGATCAAGGATCGATGCATATGAGTCATGTTTCAATTTGAACTCAAGAAGAGAGAGTAGTAAGTCGGCTATGGACTGTATTTCACACATTAATTTCTAGTTAACTAGTTAAAAGATAAAAATACTAATGATTTTTAGAATTGCATAAAACAAATCATATATTGTGCCTCCCTTCACATTAGGTGGCATGTGTAGGATGATGTGAGAGAGACAAAAATGGGGAGGAATGAAGGTGAGGGCATATGTTGATGATCAGAAATGGGGGCAATGCAATTGGAAGAAGAAGAATATAAGACAGAAGGATCCTTCTACAAAGTTGTGGATCTTTAAGCATTTACTTGAGGACCTTGAGTCATTTCATGTCAATCAACGATCGTTGTAAATTGTTATGAATTTTAGAATCAATGGAATTTGACTTCAGTTAAGATATCTTGAACTCTTAATCGCATCATTAGCTTGACTTAACCGTAATTAACATACTAATAAATATTAACGTACTAATCATGATAAAGCGATGTTAATTATGGATTAGTAGATGTTAATCTAGTTAAGAATAATTAATCATGACTAGCACTAATTAATTACAATTTGCATTAAATAAGCGTAATTAGAAAAATCATGGACTTCGTAATTCGCATTAGCAAAACCATGGGCTTCTTATGTTGGAATCATCTCATCAAGATAGATCTTATAACAATATGTAAGATAGGATCTAGAGATGTTGATGGTAGGACTTCTATAGATATAACATCATATAAAAGTCATTTTAATCAGTAATCAAAATAATCCTAAATTTAATAACTCTTAATAATGAGAATGTCACAATACTCTCCTACTTAAAATGAATTTTGTCGAAACTTACGTATCTTAGCTAACTTTCATATGGTGGTATTACAATACTAGTCGTGTAACTGCTCTTGTATGCAAATTCTTATAGTTAAATATGCTCATCCCACCTATCTTTAAAACTCAGGGCACATGCTCTAACTATATCTTCCAAAGTTTAGATGGTATGCTATGAATGACCATCTGTTTATGCATGAAACATTGTGCTAAATGTTATATTTCACCCACACCTTCATGTAGACTTGGCCAAGCATAGAAATAAATTGATGGTCTCTATCTTATACAATCGCCACACTACATTCTGTATTACTATTTCATCCATGAAAATCTTTTCCAGGCGATCCAAGGTGTATGCCATATTTAGGGATAGAAAATGGGTAGACTTAGTCAATCTATCGAAAACTACCCATATTGCATCATGGCCTCGACCCATCTTGGGTAATATAGTAACAAAATTCATGGAGATATGTTCCCACTTTCATTCTGGTATAGGAAGTACTTGTAATGCATATGCTGATTGCATATGCTTTTATTTAGTTTTTGGCAAATCAAACATCTATAATCATATTTTGTAGCTTCTCTCTTCATATCATGTCAATAATGACAAATCTTCAATATGCTATACATTTTAGTACTTCTTGATTGAACTACAGACATTGAATTATATGCTTCCTCAAGAATATCGATGTTCATTTCTAGAGATCTTGGAACACATATTTCTTTGCTTGAAAAATAGGACTCATTATTCAGTTATTGTATAATACACTATATCATCCTCCTTAAAAACCTCAATTGTTATTCTGATTTCTAGATCATGCATCTAAACTTCTTGTACTTTCTCAAATAACATGGGCCTAACTTGTATAGATGCTAATAAACCATTAGAGTTACCATGGTCATATTTACATGTAACCCCTCCATTTGTAACAATAAAGGAAGATATTCATTGTTTGAGTAAAAATCAGGACACATTACAAAGAAACTATTGGGAAACAGGCAACAAGTTGCGTCGCCAATCCCTTTTGAATGGCAATATCTATGTCAATTGGCTACTAAGCTTTCGACTGAAAGCATCAACCACAATGTTGGCTTTTCCGGGATGATATTCAATGGTATTATCGTAGTCTTTAATCAAGTCTAACCATCACCTTTGCTAAGATTTATTTCCTTCCAAAAGAAAATATATTTTAAGATTTTTATGATCCTTAAATATTTGACAAATATATCCATATAAATAATGACTCCAAATTTTCAAAGCAACTACAATAGCTGCTAATTCTAAGTCAAGTTTAGGATAATTCATCTCATGATTGTTTCATGTATCTAGAGGTGTATGCAATCACATTTCTTTTCTACATTACATCCCAAACCTTGTCAGTGTGCATCGATATAAAACGTAGAATTTCCTTTTCCTATAGGAAGGATAAAGATTGGTGTCGAGGTCAGGCGATCCTTGAGTTCTTGAAAACTCCAGAATATATGATATTTTTCGCATATCTACTTTTGAAAATATATTCCAAAACTCTTCCATATTATACAACATCAACAAATGCAACTGAAATAGGATTTATCATTAAGGAGATTCTCGTGCAAATTTCAAATCATAAAGTACAAAAGCTTCATACAAAAATGATCCCCTTGGTAAAGTCGCGAGGAGAAGTCAATCAATCATGCAATAGAAGAAGTCATATAGGAACAGGAAGAAGAAATGCAATCCCAATATCTACATTTCTTTCATGTTAGCCAATATATGCAATTTCAAGGATAATAGTTATTCTAAGTAGGGGAATATTGTGACATTTTCATCCCTAAGAGTTACTAAATTTAGGGTTGTTTTGATTCTAAATTAAAGGGACTTTTATTCTCTTTGGTTTTTATGGCTCTAAACTTCATTAAGATTTTATATCTATAAAAAACTGATTTTCAACTCCTCCAAATCCTATCTTACATACTATTAGGGATGAAAACGGATAGGGATATATCTGAATATCCGTGTACCATATACGAAAAATTATCGGATACGAATATCCGGATTCGGATATTGATTCAAATATGAATCGAATATGGATATGGATTCTAAAATTTCTTCGGATACAAATATAATCATGGCATAAATATCCAGATTTGGATACGAATATCCGAATATAACATTTAATTTTGCAATATATTACTTAATGTAATATAAAAACTCTACGCGCCCAAAGAGTAAATACGACTCTCTCACCTCTCCTCTCGTAAAACTCATCACCCTAGCTGCAATCCTCCTCCTCCAACCTTGTGGCCTCATCGCTATGCCTCGCCTTGCCAAGTCACCAGCCCAACACCACTTCATCGACATGGTCGTGCACCAACGACATCAGTCTTCCTTTCCAACCAGAACCCTCCTCCGAGCACACAAGGCACACAGAACCTTATGATCTCGTCGTTCCGCCTCACCGGTCGCCACCAACAGCCCAACACCGCCCATCTTTTGGAAAGAGAATACTTTTTGTAGTTGGACCTTGAACTCGAATTCGATAAAGAAGTATATCCATTGGGGCTTCTTCCTAGTGCCGGCGTGGTTGTTGGTGTTTCCCAGAGACAGTCCTCTGTATATACAGAATTTCCTTGCTTCGAGCCTTCACACCAAGCACAAACTATATTACACTGTTTCCTACACCATCTTCTGCAGGTAAGACAATTACAAAGAACGCAGAATTCTTTCATTATATAATCAATAGGTTTGGTTCCCATGCATGCTTCGTACCTCTAATTTATACTGTGCATTATCACAGATTGGTACTTGTTTATCATTTTTTTACTTCCATCCTTCCTGTTCGTCATTCACAGTAACTCTACTACAAGGGAAGGGGCATGATGTTGCTTCATATACTCTAATGATTCAGTTGGTCTTTCTACCGTTGAATTATTTGTTTTGTTGGTCATAATTTCAGAATCTACAGAAATGTTAATAAAAGGAAACTATTGAATATGCAACACTCCCTAGAGGGAATCGCATTCACAGTAATGATAAGAAGTCCACTTCTAGCATACATGATAAGATCGGTTTTTTTCACCTACGAATGGCTTACAGAAAATTTTCTAGCATAAGTAACTTTGTTTTGTCCTCGATCTAAATGTTGCCGACTTAACCATAAAGGATACATGTCTTTTTAATCATATATCGTACCATATACATTCTAATTTAGATGGATATTTTTATTGACTATATATTTTATCATAATATAACTTACTTATATTCCACTGCCATTTTTAAACAACTATGAACCATGATAACAATTCAATTTGTATATACATTTGATCTTTATTCGATATGTATTCGAATTTGATGATTATTGGATCCATATTCTATCCATATTTGAATTCACTCTTTATTCAATCCGTTTTTGGATTCGCTCTTTATTCGATTCGTATTCAGATCCTTCTTTATTCGATCGGATTCGATAAATATCCGATTCGAATTCATATCCGTATTTTTAAAGATATGATTTCCTTAGTGCATATCCGAAGCATATCCGTATCCATATTGGTATTCGATAGAGATGAAGCGAATATAGATATAAAAATAAACATATCCGATCTATTTTCATTCTTGCGTACTTGTTGTAAGAGATGTCTTTATTTGACAAATTCCAAAAGAAGTTGTTTCATTTCAATCGGATTCTGTTATGGATTTATGAATTTTTGAAGGGTTGTTTACATTTGTCAAGCCCAAAAGTACCCTTAATCGAAGTCGCTATAAACTTGTGATTAACATGATTATTGATTATTAAGATTGCTAAGCATGATTAAGGAATTTAACCTTGGATTATTGTAGGTTAATCGTAATCAAGGATAATTAACTATGTTAGTATAAATTAATCACAACTATTGTTAATTAAGAATCATTATCAAAAATCATGTGCAAAGCATGTCCAAGAACCATAGGCATGAAAACCATGGTGTTGGAAAAAAACTATGGTATGAGCGAAGCCGTGGGTAAAAACCATTTGTTCTAGCATATAATTTTCCACTAGTTGGAGGCTTATAAATACCCCCTACCCTTTCATTTTCTACTTATATATTCTATACCCTACCCCTCCAAGCATAAGGTAGAGATTGAGAAGAAGATGTCGATAAAAGGCACTAGCGAAGCACTGCTACCAAGAAGAGAAGGAAGCACAATAGCAAACTGCGGAAGAAGAGGTAATCAGATCCAATTTGAGCTAGATCTTCATGTTTCTCTACTTTTATATATTAGCGTTAGTGTGTAAGGTGTCATACTCATCCCGACTAGCAGGATTTGCCATGACGTTTGTAACGTATGGGGCCTAAAATCAATCCATTATCAAGGACAAGTATCCCTTACAACTTGTTAGGCTTAGGTCCAACTAGGCCCCTTGATCGCTCTCCCAAATTCTTAAGCCCAAGTTTTTTAGTAGTAATCTCTAGTACTTATAACTCACTATCATGCTTTGTGATTACTTGATGTGGTACTATATTTGGGGTGCGAGAACATCCCCCACTTATATGTGCAACATCCTCATTGCAATATGATCTATTATTTATTCCCAATAATAGTGACGGTTGCATACTCTTGGTAGCCCCTTCCTCCAATCTTTTTGTACGGGTGGCTCTACCTTTTAGGTAAACTTTTCCACTATTAGAGAGAGTTGGCCCTAATACTATTTATAATGTTTCGTACTTAGACCCATTCCATTATCACTCACATTTTGTTGAGCTTGAGTCCAACTAGACCCCTTGCTCGCTTTCCAAGATACTTAAGCTCAAGTTGTTAGTAGCAGTCACTGCTACTTGCAATCCACTACCACATTTTGTGATTACTAGTTATTAGATTGAGGTGCTACATCAGGGGGAAACCTGAGCACGACCTTACATGGGTGGCTTTGTTGTCGGTGAACATGTAATATTTTTAATACATTCTTAACTCTTCCTACAACTTGTATAAAAGGAAACTCCATCAAAGTTTTCTTAGAAATATCATCTTTTACAAATGAAAACTCTGTCGAAATTCTCTTAAATTTCACTTGATATAGAGGAAAAGTTCACCAAAAAAATTTGCATTCTTCATAAGCTCTTCATATATTTTCAGTTCTCTGCATGCTCTTATATGGACAATACTTATGGTAAAAAGGAACTAACCAAAATCTCCAGAAAGAAGATATTGCATCATTATTTTAGATGAAACCCATGCATGCATATATAATCCATACATTAGTTTTTTTTCTACTACATGCAAGCCATAGGAGACAAATCTGATTTGGTTGGTGAATCAGGATAAACTTATTAAGAGGCAAAATCAAGGCGAGTTGACTCAAGCACTTCTTTCGATTGTGATCTCATACTTTTACAAGTAAATTTCCAATTTTTAATAGTTATTAAGCATTTGCAAAGTGAAATTGTGATATTTGCATAAAATAAGAGAGGTTTTATTCATGAAATCAAGTTATTTATAGCGATAAGTTTTGATATTCATTAAGCAATTGTGTTTCAATTTTAAAGTTTCTTATAGATTATAATTACTATCATATGAATTACTAAGAATAATATCATATCCCATAAATGCCACAGTCGCTCTCTTAGGCGAGTCATGAACTAGCCATCAGATATGGTGAGGTCATGAGAAATAACCTTGAAACACATCATTAGATATGGTGAAGCCATCGTATATGGTGATACACATATATGGTTTGGAAGACACTATGTATGCATTATGTATATACATAAACTTAGACAATATGCAAGGTATTCTTTGACCTTTGGGGTTGTCTACTTATATGACTTTGTTTTGTTTAGTCTTCATTTGCTTAGTACAGTTAGTTATGATTGTATTTGATGCGAACGACTATAAAGTTTTGATATTTCATTTCAGATATGTTTATCATGAAGATCTAAAGTAATTACAAGTGTTTTATTCAAATACTTGAGTTATTTATATCTATTTTTTTGCAAAGCTTCTATTCAAGTTATTTCAAGTGCTAGTTTATATTTTGATGTGATATTCTGATATACAAAGTCATTTCGAATGAGCTCGATTGCTTCTTTCCAATAAGTTTGAGATCCACTCATTTGGGTTAAGCTCATTTTTGAGTTTAGACTCATCCCTATATTATGTTTTAATTATTTACAAATAAACTCGGGCAAGAATCCTACGAGGCCCAAGGAAACTACACAATAGCGGGAGGTTTTGCCATCTTATACCATATTTTTAGTCTTTTGGTGTCTTTTTTACTTCAAGGTAGAGTTGTGCAACTAAAAGAAAAAAAAGAAGATAGTAAAATTTTGCAAGTTGTCAATTGTATACTGAATAGTTCAATACATATAAACGGTGTTTTCGATATAGATAGTCAAATTTGGTTTACTATGATGTTGATGAGAAATATTTTGATGGTGATTTCGAGGAATGATGGTATATGATAAAGGAATTGTAAAAAGACACTCTAACATCATGCGCGCGTAAGTCACACATGTGCTAATGCGGGGTTGATGCAACGATGGAATAAGACGGTGGTGGGATCAGAAGGTGGAGGCCTTCCTCACAACTTCTCCCTCATATGCATGCACACGACACATAAAAATCATGAAAAAATGATCTAAATGAAAGTTGTAAATATCATTGCAAAAGCTACAATGTATCTTATTTGGGAACCTTTGTAATTTATTATGCATTTATATCAAAAATTTAATTGGATACCGATAAATTAGAAGTAATATACAAATTGTCATGAAGATCAGTCAACTCTAGAATTAATAAAAGATGTTTTCAAACTCACTATATGGTAGAGTTAAGTAAGTGTGGTTGAAATAGGGATGATCACAAAGGAGAGTGGATTAATAACAAGACTTTAATTTTTATAATGGAAAAATATGTTTTTATATTTATTTTGTAGATATACTAACTTCTCAAGAAAAAAGAAGCTCAATAAGAATCCAACGAGAAAGAACTCAAGATACGTACAACATTATAATCTAAAATTGTTCAGGTGAATAGTACGACTCAAAGATTGAAGGAAAAAGAAGATGATAACCAAAGCATGAAGAATCTATAAGCTCATAGACTTTTAAAATGAAGATTTGAAGTCCTAAAAGTTAAAGAACAAGTGTAGGATAAGCATGAGAGATTTTGCCAAGTTTGCCAAGTTGGACGATTTAGAGAGATTTATTTTTAGATATTTTTACATCACAAACCTTAGAAACTTTGTCAATTATCTTCTCGACCATTAAATCTCATAGTTATCACATCAACCTTGTAAACTCGCTAAATCTTACACTATACACTCTATGGTTAACTCTCATTAATGTGACCATTAAAGATAACCTGATTCCATTAAAAACTATGCATATTAGGAATTAAAGATTAAAGATAACCTCCTCCTCTTCTCCCTTTCACCATCCTCCTCATCTCCTCTTCCCCACCCAACACTGACCTCCACCCACCTCAGCCCTCCACCACCAATCGCTGCCCCACCTCCAGCACGTCGCACCGACCTCCACCCACCTCAGCCCCCTCCACCACAGACTTCTGTCCCAGCTCCAGCACGTCGTGTCGACCTCCACCCTAACCTCTGCCCCCTCCAGCATGTTGCACTGACCTCCGCCCCAACTCCCCCATGTTACCCAGACCTTTGCCTCCACTCCTCCATGCCAAATGTTGATCTCCCCCCAGATCTAAGGGTAATTGTAGCATAATGGAATTCCTCTTTGGAGAGGGTTGCACTTGGACGAAAGTGGATGATGGTGGTACACAAGAGGTGGCCTATAGCTGAGCTTGTAGGAGTATACAAAGAGGGTAAGAAACCACAACGATACTTATGGCAACTCAAGTTCGATCTTCATCTCTGAGGCTCTGATGGGACATTTATATTGAAGTTTGACAGGGGTTTGAACTGGAGGTCCACAAGATGTTCATGTAGCGCATAAGTTTTCATTATTACTTCTTTGACCAGCTTCAGGTTTGAGAGATGGCACTCTTAGTCTACACACGACCAAAACGAACTGATGCGTGGCTAAGTGTTCGATGCGTACTGGGCAATTGATCGATGGTGGGTGAATGGATGTCGATCTGCAACTGATGATAGGGACTTGGCTCCATTCAAGTTCATCTTTCTTTGGGTTCTTGCAAAAGTTAGGAGCACATAACAGAGTGAAGGTGGAGTGGATGTCCGACAACAATGGAGAAGGTGGGCACTTATGGGCTCTCAGTTCTTGCGAGGAGGTTCTGATGAGTTTTGATGGAAGGAGGTTGTTGGAGAAGAAAATGAAAGATGTAGAGAGAGGAGCGAAAGAATAAAATGCAAAAAAGAAAAAAGTAGAATAAAAATGTTGAAGAGGAAGGGGTGAACTAAATCACCTAGAAAAATGTTAGAGACAAAATGCTATTTTTAATGATAAATATACGAAAAATAAAATTATGGACTAATAGGGCAATTGAAATAAAGTATAAATGCATTTAATAACACATCATAGGAATACAAGGGCATCAAAGAAAATTTTCCCATAAAATAAACATTTAATATACACATGGAAGGGGTATAAACGTAATTAAGATAAATATAAAGTTCTGGCATGCAAATTTTCCAATAGTTTGCCATTTAATATACAAAATATGATACTGAAGACAAATATCAAACATCGCAAGAGCTTGGATGCAAAAAGGCCAAGCTCCTCACATGCACAGTCACGTGAGGTGACCTGACAAGGGACCTAAATGCAAATACACAAATGCTTGGTGTCCACTTATCAAATATTACACAAAATTTTACACTGGATAGAATATTTACATGCCTATTTAATAAATACAAAAAAGGTGGTAGGAGGTCTCTGAAATTTGCCCCTTAAGAGGTGCTCATCAACGATTAACAGTGCACCACGTAGGTGCACTTAAATGGATCTGACGACGGAGTGGGCATCGATTCGCTTCGTGTCCAACGATCCAAAGTAGATCTGGGACGAGCTTGTAATCCAACGGTAGAGGAGCACAAAGAAAGAATAGGGAAGAACTTTTTCCCTGACTTCCTTCACTCGTTAATTCCCGTTATCTTCAGCCTCCTCCTTCAGTTCCAACAAGCCCAAAAGCTTTCTGAGACTCATCTCACTTGCAGGAACCGTTCATTGGCATCTAGTTCCCCTCGATGGGGACCTAGAGGGTCTTGGAGCATGATGACCTAGAGAAGGTATTTGTCCTTCAATCCCGTCTCCAGATGCCTCCTCAAGGGATATAACGGCATGCACAAAAATTATCACGGGCTCGAGGCAAACCTCCTTAGACTAGTACTGAAGCTGGACTGCCTGCAAAATGGAGGGACGGAGGAGCTCCGGCATAGGGCGGTGGATGAAGCTCCGTGGAGCCCGATCCTTTCAGGATCAAGATGAAAGATGAGGCGTATGGTGGAGAACTTAGTGGGGTTTGAAATGATGATGAAAGCGGGTCGAATTACAGTCAATTTCATGATGAATTAGGATTGGAACTAGAAGATCCAACAAATGGAAGATTTGGAAATTAGCATAAACTACAACCTAAATGCTAAAATTAAAACCTAAACTAAAATTCTGGAAAGAAATTACACTAGAAAAATGCAAAGAAATGCATCTCTACCTGACTAGGGGCCAAGGATCAAAGAAGCTCTTCTTGAATCAAGTCAGAGACTGGACCACCTTCCTCCACCTTCTCCATACTAACAAGGCTGGGGAAATGCTCGCTATCACCAAATAGTTCGACCCAGCGACTCCTATCGAGGTTACTAATGGAAGAGAGGGATCAAAAATGTGAAGACGCTATAAAGGGTTTATTTATAAACATGTGATGGGTGATCATGCGAGGGTGATGGCATGAAGATGAGATAGAGTTAGAGGATACTAGAGGGGTAGCGAGATGGAGGGTTGTATGGGGAAGAAGTTTGGTGAAGGTCTCGAGGTATGATGAGCCATGGAAGTGGGGTAGAAAAATGGAGAAGAGGGGTTAGGTGATGCTCTGACAGAGGCATAGGGCGGAGGAAGGACAATTGACTGGGCGGTTAATAGTCCAAGGCCCCTGATTGGTCCAGGCTTCTTATTGTGTACTATTTTATGGATATTTTCATTTATTTTTACAAGCTTATTTATAAGTGCTACTTTTTACAAGTACTCCTATAGGTATAAATACATGTATTTGACCTATTTTATTTTGTTTTTGTATTTTGTATTTTATTATTATGTGTATATATTTTTTATATTTAGAATATATTTAAATACATATATATATATATATATATTATTTTTTGATTTTATTTGTATACTTAAATAAATAGGTGTATATATATTATAGGTATATTGTGCCTATATAGTATATTATATTATTTATTTTAATGTATTTTTAAAGTTTCTATTTTGTGTTTTTATTTTTAATATATTTTAAATAATATTTATAAGTATTTTAAATATAAGAATATTAAAAATATAGAAAATAGATAAAATGAATAAAATATACAGGTATACAGTACAATGTGACCGCAAAAATCCAACTTTTGCAACTTAACTCAATTTTTAATATAACTACCTTCATTAGATATATAATTCAATTTAAAGAATAATAAAGGTGAGTTTGATGAATTTTGAGCTTAGATGGAGGAGACATCGATCATTGAAATTCAATTTGTGGCCTTTTCATCTGTGTATCCCATTCAAAATGTGCATTATTTCATGTATGTAATTTTTTTAATTTTTCTAAATGTTTTTATATACAAGTTTCATGTAGAATAAATCTTTATTTGAGTTGTGTATGAAGGAAAACAAAATGGTGAAATGATTATTTTATAGTTTATGAAATTAGGGTTTTGTGAGTATTTCTGTGCAAATGTTCACACTATCTATCATACTTTATTCCTTGACGATCATATCAATATTGACTTGGTCTCGAGATCTAGGGTCATTCAGTACTCCACTTTTTCTTTTCCTTTATTCTTGTATTTTGGGTTTAAATATATGTATTTAATATTATTTACATGGAAAATATTGAGTGTCATTTCATGTATTTTAATGATATTTACGTGGATTTAACTAGGAATTTAAGGTCAAAGTAAAAGAATAAATATGATGAAATGGAGATTCATTACTCATTGTTTTATAATCAATAAAAAACAAACAATCCAATAAACTACCATCAAGAATAGTGTTAACATCAACAATAATTAAGTAAGCTTATCATCATTGCCTCTGTCAACCAGCCATTTAGAACCGTTAAAGTCACTGCTGCATCACATTTATTACTATACAGATCATGGTAAGCTGCATAACAGACTTGAAGATAAGATTCCAAATTCCTCACTATTATATATTTAGCATAGGGCGCGCATCGTCGTCTGCTGTTAGTAGAATGCAGCACACTCTGCTGCATAAAGTTGATGAGCGCCACGTGTCCGAGGCAAGATCTAACGGCACAGAAATAATCTTCTCGACTCCTCCCTCCCCCAACGGCAACGCCACCTTTCTCCTTCCACGACGGCGATGCCTCATCGCCCCCTCCCCCAACGGCAACGGCACCTCTCTCCTCCCCCCGACTCTTGCCTTCCCCAACGCTCCCTCTCCTCGGACGGTCCTCTGACGCTATCCTTCCTCCGACGCATCATTCTGGCCCTCGCACTTTACATCGGGCTCTGGCAGCGAGAGGGTCGGTGGAGAGGGCGGTGGCGAGAGGGAGAGGGACAGGGGCTAGAGCGCCGAGAGGGTCGTGGCGGTGAGAGGCGGGCTGGAGGAGGCCGAGTCCGGGGAGGGCGCTCTGGCGACGAGAGGGTTTGGGGTCCGGGAAGGAAAGAGGGTCGGACGAGAGAGGGAAGAGGAAGCAGCCGTCGGATTCTTTGGGGGCGTACGTGACGCACATCCATGCCTATGCAGCACAGTCTGCTGCAATCTCGTTACCGCAGACGATCCGCGCCCTTTAGCATAACCTTTAAAATCTAAACAGACATCCACCTCATTAAATTAGTACTAACGCAATATCCAAAAGAAAGTAACAATAATAACAAAAATCCATATGCATACCCTACATACATATCCATGTAAACCATTTAAATGCTAATAATAAAAGATACATAATTAAAATAACTTCGAATTTCAACAACATTACAGGAGACATCTTTTTTTCACATGAATTGCTTTAAAAAACTTCTTTGGATCATTAGGAAATGTTTAAGGTTTCTATTCAAGGTATCAAATTTCAAAAATTACTCCAAATCATTAGGAAATATTTTATATTTCTTTTTAAGATATCGAATAGTATGTCATTAGAACTAAAAAAAATATGAAGTAAACGCCAACATCCAATATGCATGGACAATCACATGTACGAAAAGTGTTTGTCATTAGTAATCCAATATATATAGTGTCTAAGAAATTGTAAGAAGATATTTTTATTTTCATTTGAGGAAATTGGGAATATTTTTATTTTCATTTGAGGAAATTGGGAACAGAAGTATCGACTAAGACGTAAAGTTTATATTGTTCTAAATAAAAATCGCATGATGACATATTGTATTCCATCCATTTACAGTAGGGTTTATATAATTAAGCAAATGATATTTATGGATGAAATCATTTAAGGCTTGCCTCATTTATTTCTAGATTTCAAATTGTGACATGGTATTAGAGTGGTTGTCAAAGAACTTTGCATAGGATTGTCGTTTCATAATCTTATATCTATTAATCATAATATTCGAAGCCTAAAAACACAATGTAATGAAAAAGAAAATTAAGTTTATTTCATGAGCAAGTAAAATTTCAGTTTAGAATTTTTGAAAAAGAAAAATATTGGCCAAGCACCCATTTTTCTCATGAATATCTGCAAGTAATCCAGCAATCAGTTACAAAATCAGTATCTATACCCGAATAATTTGATAAATAAATTGGGTAAATTACAATTTGGGTCTCCATCTATGGGTCCGATCCCAGAGTGGGTCCCGATCTTTAAATTGTAACGATTCGGGTCCTAGGGTCATTAGTGTAAGGAACTTTTTGGGGATAATGACGAGTAACCTTGTTTAAAGGTTGAAACTCAACCCCCATTCTGAGATCTGACTCATAGATGAGGACCTAAATTGTAATTTACCCAAATAAATTTTATGAAAAGAAGGAGGAGTTGATTATTTTGTCAAACAACTGCCTTCCATTATGTGTTGCAATAGTTATGTTTCTTTGTGTCGGTTTCTCTTCAAAGAAATATTTTTATATTGAACATATTATTTCATACACATGATTGAATGACTTTGAATACTTCCATCAGTAATAAAATATATTTTTGTCCTATTTCGTAAAGAAATATAGCTACTTCCTATTTACTTATTTATTGCTTTCATTTTTTTCTTGTTTTGTTGTCTTATTCAAAAATTAAAAGACCAAGGTTACACGTACAAAAAAAAGTAACATATATTTGTTGCCATCTCTTCCGTAGTTAAATATATAACAAGGAATATTATTCGTTGCTTACTTCTTTAAATTCGCAACGAATAATGGTATTCGTTGTTATATTCCTCGCAACGAACATTACAACAGAAATTAGCTGTGGCGACAGCATTTATAAGACAGATTTTATTCTGACGGACTTCCGCCGTTTAAATCCGTCGCTTTAATCACAGACACAATAACAATTTAATTTATTTTTTATCTAAAATGCTAAATATAAAGCTTCTAACCAAAACCCTAATCCCCCCCAAACGTTGCCCTCCCCCCTCCTCCATCCCCCACAAAAACCACGACGGCGCTTCCCTCCCTTCACCTCCATCTCCACAACCGATACCTCTCCTCCATCTCCGCCGCCTTCTATCTCCGTCTGTCTAATTCGATATCTCGTTCCTCCATAAGCTCACCTAAGTTCCCACCTCCACTCACCGTCATCCTCTCCGGTGTCCTATATATCCCTCCTATCTTCGTCCTCCTCGTCCTCTCCCTAACTCTCACTCGCAATGGGAAGGACCTCCATTCGTCGTGCCCTAATCGTGGTGCCTGTGCAGGTGGCGATCCCTCAACACCGTCGTCCTCGACGCCATTTCAGGCGTCGCCGCTTCCCTCTCCTCCGCCTCCTCCATTCGCGCTTCCTGTCGCCTTCGCCACCTCTCATTGGGGTCACGAGCACACCTCTGTCGCCGTATGCGCACTGCAAAAGCTCAAACATCGCACCTCCCACTATTCCGAGACGTCCAAGACAAGCCGGGGTCTAAGGTTCATCAGTGATAATGGCAGGAACTAGTTGTAGGAGGAGGTCCATGGTAACTTTGACCGCCTCTTGCACAACGGCCTCCTCGCCCGATCTAATTTCACTCGATGCATTAGTTAGAATCTCGACTTTTCGATCAAAATTACAACAAATGAAATGATGGATTCGGATTTTCGATTCCCTTTTTTGTTTGCCGCAACAAAATAAAATAATGGATTTCCGATTTCCGTCTTCCTTGAGAGGGGCGTTATCGATCTGAATATAAATCTACATCCTCGAATGTGTACCGCAGTTGAAACGACAGTAAGAACCTTATGTGTTGTGATTCTCGCGTAAATTTGTGCCCCATTTGGATTTGTTATTCACATGCATATGCTTACTTATTCAAACCTAAATATATTGATTTAAATACAACAGTCACACGATTCGATGGAACTTTCCTCATGGAGTTGGTGTGTTGTCTTGGGTTTTTTGTATCGTTGGATTTTGCCATGTCTTTTCACTCTGATAAAGTTATTCAAAACTTATTTGTGGAAATGAATCACAGATGCTAATATGGGAGTCAATTGTGGTTGATATGATTGGGAATTCAAGATTGAATGTACTGGTGAGTGTAGGAGAAGAAGTTTACTGCAGTAATAATAAAGTGGTGGTGAGTTAAAACTTTGATGGATATATTTACGTGCTTCTATCTATGTATGCCATTTTGCGATTCCTTGTTTATGGTGTTGCTACAAGGCTGGGGCTGCCAATCTGAAGGTTGTTCCATCTCTCCAATTCCCTTGTTATGGTGTTGCTGCTCAAGATTGTGGTGTTGTTGCTGCTCAAAATTGCAGATGCACCTCCTCCATCACTGCTACATTTGAAGGTTGTTCCACCTCCCATATGGCCTCTTTTACTGTGAGCATCTACGATTCTACCATTTTTTCAATATGAAAGTTGCTACCTAATAGCCCAAGCTTATCTCAAAAAATAGCCACAGAGATTATATTCCAGTCTCTATGCATGCATTCTGGATATATTTTACGTGCTTCTCTCTATGTGGTGGTGAGTAAAATTTTGAAGGATATATTTATGTGCTTCTCTCTATGTATGCATTCTGGATTTCTAATAAGATGGAGTCCGACGGTCACGATGGACTCTTAATGTTGAGGTTATCGATAAAACCTTTGTGAGGGTCATATATCTCCTTATTTTCGAATTATTCACTAGGGCCTTTAGGGGTGCGGCTGCGGTGGATTTCCAATTTCCTGTTATGACTGCTGCAAGGATGGGGCTGCCAATCTGAAGGTTGTTCCATCTCTCCGATACCCTTGTTATGGTGTTGCTGCTCAAGATTGTGGTGTTGTTGTTGCTCAAAATTGCAGATCCCATCACTGCTACATTTGATGGTTGTCCCACCTCCCATATCACCTCTTTTACTGTGAGCATCTACGATTCTGCCATTTTTTCAATCTGAAGGTTGCTACCTAATAGCCCAAGCTTATCTCAAAAAATAGCTACATATATTATATTCTGGTCTTCTCTTTCTAAAGTTTATGCTATCTAGCTGACTATTTTGAGCATTCAGTACTATAGGACCCACAGGTTTCTCTAAAGAAGCAGACTCTAGTATGGCACTTGTATTTTTCTGTCATCACATATCATTTTAACTGGTTTTGTTAGATTTTCCAGTGTAAACTGCAGTTGAAATCAATGCTTGGAACCTTTGGCTGGGATTTTTGTTGTCTAGTATAAGCTCTGGCTTCAATTTTAAATCGATTATCTATATTGTGATGCTCGGAGTGATGGGGAAGCAAAAGAAAATATGATGATTATCTATTAAAAGTAATAAAATGAGAAATGGAACTATTAGAGCAAGATTAAGTTGTTAAAACACAAAGATAAAAGGAATGGTCTAGAACCACTCGTCTATTTCTGTCGTATGAAGATGAAAAAGCTTTAATTTTCATATTAGGATAACTCTTTTCTAGTATTTCTTTTTCTTTTATCGTTATATCAGATCTTTATATTGGCAAGTTTTTCTTATTTATGATGCTGGAGGAAAAGATATCATGGGATATACTAGGTCAACTGAACATGATAAAAGATTGACTTTGTGAAGAAGGCAGTAGTGCCTCCAAAGATGTTTATGAAAACAAGATCTAGGAAGTGGAGAGGAAGACTGGAGATATTCTATCTACGTAAAATATTCTAGAGGAGTCATTTTGGGTGCATTGAGGCATCCCTCCTGAAGAAGGTAATAACTCGACCACATCATAGTTCATGTTATGAGTAAATAAATATTCACATCATCATCATCTTGCATGAAGATGCTTGGCTTTTTTCTTTTTTATCCTTATTTGTCTACTCTCTAGCTATTATATTAATCAAATCCAGTTGGATGTAGTGATTTGCAAAAAAAAGATACGCATTAACCATATTTAAATATGTTTTTTGTGGGCTTTATTGTTTTTTTGGTGGAATCATAGTGAAATATCATGTTTACTTGGTGTTAGATTGTCAAGTTTTGATACTTGCTAGTGTGTTCTGTCTTTTATTGTTGTCAATGTAGTGTACTTTTCTCTGATATTGAAAGATATCCAAATATTGATGTTCAGGACTTAATCATGTCGGCTATTCTTTTCCTTGTTTTAGAAAAAAATCGAAACGAGTCTTTTCCTTGTTAGGGGTTGCTTTTTAAACTATAATATAACATCACACAGGTTGCACTTAGTCATTTTTATATTTGTTATGGCTAATTTTTTCCTTTCATTTTGAACAGTTGCTTCTGCTTGGAAGCAAAAACTCGGTGTAGGTATCATTTCACCATTTGCTGCACTACAAGTTGAAGAAATTTTGGGTAAAATTGGGAAAAATATGACAGGAATGCACATTTTTTTGTAAAGGTTAGTTCTATTGTTGGGTTTCAAGGCAGTGAGAGGATGCTATAATATTTTGTACGTACTGTAAGACCAAACAACAATGGTTCCATCTGCTTCCTTGCCAATCCACAGCGAATGAATGAGCCTTTAACAAGAGCAAGGCATGTATCTCTTAAAAAGTTCTCCCTATCATCCCAAATTTAGTATTTCATTTATAAAAATGCATCCTCATCCATCAAATTCCGATATCCATTTTTTCTCATACCTCAGATTTTACCTCTGGATAGTGGGGAACATAGATACTCTATTCAACGGACCCACAGTTTGGCAGAAATTGGTTCACAATGCGAAGGATGGAGGATGCTTCTTTAGCAAATATGGCGATAAAGGTATTCTGAAATTTTGAACAACGGTTGCATGGAACTTGGATCAGAGAATGGTTCATTTCAGTCGAATAATTTCCAGTTTAGTCCATTTTTTGGTGCATATATTACCTTGTATAGTTATTGAGTTCCTATGATTTATAGATTTTTTATGTATTAGTTGAAAAATTGAGTTTAGGTAATCGATTTTGATTAGAAATTAATATGGAATGGCGAACAAAAATCTGTACACCACTGACCATATTTAAATTGTTGTAGCAACTATATATAGAAATCTTGTTCTCAGACTCGCACTTGTTTTGATTTTTTCAGCTACGAGTGTCAGTTCCTCGTTTGCCGGCCCTGCTATGAGTGCGAGAGGGTTGACGCTCTCTGAGTTTCCCAGCAACTACATGTACCACAAATGTAAGTACACATTTACTTTAATATTGAAACTTGATATGTGGGTGGAAGACCATTTCATTTATATTCTATGTTGTATTATATCATGCTTGTTGATGCATAACTAACTTGCCTGTGCATATTTGTGTTTTGTGTGTTTGTGCATTTTTGGCATTTATACATCCTTGAGGTTTTGCACCCAAGCATGCATCACTACATATGCACTATATATATATTTGTTTGTTTGCGCATGTGCATTAATGTGTATAACATGCATGTGTCATGTGTATATGAATGTATCTGTGCAATAATTTGTTTATTTGTATGTTTGTATGGATGTGCTTGGGAGAATTTGTGTGCATAAATAATAAATATTTGCGTGTGATTGTGTATGTGAATTTGTATGCACATGAAAATGTTTGTGTGGTTGTGTTTGTTTTTCTGTGCATGTGCAAATGTGTATTTGTATGAATGTTTAGGAGAACACCCATTGTGAGAATGGCATGACTGTGTCCTATGCAAGTAATAATTTAGTAGTGCTTTGGACCTTGTGAATCTAAAAGTTCTTTAGAGTTAACCCTTCAATGGACATCTTCATTTTTTATTCTCCCACAACTTGCTGTAGCCATTTGATATTACCTGAGCATTGACTTCCTGCTATTGATGCCAAGTTTATCTAATTGTCTCTCCAAAATATACGCATGTGTCTTACCTACACTACAAGAAAAATGAGTTGTGGCCACGGAATATGGCTACGGAAACTTGTGGCCACGATAATTCCGTGGCCACTAGTTTCTCGTAGCCACAATCCGTGGCCAAAGTCTTCATATAAGAGTTGTGGCCACGATAAGTTCCGTGGTCACTTGTAGTGGTCACAGCATATTCGTGGCTAGAGAACTCTCGCGACGAGACTTGTAGCTACGGCTACTGGCCATGACATGTCGTGGTCAGAGCCTAATTCTGTAGCCACAAACCCTATATCCGTGGGCATAGTTCCGTAGCTATAACTTGTTTTCCTTGTAGTGCTAGTAAGAAGAAAGATTGTGCTAATTTCACTATCTAAAAGACTAAAATCATGGACCAAATACGTGATTGTTTTCCTTCTTTGAGCAAAAAAAGTAATTTGGCCTCATTTTCTTGAAAGAACCAAGGCAGTGTGCATCACAGAACATGGCAATTTAGCCAAATGGCAGGTTTGTAGTTGTGCTCTGTATATGGTAGATTCTTGCATCTTAAATCATGTTTCAGCAAATTGCACAACCCTACGTTGCTTCAATGTTCTACCAAATTGCATACACTACATATTGATATCATAATCATGCACAATGTCATTCTCGTAATATTGCAGAGGGATGGCGACTTCATCATGAAAAGCTTGAAGGAGTACATGTAGGAACCGCTTCTTTTTCAAAACTCACAGCAAATATGGAATACCTCTTTGTCGATACTTCTACATGTTGGTGTTCTATTTCTAGCTGAGTAAAAAAATTATGTTTGTTTACATCCAATCTGCGATGATTTTCTCTGACGAGATTTGATTTTTTAATAAAGTTGAAATGAATCAGATACTAAGCTTGTGGCCTTCTGGTCTTGTCATGCAGATTGAAGACATGGAGCTTTGTGAAGTAACGTAGCAAGGATCCGATTCTCCAACTTAGGATACATCGTGATGTGCACAAGGTTTTGAAGCTGCTATGATTTTCACCGTCATCCCCGTGCTCACTGCCACCTCATGATAAATCGAATGGTCCTTGCTATCGATGCTTGTCTCAACGATGACTCATTTAGTCCAAGCAGATGAGATCATTCAAGTTTTTTGTGCTCAGATCTTGCATGCATGTAGCAACTTCTACCTGACTTCCTCTCTTTGAATTTGATATATTCCTTTAAAGGGTCTTTGCATCCTTTTTTAGTTTATCCAAAAAATGGATCAATAATCCTTGTAATATCTAGCTTATTAGTAAAAAAGAAATATTATATTGCCATAAAATAGACTCTAAAAAGGAATGTATTATATAATTAAGTACGATTGATTTGTTGTTTGTTACATATTTGGGCAACGGAATTCGGTCGCCATAGTAACTTTGTGATTTGTCACGACGGAACATTTGGTCGCCACAAAGTCAAACTTTTGAACGGCTGTAGAGACGGAATAGTTGTCGCAAAAGTTGTGCCAACGGATAGCCGTCGCTAAAGTTTGTGGCGACGCGACTTTTGGCGACTGATCTATGTCGACCGATTGGCTGTCACTCTGAGCAGTTTCTGTCGCCACAAGTCATTGATTTGTCGCTATAGTTTAGTCGCTAGAAGACCTTTTTGTTGTAGTGGAATCATATAACGATGATTGTCCGTTGTCGTTGTCTTCTAATCGTTGCTAAATTAGCAACGATTGATGTGAATTTTAACGAATAAATCAATGAAAAAATCATCGTGATATGAACCTTTAACAACGGATATGATGTTACTAATTATAGGTGCAAACGATGATTTGGTGACAAACAATATTTGTTGTGATATCTTTAATATCGGAAGATATGACAACGAATACTCAAATTATTCACGGGCATCAACTTCTTCTTAAAAGCGATGTTTTCTATATTTTGAAAACATGGTTGACCATCCCAAGTTTAAATGATTTATATATACTTAGAAAACGATGGAAAAAGAACAAAATCAATAATCCATTTCACAGGTTTGAATAACAAAAACTGTATGTAAAGGAGATGTTAAAAACACACAGATCAATGAAAATGAAGCTCTTTTTTGTTTTTTTCCCAGAAACTTCTTATGATTCTAATATCCAAAACCCATTGCAAGATCTTAGAGCGGATCAAATCAAATATCTTGATTCTATGGGTAAAGGAAAACATAAACATAGTAAAAAAATCAGACTTACAATCCCATGACAGGAATTAAAACTTTAATGCCCAAAAATGTGCAATTAAACTTGATCTATAGCACATAACTCCAATCTCTGATATTCTTGCGTAATGATTTTTTCTACTTAAAGTTAAAGATAAATATTATATCTGTCATTATATCATTAGTAATGATCTACATAGTGAAGCTTATTCCTTGTTATTTTTCAAACTTCTAATTAATCGCCACTAAATTTTGAACTAAAAAATAGCAACGATTAGTTGATATTTTAAAAAATAGCAACGGATAAGCTTTCCTATATAGATCGTTGTTAATGATATAACAGCACATATACTATTCCTCGCTAATTTCAAGTACAAAACTCATTATACAATGAATAATATCGTCGTTATATATTTAACAACGGCTAATTTAGTGACAGATTTATAAAAAAACATCATTATAGCTCAATTTTGATGCATTGGTGATAGCTATTTAAGGTAATTGATTCGCTTATTTGTCACTCATAATGCAAAATGCAAATTATTACATGCTATTATTTTGTTGCGAACCGCGAGACATGCAAAAACGATCAATCATGCAAGCACAAAGACACATGAGTTTGCAAGGTTCGCCGATAATTGGGCTTCGTCCTTGAGCGGCGGCGATCGATTTTCACTATTTGTGAAGAAATAAGAAAATACATAGGATACTGAGAGCCCTAACCATATGAGAGATTATATACTACTCCCGTGCAGACGGATCTCTGTTACAAACTGATCCAAACACGAATACAAAATCTAGTCCCCAAACTTTCCATTATAACGATTTGGATCCCAAACAATGTTTACGGTAATAATGTAGTTCATGGTCTATTCCCCATGAAAAATGAAGCTTATGGTGTTCGAATTTTGCATGTTCGGATGAAAATACCCGTTTGCATTCCTAATTCCTAAACCTCCACTTTTTCTTCCACAACTACTCCCCATCCTCCCTCCCCCTCGCCAGAGGCTTATTTGGGTTATGGTACGGCATGAGAGAGGTGTACTACGATTCTTCAATCTAAATCAGATAGTTAGAATTCAAGGCATATCAGCACATTTTCTATTGATAAAATGCACGCGCGAGATGTGGATAAGTTCATGGTATTCTCTACAATTGACCGTATTGATATGTAAATTATAATATCGCCAAACGTGCATGATGGATCATACTAAACATTTTCAAAAATCTTCGGTCGGAGTTGTTTATTGAAAGTCCTCTACAGGGTGGATTTGAATGTTTGATTCATTTTTATGTTTGATAATCATATGAAATAGATAATAACGATCCCATTTTCATATGTAAGGATAACACCATACGACCTGTTATTTAATTATTAATACAATTGCTCACAACCTTTGCATGATTAAAAATAAATGTGGAAGGATCAAAGATATGGTTCAAAGAATTGAATGTCCAAACATAAATGGTCTAAATACACAACAGAAACCAAAGGACATGCATGTCCAGGTGCAAAGAAATGCTTCCATACACAATAGAGATCCATAGTTTAAATCGTGTACAGATGATTGATAATAACTTAGGTATTTTATAAGGAAAAAGGGAGCATGCATTTGGGCATGTAGGTAGTTACTGCCTGCATTCGGCTCTTTTTTTCAATATTTTTTGTTTTTTTTGAAATGAAATTTTCTGAGAATTAGATAATCATATATCACCATGATGCCATTACAAATTCACGTTAATTCAATACTTCTATCATCTCCATCAAGACTATCAAATTTTAATAGTTTTAGAATTGTTAAAATCGATCCCTTTTAGATGAACATGTTAAGAATGTTTGTTTTATATGATACTTGAAACACATATTCTCCTCAGTATATTAAGCAATCTCCTAAGGTTTCCATAAAAAAGCCAGAAATAATGAAAAACAAAACCGGATGAAGGTAGTTACCTACACCCTCAGTTGTAGGCTCCCATCTCCCATTTTATAATCCCTTCAATTTATATAAAAGTCAACTTTTTTTAATTTATTAAGCAAAGTATGCCAACTATAGAACAATAATAAAATTGAGCATGCATGTGAACAATAATAATGATACGTGTTCCAGATCTCCTTATGGTCTAGAATTTTCAATATGTTTTTTTGAAAGTCCAATATGGATTGGTTCCTCAAAATACAAAGTTATACCTGTTCCAGATCTGATTAATTGAAAACTTAAAATAGATAGTTTTGTACTCTTTAATATGAATAGCCATAACTATTATATCAACGCATTTGAAGGAAAATGTAGTAGTCAAAGGACGTCTAGGTATTTGGTAAAATTACATTACGAAAATAGAAACAATAATAAAATTTAGGGGTTTTATCAGTTGTGCCCCTATGAGATATTGCAATATCAGTTATACCCCTCTTTTTTTGGAATATCAGTTGTGTCCCTTCCTTCTTGCGAAATTCACAATTTTGGCCTTTTATAATATCAGTTCTACCCCTACTTTACCTTAATAGAAGGGCATAATTGTGAATTTCCCAAGAAGGTAGGGGTACAACTGATATTCCAAAAAAAGGAAGGAGCATAACTGATATTGCAATATCTAATGTTTAGATGGATTATAAGTTTCAGAGTGGATTATAAAAGTGTGGGACGATTACTGATAATTTCAACTTCAATCATTTGATAAGTTTGCTAACGAGTTCATTTGAGCTTAAATTCAATAAGTTATCAAAATCAGTTTTCTCAATAACGGATCGAGGACCTAAATCCGAAACGTTACAGTATCCATGATTCCAAAGAGATCCACTCGAATAGAGAAAGCGAGAAAACATTCGTTTCTAAAAAAAGTGCCAAAACAACCAAAGGAAAAAGAAACGGTTGCATTAAACCGCTACTTTCTACATCAATGAATTTTCCTCGTACACGAATCATTGTTTAAAAAGCACACAGTTTCGACTGGAACGAGCTACTTTCTACCTGATAAACATAAACAAAAATTAAAACATATCCAAAACCCTATCGAGATTCCCAGCAGCTTCCATCCTATGATTCTATACTTTAATCAAAACTTCCCAAAACCATTACCAGATCGCCTCCATTATGTTCCAATCCAGAAATGGGTCCTGACCGCTATCCAGTCTGCCTGATTTCCAGCCATCCACATCTCCCAAACCCATCCACGCAATCCAAGAAAGTGCACTAATTTCCATACAAAACTAGTGGTTCCTAACCATTAAATGTACACGTAATGCATACAACTTAGAAGCCCCTTGTGCATGAGATCTCGGCCACTCATTAACATTGGAGCTTTTGCATCAAGATTCCTGCACGTATATTTCTATGCTTCGATCCTCCTCCTCTTCCATTTTTTTCTCATCTGCGCTGTCATGGAGGTTTGAAATAGCATGCACTCACAGTGCCACATTACGTAGGACTGAGTCGACTGACAGCGACCCCCGAACTCCCCAATCCTCTCCCGCCACCACTCTCTCCACAACATGTGGAAGCTATTAAACTGAGGCTTCCTCTCCCTTTCCTCTGCCGCCCTTCCCCACTCTCTCCCCTCCCAGTTTCTCTCTTAGAACAGAAAGACAGGTCCTCAGACCATACTGATCAGTTCAGCGAAGACGAAGGTGAGTGAGATCTTTACACCAGTCTCCTGCTCAGACCTTCACATCTCTCTTTGACTGTCTCTTTCTCTCACTAAAAGCAGTCTCCTCCATTCCTAGGACCCAACAACCCTCCATCCTTCCTCCGACCCAACAACCCCCTAACTCTGAGTCAGAAATTCCGATCAGTATCTTCTCACCAACCCCCAAACGATGAAATTCAAATAATTAGGCTGAAAATTCGAGGACCCAATTAGCATCACCATCCCCTTAAACAGCCTATACAAACAAGATCCGATCTTTGTTTTCCATAAAATCGGGGGCCGTTGATTTATATGCAGCACTCGCTGCTATTTTAGATATATATGCACTTTCAGAAACACACAGATCTGATTCATTTATTTATTTGTTTGTATATAAACAATCGCGATTGTTATCTGTCCAGCGGTTTCTTTTAATTTCCTATATTTTTTATTTGTAAAACTAATCACTAAGTTAATATAAATTGAATATTAATGGCCCTCTCTTCCTATATATTTCTCCGCTCCCTTCTGCCTCCGGCGTCCACGTCATTCACGTGTTCCCCTACCTTCCCCTCTTCCTCCTCCTACCCCTCCCTTCTCCTCCGCCGGTGCGCTTACCGCCGCCGACTCCCCCTCCGTCCTCGCGCCGGTGAAAGCGAGATGGGTAGCAAAGAGCTAGTCACCTCCGATCACCTCCGCCACGTGGAGTCCCTGGCCACCCTCCCCTCCGGCGCCGGCAGGATCTCCGGTCTAAACGCCGTCATCCTCGGCGACTCCCTCGCCTCCGAGGAGAACGACCTCGTCTTCCCCAGCCCTGAGTTCACCCGGCAGGCTCTGATCTCCTCCCCGGAACAGGTGAGGCGAAAAAGATCCGATCTTGGGCGCTTTGACCACTCTAATGTATTCTTTCTTCTCTGATTTGGGCTTATCTGGTGTTTTTGTCAGTATATGGAGATGTACGCGAGATCTGTGACGGATCCCGGTGGGTTCTGGTCGGAGATAGCGGAGCAGTTCTACTGGAAGGAGAAGTGGGACCCTCAACAGGTGTTCTACGAGAATATTGATGTGAAGAAAGGACCTGTGAAGATCGAGGTCAGGGTTTTTCCGAGGTTTTTGCGAGATGCGTAGTTGTTGTTCTGGGGTTCCGTGATGTTTTTTTTCTGAGAAACTTCTCATTGTTGTTGGTGTTTTGGTGGCAGTGGTTCAAAGGGGGGAGGACCAACATTTGCTACAATGCAGTGGATAGGATTGTGGAGGGAGGAAGCGGTGAGAAAGTTGCAGTGTATTGGGAAGGCAACGAGCCCGGGCGAGATGGGAAGCTGACATACAAGGAGCTGCTGGAGAAGGTTTGCCAGGTAGGGATGTGATGTCGAGATGCGGATCTTTTTTCTGAGTAGATCTTGTGTTGATTGGTTACTTTTTCGTGATGTAGCTTGCGAATTACTTGAAGAGTGTGGGGGTCAAGAAGGGTGATGCAGTCGTGATCTACCTGCCCATGCTGATGGAGCTTCCTATAGCAATGCTGGCATGTGCTCGGATTGGGGCGGTTCATTCGGTACGGCGTGGCTGGTTCCATGCTTAATTAGGTGGCTTTTTAGTTGGGTCGCTGAGATTGATGTGTATCCTGATATGTGTAGGTTGTTTTTGCGGGGTTCTCTGCGGAATCCCTTGCGCAAAGGATCATTGACTGTAAGCCGAAGGTAGTGATTACATGTAATGCTGTCCGCCGTGGTCCGAAGGTTATATATCTTAAGGATATCGTTGACACTGCACTGGTTGAATCAAGTCACAATGGCGTCTCAGTTGGTGAGCTTAGTTCTTGCTATGACATTGAATCTATCTTTTTATTTTCTTCTTCTATAATTTTTTATAGTTAATTTTGCACATTTATTAATTTAAGTTTCTCCCAGTTTAGTATGGTTTTGATGCTTTTAAGAATTGTACTTAAGAAACTGCTGCAAATGCATCTCAGCTCTTAAAGCTACTTTTGCTAACGCATCATGATAAGCAGAAGAATGGCAATCATTGTCAATTCCATCATCATTTTTCTGACTGTGATCTCTACAGCTTTGAAGCTGTGCCTTTAATTTCAAGAAAATTTTGTGGGTAGGGTAGAGATTACTTCCTCAGGTTTAAAATCTCTAGGAATGCATAGAAAATCGAAATCTGATTGTTATGCAGGCAATCCTAGAGGCGATATGAATCCTCAGGATGGCGGTCAGCCACCATTATACCTTAATTAAATTTGACTAACCAAACAGAAGCAAACTGAATTTGCATTCTTGAAATTTGGGATTTTTTGGTAGTTGTTTTCTATATGATATGCTTCACAGAAAGAGACAAATGATATAGATGCTTTATGTTGATGATTCTATTGATGTTGCCTCTTGCCCCACACCATATTTAAAAGAAAAATAAAAAAGCAATATCCACTCAACACAGAATTGCTTTACTAGCAACTTGGTTGCATTTAACTATGAATGTATCAAATAAGGTGTGAATTCCAGAACCATTGGAACACTTTGCTCCATCACTGAAGGGAATTGCAAAATGAATACTGAAAGCTATTAGATTCCATCAGTTAGCAATGGATGCATCACTTACCATGATTAGGGATGCTTATTAGTAGTACCTTTTGTTCTATTGGGGTTGCGTCAACATTGTTCACATGATAGTAATCTGTATTAGAATATGCCAAAAATATCATTCCCAATAAGATAAAGGGGATCCAGATTATCATATCAAGACCCTTTTTGTTGGAGCTAGCGGATATACGCAAATGGTTGATCTAAACTAGTTCCGCTTCTGGACAGGTGTATGCTTGACATGCGAAAATGAGTCGGCCATGAAGAAGGAAGAAACAAAGTGGCAGGAGGGTAGAGATGTTTGGTGGAAGGTTGACACACGCTTTTTCACTTCCCTGTGGACATAATTTTCTAACTTCTCACAATTCCAGGGTTATTTTTTTCCTAAGGATGACGTATGGTATATGTTTTCAGGACACCATTCCCAAGCATCCAACCAGTTGTGACATCGAATGGGTAGATGCAGAAGATCCGCTGTTCCTTTTGTATACTAGTGGCAGCACTGGAAAGCCTAAGGTCCCCTTCTTGGATTTCTATTTAAAAAGTTGAGCTTCTGCTTTGAAGTTAAATGTATCCAAAATTCTGGTGCAGGGTGTTCTGCATACCACTGGGGGATATATGGTCTACTCCGCAACCACTTTCAAATATGCTTTTGACTACAAACCTTCGGATGTATACTGGTAAGTTTGATTCTTATGTTTTTTGGATTTAGTTCTTGTGAATCTCATCGAGGATCTTATGATTAAGGTTTTTTTGATATGATTTAGGTGCACAGCTGACTGTGGCTGGATTACAGGGCATAGTTATGTTACTTATGGACCCCTCCTCAATGGAGCTTCTGTTCTTGTGTTTGAAGGGGTAATACTTTACACTATGACATCACAAATTTAACTTACAATAAGAAATCACTGTAAGGCCCTTCAGTATGGCAGGTTCCTCTTTTTTTAAAGGGCACCTAATAAGATACCATTGTTTGGTTTAAGTTTGTATTAGATGAGCAACTGTACTTTATATCATGGTCATGTTGAAAATGGCTATGAATATCCGATCCGGATATGCTATTAATTTTGTTAGTATAATGCTTTTTGGCCAGGCTCCTAATTACCCGGATGCTGGACGCTGCTGGGACATTGTTGATAAGTTTAATGTCACAATTTTCTATACGGCTCCAACATTGGTGCGCTCTCTTATGAGGGAGAGTGATGAGGTAATTTCCTTATCTTCCTCTGTACGATGCAAAGCTTTTCAGAGAAATGCATATTGTGTTTTTGTTGCCGAAATGAACGGCATTGTATAATTTGTGAAATTGTGTACCTTTACCATCCAAGAAGCTCCGAAGAGGCTCAGTCGTAGAGTTAATCATTCTGCAAGTCTGATGAGATTCAATTCCAAACTCATTGCAGATCCATCATGGAAAAAAGATACCGGAGTTGGTAGAATTTCATTTTATTATAAAAAAATTTATTTCACATTGTTCAGCTTATTTGGCGATCCAAAAGACAATCGTATGTATAGAGAGAGAGAATGAGATCTTATTAATCGATTGATCTCAATCTGTTAGTACTTTGGTCATCTAAGATATTATCCATTCAAAATTTAAGCGCCTGTCTTGAACCGTGGTTCTCCAATCCCCTCTAAAGATTGTGAATGATGTTTTGTATCCTTATATGTGGATTCCACCTATGCAGTTTGTTAAACGCTATTCTCGCAAATCTTTGAGAGTTTTGGGCAGTGTAGGCGAGCCAATAAACCCAAGTGCTTGGAGGTAGATACTTTACTTGATAAATCATGGCTAATCCATATTGGACCTAGACTAATGTATTCCCGTGATCCAGGTGGTTCTTTAATGTCGTTGGTGATTCTCGATGCCCTATATCAGACACATGGTGGCAAACGGAGACCGGTGGTTTCATGGTAATTTATCTTTTTTTTAAGAATGGGCAAATTGCCAATGGCTAATATCTACCCTTTTTGGAGTCCAGTTGGCAATATTAGATTCAGAAATTTTTTTACGTAGATCTGATGCTGTCTCTACTTCTTGCGTTGCAGATTACTCCTTTACCTGGAGCATGGCCACAGAAGCCTGGATCTGCCACATTTCCCTTCTTCGGTGTCCAGGTATTAGCTTTTGACAACTCTCACAGGAACAATATTGGGTTAACATTAGCAATTTTTAAATCAAATGCTTTTGAAATTGCAGCCAGTGATAGTTGACGAAAAAGGAAATGAAATAGATGGTGAATGCAGTGGATATTTGTGTATAAAAAATTCATGGCCCGGGGCATTCCGAACCCTTTATGGCGATCATGAAAGATATGAAACCACATATTTCAAGCCATTCCCCGGTTACTACTTCACCGGTGATGGATGTAGCAGGTATCACAGAGAAAAATGGAAATTTCTATATTTTCATGCAGCTCGTAAATTAGGTCGCGTGTAGAATCAATCGCTTAGCCATTGAGTGTGGAATTCGATATCCATCTGGCAAAGCTAGTGTTGAGATTTTGGAAATTAACTTTAAGATTCTCAAGAACTTGTGAAAGATGAAACCATGAATATGGATATATCCGTTGGATAATAACGAGTCCAAAAAAATTAAGTCTGGCTCCTGTACTTGTAGATCTGTACAATATGGAACATGTTTTTTAGTCAAAATTCTGGCATCTTCTATTTTATTTATCTGTTAGCCAAAAATTGATTCGTTGAGACTGCAAGTATGATTTGGTGTAACACTTCCGGCCAATGCTTTAAAAAAAAACATTATTGGGAGAATTGAACTTGGCCCCTAATACGCATTTAGTTGGTCTACCACTGTCAGCATATTGAAGAAGACCTAGGACCCTGAGTTTGGCCAACTGTACACCATGTGGGTCAGATCCAGCTCACTCATAGGTTCTCCCACTTGTCCAGATCCAATCTGCTTTTAGTTCCCATGGAGTCATATCTATGTTGTTGTTTTTTTATTTTTTGCACCAACTTGTGCTTTACGCTCTTGATGCAGATGTTATTTCCATTATATCAGTTAATTTGTTTCTTTATCAGGGACCGTGATGGCTACCATTGGCTGACTGGAAGAGTTGATGATGTGATCAACGTCAGGTAACTTTTTGGGCTTCAATTGGTACTGATTTTCTATGGTGGCTAGGCTTGAATATGAGGACCAGAATACATCATACTTCATGTAACTTATATTTTAACATTCAGTGGTCATCGAATCGGCACCGCAGAGGTGGAATCTGCTCTCGTCTCGCATCCTCATTGTTCTGAAGCTGCAGTTGTTGGCGTGGAGCACGAGGTGGAGCTTTCTTCGGGTTCCCTACAGCACCACCCCATGTTTTTATCCAACATTTTTACAAGTTGATGTTTTCTTGCAGGTAAAAGGACAGGGTATATATGCTTTTGTCACTATAGCTGATGGTATCGAGTATAGTGAAGACCTTCGAAAAAGCCTTCTAGGGACCGTCAGAAGTCAGGTATTGCTGTTATCTTCTAAAACATTGTAAAGAAACTAAAAAAACACTAATGGGCATTTGAAGAAATTTCAAGGCTAGATTCATCCTGGTACTGTATAAACTTATTATCACTTAAAATGATATATGAATGAGAAAGGCTCACATGAACAAGATTATAATATCATCCTTTTTTGCAATAACATTTTTCTGACCATTAATCTCAACGGTCATTGTTGAAGGAAAATAATGAATTGCATTCTCATGAGGTCTTAAGGTTCTCTTATATAGAAGAGAGATATGTTGGGTAAATTACATAATGAAGATGAAAAGAATAGAAAACACATAAAAGAAATAAAAGATAAAAAATATCTCAACACTCCCCCTCAAGTTGGAGCATAGATATCAATCATGCTCAACTTGGAACAACATCTTTGGTAAGGCCCTCTAGCTAGAACCTTGGTAAGTACATATGTTGTCTGATCTCCAGAGCTAACATGAGTAGTGGAGATAAGCCCTTCTGTATCATGTATCGAGTGTAGTGACAATCTACCTTGATATGTTTGGTCCTCTCATGGAAGGCCTAGTTGTTCACGATGAAGAGAGCAGCCTAGCTGTCGCATTGGAGGTGCATGGGAAGAGGCACCTCAACAGTTAGGTCAGTAAGAACATATCTGACCCACATCATTTCTGTGCTAGCATATGTCATGTCCCTATATTCTGATTCTGTGATGGATCTAGTAACCATTGTTTGCTTCTTGCTCTTCCATGACACAAGGAACTCCCGATGAATAATGCAATGCTAGAGATAGACTTCCTATCTTTGGGTCACCCTACATAATCTGCCTATGCACAAGTGTAACGATAACAGATGAACCTCTGCTGAATAGAAGACCAGTACTAGGTAAGGTCTCCAGTTACCTCAGAATCATATGAACAACATCCATATGTGCATGTTAGACTGCTCCATGAAGTGACTCACTTTGCTTACTACAAGGGATATATCTGACTCGGTGATGGTGACATAAAGAAGCTTTCCAACATGCTCTATGTAACTCCTCTTGTCGACCTCCTCAGTGTAATCATCATAGAGCTTCATGCTCGGGTCCATAGGAGTAGTGGCAGGCCTGCAATCTGTAATGCATGGTCTCAGAGAGAAGATCTGTAACGTACTTCCTCTGGGTCATCACAAGACCTCGTTGGTTCCTGGCGAGCTCCAGTTCAAGGAAATAGCATAGGCTACCAAGGTCCTTGGTCACCAACTGCTAACCTAGGAAATCCTTAGCAGTCTGGATGTCCTGCTCGTCATCCCTATAATAATGATATCATCAACATATACTAGTATGACAATTGTACCTTTATGAGTCCTCTGAATAAACATTGAATGATCGACAATCGATCTCATAAATCATTGTTTCTCTATCAAGTCCAAGAGCTTCTTGAACCATGCTCTTGGACTTTGCTTAAGATCATAGATTGCCTTGTGAAGCCTGCAAACTTTTTCACACTCCCTCTCAACAATGAACCCAGGTGGATGCTGCATGTAAATCTCCTCCTGTAGGTCACCATAGAGAAAAGCATTCTTCATATCACGATAATAGATGGGACAATCCAGTATCACTGCAACAGATAGAAGTATACACAGAGTACAATGCATGGCCACTGCAGAATATATCATGATAGTCCACTCCATATGTCTGGATAAACCCACATGCCATAAGTCTTGCTTTGTAACGATCTACACTGTCATCTTCTCGGTGCTCACCGTGAACATCCACTTTTACGCAACAACATATACACCAATTGGAGTTAGAAACAAGGCTCCAAGTGCCATGCAACTATAGCGCGGTCATCTCGTCGATGGTAAGATGCCACTGACTGTCCTGAATGGCTTCATGATACATCCGTTGTATCTCCCGGCTGACAGTGCCACGATAAATCTCCGGAAATCCTCTAAAAGTCTATTCAAAGAAACTTGGGTTGCGAGAGGATATGAAACACGAGTACGTCCCCACTTTCGCATAGCAATATGCACATCGAGATCATCCGCCACCTCTTAAATATGTAAGTTTCCTTCTTGAGAGGGTACCTTCTCAACCTATAAGGAATCTTATTGCATAAACAACTCAGTAGCAATAGAAATAATGTGCTCATTACATACTGGAGACGTGTTGGATGACGGGAAGACTTGTGAGCAGGGGGACTAGAGCGAGACTTATGAGTAAACATACGTGGAAAAAAACTTAGTCAAGGTGGGTAGTGGTTCAGGAGCAGTGACATAAGCATGTATAGGTAATGGAGGTGGTGGTGAGGGAGCTGGTAGAGCAGGTGCATGAGGTGGTAGAGCTGTAGGAGGTGGAGGCATGTAGATCTCCTCATTTAAGTCAAATAGAGCCAGTATGTCACCTGTAGGAGAGAAATATATAACAGACTCAAAGAATATAACATCAGCACCGACATAGTATTTCCGTCGAAGCAAATCAAAGCAGCATTACCCTTTCTGGGTATGAGAGTAGCCAACAAAAAAGGCACACTTGACAGCTATGGGGGGAGAGCTTGTCATGCTTAGGAGAAAGATTGTGAACAAAGGCAATCCAAACACATGGGGTGTAAGAGAGAACAGATCATTCTCGAGAAACGCAACCGAGAAAGGAATCTTTTCTCCCAAATAGAGCATGGCATACGGTTCACTAAGAAGCAAGCAGTGAGAACCACATCACCGCAATAAGAGTGAGGGGCACAACTTTGAATCAGAAGGGTTCTAGTCACATCGAGTAAATGACGATGTTTGCACTTGGCAACACCATTATATTGAGATGTATAGGCACACAATGTTTGGTGTACAATGCCAAGTGACATGAGAAACTCAGATAGTTGTAAAGTACAAAACTCTAAGGCATTATCAGAACGTAAATACTTGACAATGGTAGAAAAAATATTCTATCTCATTAATAAATGATTTAATGACAGACCCAAACTTAAACTTATTATTTAGCAAGAAAATCCAAGAAAGTCTAGAATAGTCATCAACAACAACCAGATAAAAAATGATGTCCCTAATGATCATGGATACGATTTGAACCTCATATATCTAAGTGAAGGAGCTCAAACAACTGAGAATTGTTCCGACTTTGACGAGATGGAAACGAAGAACGGTGATGCGTCCCAATCTAACAAGCCCTGTAGTGAAAGGAAGATCACGTGGAGATCTGTGGGAGGACATGACACATCTTCTGCAGAGGAAGATGACCAAAACGAAGGTACCACAAATACGGTGAGATGTGTTCGATAGGAATAGTAGAAGTACCAGCATGAGGAGGCTGAACCAGTCTGTAGAGCCTCCGTTACTCACGGCCATATCCAATCACATGCCCGTGATTATGTCCTCAAACACAAGAGAAGATGGTTAAAAAAATGCCCAACAATGCAGATCTTTGTAATGTGACTAATAGAATGCAAGTTCATATGAAAATCAAGAGCATATAAAACATTTTGCAGATGTATGGATGACGTCAAATGCACCTCCTCATGTCATGTGATGGGTAAGTGAATCTCATTTGCAATGACGATTGGTGACCCATCCACCAGGGAGTATGGACCTGCAAGACCTCAACTGGGCTATATCTCCATACAGATGGTGAGAAACACCATAGTCCATGATCCTCCCTGTCATATCTACACTCTGAGGAGTTCGAAGAGATCCTAGCTGCAACTGCAGTATCGGTGGATCATGTAGTGGTATTGCCGACCACTGGAGACATGAACTCACGTATACGAGAGACAATGTCATCAAGGCGTGGATTTACATGAGGAGTTGTAGTGTATGAAGGCTCGATCTGCTCTGCCACTCAAGCAGATGTGGGGTATCCATGCTTCTCATAGCATGAATCCTCAGAGTATCTTGGAGGATGACAGTAGGTGCGGGGACCACGTTGACGTCCACCACCTATG
This sequence comes from Ottelia alismoides, assembly GCA_037367405.1. NCBI lineage: Eukaryota > Viridiplantae > Streptophyta > Magnoliopsida > Alismatales > Hydrocharitaceae > Ottelia > Ottelia alismoides. The sequence goes on from JAZKJV010002784.1 coordinate 87,093, forward strand.
CTACAAGGACTACTGACTATGCCATCTGAACTGAGTAGAATCTCCTCTTCCTCAAGAAGCAACCATCATTGAGGAAGGTTGTATGGTGGCAATAGGTCAAAAAAGAAGCCTACTAAGACGACTGCAAGCCTCTTTCATGGGAGGTATGGTCGTCCCATTATGGAGATGTGCTCGTACTGCTTCATACTCTGGGTCAAGCACAATCAAGAAAACTCCAACCATTGTGGAGTTCATGTATGCCATCTGTTGCTCTGTGGAGGTTGTAATCGGCGTGAAGCTATGAAGCTTCTCGAACATGCCACGAAGCAAGGAGTAGAACGTGTGCAGTGGACGACCATTCTGTTTTGCCCTGTATATGTCAAACTGAAGCTGGAGAATCTTGGCCCCGTTCTTCGCTTGGGCATAAGTGGATGTCAGAATGTCCCACATCACCTTGGCGGTGAGTTAGTTTACAATATCATTGGCTATCTCTGTGATGAGGGTCCCAGAAAGGCAAATATGCACATACGCGTCATTTTGCTTCTACGAAGCATTCTCTCTAATCTTGTCCCCCGACTCTGGTTTTGTCAGAGTGTGCTCCTTGTTGTTGCGATGCATAAGGTCATAAACTGCATAGACCACAACTCATAGTTGGTCCCATCCATCTTCAGGATGGGAGCCGGATCCTTGAAACCACCGGACGAAGAGAATACATCACCCTTGTTTTCTGACATGATGAAAGAAGGTCGAAAAACGGAACTCGACTAGGGAAGTAGACCGAATCGAGAAAGTCTACACGATCATATGAAGGATTGGCTGTATGCGTAGATCATAAAACCATCCTTGTTACTCCTCAAGCCGCGCTAGAGCCGAAAAACGAGATTTATAGGTCTGAAATCTCGTTTTTCGATCAAATCAGACAGTTTCCGAGTGCATTTTGACGACTGAAAGGAGAGAAAACCACCACGGGGACCGATGATGGTGTATGGAGTCATGCGAGGAGGCGCTACAGCGCACAACTGCAGGTTGGCGACAGTGTGCGGAGGTGCGGCGGCATGCTGGGGCCCTCCGCAATTGCACGGAGACGCAGAGGCACGATGGGATGCCTCCGAAGGGGAGGCGGCGGTGCGTGGTGCGGAGGAGGCTGCAGGTGGGGTCTAAGGTATGGTGGTGTACGTGAACTCCAATCTAGATCCGTCGCTCTGATATTATGTCGAGGGAAAATAATGAATTGCGGTATCATGAAGCCCTAGGGTTCTCTTATATAGAAAAGAGACCCGTTAGATGAATTATATAATGAAAATGGAAAGAATAGAAAATACATAAAAGAGATAACATATAAAAAATATCTCAACAGTCATTCTGATATTGATGTTCATCCTCAACAATCTTTCCAAGAGATTGAGAATTGAAGATAAAAGGTTTGTCAGTCCAAAGGTCGTGGTGGGTGATTTTGATGGTCAGGGAAGTGGGTTTGATGCTGCTTATGCAACAAGAAGCCCACAATATATTAAATGATCCATGTTCTGATCAGTATCAACACAACGTGAAATGGCACGTGTCAATGAAAATTTTAAATCCAGCAAGAGAGATTTTCACGTTATCGTTTGTTATCCGATTTTAACTTGAGCCAAGATGAGGTATGATACAGGGAAGAACAAGCCATATGAGTTATCTTTTGTTAATTTCTTCTTTCATTATATGGATAAAGCTGTTGAATATTCGTGTTGTATAATGGATTATGAGTGCCAACTCTGGTTGAATGAAGAAAACTAAAGAACTTCCTCTTGGTGACACAAGAAATTTAGTCTAGATGAAATATAACATATTAGGGTGAAAAAATAGGAGAAAACATGTAGAAAATATTAGACCAACTTCAAATTTTAAGATCTAATGCTTGAAATAAGTATATGCTTAAAACCAGGTTTAAGCTGTGTGTGTTGCTAGTTTAACTTCAAAGTTCACGAACACATGGTATTTAACTAGGTACCAAGAAAAGAGGCATTTGTTGTTTAGGCTAGTAATCAAATTCTACGGATAGCTTGTTTTTGTTCAAAGTTCAATCCTCGTCGGAAAAAATGCAGATAATGTAAACATCCGTCATCTGATCTAGTTGTGCCATCTTTCTGAATGCGGTGTACTGAGTTATACGTTCTCGCAGATCGGCGCATTTGCTGCTCCAGACAGAATACATTGGGCACCTGGGCTGCCAAAGACAAGAAGCGGGAAAATCATGAGAAGGGTCCTTCGGAAAATCGCCTCCAGACAGCATGATGAACTCGGAGACATAAGCACCCTCGCAGACCCAAGTGTGGTGGATCAGCTAATTCAAAACAGGGATACTTGAAATTATTTGAGACCACGGCCATTTGGAGTGAGGACTGGTGGTCATATATGAATTTGAATAAGCCATGCCTTCTTCTGGTACGTGCATGGAATTTTCACCATCATTTGGTAGTGCAGGCATTGTTTTCTTTTTTATTTTGCTTGGCTTGTATGAGGACGACTAGTTTCTCGTATTCACGTGTATTTTATGTAAGCTTCTGCTTGTTTCTTGTGTTATTCCCTCATCTATTTAAAAGAGTGGGTTCGAAGCTGCCGGTTGATCGCAGCAACCTGTATTTTGGATTTTTCGATACGAATTAACTGATACGAGGATGCATGCACGCTCATATTTGCCCAGCAAAGTTTGGATGCCAGATCTGGATGAGGATAATGACCTTTTGATTTGTTGCCATCCTTTCTGGATAAAAAAGACATTCATCGGTAGTTACTATGAAAACTCTGATCAAAATAAAAGATGGGGACCACGACAAAATATGGCAAACATATGCACATCAAACTGAAGATTGCATACATGTGTGTATAAAACTAAAGACTCAGAACCAATCTGACGCCGAGTTTGAATATCTGAATATCTGAAGAGTTTGGAAATCTAGCTTGCCTTTGTCTTGAGAATCTGAATCTGGACCGGAATCATCATTGTCGTAGAACTCTATATAATACTCCTCATTTCTCACATACTTGTCGGAAAATAATGATAATGACAAAGTTGGGAGAAGACAAAAAAATGAGGAAAATATGAATTACATAAGCCGTGTCAATTTCAACTTTTAAACGGCTTTTCTCTCAATTTTTTAAAATCATTTTCCCTTCTTTGTAATCGTTGCATCATTTTTTACAGCTTTCCTCTCTTTTTTTGCAAATTGTTTTTTCGTGTATGATTTTTTTATACGCACCTCCCCTTTTTTAAAAGATCAGGATCCAATTGAGCTGAAACATTGCAGCTCTCTCATTTTTCTTCATTGGGACTAGCATGGTCTCAAACTCTCTTTCTTTCATTTTTTTGAATCACGGACCCTCTGCTCTCTTTTTTTCACATTTTTTAACAGAGCACGATTGGGCTCATTTGCCTCAAACAAAAACAATTTTTCTAAGAGAATGTTGCATACTGATGAATCTGTGATTCATTACTCTAAAAGTTGAAAATAGAGCATAGTTCTTGAGTAATTAGTTGTATTTCTCCATTTAATCTGCATAATTATCATCCATGCACTTATAGATAAAATCTTCATTTTATCATTCAAAATCGCATTAAAATAAGAAGCCAAATTCATTGTATATATTAACTTCACTTATTTGTACCTATTTTACAATAATTCTGAATCCGATAAAACCAACTCCATTGTGTACATATACTACCAAAAATAAAAGAAAAATATCAAAAAATACTAACTTTTCAAATTATCCAATAAAACCTAAATCCAAGTTTGAGATTGTTAGAAAATAAACATGTGGAAGTGAAAATGGAAAAAGATAAAGAAACAATCATAACAACATGATTTAACGTGGAACCCTACTCCCTAAGGAACGGGATGAAATCACGAGAGAAGCCCTCAAAGGGGCATATGTTTCATTGCTTTTTCTCAATGGTTACAAGAGCTATGGGGCTCCTTATATAGCCTCCCCAAAGCCTCCAAGTACCACCACTGGTAGATGTAGGATTAAACATGTGACGGGGTAAATGGAACTCTCCAGGATCCATTTACCCTGCTACGAGTCATATGGCACACAACCAAATACTCTAACACTCCCCCTCAAGCTGGAGCATGCAATGCCCAGCTTGGACAAACATAAAGAAACTCAACTCACGCTAAAAGACACTACGAACAATATCAACTCAACATGCACAATTGTCAGCTATTGTCGAGGATGTTCTTCTTATGCCGTGCAGGTGAGGAGGACGAATAAGTTGGAGTGTGAGTCAACTGAATCTCCTCGTCGGAGAGCATGCACTCTGAACTACGCCTGTTAGAGTCGCTGCAACTGAACTGAGTCTCCTCGTCGGAGTACTCTGGTTCGCCACAACATGTGGACAACTGCTCCATCTCTGAAAAGGGTCGAACTAAAAAACATTGTGGAAGTGCAATCCTCGTCGGAGTCCACAGTCGCTGGAGAATGGAGTCTGAAAAGTCTCCTCGTCGGAGAACTGGGTCTCTCCCATCTGGCACAAAGAAGAAGATGGGGACCACTACAAAAGACGGTAAACATCTGCTCATCTGAAAGAAGACTGCATTCATGTCCATGTCTAAAACTGCAAACTCGGAACAACTTATCGAGTCTGAAACTGAACTGTAGAGTTTGAACATCTGGCTGGTCTGGAGAATCTGAATTTGGAATATCTGAATAAGACCTGTGACTCTACATATACTCCCCCTTTCTCCCATATTGGTCGAAAAATGACATCGACAAAGTTGGGAGAAGACAAGATAAATAGGGGTACTAAGTACCAATAAGCCATTCACAAATTTTTCAGCTTCTCAACCATGAATAACATTTGGCCCTTTCATTTTTCTACTTTTTCTATGTGTATGACTTTTCAAATGTACGCGCCTCTTTTAGATTTTTTTTAAACTGCATGTGGCTTTTTTTAAACAATTCCCGACCCAAAGTCTGGGCCCAACTCTTCCTCTCCTTTTTTTCCAGCCCACTATTGGGATTTCATTCATCAATTTTAACACAGTAACATTTCCAGCCCACTTGGGCTCTCAAATAGCCGGTCAAAAAAATTTTTTAACAGGAAAGCCCCCCATTCTCAATTTTATTTAATACAGAATCGGCATGCTCGGGCCCCTTGAATGTGCTCCCCTTTTAAGGTTCCCTGGGAACCCTTAATCGATCATACACCCTCCTGATGGGGATCTCATGGTGCCACCACCACCGCCAAGAGGGAACATCGTCATCATCGCTGTTCGAGAAGTTAGGGTTCCCCATCTAGGAGTCGAGTATCGTCGCAAGTTTGGAGATGGAGTCGGGAGGAGGAGGAATCCGATCGACCTACATGCTGGGAGATGCTATTCCAGAAGGAGTGCTGCAGATGGTGCCGCATGAGGAGAGGATGGAGCATGTGCGAGATCACCACTTGCGATCGGTTGTACGCATTGTTGAATCGCACGAGAAGGTGACGCCAGGGGATTTTGGGATGTGTGCGTGCCTGCAGAGGGAGCACGGGGGCATCTCCACCGCTCACGAGGTTGGTGCGATGAGCTCGCTGGAGGGAGCACGGGGGTATCGCCGCGCCTAGATGCTTTGAGAGAAGCACCGCCTGGTGAGATGGACGGACTTTGATGAGTGCCTTCATGGGTAGAAGGGTGGTGGGACTGGAGAGAAGGGCGCTTGAAGGCGCACGCTCGAAGGTGCGTCAGCCTGAAGGGGATCCGCCTGGAGAAGCCTTGGCGAGGAGATGGCGATGAGATGCGGCTGCCGCATGCCCATAGGGGTTCATAGAACCCTAGAATTTCAGTGACGAGATCTCTCAGAAATAAAATACAAATCTTCAACAATAATAACATTACAATCAAATCTCGAAAATGAATAAGAACATGAAAAAATTTTCTGAGAATCGAACCTACTCTGATACCATGTTAGAAAATAAACATGCGGAAGCGAACATGGAAAAAGATAATGAAACAATAGTAACAACGGGATTTAACGTGGAACCCTAATCCCTAAGGAGTGGGATGAAACTAGGGGAGAAGCCCTCAAAGGGGCATATGTTTCATTGCTTTTTCTCAGTGGTTACAAGAGGTCTGGGACTCCTTATATAGCTTTCCCAAAGCCTCCAAGTCCCACCACTGGTAGATGTGGGACTAAATATGTGGATGGGTAAATGGATCTCTTCAGGATCTATTTACCCTGCTACAACTCATATGGCGCACAACCGAATACTCTAACAGAGACCAATAACCTTAAAATGCGTATATCTCTTTCATACAATGTCCGATTTAGATCTACTCACTTTTAAAGTAATATACATTCAAAGACCTTCATAATAAGATTAATTTCATAAAAATCGGAGATCGTATGTGAAACTTGGGTTTTAGGTCCCTATTGTATATTGTACATATTGACCTAAATACTCTTTATTTTATATTTTTATTTTCTTAATTATTAACCAAAAAATTAGAGTAAATTGTAAATATTCCTTTCATATTTTCTCTAATTTTATTTTATTTTTCTCTTATTTAAAAATGACAAATAAATCTGTAAAAGATCAAAATGCGATATTTTATACCTATAAGATACCATCCAAAAATACTCTTTGTACATATGACTTCTTTTGATTTTCGACCGTTCACGAAAGCTGTAGATCTCGTCAGGATGAGCAACTTTCATGTTGATCACTTTTTGATTCGATCCCTTTTATTATTTTTCTTTTGATTTAATTTGTGTTTTTTCTGGGAGCAACACGTGGCAGCTCCTAGAGCCACAACGTGACACCTCCATTTTTATTATTTATTATTTTAAGTATTATTTATTTTACTTATATTACATTATTATTTAATTTTCATTACTTTAATTATTATTTATTTTAATTATTATTATCTATTTCAATTATATAATTTAATTATTTTAATTAATTATTAATTATTGTTATTTATTTTAATTATCATATATTTAATTTGATTATTTACCTTAATCTTTATTTTAATTATAATTATTTATTTTTCCTTACCACATGGCCGCCTTCGTGCATGCCACATGGCATCTCTACTCCCTCTTCTTCTTCTCTCTCAGCTCGTTCACATGCTTAGCACATGACCTTCCCTCACCCCTCTATCCCATGCGTCTCTCTTTCCCTCTATGCCCAACCGTCGTCCCGCCTCATGTGGCGACATGCGACCCACGATCCACTTGCTCCCTCCTCCTACGGCGTGCTGCAACCACCCGAGCCACGCGGTGCCTTCCCTCCCCCACTTTCCCCTTCCTCCGCTCGCTCGCAGCCGCAACCCCACTTCCTACGGTGGAATGCGGAGAGCCACCTTCATCTCCATGACCTGCTTCAACCGCATGCCCGTTGCAATAGTCCCACTAGACCTGGCCACCACACCTCCCTCAATTTCTCCCTCTCTCTCTCTCCTTGACTCGATCACCCACGCTCCTCTCTCCCTCGAAGTGCGCGACCTAACCATAACATCCCACTATCGCACCAGACTCAGCCCGCATCCCCGTCTTTCTTTGTTGCGCCAACCGACCATAAATACTCCTCTGCCTCCATCGTTCCTCTCATCCGCCAATCGAGATATCAGGTGCCCCAACTCCAAGAATGCACCGGTGACAGCAGCGTAATTCCTTGTTGTAGCGACGACGAGATCATCGATGTCAGGTGAGATCCAAGGAGAAACTTTACTCCTTGCTGTAGACTTCCTCGAGGCATTGTTGAATCTTAACCTCTCCCTCTCGTTGGAGTAGTTCGGGGCAACAACTGTCATGTTCTTCTAATCACGGCAAGCGCAGGCGACTCCCCAGGTAATCGGCCCCATCTCCTTTTCCTCTCTCCTTCTACTTCTCTATTCTTCTCCTTTCCTTGTTCTTCTTCCTCCTCCATTTTCTTTCTTCTCCATTTCTCTCTTAATAATTTGTCTCTCATCGATTCACTATCCTCCATCAAATCACAAAAATAATGGCACTTTCACAGAAAAATCACCTTTACATGAATGTAAAGGTGTTTTTTATTGATATTTTTGATGAATTTGTTTGATCTAATTAATTGAAAAATCACTCCAGCAAAACATATAGAAGAGTCCCATGTTTATAGGGGAACTTCCCATGTTTCACCTACAACGCCAACTTCTACCTCTCCACTATTCATCGTTGACTCCCTCACGTGCCACCAGCTCCTCCGCTTCAGCCATGCAACCTCCACCTCGAGGGTTGTTCCACCCAGCCAGCAGTTATCCACAACCACCTTCTGCTCTAGACTCAACTCGTACATGCTCACGATCATGCCAAAACCACTGCACCAGCGACCAAGCCCGTGACTCCTGCGCACGAGCAGCTTCGTGCATTAGGGCGCTTTGTGCACGACTACCCTCACCCACTTCCAGTCCGCCACACCTTGCGCTCCACTTCTACCTCCAGCAGCCCCCTCTTCGCCCCTTGGTTGCATCGCCTCATCATACCCCATCACAACCTAATCGAGCACACGATCATTCCGCCGGGCGTGCTTCCACAAGTGAGCTCGCTTCTCTGCCTCGGGCGATCTGCCATCCATCTACCACTCCAGAGCACTGCCTTTGTCCTCAGCCTTGAGATATTCTCCGCAGTTGTGCCTTCACTTCCTAGCTCAAGCAACACATTCCAGGAGGATCCACCTCCAGGATTCTCATATTCGACACCGCCTCGGATGACGATCGGAGCTTCTTCACCGAGCTTCGCCTCTGACACCTACTTCAACTTTTATCAACGCCATCTCCACCAACCAGGAGTCGAAACCCGCAACCCCTTTTCCAACCCGGGGGTCTTGCTCCCGACGCCAACAGAGCTGAGCTCTTTCGTTACCTGCACTGAGGTCGCCCCGTTTCTTCCTTGGATTAGCCACTCGCCGGAGGCTGATGAATATGTGATTCATCATCTCAATATCTTGATCTTAGCAAAATCCCTGAGTTAAATCTCAAAAACATATATATAAATTCAATAAATTAACAAAATGACTCTTGTAAATAAAACACACTAATTATTGTATATTAGATTGTACAAAATAAATTAACAATAAAAAGCCGCAAAAATAAAGGAGTTTTTCACATGTAAATAACCCAAAACTTTATGTATTTATAATAATTTCATTTCAACTCTTTTTTGGCTAATTCTTTCTCTAACTTGTTCATAAAAATGTATATAAAAATACAAAAATATAAAACAAATTTCAGCTTAAATAAATGCTCCTAGGTCTAAAGAGAAAAAGCCGTAAAGTCTAAATTCCCGGCCAAATTGCCGCTCCATATGAACTCCGAATTCACCAAACTCACTTTTAAAGTTCAAATTAGAAAATTATCTATCCAAATGAAATAGTTTCATTAAAATCGGAGCTTATTTGCAAAATTTAAGTTTTGGGACCTAGATGTAAATTGTATATTGTGCATATATTCATTTTTTCTTTATTTTTTATTTTATCTTTCTCAATCAGTAATAATCAAAAAAATTCATTGTTGTGTTGTATTTTGATTCTAGTATTTTAGTGTATTTTTTTGTTGTAAATATCTCTTATTAAAAAGATAAAAAAATATAATTAGAAAAGCAAACAAAAAATGCACATGTTATTTGTCCTCTTTTGTAAATTCTCCACTATTTTTCTTCTTTTTATTTTTATTGTATTTTAGTAGCCTACTTTTATTGTATTTTATTTAAATTCACATTCTCTTTAATAACTTCCATTTTCCTCCATTAACCACAAAGTCTTCTTTCAACCTCCATTCCGCTCCACCATTTTTCTAACCTCTCATTCAACTCCACCAATAATCTAACCTCCCATTCAACTCCACCACCTATCTAACCTCCCTTTCTCTTCTCTTTATATTAATTTCTACATCCTCATTTTTTTCATCCGCCATTCTGATAGAAAAAGGAGAGAGCTTATAGTGTTTTGTTGGTGACAGCAGTGGAGTATCTTCCTCAAGCGACAACCTCCTTCAGACGAGATCCGCGGAGCTTCGTTCCGCGTCACGAGTTCCCCATCGAGCTCACATAGCTTCTTCGATTTTCATTTCGCCAATCGGATTGAGGCGAAGACAGGAGTCCAGTGTAGTTGCTCCGTAAATCCGGCGAACCTCAGGTAAGTATTTCCTCTCATTTCTTTTGTTGTTTTATTTTATCTAATATTTTATTCCCTTGCTGTTTCACCTCATCATTTTCTTTATCACATCATCTTTATCACCACACATCCATATTTGCATTGTTTATTTTCTGTCTAAAAAATTAAAATTTTAGAAAAATCAATCAATTCACAGCACAGGAAAAAAATAAAAATAAATAAAAATTGCAGGAAACCGTCGGACCCCCTTTCCTCTAGCACCGTTGGTGGCTCTGCCCGACGCCCGCTTCCTCCCCATCGTGCCTACCTGAGAAGAAGAAGAGGAGGTCACCTTTTTATTTTTTTTATTTTTTGTAAAAATTTCAACATTTTCCATGTATGTTTCCGTAATTTCAAAAGTACCCCTGTGCATAATTTGTTTAAGTTTAATTTCGGAATTGCATAGACAACCTTTGTTTGCTTATTAATTTGGACATCAACTTTACATATTTTATTTCAATGAAAAATAGCATGATATTGAGCAACAAATTGACTACCATCTGAATATTTATTTGTATTTTGTGAGTTGTAGTAATTAATTAAAAATATTTAACTGAATATTGCATATTTTACCCATTTTGGACTCTTAAATTCATATCTCACTCACATTTGCTCGTAAAATTTCACAAAAATATGGAACGATGCCTTGACGTATCTTCTAATTACTATTCAAATTTCATCTCAATTAGAGTTGTTTTGTGCTTGAAAAAAATTATGGAGTCATTTTAGTAAATGATTTTTAATTAAATCCACGCATCATATTTTTTCAAAATTTCAATTTTCGTGGATTGCTCATCTAAATAGCTTCTTGAGATAATTCACACTCTACTCACTGTGAATCTGTTTTCATTAAAACATCTATAAAAAATTCTTATTTTGTCAGAAAAAACCCAAAAATATTACTGTAGTATCCTTGCATAATATTTTCATTCGAGTAAATTTTTCATGATTTTTGCGTTCTGATTGTTTGAAAATTGCTAAAACCCATAAAAATTGTGCATTTTTAATTGTTGCATTTTAACCCATAAAATTCCAAAAAAGTGTTTTACATTCATCACTGGATTAGGATTCTAGGAAAAATACAATTTGAATAAATTGGACTTATTTTCTATTAAAATTTATTTAGCTAAGTCGTGTGATTTCTTAGTAACGTAATTCACTTGCATTGTACATTTTGAATAAGTAGAGTTCTATCTTATGAATAATCCCCTTCCAATCTACTGCTCTCAGCTTTCCTGCCACCAACGAAAGGCCCAGATAGTTAATCGGCAAGTCGCTCAACGGACATCCAAGCTGCTTTGCAACCCTTGTCCTATCCTCATTATGTAACCCAAAAGTGATCACCACTACTTTCTGCAAATTTATTTCAAGCTCATACATACCACTGAATTTGTCCAACAACTGAGCCACATGACTGCTCATCTCATCCGTACCACCCATGAAAAGTATTTGTCGTCCGCGTATTGCAACAACGGCACATAGATCTCGTCAAGATGAAATCCTTCACACCACCCTCCATCGACCATTTGCCTGAACAGGACCGTCAATGCATCTGCAACCAGAACAAAAAGCATGGACATTGAAGGACAAACCTGTTGCACACCTCTCTGTGGCTAGAAATAACCACCTTCAGGCTACCCATTTACTAAAACTGAGAGGGAAGTTGTGGTGATACATCTTTTCATCCATGCCACCCAGCTATCTGGGAACCCTCTTCTCCTCATTGATGACCACAGAAAGTTCCAGTCCACATAGTCATAAGCTTTTGCAAAATCAATCTTCCACAACACCCCCTTTGCACCCATGTGTCTCCACTCTAAACAGATATTTGACGCCATAACTAGCCCATCTACCATTAGACACCCTGTAATGAACGTGGATTGACTTTCCAAAACAACTGAGTCCATAACCCGCTTGAGCTTGTTTGCTAGCACGTTTTCCACAATGAGGTAAATGTTGTTGGAAAGAGCGACTAGTATGATGTCCTCTACTCCTGCCGGGTGTTCTTTCTTTGGGATCAGAAACAATAAAGCTCTGTTAACCCTCTCAAAATCCTTGTTTCCTTCTCTGAATTCTTCTAGCACCTCTACGATCTCTCCCTAGAGGAGGTCCCAAAATTTGTTGTAAAATAAGATTGGGAACCCGTCTGGCCCTAGCGCTCCATCCACATTCAGCCCCAGGCTACATTTTTCACTTCGCTCTCGGAGAATGGGTTCACTAGCATCCCCGGCTGTCTCGATGTCAAAGTCTTCACCCCCTTCCCCAGTCACCCCCACCCATCCCCTTGCCTTCTCCGCAACGCCTCCACAAAAAAACCCTCTCAGCGCACTACCAATTTGTGATTCCCCTGAATACCTCCCATCCCCACCTCAATTCATTTGGTATCATGTTGTACAATTGAATCTGGAATAGCATCCAAATGATCATGATGTGTATATACATTACTTAACTTTAATAGATATTAGTTATTTATTCGGCATCCTAGAGTAGCCACAACATTTGGGAGCATAATGACATGATTATGTTAAATAGGAATGTTAATTGAACCGATGACATCAAATTGCATCTATAATGATGAAATGAGAAAATGATTTATTCCAAATACCCATTAGTATGTGTATATTTGAGAATTTATTTGTCTCATTAGTTAAGAAAATTGATTGTATGTTACAATTCCTTAGTCACAGCAAGTTTTATAATAATAATAATGCATTGTTTTCTCAAAATATTAAATGAGGTAACATTTTGAATTAAATATTACACTTGAGTTATTGCTTATTACAGTAAAATTATTTTATTGTTAAATTGATATTGTAAATAGTTCAACTTCTATTCTACCCAATTCAATGTATTGAATTATTTTCCAATTTTCATGTTGGAATAATTTTTCTGAGTGGAAGGAGAAGGTTTCTCTTGTGTTAGGATATGGACAATTGAGTACGTGCTTCACATTGATAAATTAATGATTCCTATATAGGAAAGTATTCAAAGCATAAAGGATTTGTATAAATCGTGTCAAAAAAATCCAGGTGATTAAGTTTAATGATCATGCAACCAACTGACAAACCGTGATTTTACCCTTTTAATTATGTAGAATTAACCACTTCGTTGCAGTTGGATAAAATCGGGTTTGTCAAAGAACGCTTCATTATAATTATCAATCAAAGAAAAACGGTTGATTTATATTTTACTTGGGCAAACCCAAGGTCGAACTCAGGGACACGAGCCTCCTAAGTATTATTTAGACTCTTATTAAGTCCTGATCTTGATCGAAGGGTGAGGATGGGTTGCGGGAACCAACAGTCGTGATTGAAGAGGCGGTAGGTAATCAAACGGTGGCAGATGGAAGTGTGTGGCGCACGATGAGCAGACCACGTGGCTCAACCAGAAAGAGCCACGTGGCCCAATCCGATTATTCAGAAGAAGAAGAAGATGATGAAATATGAGAGAGAAGGAGGGCTAATTCGAAAAAACTAAAAACATGAAAGTTGTAGACTTCGATGAGATCTACAAGTTTTATGTTGACTAAAAACAAAGACGAGATCAAACAGAGGGAGAAATATTTTTGTGTGTATTTTTAAGGGTATAAAAACACTACAATTTTTAGTTTTGCTATTTTTTGTATTTTTAATTTATTCCATGACTCTGATATATACAAAGATTTATCCGATTATTATTGACACAGTCTTATCTAGGGGGTTAATAACCATGAATTATGACAATGAAACTGAATTTCATCAACCCCCTATACTTAAACTATGGTCGTCCCCGAGCATAAAAAAAGGAATGAGCTGGATTAACCCCCTTGTGCAAGTGCTTACATGATCTGATCCGTTCAAACATTTCCCAATTTTAGAGATCCAAAATCTCAGAGCGTAACACAGCCTTAATCAAGAGGCATCCAACTCCTCTAGTTTTCCAGACTCTCTCTTGTATACATTGTTGGAAATGCGAGCCCACAGCGAGCCATTATGCAATAAATGTTATTGCAATTCACTCCTTAATCTGAAATGAAGAATACATAATTTGCATAATAGGTCCCTTAGTACAATTAGGGTTATGTACCATGGCCATCTTGATGATCATACAGCTGTTGATTCAACTATTGAATCATAGAGGCTGGCGCTTGGATGAATATCTAAAGAGTTAGATTGAGGACTCATCAAGCACCGTCAAATGATTGTTAAGAGATGATCTCCAGCCTGAGTAGGAGATGACAATCCTGATCTCTGAAGGCTGATATCTGACCGACCTCTTGATGCAGGTCCTCTGCATAGGAATAGAGATTCGGAGGTGTCAGAATAGTTAGGTCAAAGAGTTGACTTAACGAGATCGAGATAACCAAAGTCCTATATCGTATGCTGTCATGATATAGGCACGCATCCTCTGACCAGAGACAGATGTGTTGCTATATGTCTAAGTATGTACATTTGGCAAACCAATAGGTTGATGACCTAATCAAGGTCTATACACCGGTGCGCTGGTGTGCATATAAGGGCATATGAGTAATACGATCTCTCAAAGGGATCATACAGGTTCAGTTACTGAACCGGAAGACATGAGCTCACTCATGAGATATTGGGAAGAATCAAATTCCGTGCGCACGGTCGTCTCGCTTTGGAAGCTTGACTGAATTTGTAGGTTTGATATATACTTTTGGAAAGTATATGATCAAGACCAAGGGATGATATACGCTTTTGGAAAGTGTATGATTGATACCAACTCCCAATGATCGAATGAGAAACTTATTGACAAAAACCATGAAGTAGACAGTATAAAGTTGATCCAATACTTCGGGTTTAGTTTGAGTCTTCCAGTATGCAGGATGTACAGGTATTGGGAATACCTGAGGGTGATGTGATCATAAACGATTGTATAACCATGACGCTTCCATTCCTAGGGAGTGATGAAACAAGTCTGGATTTTAGTGACTCCTCTCAGTAGAGAAGTGATCTGATCTTGGTCCAAGTGTTGAACATTAATCTGAATGTGATTCAGATACAATGAGAAGATTAGATTTACGGTCTTGATTTTATCAAGCATCTATGGGAGGCCCCGATCTGGATTTGAGATACGATCTCAATATCCATGTCACTATACGTGGAACAATACAATCGCCCTGTCCTTATCTCCAAGTATCTGCGGAGAAAGTGCATTATCCTTGAAGGAGTTCATGGATAATTCTATTGTTGATTTATGTATCCGAGCATTGAGAAAATGGATAATTAAATGTGATTTAATTATCATGAGTAATATGAATTTGATTCATATTATAAAAAGAATTATCTGAGATAATTAAATGTGATTTGATTATCAAAGATGTGAATAATGTGAATGTGATTCATATTATTTGAGAACAAGAGAATAAAGATCCAAGATGATTAAATGTGATTTAATTATCATGGATATGAATAATGTGGATAGAAATATCCATATTAGTCATATATATTATAAATGTGATTTATAATTCATAAGAGAGAGCTATTTGTGATTTACATTTGTTAATTAAATGTTAATGTGAATTGGATTCACATTGGACATTAAATTGAAAATGTAATTTACATTTTGTTTTGGGTTGTGAATGTGATTCACAAATTTCCAATGGCATGATTGTAATGTTCACAAAATAAATTGGATTTATTTTTGTGAAATAATTTGCAACAAAAGTTGTTGCAAATATTGGAGAGAATCATGAGATAATATAATCTCATGTAATAGGAAAAAGGAAGCTCCCTTCCTAAAGAGGAGAGGGGACGGCCACAATTCCCATGAGGAATTGGTGGCCGTCCACCCTACTTATGGAAGGAGGCTTGCCTCCTTTCCTATTTCTCCATTGGAGATTGATTTGATATAAAATCAAATTATATTTATTGTATATTTGATTTTTTATTAAATTAATTGTTGTTGTGTTTTTAGCAACAAATCATGACCATTGAAAGAAACACAAATTAATGTGGACCATTGGATTTGTGTTGACACATGGATTGAGATCCATGGATCCCAAAACCCTATAAAAGGAGAGGCACCCCATTGCTCTTCTTAAGCACATAAGTGAGACAACAAGTCTCTCTCTCTCTTTCTTTCTCTTTCTCTCCCTCTCATGGCCGTCCACCATGGATGCCCTAGAGAGGCTCTCCATCGCTGCGGCACCGTCGTTATGCTGCCCGATATTTTGCTCGTGGAACTCCGTCTACTTCGGCATGCCTTGCTCGTGAAGAAGACGTCGGATCTCGTGTGTCGAGATCAGGAGATCCACCGCTTGGATCATCAACTTGGATTGTGAGAAGCACGCGGTTCATCCCCGCGCTCGCAAGCGTCTCCTCCGACGGATCGGTCTTGAGACAGGAGGTCTCTTCGTTTAGAGACTTGATCGCAACCACGCTCCAAGAGGTAAACCTAATACTTGGTTGTGGTTTAGACGAAACGATCCGAGAAGTGTTCTTGGATCATGTGGTTTCGTCACATGAAATTTTTTTAATTTCTGCTGCATAGAACAACTAGTGCGACTAGTCGTTCTTCGTCGTATTCGATACGACGATCACGCTTCCGTGATGCGCTTGAGGTCTAACCATATCCTTCAAGTGGTATCAGAGCCTTAGGTCGGTGGTTTTGGATACGATCCATAAACCGAGGACGACTTGGGTTCATTAGGGTTTGCGAAAGTTTTCTTGCATTTCATTTTCGCATTTCTGTTTTGATATTATTTTCGGCACTGTTTAAATTGTTTAAACAACGAAAATAATAATTGGATTTTATTCCCCATTAAATAAGGAAACCGTAGGATCTGAGTTTGCGTGATTTCGATTCCGTTTGCTCTAGATATGCTCATTTTAGTGAACATGTATCCACTGTTTCGGGGACTGCGGATCATGACGTAATTAAGATGTTAATTGCAGATTTGAAACACCTTGAAATGCGTACAAATCACTTGGGTTCTGTTGTAAATCAAGTTAACAAACTTTAGAAATTTACTTTGCTTAATTTGGATTTAAATTGATTGAGATATGGTATTTTTAGTAAGTGAGGGTCACTGCTGAAAATACTTTCCTAATCAAGAACCTAGTTATTGTCATTTAATTAATTAGTGAAATTAAATTGTTTAATTTCCTGGAATAATTATGCATAAATATTTGTGAAATATTTAATGATAATTATGTCCTTAAATGACTTTGCCCTAACTAACAAATGATTAGATGTGATCTAGATCAAGATTGGTTACATGATCTACATGATCAACATTCCAACAAACAAGTTGCTTGAATAGGACTTGGGATTTGTTTAGCAAATCTCATTATAATGTTAATCAAAATTGTTTTGATTATTACTATATGGTATAATTTCGGTTGAAGAACCGATGATCATCCCAAGTACAAAATGATCTATTTTGCATTATCCTTTCCCGAGGTGGATATGGTGTCTAGTCGGAGAGCATTGGGGTTGCGGGTTGCAACGTATGTGGTCCGTCCCACTCTCGTCGGTACTGGCCATGACAGCGGGTAGGGTTAGTATAATGCTTAAGAAATCATGATGTATTTCTAATTATTAAAATTCGAAATAATACGTATTTGAGATAATACCATAATTCAAGTAACAATTAAAATTGTTTGTTGGATATTAATTGGATCATTAATTTAATATGATTAGATTAATTGGAATCCAATTAAAATTAAAACACTCTATGAATAGAGATGTTATTTCCCTTGGAAGAATTAATCATAATGAATATGATTCATAATGATTAATTAGAATTTGAATATGATATGGAGGATCACATAAGTGACATCCATGGTCTCCCGTCAAGGCGAAGGGTTCCGTCGCCAGGGATTGTATGTAGGAGACGCCTGTCCGAAGTGATAGCTCCTGTATGCAAGCACATCTGGATCGGGCTCTTTGCTTCTCGAAAGAGTAAGGTCATATACATAGTGACCCCAAAATGGGATCCTCATATTATTGGGGCGATATTGGATTGCGTATAGCGAGTACTATTCCTGTTGACGGTTGGTTCGATTAACGACGGGTCAACATCGCCTTAGGGGTGGTGGGCCCGGGTGTTAAAGACCGAATTGGGAATGCAAGTTGGACTTGCAAGGCAGAATGTGTTCCCGCTTCTTTTTATCCGAGTTGCAGATTCTCATATTATTGGGATGTAACAAAGATAAGGAAGGAGATCCCAGATCTTGTTGAGATATAATGGTAAGTATATCTCTTACATTGAAAGTGATTAAGGGAATGAACTTTCAGTGTTGACAAGACAAGACAACTTTGATATAAAAATCCTAAATCAAAGTAAAATATATATATATATATATATTTATGCAAATTTCTTATTTCAGATAATCCTTCATTAAAACCCACTCAATGATATACTCAATAATAACCAGTAAAATATCATGGATTGGACTCATGATCCAGATATTGTACTTGCAATTGGACACATAATGTATGTGGTTGCAATGTGCAAGTTTCCTCATAATATTGAGGAATGACAATTAAATAGATAATAGGACTACAACCCTAGGGTTTGTATGTCTCTATAGTCTTGATCTCTCATCGGATGTACTTTGGAAGTGACATGTCGATGATGATCGCAATTGTCAAATAATCCTTATAAAATTAATGAAGATATTCTGGCATACATATGTGCTCTTGACATTTAACATGAATGAGATGGTTCACTGCATCATGCAGAATGGTGGCTCTATAAGAGATGATGTATTCAAATTGTTTGAGTACCTACCTGAACCTATGTTTTAAGAGTTTAGATGGATGTAGATGATGAGTGTCATCATTCTACTATCTATACTCTGGTCATTCATGAAGCTTCATAATATTCATATTGTATGAATTTAATGAAGCATGAATAAATGTTAAAATGCTCTTACATAAGAGATCCTTAGTCTTATGCAATGGTTGCTTATAGATAAAGGGAGCGCAGTGGAAGCATGGGTTGGACCCGAGTAAGAAGTACGGTCAAAGAGTTGACTGTACATCTATGACTTCCATATGTCATCCGAAGAGTTGGATGAATGCCAATACTGCAATAAGTTGATGTGTTGATAGTATGACTATCAAGTCTATCTAGAATCCTTAGAGAAGGACTTGGATGGAGCATCGGATTAATCTACATAAATCATTGATATTGACTTGCTTATTAAATAAGATAAAGTCAAATAATTGTATCTCAATCTTCTGATGACATTTGCAATAGGTTGCATATGTTTTAGAAGACTGGAAAATTTGATCTTAAAGGTTTATAGTTATCCACATGGATATTGATGCAATTGTTGCAACAATCTCTGTTGGATTGATAGACTTGTTAATTTCAGTGGGAGAGCCCTTAGTCTTAGAGAATGTCTCTATGACCTAGATATAAGAATACACTCATTGTTTGTTTCTAAATGTTGGAAATAAACATGAATTCTGAGGTAGAACTATCATAAAGAGTTATGATGGAGATATTTTAGATAGTAATCTAAAATCTAGTGGACTCCACTAAATTAGAAAATTGATGAATGGCTCATTAACATTTCTAAATGCTGAAATTAAAACTTAAGAGCAATATGAGGATGAAGATCATTTGACAATGATCTAGCATCAAGCTTTGGACATTTGTTTATTGATTTGATCAATAGACTAGTAAGAGATGAAACTTTAGAATGTCTAAAATTTCAAAACTTACATACTTATGAATATTGTATTCAAAGTAAAATGTCCAATACACCCTTCTTAGAGAAAGGTGTAAGATACCAAGGTATTCAGGATCTCATGCATATTGATGTATGTAGATCATCTATATCATAGTAAACATTATGGATATGTGAAAACCTTTGAAATGTTCAAAGATTTCATTATTTTTGGTTTAGAACCAAAGTTTGAAGGAAGATAAAATGAACTTGATCTAATCTAGGTAGCAAGTACCTACTAGATAAATTCAAAGAATACCTTATAGAGATATGGATATCATTTCCATCTCAATCCTCCTAACACACCTTAACTCAATAGAGTTATAGGGAGATACAATTGGATCATGTGTGACATGATCTTATCAATGATGAATTTTAGCATAATTATCCCTTAGTTTCCAGGTATATATATGTGTAGTAGAGACTACAATGTATATCCTTAAAAAGGTTCAATGCATGATGGAATCTAGCACTTGAGAGTGTTGCTTCATTAGGAAAATAAAGGATGGTATTGGATACCTACTTTATGACCTTGAGATTCTTAAAGTATCTCATCTCTAAGAATGAGATTCTTAGAGGTAGAGACTCTTAAGAATCGAGATGAAAAATGAAGTATAGGAACTCATTTAATCTTGAGAAGATAATGAGGCTCCTGAAATTGGAAACTAAGAGGACAATTAAAAATGAAACACTAATACCTCTTCAAATGAGTTTGAGGATGGA
This sequence comes from Ottelia alismoides, assembly GCA_037367405.1. NCBI lineage: Eukaryota > Viridiplantae > Streptophyta > Magnoliopsida > Alismatales > Hydrocharitaceae > Ottelia > Ottelia alismoides. The sequence goes on from JAZKJV010002784.1 coordinate 107,607, forward strand.
TTCCATGTGTCGGAGAAACCTGACAATGATTGAACTTCATGTGATGAAGCTTCTGAAGATCATAGCATGAATAGATGGATGTTAGCAATAAAAGTCTAATGTAGACTTCATATGCAAGTGTTGTATATGGACCCTCGTGGATCCACCTATATGGGTAAAACCTGTAAAGGTGTAAATGGATCTTCAAGAGAAAGGGAACCTGATGAGAAGGTAGAGACCTTCAAAGCACGGTTTGTAGCCATGAGCTACACACTGGAAGAGAAGACATTGCTTGCAATGAGACTTGCTTTTCGGTGACCATGCTTAAAACCATCAGAATATTGCTAACCTTAGCTACACAACTTGACTATTGCATCTTCAAGATGTAAGTCAATATTGCATTCCTCTATGAATACATCTCTGAGGATATTCACATGAAGTAGCCCCAGGGCTTCATGGCTGAGGGAAGCAAGGTGTGCAAGCTAAGGAATCCATCTATGGACTCAAATAAGCTTCTTGAAGTTGGACCATAAGATTTGATGGAATTATAATTGTTATGATTTCAAATAGAATCTTGATAAGCCATGTGAAGCTTAGTGGGAGTGCCTTTGTGTTCATCGTGCTAAATGTAGATAAAATCCTAATCATTTGGAATGATATAAGGATAATAATAAGTATTTTATAATCTGATTGTTCCATAACTTGAGATATGATCTCAAGGATGCCTCTTGGATCTTAGTTCTGAAGGTGTTCAGGAGCAAAGAGAAGAGGGTATTGGGACTGTCACATTAGTAGTACACCTTGGACATATTCTATTTTATGGAAAATACCAAGAAAGGCTTCCATCCCTTAAGATATGGTTCTGACCTGTCTGAAGGGATAGCACCTCAAAGAGTTGAGGAAGTAAATGCTAGAACTACTTGCACTTGTGCATTAGTTACGAGAAGCTGAGTGTATGCTAGATGTGTACAAAAGCTAGATATCTGCCATGCAGTGGGAGTAGTAAAATGTTACTAATCCTACTATGGAAATAAAATACTTAATTGCAGTAATAATAATATCTTCAAAGATGATGAAACTTAGAGATAGTGATCTCAAAGTCTTATATTCAAAAGTTTAAGACCATGTAGATAGTTATCTATAAGGGTCTAAACTTTAGATACCTTAGGAGATAGAGATCTCCGGGAATGAAGGTATTCTAATAAGGATTATGGGGATACTGGTTATGATGTCAGGGACACTGTAACCAACTAGATTGAGTATTGGTTGCATGAGATGCAACATTCGCATTAGATGCGAGCACTGTTACTGGGGATATGCAAGTGCCGTAAAAGGACTTGGCGTAGTCTCGCGGGAACAGAGTGACTGATCAGCTTACCTAGCTATTTTCTTAATAGCCTATGATTGTCACATGAGTGCGGGTTTAAATGATTAGCCCATTAATGGCTCTTTGGGCTAGTGGGAGATTGTTGGAAATGCGAGCCCACGGCGAGCCATTATGCAATAAATGTTATTGCAATTCGCTCCTTAATCTGAAATGAAGAATACATAATTTGCATAATAGGTCCCTTAGTACAATTAGGGTTATGTACCATGGCCATCTTGATGATCATACAGCTGTTGATTCAACTATTGAATCATAGAGGCTGGTGCTTGGATGAATATCTAAAGAGTTAGATTGAGGACTCATCAAGCACCGTCAAATGATTGTTAAGAGATGATCTCCAGCCTGAGTAGGAGATGGCAATCCTTATCTCTGAAGGCTGATATCTGACCGACCTCTTGATGCAGGTCCTCTACATAGGAATAGAGATTCGGAGGTGTCAGATTAGTTAGGTCAAAGAGTTGACTTAACGAGATCGAGATAACCAAAGTCCTATATCGTATGCTGTCATGATATAGGCACGCATCCTCTGACCAGAGACAGATGTGTTGCTATATGTCTAAGTATGTAATTTGGCAGACCATTAGGTTGATGACCTAATCAAGGTCTATACACCGGCGCGCTGGTGTGCATATAAGGGCATATGAGTAATACGATCTCTCAAAGGGATCATACAGGTTCAGTTACTGAACCGGAAGACATGAGCTCACTCACGAGATATTGGGAAGAATCAAATTCCGTGCGCACGGTCGTCTCGCTTTGGAAGCTTGACTGAATTTGTAGGTTTGATATATACTTTTGGAAAGTATATGATCAAGACCAAGGTATGATATACGCTTTTGGAAAGTGTATGATTGATACCAACTCCCAATGATCGAATGAGAAACTTATTGACAAAAACCATGAAGTAGACAGTATAAAGTTGATCCAATACTTCGGGTTTAGTCTAAGTCTTCCAGTATGCAGGATGTACAGGTATTGGGAATACCTGAGGGTGATGTGATCATAAACGATTGTATAACCATGACGCTTCCATTCCTAGGGAGTGATGAAACGGGTCTGGATTTTAGTGACTCCTCTCAGTAGAGAAGTGATCTGATCTTGGTCCAAGTGTTGGACATTGATCTGAATGTGATTCAGATACAATGAGAAGATTAGATTTATGGTCTTGATTTAATCAAGCATCTATGGGAGGCCCGCGATCTGGATTTGAGATACGATCTCAATATCCATGTCACTATACGTGGAACAATACAATCGCCCTGTCCTTATCTCCAAGTATCTGCGGAGAAAGCGCATTATCCTTGAAGGAGTTCATGGATAATTCTATTATTGATTTATGTATCTGAGCATTGAGAAAATGGATAATTAAATGTGATTTAATTATCATGAGTAATATGAATTTGATTCATATTATAAAAAGAATTATCTGAGATAATTAAATGTGATTTGATTATCAAAGATGTGAATAATGTGAATGTGATTCATATTATTTGAGAACAAGAGAATAAAGATCCAAGATGATTAAATGTGATTTAATTATCATGGATATGAATAATGTGTATAGTAATATCCATATTAGTCATATATATTATAAATGTGATTTATAATATATAAGAGAGAGCTATTTGTGATTTACATTTGTTAATTAAATGTTAATGTGAATTGGATTCACATTGGACATTAAATTGAAAATGTAATTTACATTTTGTTTTGGGTTGTGAATGTGATTCACAAATTTCCAATGGCATGATTGTAACGTTCACAAAATAAATTGGATTTATTTTTGTGAAATAATTTGCAACAAAAGTTGTTGCAAATATTGGAGAGAATCATGAGATAATATAATCTCTTGTAATAGGAAAAAGGAAGCTCCCTTCCTAAAGAGGAGAGGGGACGGCCACAATTCCCATGAGGAATTGGTGGCCGTCCACCCTCCTTATGGAAGGAGGCTTGCCTCCTTTCCTATTTCTCCATTGGAGATTGATTTGATATAAAATCAAATTATATTTATTGTATATTTGATTTTTTATTAAATTAATTGTTGTTGTGTTTTTAGCAATAAATCATGACCATTGAAAGAAACACAAATTAATGTGGACCATTGGATTTGTGTTGACACATGGATTGAGATCCATGGATCCCAAAACCCTATAAAAGGAGAGGCACCCCATTGCTCTTCTTAAGCACATAAGTGAGACAACAAGTCTCTCTCTCTCTCTCTCTCTCTCTCTCTCTCTCTTTCTTTCTCTTTCTCTCCCTCTCATGACCGTCCACCATGGATGCCCTAGAGAGGCTCTCCATCGTCGCGGCACCGTCGTTATGCTGCCCGATGTTTTGCTCGTGGAACTTCGTCTACTTCGGCATGCCTTGCTCGTGAAGAAGACGTCGGATCTCGTGTGTCGAGATCAGGAGATCCACCGCTTGGATCATCAACTTGGATTGCGAGAAGCACGCGGTTCATCCCCGCGCTCGCAAGCGTCTCCTCCGACGGATCGGACTTGAGACAGGAGGTCTCTTCGTTTAGAGACTTGATCGCAACCACGCTTCAAGAGGTAAACCTAATACTTGGTTGTGGTGTAGACGAAACGATCCGAGAAGTGTTCTTGGATCATGTGGTTTCGTCACATGAAAATTTTTTAATTTCCGCTGCATAGAATAACTAGTACGACTAGTCGTTCTTCGTCGTATTCGATACGACGATCATGCTTCCGTGATGCGCTTGAGGATCTAACCATATCCTTCATACATATAAACTAAGGATATGAACTTAAGTGTTGACCACAATTACGAAAATAGATCAAAATGTCACCCAAGGTCCCGGTCCAAGAAATTCTCCTAAGGACCCAATCCTCAACACTAGGGAATAAATCAGATATTGTGTCCAATCCACCGTCTCTTTAGTTGTCGGACTTAGAAGAGTAGGTGGCAGACCAGTTTATGGATGATTTAGGATTGTGTCATTTCTTCTCTCCCTCTCATTGGAATAAGGATCCACTCGAATGCCTTCTACTCAACGCATATTTTTTTGGTGTTGATCAGTGCGCCTGTCAAGAGAAGTTGGAGTTGTCTGTACTTGTTTTCCTGGGAATACACTAGGGTATGTCTTTTTTGAGTACCTATTGTACCATCTACACCCAGACTTGTAGCATTTACGATGCAGAGCCCTTTTTTGGTGCATGCCTGAGTCCTTGATTCTAATAGCGATGGTCCAAGTGGACACTTTGAAATGGTTGGGAGCACTCGCCTTTGGTGAAAGCTCTTTGATGATTGACTTTGTGGAATGAGAGCTTTATTTTCAACATTGATATTTCTTTAATTTGTATTTTATGGCTAGCTCCACTGCTTTTACCAAGAGTTGGCGTACACTGATCAATATTTTTTATTTTCCACACCCTGGCACTTAGGTCAATATCAAAAAATTAGCATAAGAACCAAGTTCTCATACTGACTGAAATGCTGACACTCAAGTTTCATGAAGCCTTCAATGATTTTATTCCATCCTCGAGCATCATTAGATCAAGTCCATACTTGAATCCCTCATCCCAGACCATCAAGTGAAATTTCAACTCATCTCATCATGACCGCAGTCGTGTATGTGAAGTGTTGATCATATTCTTAAGGTAGGGGACTAAGCATGCAATATACCATGCAAATCTAGAAAACTAGGAAAATGTGGATAATTAAGTCTAAGATCCTGATGGCTAAGGTTGGTTAGCCTAAAATCTCAAGACCTCTTAAACCGAGTATTGTCGAACATTTCTTATTCTGTGTGGAAGTGAAAATGTAGGGGATTTAATCCAACTCCTTCATCCTTTTTTTGTAATTTTTATGAAGACTTTAAAAAACATAATGACTACCTAAACACAAATGCGTAGATGCATATGCGTTCAGCTGGTATAGGTGTAAGTACATGCTGGACCTCGTTGCTTGAGGGCAGAGCCTATCGCGATGTCCTCTAAACCACCTACTTTACTAAGGGAAACCCTCATTGAATGTGGCTAGTTATTTGGATTTAGTAGTCAATTTTGACTTTTAAAGAATTTTTGGTTTTTTCTTATTTTTAAGGATTTTCTATTAAAGTTAGAACACAAATTAGACTCACTTTCCTTGAAATCAAGAAAATAATTTTCAACACCATGTCACACATTCATAGATTTTTCAAATAATTTTCAAACAATTTTTTAAAATAAGTGAAACCCCATTTTTCAAATCATTTTCAAAAATATTTTTCTTGAAAATTGTGTAATATAGTATAGAAAAACCTTGAAAACATTTTTGTCCACTTAGTTCAAAAGATTGTACTTTAGCCGAAAAAGTTTATTTTTTTTTTCAAATTTTTAAAAATATAGCTAAAATACATATATTGTATATACGATATACCATCCTATACTTAAACTTTGCTATGTCCCCATAGCACTAGATGATACCAAGCCAAAGCTCCATTTAAGTATAGACAATTATACGAACTGAGGCAAACACCCCCATACTTAGGTTAGAAATAACCTAAGTATCAAGGAAAGGAAAGATGAGTATGAAAATTACAGAGACTCAGCTCCCTATACTTAGGCTGAGAGTAGCCTAAGTATAAAGATGGAGAATTGATTTTAGGGAGACCTAAGGTTAACGAAGAAGAAGGATGGATATACAAATGAGCGGATGAATCTTCAGAGATGAATGGAGTACATAAGGTCTAGGGGAGGGTGTCGGATTAATGAAGGCTCAAACAAGCAGGCAATACCCTTTGATTTCACCAACTCACACATAGGACCAACAAATATTCGTCAATTATCTTATCATTTTTATTGGTGATTAAAACATTCTAATTTACGTTAGGATCAAAAAAATATCGAGGCAAAAATCGTCCTACGTAAACAAGGGTGTTGCTCTCCCAAAACAATATTTTACACCATTTTAAGTCAACTTGCATTTAACATTCTCAATTATTTTAATATGGTTATTACTAATTAAATGTGAGCACATAAATCAAACAATCATTGTCCACCGCTCATTCCCAATTTCCATTAACCTAGGTGATCAAGCTAGGAAAGGAGGTCGAGATAAAGACATGAACTCGATAAAAATCATGACCTATGCTAAGAGAAAACTCGCAATGCCTTGAGCAAAACTTCATCAAAAATCGGACTGAATTAAGACAAAAATCAAATGTATGCAAGTCGATGAAAAACCACACATAACATGCTTCTGTTAGCGGGGAAGAACATCTTTTAATTTGATTAAGTGAAACGATGTTTATGTGGGTCTAGATACGATCAAAGACGTAAAATAAAAATGCAAAGGAAGTTCGGAGAGCTGCGTGACTGATCCTAGGTCGACACTCAAGTGGGGTGATCCCCACACAATCACGGAGAACTTCGTTCATTTACACATGTGAGTCTTCGATCGAAGACTGCTGTAAAGACGATTATTACATGAAATGCAAATGCAAGAAATATTTTTTTTCTTCTTCTTCGATTTATCTATAAAGTATGCTTCTGCAGCTCCTCGTAGCGGGAAATACTTGCTCCTCACCTCCTTGAACACCAAGGGCCCTGCCATAAAAACAAGAGTTAGATATCCATGAAAGAAAATTTAATAATGTAAACAACATGATCTATGAATTAAAAAAATCACTTAATAAAATAATAAAAATCTAAATACGAAAGATGAGTCGTGTCCTTGACAATTGTACCATTTGAGAATTGTGATTTTACCCTTTTAATTATGTAGAATTAACGACTTCATTGCAGTTGGATAAAATCAGGTTTGTCAAAGACCACTTCATTATAATTATCAATCAAAACAAAACGGATGATTTATATTTTACTTGGGCAAGCCTAGGTCGAACTCAAGGACACGAGCCTCTTAAGTATTATTTAGACTCTTTTTACTTAAATTAAGCGTCAGATTAAAAACTCATAGGTTAATGAATGCACATGAAGACATGATGCATAAAGAAACATGAAAATATGCCATTTTTTACTTATTTTTTATAATGCAATACAATGCAAAAAATGCAACGTTAAAATAATGTGAAGATGCCCTGATGAGTCAGAATATTTGAGCCATTTAATCGCTAATCAAATCATGTTCAAATATTGAAACTAGTCTCATTAATGTAGTGGTTCAAGGCATGTAAAACATTATATGATATACATTTAGTTTGAATTAAAACATAAAAAATTATAGTATCAAAATAGAAAATGAACTTTGCAATTAAAAATATCATCAAACTAGCTTCAAAATGCAACTGAAATCACGTCGATCGGAGCTCGTATGCTCAAGTTATTAACAAAGAAAAACAGGGGCATAAACGCAAGAAAACATGAAGATAACTAGCAAATAGGTCTCTGGGAGGATCAAAATGTAATTAAAAGTTTGCGCGAGACCTTCCCTCTAAATTACCCACACGCATGGAGATATATTTGCAATTATTTAAACCCCAAGGGGGTCGGGTGTAAATTACCCCAAGCGTGCGTGGGTAGCACATGATCTTTGGACCTGGTTGCAATATTTAGAAACCGGTGGGATATCTCTGCAAAATTCCTAGCCTGTCACATGACCAGGCACGTGAGGGCGAGGTTCGGGTGGCTAAGTAGGCTCGGAACTGGTTCGGAGCACGTTGGTGCTTCGGAGATGGCTCAAGAGGAGGCTCAGCTTTGGATGTGGCTCGAGGAATCCGAGCCTGGAGGTCTGGTACCATTCCCTTTTACTTACACATGGAAGACCAAGGATCGCCCGACCATCGAGAGCGGACGGTAGTTGTATGAGGTCGGGGAAGAGACGTGGCTTTTTTAGGGCCGTTCGATCTTACTAATCGGACAGTATCTGGCAACTTTGGCGCTCTTTCTCCTCTGCAAGGTAGGCGACGGAAACAGACCTCCGACGAGATGCTTGGAGCTCCGCCTCTGGCTATCAAGCTTCATGGAGGTCTCTAGCTGCTCCTAGATGGTTGAAGATCATCATCGAAGCTCGATGAAGTAGCTGGAAGACCTGGAAGACTCAGTGGGTGCTTGGAAGCCGAAGGAGAAGATACTTCAAGATGCTCTGATGAGGGCTCCGACCAATGGCGATTTGAGTTCATGCAATGTTAGAACATAGCCGAAACGTGCAAAACCATGATATGTGCGAGGTGGAGTGGAATGGGAGCCTATGCGAGCAAAGAAGTGGGGGATCAAGTGCTCCTTGACGAGCCAAAAATTCAGCCCTTTAATAGTGTAAAGTTAACACTTAGATCGCCATTTCGGTCGGGCTAAATTTGGTCCGTCAAAAACAAACTAATTGATATGTTAATAAAATCAAATGGTTGTATTTATATTTTTCCTTGGGCAAGCCCAAGGTCGAACTCAAGGACACGAGCCTTTCTTGTAATATTTGGACTTAAATTAATTTTTACTAAGTGTCAGATTAGTAAGTGTAGGTCGATGAATGCATGAGTACAGAACAATATGCATTTTGTAATCACGAAACATGCATTTTTTTTATTTCTAATCATACAAATAGATGCAATTAAATGCAATGCAAAGATGCCTTAAATTAGAATAAAATGGTGAGCAATTTAAAATTGAGTTAATTTCGGATTCAATTCAAGTAACAAACTTGATGGATAAATTAATCAAGGCATAAGCATAAGCAATAATAGACACTTGGCTATTACAATAATACATCAAAATCACAGTGTCCAAAACAAGAAATGAATATACCATTAAAAAGTTCATCAAGCAAGCTTTGAAATGAAACTTAAATCGACTGAAACAGAGATACGATGCTCAAGATATGCGTAAAAGAAGACAAGGGCAGGACTGTAAGAAAACATGAAAGATAACTAGCAAACATGTCCCTAGAACAGACTAAAATGCAAATAAAATAAATTCTAGGACCTTCCCTGCAAATAACCCACACGCACGAGGGTATTTTTGCAATTATTAAAACTCACGAGGGTATAGATGCAAAATATCCCAGACCACGAACCAAGACTTGGATGCAATTTGAAGAAGATGGCTGGGTCTCCATGTAATTTTCCTAGATGGCACGTGACCTGCACGTGCGATCTAGGCTCGGTGAAAAGCAGGCTCGATGGAGGTTCGGAACAGCTTCGGCTAGAGGCTTGGGGTCGGAAGAGGCTCGGGGATCCCGAGCCCGTAAGTCTGGATTTGTGTTGTCCATGGATTGAGATCCATGGATCCCAAAATATTATAAAAGGAGAGGCACCCCTTTGCTCTTCTTTACACACAAGAGAACATAAGTCTCTCTCTCTTGCTTTCTATACACGTCTACTCTCTCTCTCTCTCCCTCTCATGTGGTCGTCTACCATGGATGCCCTAGAGAGGTTCTCCATCGCCGCAGCGTCGTCGTTATGTTGCCTGATCGTTTGCTCGTGGATCTCCACTCCTTTGGTGTGCCTCACTCATGAAGAAGATGTCAGATCTCGTGTGTCGATATCAGGAGATCCACCTCTTGGATCAACAACATGGATTGCGAGAAGTACGCGATTCATCCTCGCACTCGCAAGCGTCTCCTCCGTCGGATCGGACTTGAGACAGGAGGTCTCTTCGTTTAGAGACTCGATCGCAACCATGCTTCAAGAGGTAATCCTATTACTTGTTTGTGGTTTAGATGAAATGATCCGAGAAGTGTTCTTGGATCATGTAGTTTCATCACATAAAAACTTTAATTTCCGCCGCATAGAACAACTAGTCCGACTAGTCGTTCTTCGTCGTATTCGATACGATGCTCACGCTTCCGTGATGCGCTTGAGGATCTCACCATATCCTTCAGCCAGAACTCCTGGATCAGGTCATCGAAGCTCGTATATCGGCGATGTGGTTGACGAAGTCAGCTCCGATGGAGCTCCGGCCATAGAAGGGCATTCACCTGTAGATTAGTTCCAACGAGCCTATGCATGCATGTGAGTAGTGCGCGTGCGTGTGAGTAAAGTGGTGGGGCTTGTGAGCGAAGAGAAATGGAGCCCCGGTGCTCTTCATCTCCGGTGAAGGGTGATGAAGGTGGAGGAGGTGTTCAGATGATGAAGAAAGGGGTAAGGCGATCATGGAACGTGTGCGTGGATGAACGATGAGAGGCGAAGCAATTGGGGCGATCAACGAATGATGATGGAGTCGGTGGAAGGCTCATAAAATCAAAGAAATTGAATAAAAATGCAGAGCAGAGATCGGAGAGTGCTTACCTGGGCGGGGATGGAGGTTGCGGTCTATGCTGAGCTCCGAGGGGAGCTCGGGTCATTGCTGGACTCCGGCGACCCCTCAGAGCAGCTTGGCGGGGCGGAGCCACTACGATTCTGGCCTACCATGTCCAAGGGTCATCACCGAGGTCTACCATCGTTGTTGCGCCTCGATCAAGCGGATGGGCGGAGCCCCTCATAAAGGTGGACGTAATGAGTGAGAGTAATGGATCCGGTGAGCGGGGACGTGGATTGAATGAGGGATATGGAGCATGTGGGGGATAGACGTGGGACGAGTGCTTGGTCGCGAGGATGAGGGACCATCCGGCTATGTCTTGGGGTAGTTGGTGAGTAGAAAAAATGGCAGATGTTGTGGGAAAAATAGGAAGGGGGTGATGGGTGCGCAAGATGAAAGATGTGGGATAGAGGGCCAACCGGAGGAAGGACACGGGTTTCTGGTAGTTGGATCTCACGATCCAACGGTTGAGAAAGAGGTGCGCTTGAGTGGTCCAGATTATATCATTGAGGCGCTTGATCGATGGTTAAGGGGTTAGCCACATGTCGAGCGGGTAGAGAGGCGCTCATGGATGGCTGTGATGGAATCCAGTGCTCGATCGAAGGGCTGAAGATGTGAGGAATGCATGCAGCCGTGATTTGAGGATTAAAAGTGGATCGAGCGGTTGATAAAGCCGGCACGTGGCGAGTGGAGGGTGGGGGCGGAAGTGAATGGATTTGTTGAAGTTCGGGCTTTGATCGGACAATGGGGGTCAAAGCGGGATTGGGCGGAGGTGATTAGGGGTTCGGGCATCGGACGACAGAGGGAAAGGGACGCATGGCGCGCAATGGAGCGGGTTGCGTGGCGCAACCAGAAGGCACCATGTGGCTCAATCATTTTATTGCGACAAAGATTTGAAGAAATGAAGGGGAAAATGACCGAATTTGGAAAAACTCAAAACATGAATGTTGTAGATCTTGATGGAGATGAGGTCAAACTAAGGTAGAAAATATTTTTGAGAGCGTTCTTAAGGTTAAAAACACCATGATTTTTAATTTTGCTATTTTTTATGTTTTTTTAATTTATTCAATGACTCTGATATTTACATGGTTTTGTCTGGTTTTTATTGACACATGTTTAGGCAAGGGGGTTAAAATAGGCAAATTAAGATGATGGAACCGAGTTTCATCACCCCCCATACTTAAACTATGCTCGTCCCCAAGCATCAAAGAAAATGAATGAACTGAATTAACCCCCTTGTGCATGTGCGTACAGAATCCGATCCGTTCAAGTCTTCTCAAATTTAGAGATCCAAAATCTTAGAGCTCAACCCAGCCTTAATCAAGAGGCATCCAATTCCTCTAGTTATCTAGACTCTCTCTGGTGTACATATAAACTAAGGATATGGCATTTAGTGTTGACTGTGTTTACGAGAGTTGAGTCAAAACATCGCCTGTGGTCTTGGTCCAAGAAATTCTCCTAAGGACCCAATCCTCAACACTAGGGAATAAATCAAATTTTGCATTCAGTCCACCATCTCTTTAGTTGTCAGTCTTGAAAGTGTAGATGGAAGGCCAGTGATGGAGGGTATATGATTGTGTCATTTCTTCTCTTCCTCTCATTGGAACAAGAATTCTCTCTAGTGCCTTATTACACAACACATATTTTTAGTCTTGATCAGTGTGCCTGTCGTAAGAAGTTGGAGCCGTCTGCACTTGTTTTCCTGGGAATACACTGGGGTGTGTCTTTTTTGAGCACCTATCGTACCTTCTACACCTAGACTTGTAGCATTTACGATGCAGAGCCCTTTTTTGGTGCAAGCCCGACTCCTGGTCCTAATAGCAGTGGTCCAAGTGGACACTTTGAAAAGGTTGAGAGTGCTCGCCTCTGGTGGAAGCTCTTTAATAATTGACTTTGTGGAATGAGAGCTTTTCTTTAACATTTTATTGCTTTGTAGTATTTTTGGCTAGCTCCACTGCTTTTACTAAGAGTTGGCACACACTGATCAACATTTTTATTTATTTCACACCCTGGCACTTAGGTCAATGTCAAGAGATTAGTATAAGAATCAAGTTCTCATACTAGCTAAAGATGCTGACACTCAGGTTTCATGAAGCCTTCAAAGATTTTATCCCATCCTCGAGCATCATTAGATCAAGTCCAGATTCGAATCCACCAGCCCAATCCCTCAAGGGAAGAGTCAACTCATCTCATCGAAACTGCAGTCATGTATGTGATGTGCTGATCATATTCTTATGGTCAGAGATTAAGCATGCAATACAGCATGCAAATCTAGAAACCTAAGGAATTGTGGATTATTAAGTCTAAGACCCTGATGGTTAAGGTTGTTTAACCTAAAATCTCAAGACCTCATAAATCAAGTTTCCTTAAGTATTTCGGATCCCGGGTGGAAGTGTAGGGTAAGGGAATTAATCCAACTCCTTCATCTAATTTTTTTTGAAAACTTTAAGATACATCATGACTGCCTAAACTCAACTAAGTAGATGCATCTGCATTCAGCCAGTATGGGTGTAAGTACAAGCCAAAGCCCGTTGCTTGAGGACGAAGCCTTACGCGATGTCCTCTAAACCACCCACTCTGCTAAGGGCGAACCCTCACTGAACACGGCTACTTATTTGGGTTTAGTAGTCACTTCAACTCTTAAAGGATTTTCAGATTTTTCCTCATTTTTATGGATGTTTGATTAAAGGTTAGAATACAAGTTAGACTCAACTTCCTTGAAATCAAAAAGAATTTTCAATACCATGTCACACAAATAAAGATTTTTAAAATATTTTCAATAATATAGTGTAACATAATATAGAAAGCTTTGAAAATCATTTTGTCCACTTAGTTCAAAGGATTTTACTTTAGCCAAAAAGTTTTAAATTTTTCAAAATTTTTCAGAATTTAGCTAAAGTACATTTATTGTATATACGGTATACCCCCCTATACTTAAACCTTCCATGTCCTCATAACACTAGATGATATAAGTCCATAGATCCATTTAAATATAGAAAAATATACGGGGACTTAGGAGGGCTCCCCCTGTACTTAGGTTAGAAATAACCTAAGTATTGAGGCAAGGAAAGATGAGTATAGAAAATAACAGGGACTCGGGTCCCCCACTATACTTAGGCTGAGAATAGCCTAAGTATAAAGATTGAGATTTGATGTGGGGAAAGACCCAAGGTGAATGAAGAAGACGGATGGATATACAAGTGAGTGGATGAATCTTCGAAGATCAATGGAGAATCTAAGGCTCATGGGAGGATGTCGGAGAAAACAAGGCTCAAACAAGCATGCAAAAACCCTTTGATTCACCGACTCACACATGAAACCAATAGGTGTTGGTTTATTATCTTGTCATTTTTATTGGTGATTAAAACATTCTATTTTACGTGAAAGAAAATGTCAAGTAGAACCAATTGCATAAACGAGGGTGTTGCTCTCCCAAAATAAGATTTTACTCCATTTTTAGGTTGACTTGCAATTAACAATCCCAATTATTTTGCTTAAGGTAGTCACTGAATTAAGGTGAGCACATAAACCAAGCAATCATCGTCTACCGCTCATTCCCATTTTCCATTAACCTAAGTGATTAAGCTGGGAGGGGAAATCAAGAAAAACCATGTAATCGATAAAAACCATGATCTAGGCTAAGCGAGAAAACATGCAGTGCCTTGGCAAAAATATGTGAAAACTTGGACTGTTTTGAAAATCAAAATAAGATGTATGCAAGTTGATTAAAAATTGTGCCTAGACATGCTTCTATCGGCGGGGAAGAACATCTTGTAAATTTGGCTAAGTGAAGCGATGTTATGTGCGTCTTTGTTTAAAGTGTGTCCCACCTACGAGCAAGCACGTAAAAAATGAAGGTAAAAGAAGCACGAAGAGTCGCGTGCCTGGTCCTAGGTCGACACTCAAGTGGGACGATCCCCACACAACCACATATAATTCATTCATTTAAACGCACGAGTCTTCGATCGAAGACGGATGAATCCCCATTCATCACTCTTTATTCCTTTATTTTAGCAAAAAATCTTGGCAAAATACCTTGTAATTAGTTGTAAATAAAATAAAATATCACAATGCATGCTCCATGTAAAAAGCCATAATTAGCATGATTTTGTGTAAAATAAAGGAATAAATAAATAAAGGAAAAGAGGGAAATAATTAGAATAAATATTGAGTGACCCAAGCACAAGGGAGGGCTCAATATGAGTCTGACCGCAAAATAAAACAAGTAGAGAGAGATAGGGTAACTCAGCCTTGTACATAAACCCCCTCTTAGTGTACATATTTTATTTTCATAAAATAAAAGTATTTTTGTATTCCTCACAATGTGTATATATTTATAAAAATAAAATAAAGATGAGAAAAATGAATATAAAACAAAAATAAATTCTCTCTCTCTCTTCCCCTTGTATATACCATGTATATATGTACCTATATATATTTATTTTACCTTTGTAAATAATTAATAAAAATCCAATAAAAATCATTTTATATTCCATATTTTATGATGTAAATAAAAAATATAAAATTAAAATAAATATACATAAATAAAATAATAAAAAATTCAAAAATACCTAGGTATACATACAGGTATATAATAATAATATAATGTAAATATCTAATTTATATTTCAAAAAATAAATAAAAATAACTAAAAATACTTTGAAAATAAATAAATATTTTTCATTTTGAAAATATTTTGAAATAAAAACATTTACTATTTTTAATTTAATTTACAAATAATTAATAATTGGCGGCTCCTGATTGGTCCACGGAGGATGTTGACCCCAAGCCAACTCTCCCCCCAGGACCACTGGACCCGCGAATCTGTTCCCCGACTCTTCTCCCCTTTTTCCAAGCACGATCCGATTGTCATTCACTCTAACCTCGGACCCTGATTAACCTTGATTCATCCCTGATCCACGTCCGGGGATCTTCCTAGGGATCTGTGCACCAGAATTCCATGCCCGACTCCATCTTTGTCAGATCCCTACCACTATATAGTCGCGTCTTCCTCCGCCATTTGCGGCACCTTTGGCTCTCGTCTTCGACTCCCAGGACCTCCACCGTGTTCCTTGAGTGACAGCGAGTGAGTGCGAGTGTATGAGTGAGGATTTGGAGGGGTATAACCCAGGTCCGGCGACCATCGTCGTCGTGCTCCGCCGCCGGCGTGGCTCGAGCCTCTGGAGGTGACGCTCCATAGAGGCGAAGATCACCGGAGAAACTTTGTCTCCTCCCCAGTCAACTTCGACCATCAGGTAGATTCTTTAGCCTCTTTAGCATAGTTCATCTTCGATTTTCACCCGCCAGCTCCGGCCTAGTGGCCGGAGCCCCGCCAGTTCACCCCATCCGTATCGATCGACTCATCGACCCATCATCACCTTCGCTCCATGATCTGCTCACCTCAAGTTGGCCCATCTGAGCCTCGATCGGGTCGGGTTCCATCTACCACCTTCGTCGGAACCCCCCCCCCCCCCCCCGTAGCCCATCCATGCCGCTTCTCTTCCTCATTTCGCCAATAACCTATGCTGGAGCGTCCCTCCGAGCACGAGCTTCTTTCTGCAGGTCAATAAGCGCAGGAGACCTCCCTTGGCCGTGCTTCCACCCTTCGTCGGAGCTGCTCCAGGTCCCTCCTCCTCGCTGGAGGATTTGACCGTTGGGGCCTTCATCGGATGCCACCACCCGACGCAGAATGTCATCGTGAGGAGAACCCACCTCTCTGATCTTCCATCGGATGCTGGGATCCCTCCCAGCTAGCCGGAGAAGCTCACCCAGGAGGAGTTCTTCCAGATCCTCCCGCAGCCGTCGGATCGTCCTTCTGTGCCAGTTATCATCAGGGCCACACGTAGCCTGCCACCATCAGACCGTCAGATCCATGATCTGACGGCCATGTCCGCCCCACGTTATTCCTTGCTCCAGCACCGTTGGATTCTCTAGAGGTCTTCATCAGGACCGTGCGCCCGCAGCCATCCCACACTCGACACCTGGCACTCACGCACCCCGCACGCACCTCGGATGGGTAACTTGCGCCCACACCCCTGCTGTTTTCTTTAGTTTTTATTTAGTCTATTAAATAAATGTGCACACTTGGTTATTTTGCATAGCTGGACCTCTAGTTTTGTGTATTTGCTATTTAGTCCCTGCTTGTGTAAGACACGTGCTTCGACACGTGCTTTTAGGACTTTTTGCAATATTGATCCTGTAGATTCAAGGTGTGATGGTTTGCATGTTTATTAATTAGAATGACACTTTGGTCCCTGTGAATGTGAGAAACGTACTAGGCACGTGATATCTAGGCTTTTTGCATTATTTGGGCTAAGGTTTTTAACTGTTCTTGATTGGAATTTATATTTTGAAAATTACATTTATACCCCTGTGCTTACTGAAATAGGAACATGTGCGGATTTTGCATGAATTTTGTGGTTTAGCCCTTAAAGTTTTTGCACGTGTTACATTTACGCCCCTGGAACTATGTTTTCTTGCACTTTGGTCCTTGTATGTTGTGCATCTTGTATTGGTTGAATAGAATATCAAACTGAATCCAAATAAAGTGAAATTTGGAAACGTGGCTCCTGCCACTGTGTTAAAATTTCACTAAATTTTTGGAACATTTTTGTTGATTTTTGCTATTTTTAAAAAATCAAAAACCTTCATTTTTGCTATTGTTTGAAATATAAAATCAACTGAAAATATATAAACCAATCTAAAAATTCTAAAAAAATTAGGACTTGTTTGTTTTGTTGTCTGTGAGTTTTTGTCCAATTTTCATATTTTTTGGATTTATAAAACCATAAAATTGAAAACCCCTAAAAATCTTATAGAATTTATTAAAAATTACATAAAAAAATGCAATTTTGGTTTCTATAGTTTAGTTTTTATTTATACTTTTCATAAAAATTATGTTCAGATTTTTATAAGCTAATTATCTATTTTTAATTAGCCTTTCAAATCTGACTGCATAGTTCCTCATTGTTTTTTCCTTTTTCGATTTTTAAAAAATCAACAAAAATTATAAAATTCTGAGAAAATTCCCAAAAACACTTAAAAATATAAAAAATACAAAAATAATTTTATTTGAATTCTTGATATGTTGAATAAATTGTTGAATGTGTTCTTTTTAGCTTTTTCGTATATTTTCTTTAGAATTAAAAATAAAAAAAATTTAAAATACATAAAATCCACCAAAAATATATTTTATCTTTTTGTTCTTTTTTGACTACTTCGTAGGCCGATCCGGCTAATCCGTGCTCCTTGAGTTCGACCCTGGTCGCTATACCAGGTTAAATAAATAGCGAGACCGCTATTCGACTTTTTAACTGATTATCTTTATTTGGTGGTCTACTTTTCTTGTTGACTGAGTCTTCGAGATCCGGGTCGCAACGACCGTGTTTTTATACCTTCACCCGAGTCTTGGAGGATTTCTTCGTCATCAAAGACCGCTATAAAGACGATTATTACATGGGATGGAATGATATGCAAAATGACATTCTTTTTCGACTTGCTCCAAGAATGGTTTTGCAGCTCCTCGTAGCGGGGCAGCACCTGCTCCTCGCCTCCTTGAGCTCCAAGGCCCTGCCACAAAAACAAATGTTAGATATCAATCGAAAAGAAAATTTTTTTAATGATGCAAGACAAATGAACAAATTGACCTACACCAAAGAAACACTTAATTAAATAAATAAAATCCAAACAATACAAAAGATGAGTCGTGTTCCCGACAACGATGCCGCCATTTGACGAGCCGAAAATTGAGCCCTTTAATAGTGTAAAGTTAACACTTAGATCGTCATTGCAGACGGGCTAAATTTGGTCCATCAAAAACCATCTAATTGATATGTTAATAAAATCAAATGGTTGTATTTATATTTTTACTTAGGCAAGCCTAAGGTCGAAGTCAAGGACACGAACCTCTCTTGTAATATTTGGACTTAAATTAATTTTTATTGAGTGTTAGATTAGTAAGTGTAGGTCGATAAATGCATGAGTACAGAACAATAGGCATTGTCTAATCATGAAAAATGCATTTTTTATTTGATTTTTAATCATGCAAATATATGCAATTAAATGCAATGCAAATATGCCTTAAATCAGAATAAAATGATGAGCAATTTAAAATTGAGTTAATTTCGGTTTCAATTTAAGTAACAAACTTGATGGATAAATTAATCAAGGCATACGAATAAGCAATAATAGACACTTGGCTATTACAATAATACATCAAAATCACAGTGTCCAAAACAAGAAACGAATATGCCATTAAAAAGTTCATCAAGCAAACTTTGAAATAAATCTAAAATCGACTAAAACAGAGATACGATGCTCAAGATATGCGTAAAAGAAGACAAGGGCATAACTGTAAGAAAACATGAAAGATAACTAGTAAACAGGTCCCTGAAAAGGACTAAAATATAAATAAAATAAATTTTGGGACCTTCCTTGCAAATAACCCACATCTGTGGGGGTATTTTTGTTATTATTAAAACTCACGAGGGTATAGATGCAAAATACCCCAGGCGCACGTGGCACGTGAACTGGGACTTGGATGCAATTTGAAGAAGATGGTTGGGCCTCCCTATAGTTTTCCCAGATGGCACATGACATGCACGTGCGATCTTGGCTCGGTGAAAAAGCAGGCTCGATGGAGGCTTGGAACAGCTTTGACTAGAGGCTTGGGCTCGGAAGAGGCTCGGGGAACCCGAGCCTGTAAGTCTGGCGCTGAGGCACGGTGCTGAAACGTGGCCTGATGTGGACCATCCGATCATGGAGATCGGATGGCTATTGTACGCTGCTGGAGAAGTGACGCGGCCCTTTCTAGGTCATCCGATCTAGCCCATCAGACGGAGCCTGTACTTTATGTTCTTCATTTCTGCCACCTCCTGCGGCGGAATAGGATACGATCCGGCGATGCTCGTCTAGATCCACCTCCCTCTTCAGCTTCTTCTATTGGTCTATGATGACGTCTAGAGATGCAAAGTCCATCGCTGAAGCTCGGAGAAGAAGCCAGAACTCCTGGATCAGGTCATTGAAGCTCGTATGTCGGCGATGAGGTTGATGAAGTCAGCTCCGATGGAGCTCCGGCCATTTAAGGGCACTCACCTGCAGATTAGTTCCAACAAGCCTATGCATGCAGGTGAGTAGTGTGTGTGCGTGTGAGTGAAGTGGTGGGGCTTGTGAGCGAAGAGAAGTGGAGCCCCGATGCTCTTCATCTCTGGCGATGGGTGATGAAGGTGGAGGAGGTGTTCATATGGTGAAGAAAGGGGGAAGGAGAGCATGGAACGTGCGCGTGGATGAACGACGAGCGATGAATCCATTGGGGCGATCAGTGAACGATGATGGAGGTTATGGAAGGCTCATAAAATCAAAGAAATTGAATAAAAATGTAGAACAGAGATCGGAGAGTGCTTACCTGGGCGGGGATGGAGGTTGCGGTCTATGTTGAGCTCCGAGGGGAGCTCGGGTCATCGCTGGACTCCGGCGGCCCCTTGGAGAAGCTTGGTGGGGCGGAGCCACCGTGGTCCTGGCCTACCATGGCTAGGGTTCATCACCGGGGCCTACCGTCATTGTTGCACCTCGATCAACCCTCCCCCTATCACAGGGAGGAAGAGAGGGGCTGGGCAGAGCCCCTCGTAAAGGTGGATGATTTTGAAGTGGGGCAGAGATGGCTTATTTAATGAGTGAGAGTAGCGGATCCGATGAGTGGGGACGTGGATTGAATGAGGGATATGGAGCACGTGGGGGATAGACGTGGGACGAGTGGTTGGTCATGAGGATGAGGGACCATCCGGCTCCGTCGTGGGGTAGTTGGTGAGTAGAAAAAAGGCAGATGCGGTGGGAAAAATAGGAAGGGGGGTGATGTGACGCCCCCAGGGATCCAGATACTCAGCAATACACTTTCACAACATACACTTCTACATTCGAAATACCAAGTTGTAACAACCATGCAGGAGAACATTAGAGAAAGAAGAACTGCATTTTTTTCATTCCATTCATACATCATGTCCACAAAAGAATATTGTTGTACATTGCCATACAAAAATAGCCACATGGATAAATACATCCTTTTGTCTCTCAAAATGTAAATACAAGTACAAAAGCAGAGAGCGGGAATTCAACTGTACTATAAAACAGTGCTGCAACAAGTCAACTACAACCGCTTACTGCTGCGATTGCTGCTCTTGTAATCCTGCCGAATTCACGCAAATAGGTTTATGCGCAAAGCGCCCAATACGGATATAAAATAACAACTAGAAAGGTAAACAACAAGTGTACAACAAGACATATATGAGAATCCACTATTATAAACAACTTCCCGTTACCATTATCAACTAAGAAATGTCACCTCGCAAAGAACTACCATCTCACGTAAAGAGGCTTGTAACAACTTGACTTATAGTTCCAATCTACATATGAATATATAGTGTACCCAAATTGAAACTTAAAAGAGAGTTGGACCACACTAAAAAAATAGTTCAAGTTCACATTGCATCTATCGAATTTACGACAGGAGGGCACGATTTGATTCAACATATTTGATCATGGATGATCGTTACTAATTAAATAGTTTTACATATTTTTATTTAATAAGTCTCTGTATCTTTCCTCATTGTTGAGTTGTTTGGATCCTAAAATGGGGAAGCAAATCTTTGGATGAGGGACCGTTTACCCACTTTCCTATATATGTACTCATCCCCCCTCTTATTTTTATTATGAGTGAAGAGAACCCTAATCTCAAATTGAGATTAGGGTTATTGTGTCCCTGTGGTTTTTCCCTTATCGAAGGGTTTTCCACGTAAATCTTTGTCTTGTGCTTGATCTCTATTGCTTCTTCATGGTATCAGAGCCTCATCGGATCACCCCACCTTCCGCTGCTTCCGGTCACGCTGCTTCCGGTCACGCCTCCATCTCGTGCATATTCTAACGCCGTCATTCCCTGTTTGGAATCAAGAACTGCCGCCGCCCTCACCTGCTTGGAGAAGAAAGGAGGAGCGGCGCTCCTTCCACCCGACCTGGAGGTTCGGAGGTCGACCCCAACCCCCCTGCGCATTCCACACGACGACGCTCCTTCCCTGCGCACCTATCCTGCGTATCTCCTCTGAGATCGGCGGCGCCTCGCTCACGTCCCCAGCCTTGCGCGTGCGCCCTCGCCCCCTTTGTGCGTGCGCCTTCGCGCCTACTCGCCCAGCCCGCCCTTGCGCGAGGCCCTGTGCGCGCCTACTCGCCCAGCGTGCCTCTGCGACGAAGCCCCCAGTGCGAGGCCCCCTGTGCGCGGTCCTCGCCTGCACGCCCCCTGCTGTGGCCTTCTCCAAGTGCACTTCACCTGCTGCACGCGTCCCCGGTGGCGCAGGTAACCCTGCTGTGCGCACTCCCCTGCTGTCCCCGGCAGTGGAGCTCCATCTTTGTGTCTCTTTGAACAAGGGCTGGGGCACATTCCAGATTCGTGCTTTTTTTGATAACGTGTGGAGAAAGTTTTTGGAGAAAGAAGGGGGCGACGACCCTGGATTGGAAACGGGAAAATAACGAAGCCCCCCTTTCAGAGCATTTGTTCTTGAAAAGTTGCCACTTTACCCTTCGGAGTTTCTGTTTTTTTGCAAAAAGATCCCTGCCAGAGTCCTCATGTTTCCATAGTGAAGAGTGCCATCAACCTTCGATCATCATCTTGGTGCCGGTTCGCAAAGCTACCGATCTGTGAGTTCTTTCTATTCATTGCAATTTGTTTTGTGGTCGCGGTGATTGATCAGCTCAGTTGTACCGCTCTCCCTTTCTCTTTCTGCATTTTTGCTGCTTGTGGAGCTTTCGCTACTTGAGATCGTAGTTAAGATTAAGTTGTGAAGAAACTTCTTGATTTGAGGTATGCAGTTGTAGCTACCTATTGCACTTGTGCTTGTTTTGAATGGATGCTACGAGTGAATTGGAATTGTTGATGACGAGATTAATGGTTGACAACCATGGTTCTAAACAGTCTTCTGAAACCAACTTCGCTCTTAACGCAGAGCGATCTGATAGAAATAATCCTGACACTACTGAGT
Organism: Ottelia alismoides; assembly: GCA_037367405.1. Lineage (NCBI taxonomy): Eukaryota > Viridiplantae > Streptophyta > Magnoliopsida > Alismatales > Hydrocharitaceae > Ottelia > Ottelia alismoides. The sequence goes on from JAZKJV010002784.1 coordinate 130,187, forward strand.
GGATCATTGATAGTGGGGCTTCTGACCATATGACAGGTGATCCGCGAATGTTTCATGATTATAAATTATCATCGGGAAGAGAGAAAGTTACTGTTGCAGATGGCTCTCCTGCTACCGTCGCTGGGAAAGGGACCATTTCCGTTGTTGATCGGTTCCTCCTTCATGATGCTCTTCATGTACCTGACTTTCCTATAAATCTTCTGTCTGTTAGCAAGATCACAAAAGAATTGAACTGCAAATTAATTTTTGACCAGAAGTTGTGTATCCTAGAAGACTTGAAGACAAAAAGGAAAATCGGAATTGGTTTGGTTGAGGATGGCTTGTATCGTCTTCCTGCTCGAATTGGTCAGGCCCTTGCTTCCGTGATGAAGTCTAGAATCGAGAAGCGAAGATCTATGTTGATAAAACAATGGCATGAACGACTTGGACATATCAGTTTTCATTCTTTACAAAAGTTTATGCCTGCTATGTTTTCAGGGGCATCGGAAATTGATTTTCAGTGTGAGGTGTGTAAATTTGCAAAACAAACGCGTACCACATTTCCTATTTCTACAAGCAAATCCACTCATGCCTTTGAGCTCGTTCATTCTGATGTGTGGGGCCCATGCAATATTCAGAGTTGGCAAGGGTATCACTACTTCATTACCTTTGTTGACGATTGGTCACGACATACTACTGTCTTTCTTATGAAGAATAGGAGTGAAGTTCCTGCCATTGTCAACGAGTTTATTGCTCTTGTGAAGAGACAACACAATGCAAAGATTAAAAAATTCCGTTCAGATAATGCTAGAGAGTACTTGGCCCAGTCCCTTCGAAAAACTCTTACCATGGAGGGAATTATTCATGAAACCTCGTGTTCATATAGTCCACAACAGAATGGTGTGGCTGAAAGAAAGAACAGACATATTCTTGAGATTACTCGGGCTCTTCTCTTTCAACGGAACATGCCTAAGAAGTTTTGGGGAGAAGCTGTGCTTACAAGCGTTTACTTAATGAACAGGATGCCATCTCGAGTCCTACATGGTAAATCTCCTTTTATGCTCATTTATCCTGGTCAAGAACCTTTCTCTATGCCACCTAGGGTTTTTGGTTGTGTTTGTTTTTTGCATGCAAATAACGTTGGAGTTAAGAAACTCGACCCTCGTGCTAATAAAGGATTCTTCCTTGGTTACTCTACGACACAGAAAGGATATCGGTGCTTTGATTCCACATTTGGCCGTGTTCTGGTTACTAAGGATGTTAGCTTTTTCGAAAATGATGCTTTCTTTCTCAATAGTCCTCTTCAGGGGGAGACTAAATGTGAAGAAGACTTTAATGGAATTTATTTTTTGGATGATGTTGGTATTCCGTGTCAGGGGGAGATTCTTTGCCGTGATAAAGAAGCTAATGAAAACAATCATAATCCTCCTGTTCTCTTAGAGAATGAGTCGACTTCACAAATGTCTGATAGTATTCCTGGTGCTCTTAATGGGACTAACAATGATTTGCAAGATCCAGAGATTGAACAAGCTTCAGTCAGCAATCCTATGATTAGTGATGAGACAGAAAATAACATTCATAATGTTGAGTTGGAACTACTGGATGACAACATTGCTCAAAGGAAGGGTAAGAGGATCATTAAACTCCCGGCCAGATATACAGGATGTACTCAATACCCTATTAAGCATCATATTTCCTACTCTAAATTGAGCACGTCTTATAAATGTTTTCTCACTTCTCTTGATTCTAATACCATACCTAGGAATGTGGCAGAGGCTAGAGAGAACCCGGCTTGGGCTCGGGATATGCAGGAGGAGATGAAGGCTCTGGTGAAGAATGACACTTGGGATATAGTTGATATCCCCAAAGATGTGCATATGGTTGGTTCGAAGTGGATCTATACTATAAAGTATAATGCTAATGGGAATATTGACAGATTCAAGGCTCGTCTTGTGGCTAGAGGCTGCAGCCAGAAATTTGGGATTGACTATTTAGAGACCTTTGCTCCTGTGGCAAAGATGAATACAATTAGAGTTGTTATTTGCCTAGCTGTTCATTTCTCTTGGAAAATGTACCAATTGGACGTGAAGAATGCTTTCTTAAATGGCGACCTCAAAGAAGAAGTTTACATGAAAATGCCTCCGGGGTTTGAAAAAGAGGATAAATGTTGTAAATTAAAAAAGGCTTTATATGGTCTAAAGCAGTCTCCAACAGCTTGGTTTGAACGACTCCGTGTGGTCATGATAAAAAATGGATACAGTCAAGTGAATGGAGATCACACTCTATTCATAAGAAGGATAGAAATAAAAAGATCTATTCTTTTAGTTTATGTGGACGATATGATTCTTACAGGCGATGATGAAGGAGAATTATCTCGCATAAAGAAAACTCTTGCAACTGAATTTGAATTGAAAGACTTGGGAAAGCTGAATTACTTCTTAGGTATTGAGATAGCTCGGTCTCCAAAAGGTATGTGCTTAAGCCAAAGAAAATATGCCCTGGATTTGTTAAAGGAATGTGGCATGTTAGGTTGCAAACCAACCACAAACCCTATTGAAACAAATCATAAACTGAGTAAAAAGGATGGTGAACCTCTTGATGATGTTGGAAGAGGAAGATACCAAAGATTAGTTGGGAAACTAATTTATTTGACTCTCACGAGACCTGACATTACTTATGCTGTAAATATTGTTAGTCAGTTTATGCATGCTCCTACTTCAATTCATGTGAATGATGTTAACCGAATTCTTTGCTACATAAAGAAATCTCCAGGCAAAGGGCTCATGTTCAAAAAACACAGTGATGTTATTATTGAAGGCTATACAGATGCAGACTGGGCTGGATCAATAGATGACAGGAGATCTACTTCAGGATATGCAGTGTATCTTTGTGGGAACCTTGTCATTTGGAGAAGTAAGAAACAAAATATTGTATCTAGATCAAGTGCTGAAGCTGAATATCGGGCTCTAGCTAATGGTGTCACTGAAGTTACGTGGTTGCAACTTCTTCTGAAAGATTTGGGTATTGAAGTTGCTATGCCGATAAAGATGTTCTGTGACAATAAAGCAGCAATAAGTTTGGCCAACAACCCTGTGATGCATGATAGAACCAAACACGTGGAGATAGACAGACACTTTATTCGAGAAAAAATTGACAATGGACAGTTGTGTCTTCCCTACCTAAAATCTGGTGATCAGATTGTTGATCTCTTCACAAAGGGGCTACCTACAATGCAATTTGAGTTGAATGTAGGCAAGTTGGGCATGGTTGATATGTATGCCCAACTTGAGGGGGAGTGTTGAGTTGTTTGGATCCTAAAATGGGTAAACGGATCTTTGGATGAGGGACCGTTTACCCACTTTCCTATATATGTACTCATCCGCCCTCTTATTTTTATTATGAGTGAAGAGAACCCTAATCTCAAATTGAGATTAGGGTTATTGTGTCCCTGTGGTTTTTCCTTGATCGAAGGGTTTTCCACGTAAATCTTTGTCTTGTGCTTGATCGAAGGGTTTTCCACTCATAAAGGTGAATCCGGATACTTATACATGGGGCCAACACCTATAAGTACATAGAAGTCACATCGGTAAGAAAAGACGAGCTTGGATGGTAGTTTAATGCTGCTTACGATCACCACTAACACCCCCTGTTAGTAACACATATTCTCAAGAGGAGTCACATAGAGCCCGTAGGCCTCATCATCAGGAGGAGAACACAAAGACACATCGCGCAGCACAAAGTACAAGGTGCATAACCACTCGACGCCATGGCGGAAAAATCACTAAGACGCCAAAAGGATCACCAAGTAGTGCACACAACACACGGTGAGCTAAAGCAGCACTAAACTCATGACCGGGTTATTTACGGTTGTCCAAGGCTCTATCCAAGTTTCCAAAGAGGTATGCTTCTCCTTGGAGTTTGACTTCTTTTTATCAATAGATTCAATTACCGAGTAGATTCTTATAAGATCACTGAGGCATTGAGCCAACAAGAGTCGAAAAGCCCCCATGGCTAATCACCATTTTTATTACATTATGTACGTAATCGAGCCACTAAGCGAAGACTGCACAAAACGATAACTGTTAACAAAAAGAAATCAGAGAACACTGGCTTATAACGTCCAGTTTATATAAACTAATAACACCCCAACAAAATTTGAAAGATGCACCCCACCCTCATATACCCATAAATGATCATCCTTGAATGAGTCATAGTTGTTTAGTATAATTTAGGAGCCATACAAAGTTCTCACAGCCAGTTGAAACCTCCTCTCACATATGCTATTCACTCATGTACATGTGGTATATCACACTCATCTCGCAGAAGATCCATTTGAACAGTACAATACAATTCGGATCTGTAGCATATTATCGCTTCCCGACTAGTATTTTACCGAACTTCAATTCATATAAGCTGTTCAAACTATCAAAAATTGAGTTTACATGGCACGAACCCTTACCGCAATCTATATAGCACTTAAATCCATGCCAAGTTCACACTCCTATAATAATTATATATTGCCCTTTTTGTTATCCAAAAATCTTCTGCAAGCCATGATTGGTCTAACTAGTGGTTACAATCTTATGTTGGCTATCTTCTTAGGAAGTTTACGGGGTTTCTTCTTTCACCTTGTCAGGATGGTGAGTTAACAAATTATCGAATACTGTTAATAGCATCCCCACAATCCTTCTGTAAATACTTGTCATTCTTGTCTAAAAAAATATAACATTAACTGCAAACTTGAAATGAGAAAAAGAGAGAGCAAAAAAAAATCTAATTATCAGGCATTAAAATACTAACTTTAGAAGGAAAACAAAGTGAGATTGAAACACCACAATCATACAACAGAATATAGTTAAAATCTGAGTTCTAGGATATCACCCCGAGATTATTTGCAGACATAAACCAATAGGATAATAAAAGATACATGCAACTTTAACAATGACAACTTATATTTATTGTCCCAATGGAATGCATAATTTGCTCAAACAGAAGACCTATAGGGAAATTTTGAGTAACTTAGAATAATCTAAAGTACAATGAAATCTTCAGTATACACTATTTCTGCTACCTGTTCAGAGTGAAAGGCAAGTGTTAGAGACTATTAACAAAACCTGACGTGTAGCATAGACCAGTGCAGAGGATGGATTGCCGTGGAAATAAACATGTTAAAATTGAATGCATGATTACACAAATAGATCAGATATTTGATAGAAAAATAATTGGCAAGGAATCGAGCCCGACAGACTTCATCTACTTCCAAATGTTCCAATTTAGGACTGCCAATCTTTATACTGAACATAATGCTCTTATTGTCTGTTCAATATACTATTGAGCTTCCATTTCATTTTTCGATCATTTTCACATCGTTCTAAAACACCCCAATCTCATTAAACCGACCACCTTTTCAAGAACAATAGAACCAACATTTCATATACTATCGAACACCCATCATACCGAGACCGAAGAACAGCAGAAAAAGATCGGATTTTTATGGAGACCCGTCTCACGGATCCGATTCCGCATGCATAGCTATTAGGGTGCATGCTATGCACAATGGGGTCCAAAGTGGAAGAATAAAAATGATGAAGATATGGTGTGAATATGGCAGCAATAGGGAGGATCCATATCTTGTGGAGGTGAGAAACGAGTCCCCCGCGACGCCCTCTTTGCGTTGGTGCCTTTCGTTTCACGATTGGACACTCTGGTGACTTTGGAGGCGTTCCGGCGAGCTCTGGGGTGGAGCTCCGGCGGCCTGAGAGGTAGGGAATGGGGTTTGGTCGACCTAGCCTTAACCAAGTCCTATTTTATATTTGGATTTGGTAAGTCGGATCCGGGTTCGGATCCGGACCCGATTATTGACCTAAAATCGTAAAATGACCATATCCCCCTCATCCGATATCGGATTTTGACGTTCTTGGTACCGTTGAAAAAATCTCGACGAGAACTACACGATGGACTTCTTCTTTGAATTTTTTTGAATTCTATGTAAGTGCAAATTTTTCAATTAAGTCCAGATTCAATAAACTTTGCAATTTAGTCCCTATTCGAGTTTTGGGGTTTTACATCATAAAAGTCTCAAAGGAAATCTCGTCCTCGAGACTTGGTGTGTGATCCTATTAGTCCCGTAATTGCGTGATCTATAAAAATCTCAAAGAAAAGGACAAACCCATAAAAATCTCAAAGAGAGCTAAGCTTGGGGCTTCGGACTTCTATTCTAGTGAGAAAGTAGGGATACTTATCCTTAATGTCGGTCTTTGGTGCCCGACACAAAACAAGAGTGTGAAGAAAGATGAAACAACTTGTGAAATAAAATTCTATATATGGAAACCATACCTTTGACAACTGAAACGGAGGCATGGGCATGCTCCTTGGTAGCGACCTTTAACTACCCTTGCTTTGCCGGTAAAGAAGTGGATCCAACTGCACTATGGATCCGTTGTGGTGGACAATATTGGTAACCTCCACCCCTACGATGAAAACCTGACCCATGTGTATATGATGAATTGTTGGGACTCGCAGTCTGTTGAGTTGTATCTGAACCACTAGCCCGTTGGGGAAAATATGCTATGACATGACCAGACTGACGACAATGGAAATAAACTCGCAGTGAGAACGATCCTCCCAAAGACATACTGTCTCCTTGTGATTGCGACCCTATGGGTGTACTGGAGGTCGGGAAGATGCTTCACCATGGCTAGCCAAAGCTTGCCCCAAAGTGTGAGACGAAGTAGAACCTGTGATAGTTGGGGCTGCTGCAAATGGGTGGAAACGATAATTTCTGCGAGAACAGAGAGAATCTCGATGTGACGTTCCTTTGTACTGTTCAGTATGGGACTGTGTCTGTCATACAGGCTCTCTCCTCTGAGTAGCCTCCCACCTTGTTACATTTGTTGTCACCTCCTTGATAGAGGTGAGGTCCAAGGTAGACAAACGGTCTTGTACTTCTTCTCTCATGCCACGAATGAATTTCTGCAAATTCTCTCGTGGGTAGGCTGTAGTGGCAGGAGAGTGGCGTGCAAGTTCCGTATAGCGGATCAGATACTCTTGAGTTGTCATGGAACCTTGTTTCAGCTCTGCAATCTCTCCTTCGCTCTTCAACCCAATGGTCTTGATAGAACTCTTCGTGAAACTCGTCCATGAATACATTCCAAGTAATCAGCTCTGTAAGGTGCTCCTTGATGGCATTCCACCATCTCTCAATATTTCCAGCCAATGAAAATTCCGCAAAAGTAAGCCAACTATCTGCTGGAGCATGGATAATACGTAACACCTTTGAGACATGCTCCATCCAGAACTCCGCGTCAACAGGTGTAGTGGTACCAAGTAATTGTAGTACCTAGGATCTCTGGTAGATAGCGTAAGTAGTATGATGCTTCTGCAAAGCATCCAGTTCCTCATCTTGTTCTGGATCTAGGGATGGCATCGGATGTACGCTGGACTCCTCCCCTGAAGGTCGGTAGGAGGGGTCAGACTGCTCTTGGAGCCTCTGATTTATTGCTCCTTGCGTTGTTAGATGCCCTGAACGGCCTGAACCAGCAGGGCCAACTGCTGCGCCACATCTGGGTCAACTCGTGGTGGCATGGTCCTGCACGAGAACCATAACATTAATATTTTTTTGTACCTTTGAGAGACATGTGGATATGTAACTAAATCTCCTACTCTCCTGAGACTAATTTAGGCTCAAGATTCATACACTATCCCAATTTCGAATACCACATAAGAATCATATTTGTGAAATGTATTGGAGTATCATTGCTCTGATAGGTGATGGGTGCACGAGGTGAAAGACATGGGATAGAGGGCCAGCCGGAGGAAGGAGACTGGTTTTTGACCGTTGGATCTCACGATCCAATGGTTGAGAAAGAGGTGCGCTTGAGTGGTCCAGATTATATCAATGAGATGCTTGATCGATGGTTAATGGGTTAGCCACGTGTCAAGTGGGTAGAGAGGCGCTCATGGAAGGCTGTGATGGAATCCAATGCTCGATCGAAGGGCTGAAGATGCGAGGAATGCATGCGGCTGTGATTTGAGGATTAAAAGTGGATCGAGCGGTTGGTAAAGCCGGCACGTGGCGAGTGGAGGGTGAGGCGGAAGTGAATGGATGTGATGAAGTTTGGGCTTTGATCGGATGGCGGGGGTCAAAGCGGGATTAGGCGGTCGTGATCAGGAGAGAAGAAGAAGCATCGTACGGTAGAGGGAAAGGGACGTGTGGCACGCAATGGAGCAGGTTGCTTGGCGCAACCAGAAGGTGCCACGTGGTCCAATCAGTTTATTGCGACAAAGATTTGAAGAAATTAAGGGGGAAATGATCAAATTTTGAAAATCTCAAAACATGAAAGTTGTAGATCTCGATGAGATCTACAAGTTTCATGTTGACCAAAAATGGAGATGAGGTAAAACAAAGGTATAAAATATTTTTGAGAGCATTCTTAAGGTTAAAAACACCATGATTTTTAATTTTGCTAATTTTTGTGTTTTTTTAATTTATTCAATGACTATGATATTTACATGGTTTTTCTGGTTTTTATTGACAAATGTTTAGGCAAGGGGGTTAAAATAGGAAAATTAAGTTGATGAAACCGAGTTTCATCACTCCTCCACCGTGAAGGCAGTGGAGATGCATCGAGTGGTCAGAGGTTACGAAGGATCGAGGGGATGGTCGAAGTGGTACGTGTGAATGAGGGTGGCATGAGGATGTTCGGACGATGTTTAATGAAGGGTGAACGGGCTGTGAAATCCTAACTAATTAAGATAAATTTGATGAAAAAGCAAAAGGAGATCAGAGATGCTTACTTGGGCTACAAAAGTGCGAATGGCTTGTGCTTGGGGTTCAAGGTGAACCCTGGGTCTTCACTGGACTTCATCAGCCGGTTGGAGCAGCTCGAACAGAGGTAGAGCTCCGCGATGTAGCTACAAAAGCTGCGGGTCTCACCGGGGAAGAAGGTCGTCTTGGCACCTGCAATCGAACCTCCCTCTGTCATGAGGAGGTGGAATGGGGTTGGGCCTCGCCCCTCGTAAAGGTGGAACAGTTTGAAGGCGGCCGAAGATAGGGTATTTAATGGGTGGAGGTTGCGGTTCCGGTAGAGGAAGGAATGAGTTGCATGGGGAATATGGAGCGAGAGAGGGAACAATATGGAGAATGTGGGACCCACGAGGATGATGGAAGATGGAGATTCGTCGTGGGATGGTTGGCGAGATGAGGGGGGTGTCAAGGCGGTGGAAAGAATGGAAAGGGGGTGAGGTGTGTGCAAGGTGGGCTACGTGGGCGAGGGAGTAGCGGGAGGTAGACAACAGTGCCTGACCGTTGGATCAAGCGATCCAATGGTCAGGAGAGGGCCATGAATGAGGGTCCTGATTACATCGATGAATGGTGGATCAAAAGGCGCATGGAGTGCCACGTGGCGAGTTGAGAGGAAGGCAGGGGCGGACTGATGAGATGAAAAATAGGATTGGATCGGATGGTCGATGATCCTAGCGAGAACTGATGGCAGGGATTGAGGGTCCTAGAGAAGATCGGGCGGTGGAGAATGCGACGCGTGGCGAGCTGAGAGAGAGGCGCTGGTGGACAGCTGTCATGCAGTCTTGATCTTGATCGAAGGGTGAAGATGGGTTGCGGGAACCAATGGCCATGATTGAGAGGCGGTATGCGATCAAACGTTGGCGAATGGAAGCACGTGGCACGCGATAAGCGGGGCCACGTGGCTCAACTAGAAAGAGCCACGTGGCCCAATTTGATTATTCAGAAGAAGAAGAAGATGGAATATGAGGGAGAAGGAGACCGAATATGGAAAAACTCAAAACATGAAAGTTGTTATAGATCTCGATGAGATCTACAAGTTTCATGTTGACCAAAAACAGAGATGAGGTCAAAGAGAGGAAGAAATATTTTAGTGAGTGTTTTTAAGGGTATAAAAAACTACAATTTTTAGTTTTTCTATTTTTTGTATTTTTAATTTATTCCATGACTCTGATATATACAAAGATTTATCTGGCTATTATTGACACAGTCTAATCTAGGGGGTTAATAACCGCGAATTATGATAATGAAATAGGGTTTCATCACCAACACATCCCAGAACGCCATCAATAGTTTCTATTTTTTTAATATAAGACAACAGAGAAATTTTCAGAAGTTGTTAAAAATCTATTCAAAACTTTAGTGTAGGCTACGATTAGCATACTTCTAACAAAAATATTTCCATGAAGGTTAATTGTTACACGGAGATAAGAGAATATATTAAGATATCAACAATATTATTGCTTGACCTAAAACACTAAAACTTGATATTTTTGAGCCATCACATGTTCATTTAATTCTCAATACAAGTCATTTAAGATTTCCATCTATATACCTAAGGTTCATTGAACTTTAAATGAGTTATTAGTAATGTGTGTATAAGTCCTCGAGATACGAGACTATTGACATGGACATGAGAATCACCCGATCAAAAAAGACAACAGGAAAAATTCACCAGAAGTTTGGATGCAAAGGGGAGAAAATAAGGCCCAATGCACCATCGCTTTTCCCGCAACTATATATTAATATGTTGGCCTAAGGACAACAACCCCTAGTCCTTAAGGGACCCTCGCCTAATGGATCATCAACTATTAGTTCTTAACGGCCCTTCGATCGATATTAAGCTTATAGCAACCCACAAGCATGCATAAATGGCCTCTGTTGGACACACTGGTTGAATGTGAGGTAATCAAGTGCTTTGATTGTATCGATCAAACTCTCCTACTAGTGACATTTCAACAACGACTTGGCTCAGGAAACCAAGGATAGTATGACTTGTGGGAAGGTTCAAGCAAGAGAAAGTTAAGAATGTTCAAGGGAATAAATGGAAGCAGTTAAAGTGTTTAGAAAATAAGTACATTGAATTTAAGAAAGGAAAATTCTTCTTTACAAGAATATTGAGCATGCTAAAAAAGATGCATCAAATTTAAGAAATAGCTTGCAAGGAAAGGTAAACATCAGCGTTATGCTTGACATTAATATAATTTAATTGATGACACTTCTAATACTTGGTGGGTTTACTCTACTATTGATGAATAACCATTCATCTACCTACATTTTCCTTTTTGTCATTAAATCCCTAGTAACATACATGTAAATACCACTAATTTGCATGAATTAAAATCTAGCATTCATATGTAATTAGTGTGTAAATATATGTATTTAAACCCAGAATAAAAGAATAAGGAAAGAAAATGAAAATAATGGAAGTCGAAAATATTGACTAGTCCTAAACCCCAGACCAACAAATATTGATACTGTATAAAAATGCACGGAAACCTTAATTCTTTTATGCATAATATACTATATAAATATAATAATATTATACTATTTTATTCTTTATTATACACACCTCAAACATTAAAATTTTATACAAAACTTATACACAATAATGTATAGAAAATAATAAAAATATTAGCAAAAATAAATCATGCATAGTGCACATGGTATACATAGATGAAAACACCATAGATTGAACTTCATTGGTCAATATCTTCTCCATATGAACTCAAATTGAACAAACTTACCTCTATTGTATTTCAAATTAAATTATCTATCAAATTAAGTGCTTTCATGCAAAAGCCGTCTTTTAGGGGTACTATCGTACCAGTGCATCTGTATATATAACAAAATATTGTATTCCTTATATTTTTACTCTCTTTGTATTATGGAATTAATGTATATATTATACAATACATATTAAAATATAAACATAAATTAAAAAAATAACAATACCAAAATAAATAATAAAGTTAATTACATAGGTAAAATATACTTATAATGTATACACATGTAATTATTTATACATATAAATAAAGTTATAAAAATATCATAAAATATTTAAATGCATATTAAATAATGCTATAAATATATAAAATATATAAATATAATATTATGTTTAAAAATATAAAGTATAATATAATGTACAAAATACATATATATAAGTATATATTAACATGTAAATATTAATACCTAATAAATAAGGTTGTAAAAATATATAAAAATAACCCTAAAATAGTTTATAAATCATAATGTTTTTCATGTTTTAAGTATTTTTAAGTAAAATTATTTACTGTTTTATTTTTAATTTTCTTCATGTTTTATTTTCTGTTTTGTCTTTAGTGTCTGATGTGGACTTGGGTGTGTGAAGAATATTCCGCCTAGTCAACACCTCCCCTGCACGGTCAACTAGTCTTCCATGCATGTCAGAAACCCGAGCCCTCCATCTTCTCTGATTTCTCACACCTCCTCCACTTCTTTTTTACCTTGATTTCTTCATCAAACATGTGCACCTCACCAACATCCATTCCATTATGCATATAGTTCACGCCTACCACCTTCGCTTTGCGCACAAATCGGGTTCCAAGTTCACCCCTCGTTATGTTTATAAAAATAAACCCTCCACCTTCCTTTCACTTTTTGATCCTTTTTCATCCATTGTAACCCCATGAATCCCTAGCTGGTGTGGACCCTAGTGACAGGAGGAGTTCCCCCAACGGTTCTACCACATGAAGAAGGTGGTTGAAGGTCGATCTCATTCACCGAAGTTCGCTTCCAGCGCCGTCTCTTCTCCTTGGTCTCTGACCAGGTATGAGAAGCTAGATTGGGTTAATTTGGTCGCATTTTTATTCTTTAGCATAGCTTAACATTTATTTAATGATGATTTCATCTAGTTTTCATTAAAACATCATATCATAGTTTGTCGAAGCTTAGAGATCCGTCCACCATTTCACCATGAATATCCCCATGTTTCGACCACCCAACCCCCATCAGATCCCCCCCATCTTCTACACATCGGCATCCATCCAAATCCCCATGATCGTGCATAGATCAGTTCACTAGATCCTCCACCGCACCTTCAGCGAAAAGCAACCAACCGCCCCATTTTTTCTTGTTATTCAGATTTAAATCAGGTAGAGGATATTCACCCTTGATACCCCTTTTGCTTTCGACTGGTTGGAGCTCCGGAGACACACTTGGTGAGGAGAATCAAGTACACCTTTGTATCCCATGTGGTTGGATGAAGAGAAGACCTCCAGGACTCCTTCACGAGGCCTGGGACCTAGATGAGACCACCTGTAGATGCGGAGGGCTCGCAGGAAGGTGTGTAGCCACTCATGATCAAGAGATACAACAAGGAGGAGGAGGAGGAATCAAAGATCAAACTCGGCAGGGAAGAAGTTCTTCCATGTTCTTGATGAGCATCCTAAAGCCATTGGATCAGGAGTCAGGCCCAGATAATATAAGCTCTTGATTAATCACGAAACAATGTACCCCATCAACCTCCAGATCTTAAATGGAGCCATGTAGAGCGACCAAAGCCACTCGATCCAGAGCATGCGGCCGCCTAGGGAATATTGCATCGACACTCTATGCTATTTTGTATTTATTCTTTAAAACTATAAATATTATATGTAATGTACAATAATTTGGTTTATTTACAACTAGACCACATAAATTTTGTGTATTTGCTATTAAGTTCAGTCCAGTTCACATCTTGTGTAGTCCCACGTGAAGTGCTGGGTTATTTGCATTTTATATCCTGAATTTTAAGGGTGTATTATTAAATGAGGTTTTGTTTTTAAAATATGCGTCCAAGTCCTTCTACGTTATATAATTTATTTTTTGTTATATCATGTTTATTAAAATATTTTTATACCAAAAATTATGGGAAACTTAGGATAGATGCATGGAACCATGCTTGATCATGCATGAAATTTTATTTAGAATTTAAACCTATTTTCCTATTTTTAAAATATAAAACATACCTTTATTCAATGGTTAGCTATTGAAAATCCATAAAAATCCGAAAATACTCTAAAAATTCCAAAAAATATATATTATGTATATTATATTTAACTCTACCACATATCCAGAAACTAATAAAAATACAAAATATAGAACATAAAAGTCAGAAAATCCTAAAGAACTTATAAATATATATATATATGTATGTATGTATATATTACAAAATATATCTTTATGCTTCTAAATTTTCTTTATTATAAATATTATAAATTAAATTTATTTTGGATTAAGTTTATACATATAAATAGTTATTAAACTTAAATAATATCATAGATTTAATATATTCACTATTTTGATATAATTTCAACTTTAAAAATTCAAAAAAATTATAAAAATAACCTAAAATTACCCAAAAATAAAGAAAAAAATACAAAAAATACAAAAATATTTTATTTCCTATATTTTGATTATATTTTAACTTATTTAAAGATATAAAAGGCTATATTATGTATAATATATATTACTTATATATAAGATATAATATCTATATTTATATATTAATACTTATCTTATTTTAAAAATTAAAATAAATTAAAATTTCATTAAATTTAAAATTATATTGAAAAATGGAAAACTGTTAAAATCTATAAAACTATATACAATTAAAAACCCACATATAATTTCAAAAATAAAATTATTAGATGATGGAGTTACTTATGCTCTACTTTATTTGGAAAATTGCATGCCTTCATATGTTTAAAAAATAAATGTATACTTTATTTGGAAAATATCTTTTATGTACTCAAGTTATCTAGAAATTTGATATTTATATCTAGATTTTGTAAACTTGGATACAATTTCTTAAAAAGATATTTTTTTCTCAAAATGTTTAAGGCTGATAAGTTGATTGGCATGAGTGGATGATTTGTACAAAATGTATTTTTTATTCACGTTTTGAATCATATCCTTGCTTGAAATGTTATTTATAAAAAAATTAAAAACATAATTATATGATGGTGTTACTGATGCTCTATATTGCATTATTCATGTGTTTGAGTGGAATGTATTAAAAGTGAACAAACCAACAAACGTTCTAAATGATTAAGGAGAAGCACCATTTATATAGAGATTATACATATTAATATATGTTGTATACTTTATACATAATGCTTTGATGTTAAAAAATACTTCATCACAATTATTGGTGATTTCTCAAATTATGAGTATATTTATATGTTATTTGAAAATTCATAAGTTTTTAATTGCTTCAAGGATTACCTAATAGAGAAGAAACTTTTAAACAAAATTGAAATTGGAGATCATATAGAGGTGGTGAGCCATTGTAGGTGTATAGAAGGTGATGAATCTCTGATTTATCATCACATCTTTAATTTATTATCCTCCTATCTTAGATATTCCAATAAAATATAACCCTAATTAAGTAATTTTAACAGCTAACCCCTTGTTGATAATTAACCCTAATTATTTTATAAAACTAGCACTCTTTTATTTTCGTTTTATTAAAAACTTCACAAAACAGAGATAACTGTTGTATATATGTTGGCTTTTATATAAATGATAAAAACCTTAAATTAAAATTATAAAAAAATCACAAAGAAATTAAAAAGGCATTTTTATTCATTAAAAATACTTCCAAAAATCCTACTTTGGGTATTTGTCCCTTTTTGCCATTTTGTCCAACATGAAACTTGTAGATCTCATTGACAACTTTCATGTTTTAATTTTTTTTGTAATTCGATATGTAAGTATTTATTTTTTTTTCTATTTTTTGTTTTTTTCTAATATTCCTATTGGGCCACGTAGCACCCTAAGGCCGCCCACGTGGCTCGTTCTCCTTTTGCCACCCGCTCTTCTCCCCTGCCTTCGATTAGATCTTAATGGATCTGGTTGCAGGTTTTTATTTCCCAGAGCATTAGCTTCAATCTCCCACTTTCTATCTTGTTTGTAACCCATCTAATCGCTTTCACCAACCATCTCGCTGGAGCGTGCTCCGGCGAATTTCTACGCCACCTCCACCTGCCATTCCACATCGCCAATAATAGCCAGGATCTCTGCCATTTTGTGCTGCTGCGCTTTGTCTTCTTTGCAGGTCCTGAAGGAGGCATCGGAGCCTCGCATTTTGCCTAAGAAGTGGCTCCAGGTCCTACGCCACTGCCATGCCTTTCTGATGGACTTGGGCCACTTCTGAAGATCCCATCATGTGTGAAGGAGCCCCAGGGACGTTTTGCATCTTCAATCAACTCCTGGGGACGACGAACGAGAGAAGAGGAGCAAATCGAACCCCACCCAGGTGGAGTTCATCAGTTGTTCTTCCAAATACCCTCCGAGTCGTCGATCTTGGGTGTGTTCTTCGTAAAGCACAGGTGACGTCAGATCAAGCGTGCCCAAGCCGTCGGATCATCATCGATGATCTTAAGTTCCACATAAGGCGAGAACTCAATCGCTGAATCGACCACACGAAATCCAAATTAAAACAACAATTAACCCACAACAGAAATCAAGCAATGAAAGGTGGTGCGGAGTTAAAATTTATTTTAACTCTACAACAAGATGTGTATAGTTGCAAGTATGTGTAGAGGTCGAACACAGGGAGCAGACAGGTAGAACGGGGCAAATGAATGCATAAAGAGTGTGAATGTGATAATTTGTATATAAATGCTATGTTTTTGTGGGTTTTTAATTTTATATACTTTTTATTTTTATTTTTTTGATTTTATATTTTTATTTTTTGATTTTTAATTTACTGGTTTTGTATTTTCTTTTTATATTTTATATTTTTTTATATTTTCTTTTTATTTAAATAGAATATATACACAATATAAGAAAAGAGAAGGATGAGGTATTTATAAAGATAGGTAAAAGTAAGGAAAATTCAGGAAGTAAAATGTTTTTGATATTTTATATAATTTTATAATGTTTTTGTGATTTTTCTAGATTTTTCCTAATTTTTTGGTATTTTTAAGAACAATGAATAAAGTTCCTGGCCGAAATTAAAATGAGAATGAAAAATATCAAACAGTGACAAAAAATCCTCAAATTAATTTTAAAATAAAGGTAACAAAATCAAGAAAATTCCAGAAAAGAAAACACAATTTTTAGTTTTTTTATGAATTTTATAAATTTTTATGAAGGTTTTTAGAGTTTTATAATTTTTAGGAGTTTTGTTTTGTATTTTTTAGTAATTTTTGGAAAGAAGTTAAAACACACAAAAAGACACGAAATATATTTTTTTGGGAATTTTCTGAGTTGTTTTTATAATTTTTATATATTTTATAATGCAAACAGTGCTGCAAATGAGTGTTTTTGAATTTTTATAAATATTAAAATGCAATAACAATGCAAAATAAAAATATGGTGATAATATAATGCAACATGAATTTACCTAATTGTTTGGTGATTTTTAGCAACTTATAGATGCATGCAATAAATGAAGATAGCAAAAAGACAATACATTCCTTGTTGGGATGTTTGTGTAATATGCAAAAAGTTCAGGGGTACAAATGCAATTTATCCAGAAATTAATAACTAAAAAGAAATGTTGTTGGATTAAATACAAATACACAGAAGCATAGGGGTATCCCTGCAAAAATGCCAAGTCATGTGCGCGAAGCATGTGACCTGGCAGGGGTCAAAATGGAATAACACAAACGCCTGGGGTGCAATTCGCAAATATTACAAAAATATTAAAAGGCAGATGAAAGTTTAGGTACAAAGGGAAATTACAAAAATAGTGAGGGGGTAAATGCAAAATACCCTCACTTAACGGGCGATCGAACGACTGAAACGAAATGATTTGCCACGTGTCGACACGTAGACGCACGATGCCCCTTCGTCGATGCACGACCCAGATTCGAAGATCTGCAACGATTGACGGCCCTGGGCACTTAGGATCCTATGGCTGTTGGCTCGTCTGGATGAAGATCTTTGATCCAACGGCAGGGGAGCGCGTTGGAAGAACTGACGAAGAACAGGCTCCAGGCGAGCTTCGATCTGGTGACGCTTCCTTCTCAACCAGCCTGAGGCCCAACCAAGGGTCTCCTGACGTATCTGCGGCTCCGGTGAAGCCTCCAGGTGGCCTAAATAGTGCCGAAGACCAACGGACGGTCTCCAGCGAGTTGAAGCAGCTCTGGCGAACCTGGGGCAGTTCTTGAGCAAAAAGGCGAGGCATGGTTGCCTCTCCTGGGACCTGCAAGTGACAAAAAAATGCAGCAGCAAAAAGGAATGCAAGACCCAGTTCTAGTTGGCGAAATATAGGCGGCGTGGAGTGGTGAAGGTGGTCGACAGAGCTCTAGAGCTCTGGCAAGGTGATCGGTTGCGGAATCGGGGCGAACAAATTGATAAAACAACAAAATAAATGCACGAAGTAATTCCTACAACTAGCAGCTAATTAAACGATGAGAAAATGAACAAAATAAAGACCTCAATTGTCTAGAAAGGCCAAGAGATGTACCTCACGGCCACTTGGTCGGAAATGGGGTGGATAAGCCCTCCAACGCCTTGCAAAGGTTCCGCGCGTGTGCTGGAGATCCCCCTGACGAGGATCGATCCGGAGCTCGCCAACCAGAGCCAAAATGAGGGTCAAATGGGGTTCAAAACGTGAAGGGATGGTGGAAGGGGTTTTTGAATAGGTGGTGAAGTGACGAACTTCGAGACGATATCACGGGTGGTGCACACTCGATCTGCCCAAGAGATATGGTCGGCATGGATCATGGTGCTACCAGGTACAATTCGCATGAAGGGTCAAACCTCCCTCGAGCAACGCAACGATGGCGAAAAAATCGAGAAGAGAGGGTGTCGTGCATTCTGACAGAGCTACAGGGCTAGGGCTCGGAGAGTGGACATGCGGGTCAACTTTCCAAGCCACCTGGTTGGTCCACGTGGACAAACCAGGAAAAACCTCTGCAAAAACATTTGTAAAATCATTAAAAAATAGAAAACAAATTAATTAATTTTTAATTATTAAATAAAAAATGTTTATTATTTTGTAAGGTATTTTAATATGATTTTTTTTATTTTTTTGAGGTATAAAAATACAAGTTACCATTTATGGCCTATGTAGGTACATGTATCTATATATTTTAATGTTTTATTTTTATTTTGTGTATTTAATTTTTTTTATTTTATTTATTATTTTATAAATTTATAAAGTATTATTTACACTTAAATATATTTTTATTTTTCTGAAGTGTTTTATACATTTAATAAAATAAGAGTATGAATTATATAGGTATATATACAGGTATTATACCTATGTATATTATATACAAGTATTTTATTTTGTATTTTCTTTATGTTTTTATTATTATAAATATTATTTACAAAATTATAAAAATAAAAATTATAAAAATAATGAATAAATAATAAAATGAATATTTTAATTTGTTCAAGTATACAAGTGGGTTCCAAAACTCAACTTTCAAACCGTAACTCCGAAAAATATGAATCCACCTTCATTAAATAGCTTATTTGAAATTATATACAATTAAAGGTGAGTTTTATATTTCGACTTTTTATTAGGGGGATACAGGTCTGGGAAGTTGGGATTTTGGAAATTTATTCAGATCACAACTTTTTATCTGTACATTATTTTTTAGTGAAATTAATTTTATATTTTTCTTTATATAATTATCTACAACTTTCATGTACAACGTTTCTTTATTTGAAGTATTTATTTGAAGTATAAAAAATGGAACAAAAAATAGGTCCCAAAATGAATAAAGAATTGATAAAATAAAAGGTGTTTTTATTGTATTTTGGCCCTTATCTCCCCCTACTTTATTCCTTGTCGACCTAGTCATCGAGATGCCTAGGTCTCGAGGTTTCGGGTCATATTTAAAATATTTATAATATTTTATTCTTTTTCTTTTCTTTTCTTTATTCTATAATTTTGGCTTTAAAACCACATTTTATATAATATTTACACAATAATGCATGGATGATAAAATGCATGAATTAAGCCTATTTACACGCATTTACTAGGGGTTTTAAGGCCAAAATGATAGAATAAAGATGATGAGATGTAGATTCATCATCCCCCTATACTTGCCTTTGCTAGTCCCTAGCAAACACGTATACAATAAGTGCAGAAAAGAAAAAGAAGAAAGATGGAATACATTTAATTATCAAACTTGTCTTCACAAAATCAAAGTTTGGAGCTTAAGTTGGACCTTTAGAATTTTAGTGCGGGTGGAATCTTAATGAGAACCGGACTTGAATTTCAACAGCCTCCGAGAATCCCAAAACTCTGCTCAAGTCTCCTCAATAGCCAGGTCAGAAATATTTCAACTCATATGCAAACCCTTACGACTATGAATATTACTCGTCCAGTGTAAGTGATAGTGGCTCTCCCCAACTGAAATGACAAAGAGATTGACTTCTCCAATATGACAACCCTATGATTCCCCAATCCAACAACTCATTCCTCAAGGAGCAAGGTATTCCCTTCTAAGTTCAAGTGACAACCAACCCAAGAGGAGGAAGTGAAGAGAAGAATGGACGGTAGCCAGTGTAGCTACCTATCCTAGGATGCAAGACCAGTGTAGTCAAGTCATCCAGCTGCAGGCTCGCATGATTTGACTTTGAAGCTCAAGCTTTCTTATTTGACTATACACATATGTACACTCCGGCAGGCATTTTTATTTTTGTACAGACATGTCCACTTTTTTGGAGTTTTTTTATTTTTGCTCTTTTTTTTGGAATACTATATACAGCAGCATTTACGTAGAGAGTTTTTCCTCTTGAGCAAGTAGACTATCCATCTTTTGATTCTTTATTGCAACCCACGATCTCCTATCCTCAAAACTCATCATCACTGGACGGGTTGGGGTGCACTTCCCTCCCTAGAGGAGGACAAGTGTTTCCACCTATGTACGTCTCATACTGGCAAATCCAACCCCCTCACCACTCCAACTGAGTTGAGCCATGTGAAAGGTGCAAGTGTCCAAGTTAGGTCATTATCAACAAGAGTTGTGTGTGTGCTCCGAAATACTCTACTTAGGCAGTCAAGAATCCATTGAACCAAGTCTCGTGATCCTCAAAGAATTAAGTCAGCTAGACCTAAAGTACCCCAGTCCCAGTTCTTATAAGGTTCCTATTAATTAGGTAGGTTTAAGGTCCAACCAAGCTCCAATCTTCGGATTTTACTTAGACTCGTTCAACTATTAGACTCAATCCGAAAAAATGCTCATGCTATGCAAATGATATGCAGAATGCAGAAAATATTTTGGTGATGCAATTTTCAAGATTTTGAACTTTTTATAGATTTTTGAAAGGATGATGCATATGTATTTTTTGTATATTTTTAAAGAGATTTTTCAAGTGTTTTTGTATTTTAATTTGGCAAATGTTTTTGGAATTTTAGAAAATCAAAAGATTTTGGATAAAAGCTAGGTTAAAAATATTTACACAGGGATGCTTCTTATATATACAAGAAATGGATTTTAAGAATTTACAGGGTAAGTGGTCGATTGTATAGGTATATATAGTGGATTTTGGTGAGATGTATGTATTCCTCAAACTTATTTCACAAAGGTTCTTCAAACAATTTTGAAAACTATAGTCCAAAATAATTTTTACAAACAGTTTTTACAAATATGTACACACATTTGAAAATCATTTTGCAAAGGTTTTCCAAACAATATATATAGATTTCTCAATTATTTTTGCAACCATTTTTCAAACCATTTGCAAATCATTTTTCAAACATTTTATTTCACATAAGGAAAATAAATTTTTCAAACAAAATGTTTTACAAAGGTTGAAAACATGTAACAAAATGTTTTCCAAATAGTTTTCAAAAGATTTTCACAACGTTTTTCAAACTATTTTTCAAACATTTTGTAGAAAATATTTTCACCTGATTTATTAATCAATAAATATAAAAAGAATTTGGAGAATAATCACATCTTGTTATTATGGTTTTTAATAAATTTTAAAAGTATAATTAGCCATTTTTATTAAGAAAATACGAAAGTACGAGTTATGGCTTAAAGTATATAAGCAGTATATACGACCCCCCTATACTTAGCTTGAGATATGTCCTCATAGATCAAAGAGAAAAGAGAAGACATAACTCGTACTAAGTATAGAAAAATCTAAAGAATAACTGAATAAGGAATGAATGAATGAACGAATGAGAAGTTGGATGTCCCCCCTATACTTAGGATCAAATAATCCTAAGTATAGAAGACTGTACACAAAGCAGGGAGGGTCAAGGGTGGGAATGAACAGATCGTACTCAGACTGTTTCCCCCTATACTTAGGGTAAGATATCCCTAAGTATAGACAAGAAGAGGAGACAATGGAGAGGATCAAAGAATAGAGGATCTCGGGGTGCACACCCCCTATACTTAGGACAAAGTACATCCTAAGTATAGAAAACTGACAAAAAAGGGCGGCACTTTTCGGTAGATGAAGAAGATAGAAGAGGAAAAGAAGAAAAGAAGAAAAGAAGAAAATGTATCACAGATGGAAGAAGATAGAGAAGAATGTATGCATCACTCCCCCTATACTTAGGGTAAAAGAAGCCCTAAGTATAGGCAACAACAAGAGTAATGAAACGGAACAACGGATGAACAATCGGCTTGTCCACCCCCCTATACTTAGGATAAAGTACGTCCTAAGCAAGGCAAACACGAGAATGGGGTAGATGAGCAATACGGTAGATAGACATAGGGGAAAAAATGAATATACAACAGAGATGGATGTACACGGGATCAAGAAGGTTGAAAACGAACCATCTTGCGGGACCTCTAAGGTATAGATCTGTTATGGTGCAGGTCGACATCGGGGTCCTCAGATGACACAAACTGATCAGGGTCGACATGGTGAAGACCCTCAGAGGCTCTATGGTTTGAAGGCACAGACGGGGTAGTGGAAGAAGTACAACTAGGTCTGGCCTTGGGAGTCCCGCCGATGTCAAAGTGAAAAGGGTCAAACTCTTCCTATCGGAAGAAGTGTACTCAGTGTCATCCTGCGAGGTCTCATCCAGGTCAAAACCAAAAGGAACAAACTCATTAGTGAAAGTAGTCGAACTCTGTTCGAACTCAATAATCTCAATCGGATCATCCTTCTCATCAAAAGGCCCGAATTCCCGAAGAAAAGCAACTAAATCGAATTCGACCTTTGTCTCCTTTGAATCCAAGTGAATAGGAATCCCCTTGGTGCCCACCACAATGGGTCCTGCCAGTGCCAAGACTATAGGTGCATGCAATGGTTGTTAGGTGTTTGGCCTTAAATTGCACGATCAAGCAATCCTAAAAAACTAAGGGCTCATTCCACAAAAGTGAAGAAAAGAAAACAAAACCGGAAAATAACAAGCGATAAAAATGCGTCAAAACTGCGGTGAGCCCCCAAGTGAACAAACACTTGGAAATTGGGCCCGAGTGTCCAAAGTCCAGGGTACCTGTATTATTACAACTAATCAAATGTCTCTCTTACAAAAAGACTAAAAACCTAACTATCCTCTCTCTCTCACACAAGTCCTCCTGCTCTCTCTCCTGCCGGCTCGGGTAGAATAGCCGGCTCCTCCTCCCAAGGCTGCTCAGGATCACCTAGGCGATCCTCCTCGATCAGTGGTCCCTCACAAGAAAACAAGAAAGGGATGTCAGACAGTTCAAAACAAATTATACAATAGAAACCGATAATCAAAAAAGGCTAAGCAGATAAAAAGACACAAGCCTACTCTACAAGCTGATGCTCCCCGGCAATGGCGCCATTTGAAAAACGAGAATACGAGAGCCGCTAATAATGGTCTGACAGATTAGACTCACTATCGCAGAGTTGACTACTCAAGCCTTCGCGTTAATCAACAATTAACCCACACAATCAATCAAGCAATCAAGAGCAAGGATTAAAATTTATTATATCCTACTAAAAATGTACAGTGGCAAGCAAGTAGGGGTTGAACACAGGAAGCACAGAGTAAAGTAAGCAGACGAAAAGTCAAGTCATGTGCTTAGTGAACTACTTAGTCAATTGGGACTTCCTTTTTTGTGGGTTTTCAATTTTGTATTATATTTTTTAATTTTAATTTTATATTTTTTATTTTGATTTTTAGTTCACTGATTTTATATTTTCTTTTTAAATTTTATATTTTTTTATATTTTTTTTCTTTCAATAAAGATGTAATAGAGATAAGGAAAATATATATACACTAGATGTAAGAGAGAGATAAAAATAGGTGAAAATACTCAAAATACAGGAAATAAAATGTTTTTGAGCTTTTTATAATTTTCTAATGTTTTTGTGATTTTTCTATATCTTTCCTAATTTTTTTGATATTTTTAAGGTCAAAAATACTATAAAATAGTGAACTAAGTAGCTGGCCAAGATTAAAATGAGGGTGA
The DNA here is from genome assembly GCA_037367405.1 of Ottelia alismoides. Taxonomy (NCBI): domain Eukaryota; kingdom Viridiplantae; phylum Streptophyta; class Magnoliopsida; order Alismatales; family Hydrocharitaceae; genus Ottelia; species Ottelia alismoides. The sequence continues at coordinate 154,301 of JAZKJV010002784.1, forward strand.
AAAATATCAGTCAGTGTCCAAAATTCCTCAAATTAATTTTAAACTAAAGATAATAAAACAAAAAAAAATTACAGAAACTGAGATTGCATTTTTAGGATTTTTGTAGAATTTTTAAGATTTTTATGAATATTTTAGGGGTTTTGCAATTTTTAGTAGTTTTCTTTTGTATTTTTTAGTGATTCTTGGTCTGGAGTTAAAAGACACTAAATATGCTAAATATATTTTTTTGGGAATTTTCTGAGCTGTATTTATAATTTTTATGGGTTTTCTAATGCAAACAATGCTGAAAATGCATATTTTTGAATTTCTATAAATAACTAATGCAATAAATATGCAAAATAAAAAAATGTCATGAACCTACAATGCAACATGAGTCTATTATGATTTTTTGAATTTTTTTTGCAATTTATGGATGCATGAATTAAATAGAAACAATCAGCAAGAAAACACATACATTCAGGGACGATTTTGCAATTATATAAAAGCTTGAGTAAAATTCCTGCATGTAAAATTGCCAAAACTTATAACTGGAATAAAAACTTTGTGCACTAAATAGAAATCGAAAGTTACAGGGAACTATTGCAAAATGTCCAAGACGCACGTGACGAGCATGTGCGTCTCACGAGGATTAAAATGGAATTTCAGATAATTCAGGGGCTAAAATGCAAAAATCCCAGAAATATATTAACTGCCATTGAAAGTTTCGGGACTAAAACTGAGCATGAAAAAGCCCCGGGCGTCCCCTACAAAATTGCCAAGTCATGTGCGTAGCGCGCGTGAACTAGCATGGACGTAAATGTAATAGCACAGAAATCCAGGGGATGATTTGTAAATATTACAAAACTTAACAACGGTGGATGAATGTTTATATATTAATTAATAAATACACTAACAAGCGAGGGTGAAGTTGCAAAATACCCTCGGCCTTCAGATCTGACGGCGGATGGATGCCCACTAATACACGTGTCCACAATCTGACGGCCCGTACCCCTTTGCGGATGCTCGGCTAGGATTAGATCATCCGAAGACGATCAACAGTGCTGGAGGCATAATCATCCGATGGCAGTTGTACGTCCTGGAGCAACGCCTTGATCGGACGGCTGGAAGCGTGGGAAGACGAGCAAGGAGGAGCTCTAGCCTGGCGAAGTTCTCCAAGCTCTTTCTCCCTCCTCCGGCGGGCTTGAAGCTCGAAAAACGATGCGTTCGCTTCCTGGAGGTCCCATTTAGATGTTGGAGCTCCCAAAATTCACCGGAGGGCGTGGTGTTCGTGGCAAGGGGCGGCGGAGCGGGAGGCTCCGAGTGACTCCGGCGAGGCGTCAAAATCGAGCCCCAGCTCTTCTGTACTTCAGGACCTGCAGGAAAAAGTGTGAAAGAGTAGGGGGTAAAATACCCCGACTCTGCAGAGGGTGAACGACGAGAAATGCGTGAGATTAATGGTTGTGGAAATGGTCGGAGGTGCGCTCTGACGAAGAAGATGACTGAACGATTTGATGATTGGAATGCTATACTAAAGATGGGATGTTGATCCTACAACTGCGGGGGACTGGAAGATGCAAAATACAGGAAAGAAAGTGAAACTAAAATGCTCACCGGAGGTGCACCTCGGCGAAGTCGACGGGTTGGCTCCGGCAAGGTGGATGGAGCTCGATTCAACACCGCGAGGGCTCCTGGAAGGTGGGTTCGACTCCTGCTGTCACGAGGAGGATGCTGAGCACCCTAGGGTTAGGCATTTTTGGTGGAAGAGCAATCAAAAAAAGAGAGGAAAGTCGGGGGTGCATATTTGAATAGGTGGTGAGCGACGAACTTCGAGACGATATCACGGGTGGTGCATAATCGATCTGCCCCAGAGATATGGTCGGCGTGGATCATGGTGCTGCCGGGTACAATTGTCATGAAGTGTCAACTCTTCCTCGAGCAATGGATTGATGGCGAAAACATCGAGAAGAGAGGGGCTTCATGCATTCTGACAGAGCTACAGGGGTAGGGCTTAAAGAGTTGACCCGCAGGTCAACTTTCCAAGCCACCTGGTTGGTCCACGTGGACCAACCAGGAAAAATCCCTGGAAAAACAATTGTAAAATCATTTAAAAATAGAAAATGAATTAATTAATTTTTGATTATCAAATAAAAAATGTTTAATATTTTATAAGGTATTTTATGGTAATTTTAAATTGTTTTTTAGGGGTATAAAAATACAAGTTACCTTTTATACCCTTTATAGGTATATATATATATATATATCTATATAATTTAATGATTTATTTTTATTTTGTATATTTAAGTTATTTTTGTTTATTATTTTATAAATTTATAAAATATTTTTATACACTTAAATATATTTTTATTTTATTTTTATGAAGTATTTTGTGTACTTAATAAAATATAAGTATTAATTGTACAAGTATACAACAGGGGTCCAAAACTCAACTTTCAAACCGTAGCTCCGTCAAACGCGAAACCACATTCATTAAATATATTGTGAGAAATTATATACAATTAAAGGTGAGTTTGACGCGTTTCGAGTTTTTTATTTGAGAGATACGGGTCTGGGAAGTTGGGATTCTAGAATTTTATCCAGATCTTAATTTTTTTATCGATACATTATTTTTATATGAAATCAATTCTATAGTTTTCTATATTTAATTATCTACAACTTTGATGTACAAAGTTTCTTTATTTGAAGTATAAAAAGTGGAACCATAAATAGGTCCCAAAATGAATAAAGAATGGGTTAAAATAAATGAGATTTTTATTGGTTTTTGGCCCTTATCTCGCCCTACTTTATTCCTTGTTGACCTAGTCATTAATATGCCTAGGTCTCGGGGTTTCGGGTCATAAAACATCTACAATATTTTATTCTTTTTATTTTCTTTTCTTTATTATATAATTTTGGCTTTAAAAACCGCATTTTATACACTATTTACACAATGATGCATGAATGCTAAAATGCCTAAATTAAGCCTATTTACGCGCATTTACCAGGGTTTTTAAGGCCAAAATAATAGAATAAAGATGTTGAAACGTGGATTCATCATATGTAAGTATTTATTTTTTCCTTTTTTCTTTTTTTTCTAATAATCCTGCTGGGCCACATAGCACCCTAAGGCCGCCCACGTGGCTCGTTCTCCTTCTGCCACCCGCTCTTCTCCCCTGCCTTCGATTAGATCTTGATGGATCTGATCTGACCCATCCACACCTACCTCATTCCCGATAATTCGATCACATCGCTTGATCTGATCTAGACCTTACGATCGCACCTCCTCCTGCATCGTTGAATCGGAAGATCCAATGGCACCCGCATCATCTTCGCCACCATGTAACCGTCTCCACCTTGATGCGCCTCTTCCTTCTTCCATTTTCCTTTATCTCCCCACGTCGCCTCTCCACTCGCCAATCCCTCTCCTACGTAGCATGCATATCCCTATACCTAACGTAACCCTAAGACCACTCCAATCATCCCCTGTCACATAATGATGACGGTTACAATCACGATGATATATCTTCACGGGCCAAGGATGAGCCTCGATCCTCCCTCATATGACTCGAGGAGTGGAGGATCGAGGGGACAAAGACTCCTCCGGACCCAAGTGTCAACCCATGGTCGAGCTGACCATAACACAATGTCTCAATCATCATTTGAGCACTGTGTCTCAACTGAGCATGATGAGTTATGACCCGAGGCCTCGCCGGCTTAGCCCAAGCCCCGCTCCACCTCGCCTCCTCCTTAGATCCTCCAAGTAAACTTGCTTCTTCTTTCTTCCTTTTTTTTCTCCTTTTTAATTGCATGTACACTCACCATCTTACATTCCATTGATCGATCTCCAAGCTTCACTGAACACCTCCCCCCCATCTTCACGCACCCCTCCATTCACCATCTCCCCTCTTCCATACTGTTCTCTGCCCCAAGCATTCTCCTCCCCCTTTGGCAGAAGAGAACACACTAAGGGCTCTACATGCTCTACTCGTTGACCCTCCATTCACCTCAACACACATTATGCTTTCTTCGGTTATCCCAGTTAACCCTTATGCAGGTATGAAATCCTCAATGATGACTTCAGGCAAAGCTCAGTTCCAAAGCTTCGCCTCTGGCGAGCAGACGTCAATGGCCACTTCCATGAGGTTTTATGCCTTCTCCTCCCTCTGATCTTCATCACCAGCCATCCAGGAGTCCTCCTAGATCTTTAGTGTGCCGAAGGAGCAAGATGGAGCTCCTGGCACTTAGTCGGAGCTCCAATTGTATCATCAATACACAATAGAGAAAGAGGAGCCTGCCGCTACACGTGGCGTTGAATGGTGCCCCTCCTACATCCATCCAATGGGTGTGGAGCTGCCACATCATCACTCTAGAGCATAGAGGCTTGGTGAGACCGATCCTCACCTGAAGCACCTCAAGTCGCCACCATCTAAGCCTTCAACCATGTGTTGGGCATGTGATGGCTTGGGAAAATTGCATCCAAGCCCCCATGTCTTCTGCATAATTACAAGGTCCTCCCCAGGCGTATGTGCCTCACGTGCTACGCTTGGAAAAATTGCATCAAGGCCCCGTTGCTTTATATAATTACAACAATGCCCCTGATGAGACCAATTTGCAACTTTTATCTATTTATTTTGCATATTTTCTTTATAATTATGCCCCTGGACCTTTTTGCTTATAACTTGAGCATATGGACTCATTTTTCAGTGATTTCAATTTCATTTTGTTGCTTATTTGGTACTCTACATGATGGTGTTAACTGATTTAACACATAGAACAGATTGCTAAATTCAAATTTTATTGTGTCTCTTTCTTATTCAATAAAATGTTGTCAATTGAACTCGGATTTGTGCATCAATGGATCATGGAATAGAATTCTTTGGAATTGCTTATCTTATTGATCACTCAGGGGCATACTTGTACATGTGTGTACGCTTGCATGTCATGGCATATTGTGATATCTATTATTGTATAAAACCAAATAAAAATTACATATAATTCATTCACCATATTTTTGCATCACTTTGTGCATTGTCTGCATTCATGACCTAGGTTGAAATAATTGATCATTTAATATAAATGTTAGAACCTGATTAATCATAGAGATAGTTTGTGTCCTAGAGTCAACCTTGGGACTTGCTCAGGTTAAATAAACACTAAATCACACCTTGATCAACTTATTTATTTGTGCATGTGTAGTTGTTTTGATTAATCTCTAATTGTCCGACTACAACAATTCAGCATTATCAATGAGGGAAATTTTGAGGTCATCGGAAGGATAGCTAAAGCTTGAACCATTTATGAATTTTAAATGTCATGTGAACCATATCAGAATGATGTTAGAAAAATATGAAATTGCATGCTTGTGTATGTGGTTCAAAGTATGATTATTAACTCTATTACCATTTTTTTGAATGAAACCTTAAGTAAATCTATGTGTATATTAAATAGAGTTCCAATGATAGTAGTTTTATCCACTCCATTTGACCTTAAGAATGGAGGAAACCAAGGATGGAACATGTGTGCAATTGGGGGTCTCAAGAGGAATTCGAATCTACCAATCTCATGAGAAAAAATTGGATATGGAGACTACTAGTGGATACATCATTGGCTATCTAGATTAATCCAAAGATTATAGATATATTGTCCATATTGGGAATCTAGTATCATAAAATCAAAGAGTAAGTGGGAACAAGAAGGAACTTAATCATATAGTACTTGATGAGTTATCATATCTTATTGTGCCACAAAAAGGAGAGGACAAAATTGTTCTACAAGATATCTTGTTTGACATGCAACATCCTGAGATCAGTATTCCAGAACCATTAAATATTCATTTAAATAAAATCAATGGTAAATTCTCGGTTACCTCGAATGAAGTTGACATTAGAGTAAATGTTCAACAAGATGTTGTCAGAATTCACAACTCACAACTATATGAGGTTAGGTAATAAAATCTACAATCTTTTCATATTTTCGTTCATACTTACAAGATTGTTATTACAACGTGAGAATTCCAAAGGACCCAATATTATTTTCACAAGCAATGAATAGAATTATTTCTACTAAATGGTATAACTTCATGAGGGAGGACATGGATTCTATGAATGTAAATCAAATATGGAACTTGGATGAACTAACTATAGGAGTGAAATCTATTAGTTGCAAATGAGTTTTTAAAACTAAGAAATACCTATTAGATGCAATTTGAAGAAGATGGTTGGGCCTCCCTGTAATTTTCCCAGATGGCACGTAACCTGTACGTGCGATCTAGGCTCGGTGAAGAAGCAGGCTCGATGGAGGCTCGGAACAGCTTCGGCTAGATGCTTGGGCTCAGAAGAGGCTCGGGGAACCCGAGCCTGTAAGTCTGGCGCTGAGGCTCGGTGCCAAAACGTGGCCTGATGTGGATCATCCGATCATGGAGATTGGATGGCTATTGTACGCTCCTGGAGAAGTGACGCAGCCCTTTGTAGGCCGTCCGATCTTGCCCATCGGACGGAGCGTGTACTTCATGTTCTTCATTTTCGCCGCCTCCTACGGCGGAATAGGCTACGCTTCGGCGATGCACATCTAGCTCCGCTTCCCTCTTCAGCTTCTTCTGCTGCTCTATGATGACGTCTGGAGATGCAGCGTCCATCGCTGAGGCTTGGAGAAGATGCCAGTGTTGGACATGCAAGCCCACGGCGAGCCATTATGCAATAAATGTTATTGCACATATCATTCCCTGATCTGAAATGAAGAATAAATAATTTGCATAATTGGTCCCTTAGTACAATTAGGGTTATGTACCATGTCCATCTTAATGATCATACAGCTGTTGATTTAATAATTGGATCATAGAGGCTGGTGCTTGGATGAATATCTAAAGAGTTAGAATGAGGACTTGTCAAGCACCGTCAAATGATTTTTAAGAGATGATCTCCGGCCTGAGTAGGAGATGGCAATCCTTTCTCATATAAGTTGATATCTAACCGACCTCTTGATGTAGGTCCTCTGCATAGGAATAGAGATTCGGAGGTGTTAGATAAGTTAGGTCAGAGAGTTGACTTGACGAGATCGAGATAACCAAAGTCCTATATCGTATGCTGTCACAATACAGGCACCATCCCCTGACAGGAGACAGATGTGTTGCTATATGTCTGAGTATGTACATTTGGCAGACCAATAGGTTGATGACCCAACCAAGGTCTATACACCGGCGCGCTGGTGTGCATATAAGGGCATATGAGTAATACGATCTCTCAACGGGAACATACAGGTTCATTTACTGAACCGGAAGGCATGAGCTCACTCATGAGATATTGGGAAGAATTAAATTCTGTGCACGGTCGTCTCTTTTGAAGCTTGACTGAATTTGTAGGTTTGATATATACTTTTGGAAAGTATATGATCAAGACCTAAGTATGATATATGCTTTTGGAAAGTATATGATCGATACCAACTCCCAATGATCGAATGAGAAACTTACTAATAAAAACCCTGAAGTAGACAGTATAAAGTTGATCCAATACTTCGGGTTTAATCTGAGTCTTCCAGTATGCAGGATGTACAGGTATTGGGAATACCTGAGGGTGATGTGATCATAAACGATTGTATAACCATGACGCTTCCATTCCTAGGGAGTGTTGAAACAGGTCTGGATTTTAGTGACTCCTCTCAGTAGAGAAGTAATCTGATCTTGGTCCAAATGTTGGACATTGATCTCAATGTGATTCAAATGCAATGATAAGATTAGATTGGCAGTATTGATTTAATCAAGCATCTTTGGGAGGCCCGCGATCTGGATTTGAGATATGATCTCAATATCCAAGTCACTATACGTGGAACAATACAATCGCCATGTCCTTATCTCCAAATATTCGCGGAGAAAGCGCATTATCCTTGAAAGAGTTCAGGATAATTTCATTGTTGATATATGTATATATGCATTGAGAAAATTGATAATTAAATGTGATTTAATTATCATGAATAATATGAATTTGATTCATATTATAAGGAGAGTTATCTAAGATAATTAAATGTGATTTAATTGTCAAAGATGTGAATAATATGAATGTGATTCATATTTTTTGAGAACAAGAGAATAGAGATCCAAGATGATTAAATGTGATTTAATTATCATGGATATAAATAATGTGGATAGCAATATCCATGTTAGTCATATATATTATAAATGTGATTTATAATATATAAGAGAGAGCTATTTGTAATTTACATTTGTTAATTAAATGTTGATGTGAATTGGATTCACATTGGACAATTAATTGAAAATGCAATTCACATTTTATTTTGGGTTGTGAATGTGATTGACAATTTTCTAATGGCAAGATCAATATTCACAAAATAATTATGGATTATTTTTGTAGAATAATTTACAACAAGTGTTGTTGTAAATCTTGGAGATTTCCATGGAATAATGTAATCTCATGAGATCTCATGAGATTGCATGAGATTGCATGAGATTGCCACCAAATCCAATATTATGGAAGGAGGCAATCTTCATTCCATAATCTCCATGCTTGATTGATTTAATTTGGAATTAAATCATATTAATTTATGAATATATATTTAATCTAATTAAATTAATTGTTGTTGGTTTTTACCAACACAAATCTTAGCCATTAAAAGAAACACAAGCAATGAGAGCCATTGGATTTGTGTTGTCCATGGATTGAGATCCATGGATCCCAAAATGATATAAAAGGAGAGGCACCCCTTTGCTATTCTTTACACACAAGAGAACATAAGTCTCTCTCTCTCCCTCTTGCTCTCTCTACACGTCTACTCTCTCTCTCCCTCTCATGTGGTTGTCCACCATGGATGCCCTAGAGAGGTTCTCCATCGCTGCACCATCGTCGTTATGTTGCCCGATCATTTGCTCATGGATCTCCGTCTCCATCGGTGTACCTCGCTCGTGAAGAAGACGTCGGATCTCATGTGTCGAGATTAGGAGATCCGCCACTTGGATCATCAACATGGATTGCGAGAAGTACGCGTTCATCCCTGCGCCCACAAGCGTCTCGTCGGATCGGAATTGAGACAGGAGGCCTATTCGTTTAGAGACTCGATCGCAACCACGCTTCAAGAGGTAATACTATTACTTGTTTGTGGTTTAGATGAAACAATCTGAGAAGTGTTCTTGGATCATGTGGTTTCGTCACATAAAAAATTTTGATTTCCGTTGCATAGAACAACTAGTCCGACTAGTCGTTCTTCGTCGTATTCAATACGATGCTCACGCTTCCGTGATGCGCTTGAGGATCTCACCATATCCTTCAGCCAGAACTCCTGGATCAGGTCATCGAAGCTCGTATGTCAGCGATGAGGTTGACGAAGTCAGCTCCGATGGAGCTCCGGCCATTGAAGGGCATTCACCTGTAGATTAGTTCTAACAAGCCTATGCATGCAAGTGAGTAGTGCGCGTGCGTGTGAGTAAAGTGGTGGGGCTTGTGAGTGAAGAGAAGTGGAGCCCTGGTTCTCTTCATCTCTGACTAAGGGTGATGAAGGTGGAGGAGGTGTTCAGATGGTGAAGAAAGGGGGAAGGCGATCATGGAACGTGTGTGTGGATGAACGATGAGAGGCAAAGCCATTGGGGAGATCAGTGAACGATGATGGAGTCGGTGGAAGGCTCATAAAATCAAAGAAATTGAATAAAAATGCAGAGCAGAGATCGTGGAGTGCTTACCTGGGCGGGGATGGAGGCTGCAGTCTATGCTGAGCTCCGAGGGAAGCTCGTGTCATTGCTGGACTCCGGCGACCCCTCAGAGCAGCTCGATGGGGCGGAGCCACTACGGTTCTGGCCTACCATGGCCAGGGGTCATCACCGAGGGCTACCGTCATTGTTGCGCCTCGATCAGCCCTCCCCCTGTCACAGGGAGGAAGAGAGCGGATGGGCAGAGCACCTCGTAAAGGTGGACGATTTTGAAGTGGGGCAGAGATGGATTATTTAATGAGTGACAGTAGCGGATCCGGTGAGTGGGGACGTGGATTGAATGAGGGATATGGAGCATGTGGGGGATAGACGTGGGACGAGTGGTTGGTCGCGAGGGTGAGGGACCATCCGGCTATGTCGTGGGGTAGTTGGTGAGTAGAAAAATGGCAGATGCGGTGGGAAAAATAGGAAGGAGGTGATGGGTGCGTAAGGTGAAAGATGTAGGATAGAGGACCAACCGGAGGAAGGAGACGGGTTTCTGACAGTTGGATCTCGCGATCCAACGGTTGAGAAAGAGGTGAGCTTGAGTGGACCAGATTATATCAATGAGGCGCTTGATTGATGGTTAAGGGGTTAGCCACGTGTCGAGCGGGTAGAGAAGCGCTCATGGATGGTTGTGATGGAATCCAGTGCTCGATCGAAGGGCTGAAGATGCGAGGAATGCATGTGGCCGTGATTTGAGGATTAAAAGTGGATCGAGCGGTTGATAAAGCCGACAGGTGGCGAGTGGAGGGTGGGACGGAAGTGAATGGATGTGTTGAAGTTCGGGCTTTGATCGGACGATGGGGGTCAAAGCGGGATTGGGCGGCGGTGATCAGGAGAGAAGAAGAAGCATCGGACGGTAGAGGGAAAGGGGACACGTGGCGCACAATGGAGTGGGTTGCGTGGCGCAACCAGAAGGCACCACGTGGTCCCAATCAGTTTATTGCGACAAAGATTTGAATAAATGTAGGGGAAAATGATCGAATTTGGAAAAACTCAAAACATGAATGTTGTAGATCTCGATGGAAATGAGGTCAAACTAAGGTAGAAAATATTTATGAGAGCGTTCTTAAGGTTAAAAACACCATGATTTTTAATTTTGCTATTTTTTGTGTTTTTTTATTTATTCAATGACTATGACATTTACATGGTTTTGTCTGATTTTTATTGACACATGTTTAGGCAAGGGGGTTAAAATAGACAAATTAAGATGATGAAACCGAGTTTCATCACCCCCTATACTTAAACTATGCTCGTCCCCAAACATCAAAGAAATGAATGAACTGGATTAATTCCCTTGTGCATGTGCATACAAAATCCGATCCGTTCCAGTCTTATCAAATTTAGAGATCCAAAATCTTAGAGCTCAACCCAGCCTTAATCAAGAGGCATCCAATTCCTCTAGTTATCTAGGCTCTCTCTGGTGTACATATAAACTAAGGATATGGCATTTAGTGTTGACTGTGTTTGCGAGAGTCGAGTCAAAATATCGCCAGTGGTCTTGGTCCAAGAAATTCTCCTAAAGACCCAATCCTCAACACTAGGGAATAAATCAAATTTTGCATTCAGTCCACCATCTCTTTAGTTGTCAGTCTTGAAAGTGTAGATGGAAGGCCAGTGATGGAGGGTATATGATTATGTCATTTCTTATGTTCCTCTCATTGGAACAAGGATTCTCTCTAGTGCCTTATTATGCAACACATATTTTTGGTCTTGATCAGTGTGTCCGTCAAGAGAAGTTGGAGCCGTCTGCACTTGTTTTCCTGGGAATACACTGTGGAGTGTCTTTTTTGAGCACCTATCATACCTTCTACACCCAGACTTGTAGCATTTACGATGTAGAGCCCTTTTTTGGTGCAAGCCCGACTCCTGGTCCTAATAGCGGTGGTCCCAAGTGGACACTTTGAAAAGGTTGGGAGCGCTCGCCTTTGGTGGAAGCTCTTTAATAATTGACTTTGTGGAATGAGAGCTTTTCTTTAACATTTCATTGCTTTGTAGTATTTTTGGCTAGCTCCACTGCTTTTACCAAGAGTTGGCGCACACTGATCAACATTTTTATTTATTTCACACCCTGGCACTTAGGTCAATGTCAAGAGATTAGTATAACAACCAAGTTCTCATACTGGATAAAGATGCTGACACTCAGGTTTCATGAAGCCTTCAAAGATTTTATCCCATCCTCGAGCATCATTAGATCAAGTCCAGACTCGAATCCCCCAGCCCAATCCCTCAAGTGAAGAGTCAACTCATCTCATCGAAACCGCAGTCGTGTATGTGATGTATTGATCATATTCTTATGGTCAGAGATTAAGCATCCAATATAGCATGCAAATCTAGAAACCTAGGGAAATGTGGATTATTAAGTCTAAGACCCTGGTGGTTAAGGTTGTTTAACCTAAAATCTCAAGACCTCATAAATCAAGTTTCCTTAAGCATTTCAGATCCCGGGTGGAAGTGTAGGGTAAGGTTTTTTTTGAAAATTTTAAGATACATCATGACTGCCTAAACTCAATTAAGTAGATGCATCTTCATTCAGCCAGTATGGGTGTAAGTACATGCCAAAGCCCGTTGCTTGAGATGGAGCCTTACGCGATGTCCTCTAAACCACCTACTCTGCTAAGGGCAAACCCTCATTGAACGCGGCTACTTATTTGGGTTATTAGTCACTTCAACTCTTAAAGGATTTTCGGATTTTTCCTCGTTTTTGCGGATGTTGATTAAAGGATAGAATACAAGTTAGACTCAACTTCCTTGAAATCAAAAAGAATTTTCAATACCATGTCACACAAATAAAGATTTTTAAAACATTTTCAAGAATATAGTGTAACATAATATAGAAAGCTTTAGTTCAAAGGATTTTACTTTAGCCAAAAAGTTTTAAATTTTTCAAAATTTTTCAGAATTTAGCTAAAGTACATTTATTGTATATACGGTATACCCCCCTATACTTAAACTTTCCATGTCCTCATAGCACTAGATGATATAAGTCCATAGATCCATTTAAATATAGAAAAATATTCGGGAACTAAGGAGGGCTCCCCCCTATACTTAGGTTAGAAATAACCTATGTATTGAGGCAAGGAAAGATGAGTATAGAAAATAACAGGGACTCGGGTCCCCCCTATACTTAGGCTGAGAATAGCCAAAGTATAAAGATTGAGATTTGATGTGGGGAGAGACCCGAGGTGAACGAAGAAGACGGATGGATATACAAGTGAGTGGATGAATCTTCGGAGATCAATGGAGTATCTAAGGCTCATGGGAGGATGTCGGAGCAAACAAGGCTCAAACAAGCATGCAAAAAACCTTTGATTCACCGACTCACACATGAAACCAATAGGTGTTGGTTTATTATCTTGTCATTTTTATTGTGATTAAAACATTCTATTTTACGTGAAAGAAAATGTCAAGTAGAACCAATTGCATAAACGAGGGTGTTGCTCTCCCAAAACAAGATTTTACTCCATTTTTAGGTTGACTTGCAATTAACAATCCCAATTATTTTGCTTAAGGTAATCACTGAATTAAGGTGAGCACATAAACCAAGCAATCATCGTCTACCGCTCATTCCCATTTTCCATTAACCTAAGTGATTAAGCTGGGAGGGGAAATCGAGAAAAACCATGTAATCGATAAAAACTATGATCTAGCTAAGCGAGAAAACATGCAGTGCCTCGGCAAAAATATGTGAAAACTTGGACTGTTTTCAAAACCAAAATAAGATGTATGCAAGTTGATTAAAAACTGTGCCTAGGACATGCTTCTATTGGCGAGGAAGAACATCTTGTAAATTTGGACAAGTGAGAGATGCTAGTTGCGTCTTTGTTTAAAGTGTGTCCCACCTACGAGCAAGCACGTAAAAAATGAAGGTAAAAGAAGCACGAAGAGCCGCATGACTGGTCCTAGGTCGACACTCAAGTGGGACGAATCCCACACAACCACATATAATTCGTTCATTTACAAGCGCGAGTCGATCGAAGACCGTTGTAAAGACGATTATTACATGAGATTGATATGCAAAATGACATTCTTTTTCGACTTGCTCCAAGAATGGTTTTGCAGCTCCTCGCAGCGGGGAAGCACCTACTCCTCGCCTCCTTGAGCTCCAAGGCCCTGCCACAAAAACAAATGTTAGACATCAATCGAAAAGAAAATTTTTTTATGATGCAAGACAAATGAACAAATTGACCTACATCAAAGAAACACTTAATTAAATAAATAAAATCCAAACAGGACAAAAGATGAGTCGTGTCGTCGACAACGGTGCCATTTGACGAGCCGAAAATTGAGCCCTTTAATAGTGTAAAGTTAACACTTAGATTGTCATTATAGACGGGCTAAATTTGGTCCGTTAAAAACCATCTAATTGATATGTTAATAAAATCAAATGGTTGTATTTATATTTTTACTTAGGCAAGCCCAAGGTCGAAGTCAAGGACACGAGCCTCTCTTGTAATATTTGGACTTAAATTAATTTTTACTGAGTGTTAGATTAGTAAGTGTAGGTCGATGAATGCATGATTACAGAATAATATGCACTGTCTAATCATGAAACATGCATTTTTTATTTGATTTTAATCATGCAAATAGATGCAATTAAATGCAATGCAAATATACCCTAAATCAGAATAAAATGATGAGCAATTTAAAATTGAGTTAATTTCGGGTTCAATTTAAGTAACAAACTTGATGGATAAATTAATCAAGGCATAAGCATAAGAAATAATATACAATTTGCTATTACAATAATACATCAAAACCACAGTGTCCAAAACAAGAAATGAATATGCCATTAAAACGTTCATCAAGCAAACTTTGAAATAAATCTAAAATCGACTAAAATAGAGATACGATGCTCAAGGTATGCATAAAAGAAGACAAGGGCATAACTGTTAGAAAACATGAAAGATAACTAACAAACAGGTACCTGAAAAGGACTAAAATGTAAATAAAATAAATTTTGGGACCTTCCTTGCAAATAACCCACACGTGTGGGGTATTTTTGCAATTATTAAAACTTGTGAGGGTATAGATGCAAAATACCATAGGCGCGCGTGGCACGTGAACCGGGACTTGGATGCAATTTGAAGAAGATGGTTGGGCCTCCCTATAATTTTCCCAGATGGCACATGACATGCACGTGCGATCTTGGCTCGGTGAAGAAGCAGGCTCGATAGAGGCTCGGAACAGCTTTGACTAGAGGCTTGGGCTCGGAAGAGGCTCGGGGAACCCGAGCCTGTAAGTCCGGCGCTGAGGCTCGGTGCTGAAACGTGGCCTGATGTGGACCATCCGATCATGGAGATCGGATGGCTATTGTACGCTCCTGGAGAAGTGACGCGGCCCTTTGTAGGTCCTCTGATCTTGCCCATCGGACGGAGCTTGTACTTCATGTTCTTCATTTCCGCCGCCTCCTACTGCGGAATAGGATACGATCCGCCGATGCTCGTCTAGCTCCACCTCCCTCTTCACCTTCTTCTGTTGGTCTATGATGACATCTGGAGATGTAGAGTCCATCGCTGAAGCTCGGAGAAGGAGCTAGAACTCCTGGATCAGGTCATCGAAGCTCGCATCTCGGCGATGAGGTTGATGAAGTCAGCTCCGATGGAGCTCCGACCATTGAAGGGCATTCTCCTGCAGACTAGTTCCAACAAGCCTATGCATGCAGGTGAGTAGTGTGTGTGCGTGTGAGTGAAGTGGTGGGGCTTGCGAACGAAGAGAAGTGGAGCCACGGTGCTATTCATCTCTGGCGAAGGGTGATGAAGGTGGAGGAGGTGTTCATATGGTTAAGAAAGGGGGAAGGCAATCATGGAACGTGCGCGTGGATGAATGTTGAGCGGTGCAGCCATTGGGGCGATCAGTGAATGATGATGGAGTTGGTGGAAGGCTCATAAAATCAAAGAAATTGAATAAAAATGAATAGCAGAGATCGGAGAGTGCATACTTGGGCGGGGATGAGGCTGCGGTTTATGTTGAGCTCCGAGGGGTGCTCGGGTCATCGTTGGACTCCGACGACTCCTTGGAACAGCTTGGCGGGTCGGAGCCACCGTGGTCCTGGCCTACCATGGCAAGGGGTCATCACCGGGGCCTACCGTCGTTGTTGCGCCTCGATCAGCCCTCCCCCTATCACAGGGAGGAAGAGAGGGTCTGGGTAGAGCCCCTCATAAAGGTGGATGATTTTGATGTGGGGCGGAGATGGCTTATTTAATGAGTGAGAGTAGCGGATCCGATGAGTGGGGACATGGATTGAATGAGGGATATGGAGCATGTGGGGGATAGACGTGGGACGAGGGGTTGGTCACGAGGATGAGGGACCATCCGGCTCCGTCGTGGGGTAGTTGGTGAGTATAAAAAAGGCAGATGCGGTGGGAAAAATAGGAAGGGGATGATGGGTGCGCGAGGTGAAAGACGTGGGATAGAGGGCCAGCCAGAGGAAGGAGACGGGTTTCTGACCGTTGGATCTCACGATCCAACGGTTGAGAAAGAGGTGCGCTTGAGTGGTCTAGATTATATCAATGACACGCTTGATCGATGGTTAAGGGGTTAGCCATGTGTCGAGCGGATAGAGAGGTGCTCATGGAATGTTGTGATGGAATCCAGTGCTCGATCGAAGGGCTGAAGATGCGAGGAATGCATGCGGCCGTGATTTGAGGATTAAAAGTGGATCGAGTGGTTGATAAAGCCAGCACGTGGTGATTGGAGGGTGAGGAGGAAGTGAATGGATGTGATGAAGTTTGGGCTTTGATCGGACGGCGGGGGTTAAAGCAGGATTGGGCGATGGTGATTAGGAGAGAAGAAGAAGCATCGTACGGCAGAGGGAAAGGGACGTGTGGCACGCAATGGAGCAATCAGAAGGTGCCACATGGCCCAATCAGTTTATTGCGATAAATATTTGAAGAGATGAAGGGGGAAATGACCGAATTTGGAAAATATCAAAACATGAAAGTTGTAGATCTCGATGAGATCTACAAGTTTCATGTTAACCAAAAATGAAGATGAGGTAAAACAAAGGTATAAAATATTTTTGAGAGCACTCTTAAGGTTAAAAACACCATGATTTTTAATTTTGCTAATTTTTGTGTTTTTTTAATTTATTCAATGACTATGATATTTACATGATTTTATTGACAAATGTTTAGGAAAGGGGGTTAAAATAGGCAAATTAAGATGATGAAACCGAGTTTCATCACTCCTCCACCGTGAAGGCGGTGGAGATGCATCAAGTGATCAGAGGTTACGAAGGATCGAGGGGATGGTCGAAGTGGTACGCGTGAATGAGGGTGGCATGAGGAAGTTCGAACGATGTTTAATGGAGGGTGAACGGGCTCTGAAATCCTAATTAATTAAGATAAATTTGATGGAAAAGCAAAAGGAGATCGGAGATGCTTCCCTGGGCTACAGCAGAGCGAATGGCTTGTGCTTGGGGTTCAAAGTGAACTCTAGGTCTTCGTTGGACTTCATCAGCTGGTTGGAGCAGCTCGAACAGAGGCGGAGCTCCGCGAGCAGCTACAAAAGCTACGGGTCTCACCAGGGGAAGAAGGTCGTCTTGGCACCTGCAATCGAACCTCCCTCTGTCATGAGGTGGTAGAATGGGGCTGGGCCTCACCCCTCGTAAAGGTGGAACAGTTTGAAGGCAGCCGGAGACAGGGTATTTAATGGGTGGAGGTTGCGGTTCCGGTGGAGGAAGGAGTGGGTTGCGTGGGGAATATGGAGCAAGAGAGGGAACGATATGGTGAATGTGGGACCCACGAGGATGATGGAAGATGGAGATTCGTCGTGGGATGGTTGGCGAGACGATGGGGGTGTCAAGGCGGTGGAAAGAATGGAAAGGGGGTGAGTAGTGTGCAAGGTGGGCTACGTGGGCGAGGGAGTAGCGAGAGGTAGATGTCAGCGCCCAACCATTGGATCAAGCGATCCAATGGTTAGGAGAGGGCCACGAACGAGGGTCCTGATTACATCGATGGATGGTGGATCGAAAGGCGCATGGAGTGCCACGTGGCGAGTTGAGAGGAAGGCAGGGGCGGACTGATGAGATGAAAAATAGGATTGGATCGGATGGTCGATGATCCTAGCGAGAGCTGATGGCGGGGATTGAGGGTCCTAGAGAAGATCGGGCGGTGGAGAATGCGATGCGTGGCGAGCTGAGAGCGATGCGCTGGCGGACGGCTGTAATGCAGTCTTGATCTTGATAGAAGGGTGAGGATGGGTTGCGGGAACCAATGACCATAATTGAAGAGGCGGTAGGCGATCAAACATTGGCGGATGGAAGCGTGTGGCACGCGATGAGCGGGGCCACGTGGCTCAACCAGAAAGAGCCACGTGGCCCAATCAGATTATTCAGAAGAAGAAGATGAAATATGAGGGAGAAGGAGGCCGAATTTGGAAAAACTCAAAACATGAAAGTTGTTATAGATCTCGATGAGATCTACAAGTTTCATGTTGACCAAAAACAGAGATGAGGTCAAAGAGAGGAAGAAATATTTTAGTGAGTGTTTTTAAGGGTATAAAAACACTACAATTTTTAGTTTTGCAATTTTTATATTTTTAATTTATTCCATGACTATGATATATACAATGATTTATCTGGTTATTATTGACACATAGTCTAATCTAGGGGGTTAATAACCGCTAATTATGACAATGAAACAGGGTTTCATCACCAACACATCCCAGAACATCATAAATTGTTTCTATTTTTTAGTATAAGACAACAGAGAAATTTTAAGAAGTTGTTAAAAATCTATTCAAAACTTTAGTGTAGGCTACGATTAGCATACTTCTAACAAAAATATTTCCATGAAGGTTAATTGTTACACGGAGATAAGAGAATATATTAAGATATCAACAATATTATTGCTTGACCTAAAACACTAAAAATTGATATTTTTGAGCCATCACATGTTCATTTAATTCTCAATACAAGTCATTTAAGATTTCCATCTATATACCTAAGGTTCATTGAACTTTAAATGAGTTATTAGTAATGTGTATATAAGTCCTTGAGATACGAGACTATTGACATGGACAGGAGAATCACCCGATCAAAAAAGACAACAGGAAAAATTCACCAGAAGTTTGGATGCAAAGGGGAGAAAATAAGGCCCAATGCAACACCGCTTTTCCCTCAACTATATATTAATATTTTGGCCTAAGGACAACAACCCCTAGTCCATAAGGGACCCTTGCCTAATGGATCATCAACTATTAGTTCTTAACGGCCCTTCGATCGAGATTAAGCTTATAGCAACCCACGAGCACGCATAAATGGCCTCTGTTGGACACACTGGTTGAATGTGAGGTAATCAAGTGCTTTGATTGTATCGATCAAACTCTCCTACTAGTGACATTTCAGCAACGACTTGGCTCAAGCTACCAAGGATAGTCTGACTTGTGGGAAGGTTCAAGCAGAGAAAGTTGAGAATGTTCAGGGGAATAAATGGAAGCAGTTAAAGTGTTTAGAAAATAAGTACATTGAATTTAAGAAAGGAGAATTCTTCTTTACAAGAATTTTGAGCATGCTAAAAAAAGATGCATCAAATTTAAGAAATAGCTTGCGAGGAAAGGAAAACATCAGTGTTATGCTTGACACTAATATAATTTAATTGATGACACTTCTAATACTTGGTGGGTTTACTCTACTATTTTGATGAATAACCATTCATCTACCTTCATTTTTCCATTTTGTCATTAAATCCCTAGTAACATACATGTAAATACCACTAATTTGCATGAATTAAAATGTAGCATTCATATGTAATTATTGTGTAAATATATGTATTTAAACCCAGAATACAAGAATAAGGAAAGAAAATGAAAATAATGGAAGTCGAAGATATTGACTAGTCCTAAACCCCGAGACCAACAAATATTGATACTGTATAAAAATGCACAGAAACCTTAATTCTTTTATGCACAATATACTGTATAAATAGAATAATATTATACTATTTAATTCTTTATTATACACACCTCAAACAATAAAATTTTTAATGCAAAACTTATACACAATAATGTATAGAAAATAATAAAATTATTAGCAAAATAAATCATGCATAGTGCACATGGTATACATAGATGAAAACACCATAGATTGAACTTCATTGGTCAATATCTTCTCCATATGAACTCAAATTGAACAAACTTACCTCTATTGTATTTCAAATTAAATTATCTATCAAATTAAGTGGTTTCATCAAAATGGAGCTAAGATGCAAAAGCCGTCTTTTAGGGGTATTATCGTACCAGTGCATCTGTATATATAACCAAATATTTTATTCCTTATATTTTTACTCTCTTTGTATTCTTGAATTAATGTATATATTATACAATACATACTAAAAATATAAACATAAATTAAAAAAAATAAAAATACCAAAATAAATAATAAAGTTAATTACATAGGTAAAATATACTTATAATTTATACACATTTAATTATTTATACATATAAATAAAGTTATAAAAATATCATAAAATATTTAAATGCATATTAAATAATGCTATAAATATATATAAATATAAATATAATATTATGTATAAAAATATAAAGTATAATATAATATACAAAATATATACAAGTATATATTAACATGTAAATTTTATTACCTAATAAATAAGGTTGTAAAAATAAATAAAAATAACCCTAAAATAGTTTATAAATAATAATGTTTTTCATGTTTTAAGTATTTTTAAGTAAAACTATTTACTGTTTTATTTTTAATTTTCTTCATGTTTTATTTTCTGTTTTGTCTTTAGTTTCTGACGTGGACTTGGGTGTGTGAGGAATAGTCAACACCTCCCCTGCACGGTCAACTAGCCTTCCGTGCATGTCAGAAACCCGAGCCCTCCATCTTCTCTGATTTCTCACACCTCCTCCACTTCTTTTTTTACCTTGATTTCTTCATCAAACATGTGCACCTCACCAACATCCATTCCATTATGCATATAGTTCATGCCTACCACCTTCACTTCGCGCACAAATCGGGTTCCAAGTTCCCCCTCGTTATGTTTATAAAAATAAACCCTCCACCTTCCTTTCACTTTCTGGTCCTTTTTCATCCATTGTAACCCCATGAATCCCTAGCTGGCGTGGACCCTAGTGACAGGAGGAGTTCCCCCGACGGTTCTACAACATGAAGAAGGTGGTTGAAGGTCGATCTCATTCACCGAAGTTCGCTTCCAGCGACGTCTCTTCTCCTTGGTCTCTGACCAGGTATGAGAAGCTAGATTGGGTTAATTAGGTCGCATTTTTATTCTTTAGCATAGCTTAGCATTTATTTAATGATGATTTCATCTAGTTTTCATTAAAACATCAAATCATAATTTGCTGAAGCTTAGAGCTCCGTCCACCATTTCACCATGAATATCCCCATGTTTCAACCACCCAACACCCCCATCAGATCCCCCTCATATTATACACATCGGCATCCATCCAAATCCCCATGATCTTGCATAGATCAGTTCACTAGATCCTCCACCGCACCTTCAGCGAAAAGCAACCAATCGCCCCATTTTTTCTTGTTATTTAGATTTAAATCAGGTAGAGGATATTCACCCTTGATACCCCTTTTGCTTTCGACTGGTTGGAGCTCCGGAGACACACTTGGTGAGGAGAATCAAGTACACCTTTGTATCCCATATGGTTGGATGAAGAGAAGACCTCCAGGACTCCTTCACGAGGCCTGGGACCTAGATGAGACCACCTACAGATGCGGAGGGCTCGCAGGAAGGTGTGGAGCCACTCATGATCAAGAGATACAACAAGGAGGAGGAGGAGGAGGACTCAAAGATCAAACTCGGCAGGGAAGAAGTTCCCCCATGTTCTGATGAGCATCCTAAAGCCGTTGGATCAAGAGTCAGGCCCAGATCTAATATAGACTCTTGATTAATCACGAAACGATGTACCCCATCAGCCACCAGATCTTAAATGGAGACATGTAGAGCGACCAAAGCCACTCGATCCAGAGCATGCGGCCACCTAGGGAATATTGCATCGACACTCTATGCTATTTTGTATGTATTCTTTAAAACTGTAAATATTATATGCAATGTAAAATAATTTGGTTTATTTACAACTAGACCACATAATTTTTGTGTATTTGTTATTAAGTCGAGTCCAGCTCACATCTTGTGTAGTCCCACGTAAAGTGTTGGGTTATTTGCATTTTATATCCTGAATTTTAAGGGTGTATTATTAAATGAGGTTTTGTTTTTAAAATATGTGTCCATGTCCTTCTACATTATATAATTTATTTTTTGTTATATCATGTTTATTAAAATATCTTTATACCAAAAAATATGGGAAACTTAGGATAGATGCATGGAACCATGCTTGATCATGCATGAAATTTTATTTAGAACTTAAACCTATTTTTCCTATTTTTAAAATATTAAAACATACCTTTATTCAATGGTTAGCTATTAAAAATCCATAAAAATCCGAAAATACTAGAAAAATTCCAAAAAATATATATTATCTATATTATTTTTAACTCTACTACATATCCAGAAACAAATAAAAATACAAAATATAGAACATAAAAGTCACAAAATCCTAAAGAACTTATAAAAATAGAAATATATATATTACAAAATATATCTTTGTGCTTCTGAATTTTCTTTATTATAAATATTATATATTAAAATTATTTTGGATTAAGTTTATACTTATAAATAGTTACTAAACCTAAATAATGTCATAGATTTAATATGTTCACTATTTTGATATATTTTCAACTTTAAAAATTCAAAAAAATATAAAAATAACCTAAAATTACCCCCAAAAAAATATAAAAATATACAAAAATATTTTATTTCCTATATTTTGATTATATTTTAACTTATTTAAAGATATAAAAGTCTATATTATATATAATATATATTACTTATATATAAGATATAATATCTATATTTATATATTAATACTTATCTTATTTTAAAAATTAAAATAAAATAAAATTTCATTAAATTTAAAATTATATTAAAAATAGAAAACTGTTAAAATCTATGAAATTAAATACAATTAAAAACCCACATATAATTTCAAAACTAAATTATTAGATGGTGGAGTTACTGATGCTCTACTTTATTTGGAAAATTACATGCATTCATATGTTCAAAAAATAAATGTCTACTTTATTTGGAAAATATCTTTTATGTACTCAAGTTCTCTAGAAATTTGATATTTATATCTAGATTTTGTAAACTTGGATACAATTTCTTAAAAATATTTTTTTCTCAAAATGTTTAAGGATGATAAGTTGATTGGCATGGGTGTCTTAGTGGATGATTTGTACAAAATGTATTTTTTATTCACATTTTGAATCATATCCTTGCTTGAAATTTTATTTATAAAAAATTAAAAACATAATTATGATAGGTAATTTATGCTTTTGCATAAAAAATTAAGTCACATCTTCATAAAAAGAATTAGAGGTTAATATATGATGGTGTTACTGATGCTCTATATTGCATTATTCAAGTGTTTGAGTGGAATGTATTAAAGGTGAAAAAAACAACAAACGTGCTAAATGATTAAGGAGAAGCACCAATTATATAGAGATTATATATATTAACATATGTTGTATACTTTATACATAGTGCTTTGATGTTAAAAAATACTTCATCACAATTATTGGTGATTTCTCAAATTATGAGTATATTTATATGTTATTTGAAAATTCATAAGTTTTTAATTGCTTCAAGGATTACCTAATGAAGGTAGAGAAGAAACTTTTAAACAAAATTGAAATCGGAGATCATATAGAGGTGGTGAGCCATTGTAGGTGTATAGAAGGTGATGAATCTCTGATTTATCATCACATCTTTAATTTATTATCCTTCTATATTAGATATTCCAATAAAATATAACCCTAATTAAGTAATTTTAAAAGCTTACCCCTTATTAATAACTAACCCTAATTATTTTATAAAACTAGCACTCTTTTATTTTGATTTTATTAAAAAATTCAAAAAACAGAGATAATTATTGTATATATGTTGTCTTTTATATAAATGATAAAACCCTAAATTAAAATTATAAAAAATCACAAAGAAATTAAAAGAGGCATTTTTATTCATTAAAAATACTTCCAAAAATCCTTCTTTGTGTATTTGTCCATTTTTTCTATTTTGTCCAACATGAAACGTGTAGATCTCATTGACAACTTTCATGTTTTAACTTTTTTTGTAATTCGATATGTAAGTGTTTATTTTTTCCCTTTTTCTTTTTTTCTAATATTCTTGTTGGGCCACGTAGCACCCTAAGGCCACCCACGGTGCTCGTTCTCCTTCTGCCACCCGCTCTTCTCCCCTGCCTTCGATTAGATCTTGATGGATCTGATCTGACCCGTCCACACCTACCTCATTCCCGATAATTCGATCGCATCACTTGATCTGATCTAGATCTCACGATCGCACCTCCTCCTGCATCGTTGAATCGGAAAATCCAAAGGCACCCGCATCATCTTCGCTGCCATGTAACCGTCTCCACCTTGATGCGCCTCTTCCTTCTTCCATTTTCCTTTATCTCCCTATGTCGCCTATCCACTTACCAATCCCTCTCCCACGTAACATGCATATCCCTCTACCTAACGTAACCCTAAGACCACTCCAATCATCCCCTGTCACATAATGATGACGGTTACAATCATGATGACATATCTTCACAGGCCAAGGATGAGCCTCGATCCTCTTTCATATGACTCGAGGAGTGGAGGATCGAGGGGACAAAGACTCCTCTGAACCCAAGTGTCAACCCATGGTCGAGCTGACCATAACATAATGACTCAATCATCATTTGAGCTCCGTGTCTCAACTGAGCACGATGAGTTATGACCCGAGGCCTCGCCGGCTTAGCCCAAGCCCCGCTCCACCTCGCCTCCTCCTTAGATCCTCCAAGTAAACTTGCTTCTTCTTTCTTCCTTTTTTCTCCTTTTTAATTGCATGTACACTCACCATCTCACACTCCATTGATCGATCTCCGAGTTTCACCGAACACCCCCCCATCTTCACGCACCCCTCCATTCACCATTTCCCCTCCATCATACTGTTCTCTGCCCCAGGCATTCTCCTCCCCTTTGGCGGAAGAGAACACACTAAGGGCTCTACCTGCTCTACTCGTTGACCCTCCATTCATCTCAACACACATTATGCTTTCTTCGGTTATCCCAGTTAACCCTTATGCAGGTCTGAAATCCTCAATGATGACTTCAAGCAAAGCTCAGTTCCAAAGCTTCGCCTCTGGCGAGCAGACGTCAATGGCCACTTCCAGGAGATTTTATGCCTCCTCCTCCTCCCTCTGATCTTCATCACCAGCCATCCAGGAGTCCTCCTAGATCTTTAGTGTGCCGAAGGAGCAAGATGGAGCTCCTGGCATTTCGTCGGAGCTCCAATTGCATCGCCAATACACAATGGAGAAAGAGGAGCCTGCCACTACATGTGGCGTTGAATGGTGCCCCTCCTACATCCATCCAATGGTTGTGGAGCTGCTATGTCATCACTCCAGAGCATAGAGGCTTGGTGAGACCGATCGTCGCCTGAAGCACCTCAAGTCGCCACCATCTAAGCCTTCACCCATGTGTTGGGCATGTAATGGCTTGGGAAAATTGCATCCAAGCCTCCAAGTCTTCTCCATAATTGCAAGGTCCTCCCCAGGCGTATGTGCCTCACGTGATATGCTTGGAAAAATTGCATCGAGGCCCCGTTGGCTTTATGTAATTACAACAATGCCCCTGATGAGACCAATTTGCAACTTTTATTTATTTATTTTGCATATTTTCTTTGTAATTATGCCCCTAGACCTTTTTGCTTATAACTTGAGCATATGGACTCATTTTTCAGTGATTTCAATTTCATTTTGTTGCTTATTTGGTACTCTACATGATGGTGTTAACTGATTTAACACATAAGAAAAATTGCTAAATTCAAATTTTATTGTGTCTCTTTCTTATTCATTAAAATGTTGTCAATTGAACTCGGATTTGTGCATCAATGGATCATGGAATAGAATTCTTTGGAATTTCTTATCTTATTGATCACTCAGGGGCATACTTGTACATGTGTGTATGCTTGCATGGCATGGCATATTGTGACATCTATTCTTGTATAAAACCAAATAAAAATTACATATAATTCATTCACCATATTTTTGCATCACTTTGTGCATTGTCTGCATTGATGACCTTGGTTGAAATAATTTATCGTTTAATACAAATGTTAGAACCTGATTAATCATAGAGATAGTTTGTGTCCTAGAGTCAACCTTGGGACTTGCTCAAGTTAAATAAACACTAAATCACACCTTGATCAACTTATTTATTTGTGCATGTGTAGTTGTTTTGATTAATCTCTAATTGTACGACTACAACAATTCAGCATTATCAATGAGGGAAATTTTGAGGTCATCGGAAGGATAGCAAAAGCTTGAACCATTTATGAATTTTAAATGTCATGTGAACCATATCAAAACGATGTTAGAAAAATATGAAATTGCATGCTTGTGTATGCGGTTCAAAGTATGATTATTAACTCTCCATTACCACTTTTTTGAATGAAACCTTAAGTAAATCTATGTGTATATTAAATAGAGTTCCAATGATAGTAGTTTTATCCACTCCATTTGACCTTAAGAATGGAGGAAACCAAGGATGGAACATGTGTGCAATTGGGGGGTCTCAAGAGGAATTCGAATCTACCAATCACATGAGAAAAAATTGGATATGGAGACTACTAGTGGATACATCATTGGCTATCTAGATTAATCCGAAGATTATAGATATATTGTCCATATTGGGAACCGAATATCATAAAATCAAAGAGTAAGTGGGAACAAGAAAGAACTTAATCATATAGTACTTGATGAGTTATCATACCTTATTGTGCCACAAAAAAGAGAGGACAAAATTGTTCTACAAGATATCTTGTTTGACATGCAACATCCTGAGATCACTATTCCACAACCATTAAATATTCATTTAAATAAAATCAATGGTAAATCCTCGGTTACCTCAAATCAAGTTGACATTAGACTAAATGTTCAAGAAGGTGTTGTCACAATTCACAACTCACAACTATATGAGGTTAGGTAATAAAATCTACAATCTTTTCATATTTTCGGTCATACTTACAAGATTGTTATTACAACATGAGAATTCCAAAGGACCCAATATTATTTTCATAAGCATTGAACGGAATTATTTCTACTAAATGGTATAACTTCATGAGGGAGGACATGGATTCTATGAATGTAAATCAAATATGGAACTTGGTTGAACTAACTATAGGAGTGAAATCTATTGGTTGCAAATGAGTTTTTAAAACTAAGAAATACCTATTAGATAACATTGAGGGATATAAAACTGGACTTGTGGCTGAAGGTTTCACTCAAAAGGAGGGTATAGATTACATAAGACTTCCGCTCCTATATCCAAGAAAAGACTCATCGCAAGTTATCATGGCATCAATATGTCATTTTAATTTGGAGTTACATCAAATGGATGTGAGAATGACCCTTTCTAATAGAGAGTTGCATGTGTATGTTTATAAGAGACAACCTGAGGGATTTGTTTTAAATAATGGCAAGCATTTGGTTTGCTAATTAAGGAAAAATCTCTCTCTCTCTCTATATATATATATATGGACTAAAACGGGCATCTCAACAATGGTGCATTAAGCTCAATAAAAGAATGACTTCATTTGATTTTTTGAGACTATTGTTGATAACAACATCTCTCTTAAGACGAGAGTCGATATATTTATAATTTATCTATAAATAATATATTGCTTGTTTGTAATGACCTCGTGATTTTTCGTGATATAATGATATTTCTTTCTAATAATTTTATAATGAAATATATAAGTATTGCTAGATATGTCATCAACATAGAATTTCAAAAAGGCATGTCTCATAGAGTACTTATATTGTCTCAAAATGCATATATTGAAAAAGTATCAGAGATATTTGGCATAAAAATTGTTCTCCTAGCCTAACACCCATAGGAAAGGAATATAAGATTTTTTTCATTCAAATGTCTCAAAAATAAATTGGAAAAGGAATGGATAAAGGATGTTTCATATGCATCTTGTTGGACATGTGAGCCCACGGCGAGCCATTATGCAATAAATGTTATTGCAAATATCATTCCCTGATCTGAAATGAAGAATAAATAATTTGCATAATAGGTCCCTCTGTACAATTAGGGTTATGTACCATGGCTATCTTAATGATCATACAGCTGTTGATTCAATTATTGAATCATAGAGGCTGGTGCTTGGATGAATATCTAAAGAGTTAGATTGAGGACTCATCAAGCACCGTCAAATGATTGTTAAGATGTGATCTCCAGCCTGAGTAGAAGATGGCAATCCTTTCTCACATAGGCTGATATCTGACCGACCTCTTGATGTAGGTCCTCTGCATAGGAATAGAGATTCGGAGGTGTCAGATTAGTTAGGTCAATGGGTTGACTTAACGAGATCGAGATAACCTAAGTCCTATGCTGAATGCTGTCACAACATAGGCACGCATCCTCTGACCGGAGACAGATGTGTTACTATATGTCTGAGTGTGTACATTTGGCAGACCAATAGGTTGATGACCTAACCAAGGTCTATACACTGGCGCGCTGGTGTGCATGTAAGGGTATATGAGTAATACAATCTCTCAAAGGGATCATACAGGTTCACTACTGAACCGGAAGACATGAGCTCACTCATGAGATATTGGGAAGAATCAAATTCCATGCACGGTCGTCTCGCTTTGGAAGCTTGACTGAATTTGTAGGTTTGATATATACTTTTGGAAAGTATATGATCAAGACCTAGGTATGATATATGCTTTTGGAAAGTATATGATCGATACCAAATCCCAATGATCAAATGAGAAACTTGGTGATCAAACCCTGAAGAAGACAGAGTAAAATAGATCTTGATCTTCGGGTTGACCATGGGTCTTCCAGTATGCAGGATGTACAGGTATTGGGAATATCTGAAGGGTGATGTGATCATAAACGATTGTATATCCATGACGCTTCCATTCCGAGGGAGTGATGAAACAGGTCTGGATTTTAGTGACTCCTTTCAGTAGAGAAGTGATCTGGTCTTAGTCCAAGTGTTGGACATTGGTCTGAATGAGATTCAGATTCAATGAGAAGATTGGATTTGCGGTCTTGATTTAATCAAGCATCTGTGGGAGGTTCGTAAGATCTGGATTTGAGATAAGATCTCAATATCCAAGTCACTATACGTGGAATAATACAATCGCCCTGTCCTTATCTCCAAGTATCCGCGGAGAAAGCACATTATTCATGAAAGGGTTCAAGAATAATTCTTTTGTTGAAATATCCAAGCAAGGACTTGATGATTAAATAAGATTTAATTATCAAGTTTGATATGAATATAATTCATATTGTGAAAATGATTATCTAAGATAATTAAATGGGATTTAATTATCAAGGATTAAGAGAATGTGGATAACACTATCCATGATGTATGTGTATTATAAATATGATTTATAATATACATATATAAGAGAGAGAATTTATGTGAATAGCATTTGTTAATTAATAATGTTGATTGGATTCACATTTATTAATTAATTGGAAACGCAATTTACTAACTGGTTTGGGTTGTGAATATGATTCACATAATATTCAATGGCATGATTGAAATATTCACAAATTAATTGGGAATTAATTTGGTGAATATTTTTGTGAATACAAAATTAATTAAGGAATAATAAGATAAATAAAAAGGAGCCAAAATTGACCACCATTCATAGGTGGCGTCACCCATGA
The DNA here is from genome assembly GCA_037367405.1 of Ottelia alismoides. Taxonomy (NCBI): domain Eukaryota; kingdom Viridiplantae; phylum Streptophyta; class Magnoliopsida; order Alismatales; family Hydrocharitaceae; genus Ottelia; species Ottelia alismoides. The sequence continues at coordinate 183,757 of JAZKJV010002784.1, forward strand.
ATTGTTCATGGGTGACGCCCCCCAATTTTAGGGAGGTTGGCTGACTCCATTTTATTTATCACATTATCTCTTAATTAGTTAATGTTAAATTAAATTATGTTGATAATGTTGCAACATTTTTTAATTTAAATTAATGTTGTTGGTTTTAACCAACAACAATCATAGCCATTGATTTAGCATGGACCAAGCATAGCCCTTGGATCCATGTGTCCCATGGATTGAGATCCATTGGATCCTAAACTAGTATAAAAGGAGGGCTAGGGTAGCCTTTCCAAGTTACAACATCATCTAGAGTTGTAGAAGACTACTACTCTCTCTCTCTCATTCTCGTGTGGGCTCTCTCTCAATATCCAAGTGGTTGTCCACTTTGCATATTGAAGAGGAGAGCATCTTGCTTCGCCTTCGACGCTTGGATCTTCATCAAGGATTGCGGGAAGGACGCGACTCATCATCATGCCCGCAAGTGCGTTCTTCGTGGGTTGGACTTCAGACAGGAGGATCTCTACTTTGGGATCTCACGATCACAACCACGCTTCAAGAGGTATTCCTTCTACTTGTGGTTAGATGAAACGATCCGAGAAGTGTTCTCGTGATCATGTGGTTTCATCTTTAGTTTAAAAAATTTTAATTTCCGCTGCATCTAGCGACTAGTGCGACTAGTTGCCGCGATGCATACGATGCGATCGATACGCTTCCGTGATGCGCTTGAGGATTCACAATATCCTTCACATCTATCATTGAGAGTCTAATCTATGCAAACATGCACTAGGCCAAACATATGCTATGCAATTTGAATGTGGACATGTAGTTAGGTAATACAAGCATGGGTCATTGGATAGCACCCAAAAAAGGTTTTGTGCTATTGAAATGAGCTAACGACTTTATGCTAGTCTACTAGTACTTAGATACCGTGGAAGTCATTGGCTGTTCAGATTCGGATTTCGCGGGTAATAAGGAGGATATAAAGTCTTTCTTCGAATACATTTTTTAAAGTGTTTGAGGTGATATTTATTAGAGAAGTTTGAAACAATCACTAGTCACATCGAGTACCATGAAACTTGAGTTTGTGGTATGTCATGAGACTACAACACAAGCTCTCTATCTAAAGAATTTATGATTGGACCTAAGATATCATATTCAATCTCAAGACTATTAAAGATTCATTGTTTAATTTTACATCCAAACTTTTTACTAGAAACCATGCATGTATACATTATAGATTCAGAATCGTCATTAAGTATCGTGTTGTTAAAGAGAAAGTAAAGTTCTCGAATATTGATTGAACTCGTAGAAGTAAGTACATGACTGCACATCTATGATGAAAGGATTGTTGCCTACTTTATTCATTAATCATGTAATAGAAATTAACATATATAGCACCTTGTAATAGTATCAATACATTCATATATGTACACTTTTAAGTTCTGCTAAGATGATCTATTTATTTTGTCATTTGTTATTTTCCGGTAGTATATTTTTAACTCAAAGACATAATATCACGATCAACGCGGATACTTGGATATTAACACATGATGTTTTGTTAGGTTAAGAAAGCCATTAGTAGTGTGATGCTTGGAAGGTCGTATCTTCTTAAAAGTATTTTCCACCAAGATTTGTATTAATTAAACAAGACTCAACAAATAAAAAGCAACAACCAATTGGTAGAATTTTGGAACTTCCATTATATGTAACTTCAATCAATGCAAATGTTATGATTGCATGTTAGAATTGCTCTCTACTAGTGGAAATATTAGAGATGTCTTATTATATGCTCTAGGATTCTCTTTATACAGAGAGGAATTTGTAGAGATAGAAGGAGGGTGCCTTTTAGGATACATAAAAAAGGAAATGAACAGTTGGCATATTACATATTAGTTTGAAATCTCTATTACTATAACCCACGTGCTAGAGTATATATGTCTATCATGCTTGGATTGGATAAATATTTTTGGAATGGTCTCCTAACGAGTGTTTTAGTGATTACATCAGGCGCATGTTATGTTGAACTGACATGGGGAGTAGAAATGAAGCCCTTCTATACCATATTCCTATTTTAATGTAAATATACTTCAATAGAGTTGTTTCATTCATGAACACATGATTCATGATTATCAAAAAAGATGCATGAGAAGAGGCACCCCAATCCTTGGATCACTTAGGACCAACCCAACTCACAACATCTTAGTGCTAACATGAGTCATGTCTTTGTACTCTTCTCGATCTAGCCACAACTATATACTTCTTGATTTTCCCAAAGACGAGAGAGCCACAACTGAACATGGCAAAACTAGCCATCGACTTTCTGTCTTTAGGACAGCCAACATAGCCTAAATCTTCACTACTTGTTATGCTAAGGGATGTCCTCTTGTCGAAGAGCAACCCTCTACCAAGAGAGGACTTCATGTATCTGAGAATCAATGTGACGAATGTAGGATTGTCATGGCTTCTCCATGAACATGGTGATTTTTCTCACTACGAAGGAGATATCAGGTCTCGTGATGGTTATATGAATAAGCTTCCCAAAATCTAGTTGTATACCCTCTTGTAAACCTGTTCTTTGTCATCATCATAAAATGTCATACTAGGATCCAATGGAACAGTGGCATGTATGTGATCTACCATCATTGTTTCTACATGAAGATCAATCACATACTTTCTTTGACTCATTACAAGCCATTTGTGATTTCTAAAAAAATCCAGGCTAACAAAGTATCGAAGCTCCCCAAGGTCCTCCATGATAAATCATTTTCAAATGAATGTTTTTGCCCAACTAATGCCTTGCATGTCAACTTCTGTAACATGGATGTCATATACATACACCTCTGTGTCATTTGTACGAATAATGAATGATTTGCAATCAGTCTAGTGAATCATTGTTTCTCTATCGGGTCTGAGAGATTCTAGAATCATGTTCTTGGGCTTTTCTTGAGGGCATAAATGTTGGCTCCATACCTATTGTTGGAATGCAAGTGGATTGGACTAAAATATCATATCATTGTAAACATAATCATCGCAAAACAACTGTAATATTATGTAGCACTTTTATGACAAGATAAAAATCAAACCATAAGTACACTAGTGTTTAACGTGGAAACCCTCATGGTTAAAAACCACGATCAGAGCCTCCAGACTCGGACTTCGACCACCAAATCAAATTGCTTTCTGATGAATCCATGATTCATTAACATTTTATCTGTATTTTTTCGTAAACCCCTTAACATATGCATGTAAATATCCGCTAATTTACATTTATTAACAAAACTTCATTCATGAATAAAAATGCACTTTTATGCATAAAAACATGTAAATAAATAAAAGAATAAAAATAAAGAAAATAAAAAGAAGGCAGATTGTGGATATGTATATATGTACATCATGACTTATAAAATATAAATATAGCTGAAATGTATATTTATATAGAGTAAATTACACAAAAGTCCCTGAACTATACACTTGATTTCAATGTCATACCCAAGCTTTTAAAGGAAGCAATGATACATAATCTATTAATTCGGTACAATGTGGTCTCCTGTTAAAAAATGAGTTAACATTATTATTTTTTTAGTTGAATGGACAAAAATATCCTCCATTCATATAAAATGGCAAAACCCTATTGTATTTACAATTTCCCCCTTCGTAAACATCCACCCAACCCCTTTCCTCTATTCCTTCCTCTCCACCGCAATCTCCTCTTCCACTGCCACTTACCATCACCAATCTTGTCGTGTCCGCTGTTAGCAATGTGAGCCCCGGGCGAACCATTTCTACAATAAATGTTATTGTAATGAATAAATTATCAATGAAAATTATTGATTATTTTTCACTCCCCTTTCTGAGATTAATGAATGAATGCACTATAGGGTCCCTCTGTACAATAAGGGTTATGTACCATGGCCAACTTGATGATCATACAGCTGTTGATTCATTGGATGGATCATAGAGGCTGATGCTTGGATGAATATCTAAGGAGTTAGATAGAGGACTCATCAAGCATCATCAAATGATCATTAAGTGATGATCTCCAGTCTGAGTAGGAGATGGCAATCCTATCTCATATGACTGATATCTGACTGACCTCTTGATGTAGGTCCTCTGCATGGGAATAGTGATTCAGAGGTGTCAGGTTAGTCAAGTCAATGGGTTGACTTGACGAGATCGAGATAACCAAAGACCTACGTTGAATACTGTCACAACATAGGCATGCATCCTCTGACTAGAGACAGATGTATTGCTATATGTCTGAGTATGTACATTTGGCAGACCAATAGGTTGATGACCTAATCAAGGTCTATATACCGGCGAGCTGGTGTGCATGTAAGGACATATGAGTAATGCGATCTCTCAAAGGGATCATACAGGTTCACTTGTGAACCGGGAGACATGAGCTCACTCATGAGGTATTGGGACTGAACAAATTCCATGCATGGTCGTCGTGCTTTGGAAGCATGACATGAATTTGAAGGTAAGATATATGCTTTGTGAAAGCATATGATCTATACCAAATCCCAAATAACCAAGATTGAGAAACTTAATGATCTAACCCTGAAGATGACAGTGTAAAAGTGATCTTTATCTTCAGGATGATCATGAGTCTTCCAGTATGTAGGATGTGCAGGTATTAGGAATACCTGAAGGGTGATTTGATCATATACGATTGTATAACCATGACGCTTCCATTCCGAGGGAGTGATGAAACAGGTTTGGATTTTAGTGACTCCTCTCATTAGAGAAGTGACCTAATCTTAGTCCATGAACTGGACATTGATCTGAATGAGATTCAGATACAATGAGAAGATTAAGACTACGGTCTTGATTTGATCAAGCATCAGTGGGAGGTCCATAGGATCTGGATTTGAGATACGATCTCAACATCCAAGTCACTATACGTGGAACAATACAATCGCCCTGTCCTTATCTCCAAGTATCTGAGGAGAAATAGCATTGTTCTTAAATGGTTTAAGAACAATTCCATAAGATCTAAGCAAAGAGAATTTGATAATTAAAAGTGTTTTAATTATCATGATGTATGAGAAATTATCCAATATGATTAAATGTGATTTAATTAGTTTGGATAAGAATAATGTGGATAGAGATATCCAATTATTCATAATATATTATAAATATGATTTATAATGTATTAGAGAGAGTTAATTATAATTTATATGTGTTGATTAATTATGATGTGTATTGGATACACATTGTGTAATTAATTAACAATATGAATTACATGTTGTTTTGGGTTGTGAATATGATTCACAATTTTTCCATGGCAAGATTGCAATATTCTCAAAGATAATTGTGAATTATTTTTGAAGAATAAAACCCAAATAAATTTGGTGCAAATAAATAAGAGAGATTTCATGGAGATATGCAATCTCATGGATTTCCATGAGATTGCAATCTCCATGCAATCTCATGGACGGCACCCCACTCCTATATGGAATGGGTGTGCGCCCACTTGGAAGGCACATGGAGATGAAATCTCCATGTGTCTTCTCTCCTTATTTGTTGGGTTGATTTAGGAATAAATTATATTTGATTTTGTCAAATATATTTTAGCCTAAATTTGTTGTCTTTGACAACAACAATCTTAGCCATTGGATGAACATAAATCAATCTCATCCATTGATTTTATGTGTCCCATGGATTGAGATCCATGGATCCCAAAACCCTATAAATAGAGAGGCATACTTGGCTCTCTCTAAACACATGCTATTGTAGCATAAACTCTCTCTCTCTCTTTCTCATATACACGACAACCCTCTCTCTCCCTCTCTTCTTGGTGGCCGTCCACCTTGGTGGAGAGAAACGTCGACGCCCGCGCCATCGTGCTGCCGCTTCGACTCTCTGCGGTTCTTTATCTTCTTGGAGTGCTTCACTCACGAAGGAGACGTTTGATCTCGTGCGACGAGATCAGGAGCAACCGCGCTTGGATCAACTTGGATTGCGAGGACACCGCGACTCATCTCCGCGCTCGCAAGTCGTTACTCCGACGATCGGACTTGAGACAGGAGGTCTCTTTTCGTAGAGACTTGATCAACCACGCTTCAAGAGGTATTGCATTATACTTGTTGTGGTTATAGATGAAATGATTTGAGAATGGTTCTCGGATCATGTGGTTTCATCGGTTTAAAATTTTTTAAATTCCGCTGCTCCGAACAACTAGTACGACTAGTCGTTCTTCGTCGTATTCGATACGACGATCACGCTTCCGTGATGCGCTCGAGGATTTCCCCATATCCTTCAAGTGGTATCAGAGCCTTAGGTCGATGGTTTCGAATATGATTCGAAAAACCGAGGACGACTTGGGTTCGTTTAGGTCGCGAAAGTTTTCATCGCATTTGATTTCGCAGATCTGTTTAGTAAATAAATTCGGCACTGTTTAAATTGTTTAAACACGAATTTAATACTTGAATTTTGTTCCCCATTAAATAAGGAAACCATAGAAACTGAGTTTGCGTAAATCGGATTCCGTATGCTCTAGTTATGGTTGTTTTAATGGACATGTATGCACTGTTGCGGGAACAGTAGATTTTAACATGATTAAAGAGTTAATTACTTTATCATCTGCCTCGAAATGCATGCAAATCTACTTAGGTTCTGTTGTAAATCAAGTTAGCAATCTATGAAAATTGAGTTTGCTCAATTTGGATTTAAATTGATTGAGATATGCCAATTTTAGTGAATAGGGGTCTTTACTAAAATTGCATTCCTAATCTAGAACCAAGTGATTGTCAATTAGTGAAATTAATTGTTAATTTCGTGAAATAATCTTGAAAAATATTTGTGAAATATTGAAACATGATTATTTGCCTAATTGACTTGGACCCAACCAATTAATTGATTAAGATGTGATCTAAATCATAATTGGAAACCACAATCTTTCAAACTTGATGCTTGAATAGGATTTGGGAATTTGTCTAGCAAATTTCCTTATAATCAAAAATGTTTTGATTATTACTATATGGTACAATTTCGGTTGAAAAACCGATGATCATCTCAAGTACAAATTAATCAATTTGGCATTATCCTTTCCCGAGGCGGATGTGGTGCCTAGTCGGAGAGCATTGGGGTTGCGGGTTGCAACGTATGTGGTCCGTCCCACTCTCGTCGGTACTGGCCATGACAGCGGGTAGGGCCGGGATAATGTCCGAGGGATTAAGATGTATTTTTCTAATTATTAAAATTCGAATTAATACGTATTTTGAGATATTACCATATTTGTATTCAAGTAAAATAATCAAGTTTGATTGATTGAATTGGATTGATAATTAATTTAATATGATTAAATTGATTATGTCCAATTGAAATACTCTAATATGATTAGAGTTATTAATTCCCTTGGAAGAATTAATTATGTGAATGTGATTCACGATAATTAATTAAAATTTTGAATATGAGATGGAGGATCACATAAGTGACATCCATGGTCTCCCGTCAAGGCGAAGAGTTTCGTCACCAGGGATTGCATGTGGGAGACGCTTGTCCGAAGTGAGAGCTCCTGTATGCAAGCGCATCTGGATCAGACTCTTTGCTTCTCGAAAGAGTAAGGCCGTATGCGTAGTGACCCCAATATCGGATCCTCATATTATTGGGGCGATATTGGATTGCGCATAGCGAGTACTATTCCTGTTGACGGTTGGTTCAATTAACAACGGGTCAACATCGCCTTAGGGGTGGTGGGCTCGGGTGTTAAAGACCGAATTGGGAAATTGCAAGTTGGACTTGCAAATTGGAATGAGTTCATGCTTTTCTTTATTGGAGTCACAGATTCTCATATTATTGGGATGTGACAATGATAAAGAGGAGATCCCAATTCTTGCTAGAGATATAACGGTAAGTATATCTCTTACTTTGAAAGTGATTAAGGGAATGAACTTTCAAAGTCGACAATGCAAGAATAATTTGATTTAAAATACCTTAATCAAATATCATAAATTTGAATATATATTTCTATATTCTAATATAGTGCATTCTTAATTTCAGAAAATGAAGTCTTTGAACCCACTTAGTAGGCTTCTTGAGGTCAACCAATTGACCGGCCCAAATTATTCGGATTGGATCCGAAATTTGGAGCTTGTTCTCTCTGCTGAACCCGAAGTCAGAAGGAACTTGATATCTGTATCTAAGCTTGTTAGAAGCGGATATACTTTCCTTTTCTGTAATAAATTAGTCATAAGTCGTTATGATAAATATATTGCGGATGGTGTTTTGACTTCTGGTGGACTCTATGAATTGTGCATTGATAAATGTATTATGAATGTGACAACCACTAATAAAAACCCTAAAAGATCCAGAGAGGATAAAAATATCTCAAATGAGATATGGCATCAAAGGCTTGGTCATTTGTCTGTTGATAGGATCAATAGATTGATAAAGGATGGACCTCTAGATTTTCTACAGGTTCAACCTCTGCCCACTTGCAAACATTGCATACAGGGCAAAATGACTAGGACGCCTTTCCGTAACAAGGTTAAAAGATGCAAAGGTATTATTGACCTAATACATACCGATGTATGTGGTCCCTTCAGTACCGCGACTCGAAATGGATACCGATATTATTTGACGTTTATCGATGACCATTCGCGATACGGGTTTATCTTCCTACTACGTCATAAGTCTGAAACCTTTGAAAAGTTCAAAGAATTCAAGGCTTTGGTTGAGAACCAAACCGATAGGAAGATTAAACGGATTCGATCTGATCGAGGTGGCGAGTACCTATCAGATGAATTCAAGGAATACCTTAAGGAGAATGGAATTGTTTCCAATATCACTCCTCTGGAACTCCCCAACTAAATGGTGTTGCTGAAAGACGCAACAGGACCATCATGGACATGGTCCGATCAATGATGAATAAAGCAAATTTACCTCTTAGTTTCTGGGGATATGCAGTAGAGACTGCAATATATATCCTGAATAAGATTCCTAGCAAATCCGTGCCTAAGACTCCTCATGAGCTATGGTATGGAACCAAACCTAGTGTTAATCACTTGAGGGTTTGGGGTTGCTTGGTCTATGCGAAGAACGTGGACGCAAGTAAGCTAGAATCTCGCTCTCGTGAGTGCTACTTCATTGGGTATGTTAAAGATGGTATTGGATACCAACTTTATGACCCTGAGACCCAAAAGGTTTTTGTTTCTAGAGATGTGAAGTTTCTGGAGAATGATTTCCATAAAGGTCAAGACAACAATGAAGTAGAGGAATTCTTTGAATCCCCTGAGGATTCTGAGCTTCCTAGACCAGAAACGGAAGAGATAAATAAAGATGAAACACCCATACCTCTTCGAAGGAGTTCGAGGGTGGTTGCACCACCTGAAAGGTATGGATTCCATGTGTCAGGTGAAACTGACATTGATCCTACTTCATTTGATGAAGCACTCGCGGATCAAGACATGGATAGATGGATGCTAGCAATGAAGTCAGAAATTGACTCCATGCATAAGAATGGTGTAGGGACCCTAGAGGATCCACCTAAAGGGGTAAAACCCATTGGGTGTAAATGGATCTTCAAGAGAAAGAGGGGACCTGATGGGAAAGTAGAGACTTTCAAGGCACGGCTCGTAGCCAAGGGCTACACACAGAGAGAAGGCATCGATTATGATGAGACATTCTCTTCTGTGGCTATGCTTAAATCCATCCGGACATTGCTAGCTATAGCTGCATATCTTGACTACGACATCTGGCAGATGGACGTCAAGACGGCTTTCCTCAATGGATACCTCGAGGAGGATATCTACATGGAGCAGCCCCAGGGCTTCATGACTGAGGATGGTAAAGTATGCAAGCTGAAGAAATCCATCTATGGGCTCAAGCAAGCTTCTCGTAGTTGGAACATCAGATTTGACGAAACCATAAAGAGTTATGATTTTGTGCAGAATCCTGATGAACCTTGTGTATACAAGAAGCTTAGTGGGAGCGCCGTTGTGTTCATCGTGCTTTATGTAGATGACATCCTTATCATTGGGAATGATACAGGGATGATGACCAGTGTAAAGATTTGGCTGTCCCATACCTTTGAGATGAAAGATCTTGGAGAAGCCTCTTATATCTTAGGCCTGAAGCTGTTCAGAAACCGAGAAAAGAGGATTTTGGGATTATCACAACATGGATACATTAAGAAGATTCTTGAACGATTCCGTATGGATAGTTCTAAGAAAGGATTCCTACCCTTAAGACATGGTATCCACCTGTCCAAAGGAATGGCTCCTCAAACTGTTGAGGAAAAGAAGGCCATGGCTGGATGTCCTTATGCATCAGCCGTAGGAAGCTTAATGTATGCCATGATGTGTACTAGGCCAGATATCTGCCATGCAGTGGGAGTGGTAAGTCGTTACCAATCCTGCTATGGAGAACAACACTGAAATGCAGTGAAGAACATATTCAAATATCTAAGACGGACGCAAGATTACATCTTGGTCTATGGGGATGGTGATCTCCAAGTCTTGGGATATACAGATTCTGACTTCCAATCGGATGTAGATGATCGAAAGTCGACATCAGGGTTCGTGTTCTTGTTGAATGGTGGTGCTGTGAGCTGGAGAAGTAAGAAGCAGGACACTACTGCAGATTCAACAACGGAAGCCGAATACATTGCCGCATCAGATGCTGCAAAGGAGGCGGTGTGGTTGCGCAAGTTCGTGCTGGAGCTTGGCGTAGTTTCCTCTGATACTCCCATCCCGTTACTCTGTGATAACACGGGAGCCATTGCCCAGGCAAAGGAACCCAGATGGCATAAAAAGAGCAAGCACGTGGAAAGGAAATACCACATCATTCGGGAGATACAAAAGCGTGGTGACATCATCATCACCAAGGTGGCCTCTGCCGACAACGTTGCTGATCCTCTTACCAAACCTCTGACACAGAAGGTTTTCGACCAGCATGTAATGAGTATGGGTTTAAAGATTGTACCTGAATGGTTCTGAGGGCTAGTGGGAGATTGTTAGCAATGTGAGCCCCGGGCGAACCATTTCTACAATAAATGTTATTGTAATGAATAAATTATCAATGAAAATTATTGATTATTTTTCACTCCCCTTTCTGAGATTAATGAATGAATGCACTATAGGGTCCCTCTGTACAATAAGGGTTATGTACCATGGCCAACTTGATGATCATACAGCTGTTGATTCATTGGATGGATCATAGAGGCTGATGCTTGGATGAATATCTAAGGAGTTAGATAGAGGACTCATCAAGCATCATCAAATGATCATTAAGTGATGATCTCCAGTCTGAGTAGGAGATGGCAATCCTATCTCATATGACTGATATCTGACTGACCTCTTGATGCAGGTCCTCTGCATGGGAATAGTGATTCAGAGGTGTCAGGTTAGTCAAGTCAATGGGTTGACTTGACGAGATCGAGATAACCAAAGACCTACGTTGAATACTGTCACAATATAGGCATGCATCCTCTGACTAGAGACAGATGTATTGCTATATGTCTGAGTATGTACATTTGGCAGACCAATAGGTTGATGACCTAATCAAGGTCTATATACCGGCGAGCTGGTGTGCATGTAAGGACATATGAGTAATGTGATCTCTCAAAGGGATCATACAGGTTCACTTGTGAACCGGGAGACATGAGCTCACTCATGAGGTATTGGGACTGAACAAATTCCATGCATGGTCGTCGTGCTTTGGAAGCATGACATGAATTTGAAGGTAAGATATATGCTTTGTGAAAGCATATGATCTATACCAAATCCCAAATAACCAAGATTGAGAAACTTAATGATCTAACCCTGAAGATGACAGTGTAAAAGTGATCTTTATCTTCAGGATGATCATGAGTCTTCCAGTATGTAGGATGTGCAGGTATTAGGAATACCTGAAGGGTGATTTGATCATATACGATTGTATAACCATGACGCTTCCATTCCGAGGGAGTGATGAAACAGGTTTGGATTTTAGTGACTCCTCTCATTAGAGAAGTGACCTAATCTTAGTCCATGAACTGGACATTGATCTGAATGAGATTCAGATACAATGAGAAGATTAAGTCTACGGTCTTGATTTGATCAAGCATCAGTGGGAGGTCCATAGGATCTGGATTTGAGATACGATCTCAACATCCAAGTCACTATACGTGGAACAACAATCGCCCTGTCCTTATCTCCAAGTATCTGAGGAGAAATAGCATTGTTCTTAAATGGTTTAAGAACAATTCCATAAGATCTAAGCAAAGAGAATTTGATAATTAAAAGTGTTTTAATTATCATGATGTATGAGAAATTATCCAATATGATTAAATGTGATTTTATTAGTTTGGATAAGAATAATGTGGATAGAGATATCCAATTATTCATAATATATTATAAATATGATTTATAATGTATTAGAGAGAGTTAATTATAATTTATATGTGTTGATTAATTATGATGTGTATTGGATACACATTGTGGAATTAATTAACAATATGAATTACATGTTGTTTTGGGTTGTGAATATGATTCACAATTTTTCCATGGCAAGATTGCAATATTCTCAAAGATAATTGTGAATTATTTTTGAAGAATAAAACCCAAATAAATTTGGTGCAAATAAATAAGAGAGATTTCATGGAGATATGCAATCTCATGGATTTCCATGAGATTGCAATCTCCATGCAATCTCATGGACGGCACCCCACTCCTATATGAAATGGGTGTGCGCCCACTTGGAAGGCACATGGAGATGAAATCTCCATGTGTCTTCTCTCCTTATTTGTTGGGTTGATTTAGGAATGAATTATATTTGATTTTGTTAAATATATTTTAGCCTAAATTTGTTGTCTTTGACAACAACAATCTTAGCCATTGGATGAACATAAATCAATCTCATCCATTGATTTTATGTGTCCCATGGATTGTGATCCATGGATCCCAAAACCCTATAAATAGAGAGGCATACTTGGCTCTCTCTAAACACATGCTATTGTAGCACAAACTCTCTCTCTCTCTTTCTCATATACACGACAGCCCTCTCTCTCCCTCTCTTCTTGGTGGCCGTCTACCTTGGTGGAGAGAAACGTCGACGCCCGCGCCATCGTGCTGCCGCTTCGACTCTCTGCGGTTCTTTGTCTTCTTGGAGTGCTTCACTCACGAAGGAGACGTTTGATCTCGTGCGACGAGATCAGGAGCAACCGTGCTTGGATCAACTTGGATTGCGAGGACACCGCGACTCATCTCCGCGCTCGCAAGTCGTTACTCCGATGATCGGACTTGAGACAGGAGGTCTCTTTTCGTAGAGACTTGATCAACCACGCTTCAAGAGGTATTGCATTATACTTGCTGTGGTTATAGATGAAACGATTTGAGAATGGTTCTCGGATCATGTGGTTTCATCGGTTTAAAATTTTTTAAATTCCGCTGCTCCGAACAACTAGTACGACTAGTCGTTCTTCGTCGTATTCGATACGACGATCACGCTTCCGTGATGCGCTCGAGGATTTTCCCATATCCTTCATCCGCCACCTGCATTGCCCCTCCCCTCCCCATTCCCCTTGTGCTCCCCGAAATGTTCCAGTCGTCTGATCCCAAAAAGTTGTCTGAATAGAATACCTCCATGGTGGTCCTTAAGGACTTCGCACGGCCATAGCCAAGGCGACGAAGAAGTCTACCTTCTCCGTGAAGATATATCTCATAAAGATGGTCTGCATCGGCATCATCTTGGATGATGTCAGATATAAGAAGGCTCGCATCATCGAGAAAGTGGGTGCATGCATAGGCATGGCCCTTAATCGTGTCCCTGCAGACATCTACGTGAGGGGTGGTGCATGCTTGAGCGAACCCATCCTCATCAAGGACCTCAAGCACATTGCCACTATCTCGGTCATAGTCGAGGCCCGTGGAGCTACTTCATGGAGGTCTAGATCATCGAGTCCATTGGTCCGTACTGTATCGACCAGTCTGAGGTTCTTACCCCCCATTCGATGCCTACCACATCAACAACATAATTAGATTTAGCTACTTGTCTCTGGAATATGTACAAGAGACCAATTCTCCCAAAAAAAACAATCTATTTAGTTTTGGTTTTCTCATTTTGGGATTAATCTTTTAATATCATTTCTGGCTATGAATAATGACTACATACCTTTACAAATATGGTAATCTTGGTTGAGTGAATCTGTGCATAGAATTATAGCTCCCTCACTCACAAGAAAATACCAGATGACGAACACTATTGTATGTTCAAAAATAGGCAGAAGATAGGATAGTGATGTCGTCAACCATACTCATCCTGATCAATAGCTTCTCAACATCAATGCATCTACCAATGGTGCTTGTGTTTTCTGGCAGTTACTACAAGATGGATTCCACAAGGCAAACGGTTAGAACCTCTGTCTCAAGTGCCAAGACGGATTCCACAAGCAGAGTGGCAACTCTTACGAATGATGCATCGAGGACAGTTGGATTGCGATTGGGTGTTCGTAGACTCGAGAAACTTCAAAAGTGGGGACCCAGAGAAGAGGATGAGGGCGATCGTGCATGCCAAGACACACTACAAGGAACTAGATGGAGGAGGTGGCAAGAGGGAGGGGAAAATAGTGTCGTGGTGGGTGGAGCAGATGGGAGAGTGCAAGGAGGAGGAGGCAGGTGGCGGAGGTGGCAAGAGAGACGATGGTTGGGGAGAAATGGCGGAGGAGAGGAGGGGATGGAGGAAAGAGTTGTCTCGATATTGACGAAGGAAATTTGTAAAAAAAATAAGTTTTTACATTTGTTATATATGAATTGAGGGTATTTATGTCCATTCAACCAAAAAGGTAGCGGAGTTAACTCGTTTCTTTAACGAAAAGACCACATTGTTATCGAATTAATAGATTGTGTATCAGATTGTTGCTTTTAAAAGTTTGGGTATGACATTGAAATTGAGTGTATAGTTCAGGGACTTACGTGAAATTTACTCATTTATATAATCTAACCCTCGAGACCAATTCATCATAGGTTGGTCGACAGAAAAATAAGTATGAAGAGATAAGTAAGAAAACCACAAAAAGAATGATTTGTACACTCTACACCTTCTTCATTAATTATCCAATAAATACCAAAATTTTATTGATTTTTAATTAATTCATTTGAATATATTTTTAACCAAACTCTTTTCTTATTTATTTTTTAAAATTATAGAAAAATATAAAAATAAGTTAAAATTATTATCATGTATATATGCTAAGAAATCTAACTTTCAAATTATCGATTTCTCAACTTCTAAACATCATAACTTTAACATACGAACTCCAATTTCACTCTACTCACCTTTAAAGTTCATAAAATAATATTATCTAATTAATGAATGTGATTTCACTAAAATCATAGTATGTTTGCAAAAAGTTGATTTTACATATTGACAATTGGGTTTTATGCTATTTATTTTCTTTACAATACACTATTTATAGTTTTTATAATTTTATAAATTTTAGCTATTTTCTTGATCTTGTATTTTGTCCATGAATTATTTCAGAATTTTTTGTACTATTTAATATATTATATAATTTAAAAGACATAATTTATATATGAATTTAACAAGTAGAATATATATATATATATGTATGTATTTATTAATATATTTAAATTAATTTATTAAAATCTGTAAAAATTCACGTAAATCTTGTTTATTATCCTAATAAAATAATAAAATATGATATATAGAATCAATATGTTATTAAGTAGAGTTGTCTTTCCTTGTCAACATCGAAAGTTTATTCTCTTAATCACTTTTAATGTAAGAGATATACTTACCATTATATCTCAACAAGATCTGGGATCTCCTTCCTTATCTTTGTCACATCCCAATAATATGAGAACATGTAACTCGAATAAAAAGAAGTAGGAACACATTCCGCCTGGTAAGTCCAACTTGCATTCCCGATTCAATCTTTAACATCCGAGCCCACCACCCCTAAGGTGATGGTGACCCATCATTAGTTGAACCAACCGTCAACAGGAATACAACTCGTGATGTGCAATCCAATATTGCCCCAACAGTATGAGGACTCGATATTGAGGTCACTACGCATACGTCCTTACTCTTTCGAGAAGCAAAGAGCCCGATCTAGATGTGCTTCCATGCAGGATTTGTCACTTCAGACAAGTGTCTCCTACACATAATCCCTGGCGACAGAACTATTTGCCTTGAAGGGAGACCATGAATGTCACTTATGTGATCATCCATATCATGTTCAAATTCTAATTAATCATTATGAATCATATTCATTACAATTAATTCTTTCGAGAAAATTACAACTCTATTAATAATAGATTATTTTAATTTTAATTGGATTCTAATTAATCTAATCACATTAAATCAATGATCCAATTAATATCCAATAAACCTTCTTTATTGTATTATATCAAATACAATTTATTTCGAATTTTAATAATTAGAAAAATACATCATGATATCTCTAATATTATCCCTTCCCTACTCGCTATCATGGTCAGTACCGATGGGAGTGGGACTTACCGCACATGGTGCAACAAGCTACCCCAACGCTCCGCGACTAAACACCATATCCACTTCGGGAAAGAATAATACCAAATTGATCATTATGTACTTGAGAAGATAATCGATTTTTCAACCAAAGTTATACCATATAGTAATAATCAAAACCATTTTGATTATAAGAAAATTTGTTAAATAAATTCTCAATCCTATTCAAGCAACTTTGTTTGTTGGAAAGTAGATTGAGTAACCAATTGTAATCTAGATCATTTCTAATCAATTATTGGTTAAGGCAATCTCATTTATAGAAATAATTAGCAATCAAATATTTTCCAAATATTTATCCATAATTATTATAGGAAATTTATCATTAATTTCACTAATTGATTAAATGACAATAACAAGTTTTTTGATTAGGAAAGTAATTTCCAACAGTGACCCTTACTAAAATTAGCATATCTCAATCAATTTAAATCCAAATCATGCAAAAAAAAACTTTCCAAAGTTTGGTAATTTGATTTACAACAGAATCCAAGTGATTTACATGTATTTCTAGGCATTTCAAATCCATAATTAATTTCTTGATTACGTCAAGATTCGCCATCCCCGAAATAGTGGATACTCGTTAATTAAAATGATCATAACTTGAGCAAACGAATTCCGAATCATGAAACCTCAAATCCCACAATTTCCATAATTAATGGGAAACATTATACAAGTGATAATTTCATAAATATTTTAAATAGGGATGAAAATAATCACAAAATAGGGCTACGAGAATGAAATGCGATAAAATTTTCACAAGCCCCAATGAACCCAAGTCTTCTGAGGTTTATGGATCGTATCCAAAACCTTCGACCTAAGGCTCTAATACCACTTTAAGGATATCAGAGAATCCTTAAGCACATCATGGAAGTGTGAGGATCGCATCGAATGCGATCGGGAGCGACTAATCGCACTAGTTGCTCCGGGCAGTGAGATTTAAAAAATTTTAATGTGATGAAACCACATGATCCAAGAACACTTCTCAGATCATTTAATCTAAATCATAATTAGGTATTAGGATTACCTCTTGAAGCATTGTTACGATCGAGTCTCTAAATGAAGAGACATTCTGTCTCAAGGACGATCCGACGGAGGAGATGCTTTGCAAGCGCATTGATGAAACATGTGCTTCTCGCAAACCATGTTGATGATCCAAGCAGTAAATCTCCTGATCTCATCACATGAGATACGACATATTCTTCATGAGTGCATTGAAGTAGACTAAGATCCATGAGAAAGCAATACGGCAGCATAACGATGACATTACGGCGACGACGACTCTCTCTAGGGCATCGAGGTGGACGACCACAAGAGAGAGAGAGAGAAGAAGTTGGCATGTAGAGAGAGAGGGAGAGAGATTTATGTTCTCATTGTTTTAGTCTCTTGAAGAGCAATAGGTGCCCTTCTATTTATAATATTTTGGCTGTCCATGAATTACAATCCATGGACTACTCAAAATCAATGGATGAGATTGATTTGTGCTTCTTTCAACATCCAAGATTTTGTTGTAAAAACACAAGAACAATTAATTTAATTTAATTAATTATATATTAAATAAATAATCAATATATAAATTAATTAAATCAAATTAACATAGTAGAATTAGGAAGGAGGCATGCCTCCCTTCCATTAAAAGGGGGGGTGGGTATACCTTAATTCCAAATCAAGGTGGTCATCCATCCTCTTTAAAAAGAAAGAGGCACTCCTCTTCCTTTTTCATGAGATCTCTTATCTCTTGAAAATCTCCATAATTTACAGCAACTATTGTTGTAAATTTATTCACACAAATAATTCATAATTATTTTGTGAACGTTGTAATCATGCCATTAGAAACTTGTGAATCACATTCACAACCCAAAATAAAATGTGATTACATTTTCAATTAATTATCCCATGTGAATCCAATTCACATAAGTATTTAATTAACAAATATAAATTATAAATAGCTCTCTCTTATATACTATAAATCACATTTATAATATATATGATTAATATGGACAGCGATATCCACATTATTCATATCCATGATTAAATCACATTTAATCATCTTGGATCTTTATTCTCTTGTGTCTAAACAATATGAATCTCAATCACATTATTCACAACTTTGATAACTAAATCACATTTAATTATCTATGATAACTCTCCTTATAATATGAATCAAATTCATATCATTCATGATAATTAAATCACATTTAATTATCAATTTTTCCAATGCTAGGACACATATTGTTGGACATGCGAGCCCAGGGCGAGCCATTATGCCATAAATATTATTGAAAATATCATTCCTTGATCTGAAATGAAGATTAAATAATTTGTATAATAGGTCCCTTAGTACAATTAGGGTTATGTACCTTGGCCATATTAATTATCATATAGTTGTTGATTCAATTATTGAATCATAGAGGTTGGTGCTGTATGAATATCTAAAGAGTTAGATTGAGGACTCATCAAGCACCGTCAAATGATTATTAAGAGAGGATCTCCAACTAGAGAAGGAGATGGTAATCCTTCTCTGTAAAGGTTGATATCTGACTGACCTCTTGATGCAGGTCCTCTGCATGGGAATAGATATTTGGAGGTATCATATTAGTTAAGTCAAAGAGTTGACTTAATGAGATCGAGATAACCAAAATCCTATGGCGTATCCTGTCACGATATAGGCATGCATCCTTTCACCAGAGACATATGTATTAGTATATGTCTGAGTATGTACATTTGGTAGATAAATAGGTTGATGACCTAACCAAGGTTTATACATCAGCACGCTAGTGTGCATGCAAGGGCATATGAGTAACACGATCTCTCAAAGGGATCATACAGGTTCATTATTGAACCGGAAGACATGAGCTCACTCATGAAATATTGGGAAAAAACAAATTCCGTGCACAATTGTCTCGCTTCGGAAGCTTGACGTAATTTGTATGTTCGATATATGCTTTTAGTATGTGATCAACACCTAGGTATGATATATGCTTTTGAAAGCATATGATCCCTACCAACTCCCAATGATCAAATGAGAAATATAATCATAAAACCCTGAAGCAGACAGTGCAAAATTGATCTAATACTTCGACTTTATTCTTGTTCTTCTAGTATGTAGGATGTACATGTATTAAGAATACCTGAGGGTGATGTGATCATAAACGATTGTGTAACCATGACGCTTTTATTTCTAGAGAGTGATGAAACGGGTCAGGATTTTAGTGATTCCTCTCAGTAGAGAAGTGATCTGATCTTGGTCCAAATATTGGACATTAATCTGAATGTGATTTAGATGCGATAAGAAGATTCGATTTGTATTATTGATTTAATCAAGCATCTATGAGAGGTCTGCAAGGTCTGTATTTGAGATGTAATCTCAATATCCAAGTCAGTATATGTGAAACAATACAATCACCATGTCCTTATCTCCAAGCATCCATGGAGAAAGCGCATTATCCTTGAAAGAGTTCATAGATAATTTCATTGTTGATATTATATTTATGAGAATTGAGAAAATGGATAATTAAATGTGATTTAATTATCATGAATAATATGAATTCGATTCATATTATGAGGAGAATTATCTGAGAAAAATAAATGTGATTTAATTATCAAAGATGTGAATAATGTGAATGTGATTCATATTATATGGACACATGAGAATAGATATCCAAGATGATTAAATGTGATTTAATTATCATGGATATGAATAATTTGGATAGCACTATCCAGATTAGTCAAATATATTATAAATGTGATTTATAATATATTAGGGAGAGATTATTGTGATTTATATCTATTAATTAATTATTGATGTGAGTTGGATTCACATTGGATGATTATTTGAAAATATAATTTGTATTTTATTTTGGATTGTGAATGTGATTCACAAATTTCCAATGGCATAATTACAATGTCCACAAGATAATTATAAATTATTTTTTTGAGATAACTTATAACAAATGCTGTTGTAAATCTTGGAGATATTATGAGATAATGAGATCTCATAATATAATGAGATCTCATGAGATGATTGAGTGTCGTCCCCCCTTTTTAGGGGATATGGTTAGTTTTCTCATTATCTCCAAGATTTATTAATTAATTTGATTTGAAATTAATTTATATTGATTCACAGATATATATATATATATCTTAAATTAAATTAAGTTAATTATTATTGTATTTTCACAACAAAATCATGGGCATAGAAACAAACACAAATCAATCTCATCCACTGATTTTGTATTGTCCATGGATTGAGATACATGGATCTCAAAATACTATATTAGAAGAGGCACCCCTTGCTCTTCAAGTTACAATACAACACATGCTCTCTCTCTCTCTCATATTGTACACGCCAAGCCTCCCTCTCTCTCTTTCTCATTTTGGCTATCCACCATGGAGCCCTTGAGAAAGTCGCCATCGCTGCATCATCGTCATTATGTTGTCGGATTATTTGCTCGTAGATCTCCATCTCCTTCAGTGTGTCTCTCTCGTGAAGAAGACATCGGATCTCATATGATAATATTAGGATATTCACTTCTTGGATCAGCAACATGGATTGCAAGGAGCACACGTTTCGTCAACGTTCTCGCAAGCATCTCCTCCATCGAATCAGACTTGAGATATGAGGTCTCTTCGTTTAGAGACTTGATCGCAACAATGCTTCAAGAGGTAATCCTAATACCTAATTGTGGTTTAGATGAAATGATTCGAGAAGTGTTCTTAGATCATGTGGTTTCATCACATTAAAATTTTTTAAATTCTGATGCCCGAAGAAACTAGTGCAATTAGTCGCTTCTGATCGCATTCGATGCGTTCATCACACTTCCGTGATGCTCTTAAGGATTCTCCCATATCCTTCAAGTAGTATTAGAGTCTTAGGTCGAACGTTTTGGATATGATCCATAAATCTAAGAAGATTTGAGTTTATTGGGGCTTGTGAAAATTTTATCGCATTTCATTCTCGCAGCCCTATTTGTGATTATTTTCGTCCCTGTTTAAAATATTTAACAATAAATTATCTTGTATATTGTTTCTCATTAATTAAGGAAATCGTGAGATTTGAGTTTGCGTAATTCGGAATCCGATAAATCATGTTATGGTCATTTTAATGAACATATATTCATTGTTTTGGGGATGACAAATCTTGGCATTATTGAGGAGTTAATTATAGTTTTGAAATGCCTAGAAATATGTGCTAATCACTTGATATCTTTTTTAAATCAAATCAGCAAACTTTAGAAACTGATTTTGCATGATTTGAATTTAAATTGATCGAGATATGATTATTTTAGTGAGTGAGGATCATTTCTGGAAACTAAATTCCTAATCAAGAATCGTGTGATTGTCATTTGAGAAATTAATGTAATTAATTATTAATTTCCTAGAATAGATATGGATGAATATTTAAGAAATATTTGATGATAAATATTTCCTTAAATGACAATGCCTTAACCAATAATTGATTAGATATGATCTACATCTCAAATTAGTTACATCATACACTTTCCAACGAACAATTTTGCTTGAATAGGTTTGGGAATTTGTTTAGCATTTATTATTACTATATGGTATAACTTCTATTAAAAAACGATTATCATCTCAAGTACAAAGTGATCGATTTTGCATTATCCTTTCCCAGGAGGATAGCAGGTTGCACCATATTCGGTGTGTCTTACTCTCGTCGGTATTGGCCATGACAGCGGGTAGGGTTGATATAATGCTTGAGAAATCATGATATATTTTCTAATTATAAAAATTCGAAATAGTACGTATTTGAGATAAGATCTTATTTCAAGTAACAATGAAGAATGTTTGTTGGATATTAATTGGATCATTGATTTAATGTGATTAGATTGATTATAATCCAATTAAAATAAAAAACTCTATTATGAATGGAGTTGTATTTCCTTGGAAGAATTGATTATGTGAATGTGATTCATTATAATTAATTATAATTTGAATAAGAGGTGGAGGATCACATGAGTAGCATTCATGGTCTCCCGTCAAAACGAAGAATTCTGTCGCCAGAGATTATATGTAGGAGACGCATGTCCGAATTGACAGTTCCTACATACAAGCTGTTTGGATTGGCCTCTTTACTTCTCGAATGAGTAAGGATGTATGCGTAGTGACCTCAATATGGAGTCCTCATATTATTGGGCTATATTGGATTGCGCGTAGCAAGTTGTATTCCTATTGATGGTTGGTTCAATTAATGATTGGTCAACATCACCCTAGGGGTGGTGGGTCCAGATGTTAAAGATCGGATTGGGAATGCAAGTTGGACATGCAAGGCGGAATGTGTTTCTTTTTATTCGAGTTGCAAGTTCTCATATTATTGGGATGTGACAAAGATAAGGAAGGAGAACCCAGATCTTGCTTGAGATATAATGGTAAGTATATCTCTTACATTGAAAGTGATTAAGGGAATGAATTTTCAGTGTTGACAAGACAAGACAACTTTGATAAAAAAATCCTAAATCAAAGTAAAATATATATATTTATAGACGTTTATGCAAATTTATTATTTCAGATAATCCTTCATTAAACCCACTCAATAATATACACAATAATAACCAGTAAATTCTCATGAATTGGATTCATGATCAAGATATTGTACTTGCAGTTGGACACATAATATATGTGGTTTCAATGTGCTCTTGACATTTAATCATGAATGACATGGTTTACTGCATCATGCAGAATGGTAGTTCCATAAGAGATGATGTGCTCAAAATGTTTGAGTAACTACTTGAACCAATGTTTTAAGAGTTAAGATTCATGCAGATATGATGAGTGTCATCATTCTACTATCCGGACTCGAGTCTTTCATGAAGCTTCATAATATTCATATTGTATGAATTGAATGAAGCATGTATAAATGTTGAAATACTCTTACATTGAATTCTTCTTAGTTCAACATAAGAAATCCTTAGTCTTAAGCAATGGTTGCTTATAGATGAAAGGAGTGAAGTGAAAGCATGGGTCTAACCCAAATGAGAAGATCAATAGACTAGTAAGAGGTGAAGCTTTAGAAAGTCTAAAATTTCAAATCTTACATACTTGTGAATATTGTATTAAAAGTAGAAATTGTCCATGCACCCTTCTCTGAGAATGGTGTAAGATGCCAAGGTATTCAATATCTCATACATATTGATGTATGTGGATCATCTATATCATGATAAATATTGATGATATGTGATATCATTCGATGACTATTTGTGATATGAGATTTCTTCCCTTTATCTTATAACCTTTGAAATGTTCAAAGATTTCACAATTTTGATTTAGAATCAAAGTTGGAAGGAAGATTAAATGAATTTGATCTAACCTAAGTATGTTGTACCTATTAATGAATTCAAGGAATATCTTATGGAGAAAGGAATGTCATTTTTATCTCACTCCTCCTAATCCAGCTAAACTCAATAGATTTGTAGGGAGATACAATTGATCATGTGTGACATGATTTGATCAACGATTAATCATGGAATAATTATCTCTTAGTTTCTAAGGTATATTTGTAGTAGAGACTGTAATATATATCCTTAATAAGGTTCCATGAATGTAAGCTAGAATCTAGCACCAGATACTGCTACTTCGTTAGGAAAATAAAGGACGGCATTTGAGACCTACTTTATGACCTTGAGATTCTTAAAAGATTTCATCTCTGAGAATGTGATTCTTATAGGATGAGACTCTTGAGAATCAAAATGAAAATGAAATGAAGGAACTCATTTAATCTTGAGAAGATAATGAGGTTCCTGAAATCAGAGACTAAAAGGACAATTAAAGATGAAACTCTAATACCTCTTCAAATGAGTTTGAGGATGTATTCCATGTGTCAGTTAAGTCTTAAAATGATCGGATTTGATGTGATTAAGCTCCTAAGGATCATGATATGGAAAGATGGATTTTAGCAATAAAGTCTAAAGTAGACTTCATGTACAAGTGTTGTATATGGACCCTCAAGGATCCACCTATTTGGGTCTTCAAGAGAAAAAGGGAATCTCATGAGAAGGTACAGACCTTGAAAGCATAGCTCATATCCACAAGAAATACGTCGAAGAGAAGAGATTGCTTGTGATGAGACTTGCTCTCCAGTGACCATGCTTAAACACATCAGAATATTGCTAAATATAGCTACACAACTTGACTTTGGCATCTTCAAGATGGAAGTCAAGATTGCATTCCTCTATGAGTACCTCTCTTAGGATATTCATATGAAATAGCCTCAGGTCTTCATGGTTGAGGAAAGCAAGGTATGCAAGCTAAAGAACTCCATCTAAGGACTCAAATAGGCTTATTGTAGTTGGAACATAAGATTTTATGAAATTGTAAATATTATGATTTCAAATAGAATCTTGATGAACCATATGAAGCTTAGTGGGAGTGTCATTGTATTCATCGTGCTAAATGTAGATGATATCCTAATCAGTTGGAATGATATAAGGATAATAATAAGTGTTTTATAGATTGGTTATTCCATACCTTGAGATATGATCTCAATGATACCTCTTAGATATTTATTATGAAGTTGTTCAGAAGCAAAGAGAAGAGGGTATCAGGATCGTCACATTTGTAGTACGCATTGGACATGTTCCATTTTATAGAAAATTCCAAGAAATGTTTCTTTTCCTTAATATATGGTACCGACCTATATAAAAGGATAGCACCTCAAGGAGTTGAGGAAGTGAATGCAAAAACTTCTTACCTTTGTGCATCAGTTACTAGAAGCCGAGTGTATGCTAGATGTCTACAAAAGTCAGATGTCTGCCTTGTAGTGGGAGTAGTAACTGTTACTAATCCTACTATGGAAATAGAACACTTGATTGCAGTAATAATATCTTCAAAGATGACAAGACTTTAGAGATAGTTATATCTAAGTCTTATCGTAAAGAACTTAAGACTTTATAGATATTGATCTAAAAGGTCTTAACTACAAATACCTTAGGAGATAGAGATCTCCAGGAATAAGGGTATTCTGATAGGTATTATGGACATACTGGTTATAATAATTATTAAGTTGTAGTGTCAAGGACACTACAACTAACAAAATTGAATATTAGTTTCATAAGATGCAACATTCACATTGGATGTGAGCACTGTTACTAGGGGATATGCAAGTGTCGTAAAATGGTTTGGTGTAATCTCTCTAAAACAGAGTGACTGATCAGTTTACCTAACTATTTTTCTAAATAGCCTATGATTGTCACATGAGTGAGGGTTTAAATATTAGCCCATTAATGGATCTTTGGGCTAGTGGGAGGTTGTTGGATATGCGAGTCCACAACGGGCTATTATGCAATAAATGTTATTGCAAATATCATTCTCTGATCTGAAATGAAGATAAAGTAATTTGCATAGTAGGTCCCTTAGTACACTTAGGGTTAGTATCATGGCCATCTAAATGATCATATAATTGTTGATTCAATTATTGAATCATAGAGGCTGGTGCTTGGATGAATATCAAAAGAGTGAGATTGAGGACTCATCAAGCACCGTCAAATGATTATTAAGAGAGGATCTCCAACCTAAGAAGGAGATGTCATTCCTTCTCTCTAAAGGCTAATATCTGACTGGCCTCTTGATGCAGATCCTCTGCATGGGAATAGAGATTTAGAGGTGTCAAATTACTTAGGTCAAAGAGTTGACTTAACAAGATCGAGATAACCAAAGTCATATGTTATATGCTATCACGATATAGGCATGCATGATCTGACCAAAGATAGATGTGTTATTATATGTATGAGTATGTACATTTGGCAGATCACTAGGTTGATGACCTAACCAAGGTCTATATACCGACGCGCTGGTATGCATACAAGGGCATATGAGTAATAAGATCTTTCAAAGGGATCATATAGGTTCATTGTTGAACATGGAAGACATGATCTCACTCATGAGATATTGGGAAGAATAAAATTTCGTGCACGATCGTCTCTCTTGGGAAGCTTGACTGAATTTGTAGGTTTGATATATGCTTTTAGTAAATGATCAACACCAAGGTATGATATATGCTTTTGGAAAGCATATGATCACTGTCGACTTCCAATGGTCAAATGAGAAACTTATTGATAAAACCCTAAAGTAGACAATGTAAAATTGATCTAATACTTCAGGTATATTCTTTGTCTTCAAGTATGCAGGATGTACAGGTATTAAGAATACATGAGAGTTATGTGATCATAAATGATTGTATAACCATGACGCTTCCATTCCTAGGGAGTGATGAAACAGGTCTAGATTTTAGTGACTCCTCTCAATATAGAAGTGATCTGATCTTGATCCAAATGTTGGACATTGATCTGAATGTGATTCAGATGCAATAAGAAGATTTGATTTGCGGTCTTGATTTAATCAAGCATTCATGAGAGGTCCACAAGATCTGGATTTGAGATGTGATCTCAATATCCAAGTCACTATATGTGGAACAACACAATCACCATATCCTTATCTCCAAGCATTCGCGGAGAAAGTGCATTATCCTTGAAAGAGTTCATGGATAATTTCATTGTTGATTTTATATATCGAGAATTGAGAAAATGGATAATTAAACGTGATTTAATTATCATGAGAAACATGAATTTGATTCATATTATGAGAAGAATTATCTGAGATAATTAAATGTGATTTAATTACCAAATATGTGAATAATGTGAATGTGATTCATATTATTTGGGCACATAAGAATAGAGATCCAAGATGATTAAATGTGATTTAATTATTATAGATATGAATAATGTGGATAGCAATATCCATGTTAGCCAAATATATGATAAATGTGATTTATAATATATTAGAGAGATATTTTTGTGATTTATATTTGTTAATTAATTTTTATGTGAGTTGGATTCACAATAGATGGTTATTTGAAAATATAATTTACATTTTATTTTGGGTTATGAATGTGATTTATAAATTTCCAATGGCATGATTGCAGTATTCACAAGATAATTATGATATATTTTTGTGAGATAATTTATAATAAATTTCGTTGTAAATATTGGAGATATCATGAGATAATGAGATCTCATGAGATGATTGAGTGGTTGTCCTCACTTTTTAGGGGATATGGTCAATCTTCTCATTATCTTCAAGATTGATTAATTAATTTGATTTGAAATTAATTTATATTGATTTATTGATATATATTAATTTAAATTAAATTAACTATTGTTGTGTTTTCACAACAAGATCATGGGCATAGAAAGAAACACAAATCAATCTCATCCATTGATTTTGTGTTGTCCATGGATTGAGATCCATGGATCTCAAAATACTATATAAGAAGATGCACCCCTTGCTCTTCAAGTTACATCAAAACACATGCTCTATCTCTCTCATTATCTACATGCCAAGCCTCTCTCTTTCTCAATGTGATCGTCCACCATGGAGCTCTTGAGAAAGTCGCCATCGCCGCAGCATTGTCCTTATGCTATCGGATTATTTGCTAGTAGAATATGTCTCCTTCGATGCACCTCGCTCGTGAAGAAGACATTGGATCTCGTACAATGAGATTAGGAGATTCGTCGCTTGGATCATCAACATGGATTGTGAGGAGCACACGTCTCATCAACGTGCTCAGAAGCTTGTCCTCCATTAGATCAGACTTGAGATAGGAGGTCTCTTTGTTTAGAGACTCGATCGCAACCACACTATCTTAATACCTAATTGTGGTTTAGATGAAATGATCCGAGAAGTGTTCTTGAATCATATGGTTTTATCACATTAAAAAATTTTAAATTATGCTGCCCGGAGCAACTAGTGTGACAAGTCACTCCCGATCGCATTCGATGCGATCCTCACGCTTACGTGATGCACTTAAGGATTCTTCCATATCATTTTATATCAACAATGAAATTACCCGTGAAATCCTTCAAGGATAATGTGCTTTCTCCGAAGATACTTGGAGATAAGGATAGATCGATTGTATTGTTCTACGTATAGTAACTTGGATATTGAGATCACATCTCAAATCCAGATCTCGGGCCTCCCATAGATGCTTGACTGAATCGAGACCGCAAATCTAATCTTTTCATTTCATCTAAATCATATTCAGATAAATGTTCAACATTTGGATCAAGATTAGATCACTTCTCTACTGAGAGGAGTCACTAAAATCCAGACCCATTTCATTACTTCCTAGGAATG
This sequence comes from Ottelia alismoides, assembly GCA_037367405.1. Taxonomy (NCBI): domain Eukaryota; kingdom Viridiplantae; phylum Streptophyta; class Magnoliopsida; order Alismatales; family Hydrocharitaceae; genus Ottelia; species Ottelia alismoides. The sequence continues at coordinate 212,371 of JAZKJV010002784.1, forward strand.
AAAGCGTCGTGGCTATACAATCTTTTATGATCGCATCACCCTCAGGTATTCCCAATAGTTGTACATCCTGCATATTGGAGATTAAGAATAAACCTGAAGTTTTAGATCTATTTTACATTGTCTACTTCAAGGTTTTATCATTAAGTTTCTCATTTGATCATTGGGAGTCGGTATCGATCATTTAAATTCCAAAAGCATATATCATACGTAGGTCTTGATCATATACTTTCCAAAAGAATAAATCAAACCTACAAATTCAGTCAAGCTTCCAAAGCGAGACGACCATGCACAGAATTTGAATCTTCCCAAAACTCATGTCTTCCGATTCAGTAATGAACATGTATTATCCCTTTGAGATATTGTATTGCTCATATGCCCTTACATGCACACCGTCGCGTCGGTGTATAGATCTTGATTACATCATCAACCTATTGGTCTGCCAAATGTACATACTTAGACATATAGTAACACATTTGTCTCCGGTCAGAGGGTGTGTGCCTATATCGTGACAACATACAACATAGGTCTCCGGTTATCTCGATCTCGATAAGTCAACTCTTTGACCTAACTTATCTAACACCTCTGAATTTCTATTTCTATGCAGAGGACCTACATCAAGAGATTGGTCAGATATCAACCTTTAGAGACAGGATTGACATCTCCTTCTCAGCCTGGAGATCATCTCTTAATAATCATTTGACAGTGCTTGATAGGGTTGTCTATCGAGTTCAACGAGCCGAGTTGGCCTCAAATCGGACTAAAACTCGATAAAAAACCTAAGGCTCGAACCCGAACTCGATAAGGATCGAGCCCTGGATCACCAACTCGAACTCAGACTCATCGAGTTTGAGCTGACTCACGAGCCTCTTATCGAGCCACGAGTTTCAGAGCTAGCTCATGAGCCTCAAAATGAGCTGGCTCACGAGACTCTTATCGAGTCATGAGTTTCTGAGCTGGTTTACAAGCCTCAAAATGAGCAGGACCGTGAACCTCTTAACGAGTCATTGTTCCATTTTATACATTAAATTATGCAAATGACATTTGTAGTTTTGATTTTTTATACTCTTTGTCGTAGCTTTTTAGGCAAGAAAAGTGTCAACCTCTATTTATAGTAAACTCAATGTAGAAGTTTCGGTATATATGTTTTCAACTTTTTATTAAGAAGGGAAACGAGTTATCGAGTCGAGTTTTCGAGTTGAACAATGCCCAACTCGGACTCGACTCAATAAGCTAACGAGCCATAAAACAGAACTCGGGCTCGGACTCGTTAAGGTTTAGAGTCCAGCTCGTGATCCCTTAACGAGCCGAGTCCGAGTTGAGCTCATCGAGCTCGAGCTTTCCTGACAGCCCTAGTGCTTGATGAGTCCTCAATCTAAATTTTTAGTTATTCATCCAAGCACCATCCTCTATGATTCAACAATTTTACCAATAATTGTATAATCATTAAGATGACCATGGTACATAACCTTAATTGTACTAAGAGACCTATTATGCAAATTAGTTATTCTTTATTTCAGATCAGGGAATGATATTCACAAAAACAATTATTGCATAATGGCTCATCGCGGGCTCGCATGTCCAACAAAAATCGCATGCTAAACCCAAAAGATTTCCATATTTACTTCTCACCTCCATACTTTTGCATAATTGCAATTAGGTCCCTATACAGGGATCTATTTGCAAATTCTAGTGATTTCTTGCAAATAAGTCCCTGACCAGGGACCTATTTGAAAGAAAAACTTTATCTTTTTGTTGTATTTTTTACACATTATTTCCTTAACATTGGATTACTTTTTGGACCTTGGACCATATTATATCATCATGGTATTTTTCTACATTTTATTTTGAAATGAATTTTAAGGATTTTAATTATGATTTTATTGAGATTTTATTCTTTGGTCTTCGATCTGTCTTGTCTATGTTTTGGGTGCTTGTTGAGCCCATTGCTCGAGTCGATTTCTCTACTATATAGTACAACTATTACTTTATATTCTCACCTACTATATTGTAGATAAATTGATTGAAAATATCCCTTTGAAAATAAATAAAAATTGGAAAATTTAAAATAAAATAAAAATATTAAAAAGCAAAAAAAATCTCGCATTAAAAGAAGAAAATTAAAGAGAGATAAAAAAAATATCAAAGAATAATTTCTTCACTCGAAAATTTACGAGCGCGATTTTCTGCCTCCTTGTGTTCGGCCCAGGAATACTTGACTAGATAAATAAATAGTGGATCAAACTCCTATTCAAGGTTTATTTGATTAATCATATCTCTCTTTAGTAGTTTATACTTTGACATTTTTCTACCGCTTGGTCAGAGATGATTATCACTTACATGGGCAACCTAACCATATTACAATAAGTTTTTTACATGAACAACTTACGATTGTATTACAGTTAAAAAAATATAACAACCTTGATACCAAAGTAAATATAAAATAAAGAATATGAGGAAAAATAAGAATGGTCTTACAGAGCAAGGAGCGTGCTAGTATATGATCACAGAGTGTTAGAGCTGTAAACATGATCGTGGATTGGAAATTAGTTCGTAAAGCTTTCTCTCAGATAAGAGAGTGCATAATAGAGAGAAGAGACTTATTGCTCTTAGTTGCATTGAATATGTGAGGTCTGGGATCATATTTATAAGTGAGCTATAGGATCATAGTTGTTGAAATAAAAATGGTATGGAAAAACGTATTCAAAAGTCATATTATCAATCATGCAAAAAATATGATCGATGAGATTGATGTGATCTATCATGTAAAAGGGTTGATTGATCATAATTCAAAAAGTGACCAATCTGGGAAATAGGATGCTCGATAACATCGATCGATCATGTAAAGAGTATGATTGATTGAGGGCGTAATTAATCAGTCAAGAAATTTAGTAGATGAGACACGATCGATCAGGTAAGGATGATGATCGATCAACTTGACATTTTGACTTGAAAGTCAATTTGAACACTGATCGACCAGGTAAAGAGGGATTGACAAAGGATGTAATCAATCAGTCAAGAAATGTGGTTTCTTAGAAGTGATCGATCAAGGGTGTCAATCGATGAACTTGACATTTTGACCTGAAAGTCAATGTTAATGGTTTGAATTGCATTATGCAAAATGTTCTTTGTAGTTCTTCACAAACATATATCATTACACAATGTAGAATTCAATGAAAAAAACTTCAACTTCTTCCTAACATTGAGATCATTTCTTTGAGCTTCAGCTTGAGCTTTTGTAGGTGTTCCTTACTTGAACTCCTTTAAGCTTTTTAGCTCCTTTTTCACTTAGACTTGGGTTCCTCATGATTTAACTTCTTCTTTGTTCAATAGCTTTCTTATTTTTAACCTAGATTCAAGATGATTGCACAAGATTTTGTTATAATCAAAATATGCATGCTTATGCATGAACATGCAATTTCCTTCTTGTGATTATGATAAAATATTTTGAAGTGTTTGTAAAAACATGTAAGTGTAAAACCAATTTGAAAATATTTTCTTATCCCGTGTAAACTTTAGAAAAAAATGAACACTTTTTCTCTCCATGTTTTTAACATAATAAAAAAGATATAGATATATAAAATTTTTAACTAAAATAAATTATTCAAAAAAAAAGATGACTAAAATATCTCTCCCTTTTTCTGTTCAAAACGTTCTTTTTAATCTGAGCTCCCCCTAAGAGCTCTCCATTAATCTTTGTTTAAGTACTTCCCTTAAAGATAAGAGTTGAGGGCTCATCTCAATACATGATATGCATGATAACTTAATAAAAAGGATAAGAAGTAACCTAGGATCCTTGGTTGTCAACTTCCCTAAACTTGGTACTTTTTCCATGGTGACAGTATTGATTAATATCAATTCACATCTTTTATTCTTAAATTTTGTCCTAAATTCCTGATAAAACACAAAAAATCCTCATAAAATGATAAAATTGCAAAATCATGGCATAAATTGAGAAAACTAACTTCTCATGGAAATCAAAAAGGAAATCATATAAAATGATGAGACTTCTAAACTGAAATTCATATTCATATATTTCTATATATTGTATAAACTTCTGAAATTTTCAACAAGTTTATGCTCACTCCAATTGACACGAATCCAAATTAATTTTTTGCATAATACTAACCTCGTTCCATGAAAAATCGTAAAAATATTGACCTATAAATATTAACCAAAAACCTAAACCCTAATTTCAATGACAAAAAATGAGAAAGTTAAATATCTTCCTCATATAATGTCTAATTTAATTCTACTCACCTTTGAATTAAAGCATATTAAATTCTCTACGAAACAAGACTAAATTTAAAGGAAACAGAGTCCATCTGCGAAATCATGTTTGGCGATATGAATGTGCACTATACAAAATCGTCTAACTCTGCTTCATTATTTTATGTACATATTTAACTCCTTTTTATTTCATTTTTAGTTATTTATTTTATGCATAATTTAACCAATTGCATAAAAATAAAAGCCAAAAATAAATAAAGTTGAAATAAATAAATCCTGACTGTTTATATTTTGACCCAGTCACTTGTGAATATCCCACTTCATTAATTTATTTCTAACATTTTGTAATCCATAACTTAAAAAATATATATTTATGGTCAATACATCATTTACTATTTTATTCAATTTTTATCATGCATGTATTGTTCGTAGAAATTGAAAGAAAAATAAAAAATAAATTCGGTATCTTATATATTAAAAAATATCAACAAATTTTTTTATCCTCTCATTTTTGAGTCCATTCACATTGGCGGCCTTCATGAAGTTTGTAGGTTTGTTTGGGATCTATATTATTTATATTCATAGCTTTTGCATATGAGTTCATCTATTATTTTTAATGTTATTTTCCTTTGCATTTACACACTAAAAGCATAACATACGCCACGTGTCAGTCCTCTATTTGTCAACACACTTTCCACCTCTGCTCGAAGTCAAATCCGTTTACCCCTTCAAATAACCACGCACCCAACAACTTTAACCAATGAAAACTGAGGAAGTGTTGACCTCATGGTCAACACCTCCATTCTCGGTACTTCTTCTGCAACCCTCATCCAAATCCTACCTAAATCCGATCACCCTCACAGGTTATTCTTGCTCATCTAGTCGAAACCCAACTTCAAATCTGACACCACCAAGATCCTAACAATGTCAAACCCAGAACCAAACATCTCCAAACCCGAGATCAACACCTGAAGCCAGGACATCCCTCTCCCAGACCAAGGTCTGAGACGGAAAACCCGAGAAAATAAAACCAACGACCCAAACCTAAATTCCAAACACCATTGTAAACACCGTATCGTCGTCCTCTACATGCAACTTAATCATCTGTCCCTCATCGTTGTCCTATCTTCAGTATCAACCTCTAGATCATCGCCTACTCCTTCTCTTGGAAACCAACATCCTAATCCTTTCAACCCATAGCCATTATCCTAATCTCTAGAAACCATCACATGTAACCACCTAGGAGCTAGGAACCCTTCCAACAGGAACTTTGTCAAAAGATGGGGCCTCGAATCCCCTTCCAATAGGGGTCTATCAGTGCAAGTCAGCTTCACACCCTGAATTTTGAGTGGGTAGGTGGTTACGGTGCACCTCTCGCCCAGACCCCCCCCCCCTTCCGAACCCCATTATGGACCCACACGCCTCCTATTATCCAAAAAGCTAAGAAAGTGGTTCGGTTCTTTCTAATAAATAGTTCTAAAGTCCTGATCCGTGAGTATTTCCTTCTAACTAGCCTGATTCTTACGACTAGTTGCACCCACTTTAGCCAGTATGGGAGTAAGTGTGGGCCGTAAAAATATGGCTACTCGTTACATGAGGATGGAGCCTTACATGGTGTGCTATAAACCTCCCACTATGCTAAAGAATTCCGAACCGTTTACCGACTACCCGTAGATCCTCACTGAAAAGTGGTTAATCGCTTTTGTAGAACCAATAGTCTATATGAAAAATCCTGCCTTGGCTTTATCCTAGTGTCGTCTATCTCTTACTTGTAAATAATTTCATAGAATGATGGAGGTGCTCTCTCGCAAATAATGGTTAATTTTAGTTAATTTTTTTATCCAATTCAATTAGTAGTCCTGATTTTAGAGTTTAGTTGTTACTGCAATTAATCCACACAAGCAATCACGTCTACCATCCAATCCTAACTCCTTTATTATGGCTTAAAAAACTAAGAGAGGGAATCGAAAAAAGCTGATGCAATCGAGAAAATGATGATGAATGCTTGAGTAAGAATACTTATAGTGCCTCCAACTCTCTACATGCGGAATGCAATATAGAGTTGAAATCTTACACTATATGAAATGTAAATGAGAAAATTATTCCTAGACATGCAGTTCTATTAGCCAGTGATGAACAATTTAATTTTGACTAATAACTCTACAGTCTAAGTGTGCCTCATTAAGTGTAATGTATAATCCGATAGAGTATGAGCACAAGCAATAAAATAATCTAAAGAAATGCTCTGAGAGCCGCTAGTGCAAGTCCTAGTCTACGTCAATCAACCACACAACCACGACGGGGACAATATCCAATCGTGATACAAGCATGAGATTCCAAACGGAATCCACTAGAAATTAAGCAATTATTACAAATTAATGAAAATGAAAATCTTTCTTTCAAAAGTCTTCTTGGCGTCTCAACAACCGGCTCGTTCCACGAATTGTCGGCCTTCGATGCACTTCGAGATACGTCGACTTCGAGAAAGCCGCTCCAAGTCCATCGGACCCTCGTACAAAAAGATAAAAATCATGTCAGAGAGAGAGATAAACACAAATAAAACAAGCAAAATAAAATAGAAAAATATTAGTAAATAAATAGAGAAATATTTGTAAGAAAAATGGTGGTGAAAACATAATATCTACATTTTCTAAAAGTCAACATAATTCGTGCCTCTCCGGCAATAGTGCCATCTGATGAACCCTTAAATGCCCTATGTTAATAGGTTAAAAAAAGCATTGACATGTTCTTTGGTTGGTTTGTGTTGTTCCGCAATCCTGTGTTTACTTATGCAAATCTCTTGGGAAGGATCGACGACATAAATCTACTATTCACCTCAGGAGTAGATCGGGAGCGAACCTACACATAAGTCATCCCGGGCACGTGCCCTCCCATGTACAAAATCATGCTAGCGCACACTCGTGCTTTGCATGGGTAAAGCTCGCAATTCACGTCCATAAAGACACACAAAATCTTAAAACGAAGGCCGTCATATAAGAGCATATAATAATATATATTTTATATAATGTATGTTCATGTAACATAAAATTAGTAGTATTTATCCATGTTAGAATTTAAATTCAACGATGAATATGTATATGTATATATTTAGAATCAATAATACTATCAACTTTATGACTCGATATAATATAGTTATCAAATACAATTAGGAGTTCTATTTTGGACATAAATGTATATTTTTTGGTTACATGGAGATTATTTATGTAGAGACTAAAATGATAATTATCAAATCTTTGATGAGTATTTTTGATAATTATTATAAACGAGGAAGTTGTTGGATGGGTAGTAGTCGCCAAATAACTATCGCAATCCTTTTTTGAAATCACATCTTCAAAAAAACATGGAGTTGCACCCTCCTCTTCTCCGGATATAAAAAGGGTTTTGTGCCGTGAGGAAAAAACCTCATTGAAAGATAGAGAGACAAAACAACGAAAGTGTTATTTGTTTGGAAGATCACCAAGATTTAATTGCATCCTGCAATCATGTTCATGTACTCTTTTTCTTTCTCACGCCTTTTAATGCTAGAATTCATGGCTTACCATCAATGACTTTCCTTATCTGTTTGTTTTGCCGTCAACAATTATTACGTATCAAGTTTAGTAATCCTTTTGGTCATGTTCCTTTTAACATTTTGTTTATTCAAAGAGGGTGATCTCTCAGTTTGAGAGTCACCACTAAAAAACTATATTATATATATATATAGGGGGCCCTTCTAATGAGGTGGATCTTTCCTGAAATTCAGAAAGCCACTACCAAATTTGTAAATTACATAACAATTTTGTAAATTTAAACTACATATTGTAAAATACTGACGATTATACAGTTATGTAAAATATATCATCTATATTGTAACAAACTTTTAATGTCAAATATAGTAATATTTTCATAAATTTTTCATGATATACATATTATATTAATATTTAATATTAAATTTATGGAGTTATATATATATATATATTCAAATGTACATCGACCATCATCTAGAATCCCGCAGGCTCAAGAGAGCCCTACAATTTGACACTGCGTTTTCTACGTAAAAAGGTGATTCTTGAAGATCAATTCGTTTCTTGCTAGCCAAATTGTCCATATCACTGCAAAAGGTTTTGAGATGTCGTCCGTGGAATTTCCTCCCACCCTCCTGATTGCCTCCCAGATATTCGTCGATCTGCTCACATCAATCCATGGAAAAGCGATCTCCCTCCAAACCTTCACCGAAGTCTCGCACTTGAAGAAAAGATGTTATGCGGTCTCCGCATGTCCACTACACCTATGACAGCTCACATCGTGTATCCCCAGTAAGTTCACCCTTCTAACTTTGTCACAAAATTTATTTTCCTAAGGCACCATAGGAAAACTTTTATCCTGCTTGGTATCTTGCTCGTCCATATAATCTTCATATCCTTGCAGAATTCTGGGTCGGTTGTTTCCGCTCCACTGCGTCTCAACTCTCTATATAACTATTTGACTGAGAATCTAGAGTCTGACCATATATAATAGTCTCTGATCGTAGAGAGATCAAAAGACTAACCAACTCCTCTCTGCTCCTATCCGAGAGGGTCGCAGCAAAAGTTCCTCTACTCTCCATCATGCATGCATTCTCTCAAATATACCTCCTTCGATGTGGCCATCGTACTTGTGAATGTTGGTTTCAATACCTTTCTTATTTACCTTATTAATGATGCACTTTTGTTCTTTTTTTTGTTATTATCCATGTTGCTAAATCTCTCAGTTTCCTTTGGTGCTAATCTCGGATTCTTACTATTATGAGTGACATGGTCGCATATTGTTATATCATGATAATAACCCATCAAGTTAAGAATTCAACAATAGATTATAGGCCACGGTTTCCAGTTAGGGCGTAGTTGTTATCAAAAAATAACAATTTTGAATATAAAAATGGATACTTATATATTTTGATATACATTAGTTAAAATTATGTGTCACCAAAGTGGTCGATGTTCTTGAAATTGAAGTGTGACGAACTATAAATAGTCATGCATCCGTAATTCATATGGATACGTATTTACCCAAATTGATATCCATCGGATTACATATGCGGTTGTAATTTTAAATATGTGATGATTATTTGATTATCATGTAAATATTAAATTCTCCCAAAGACAGATTTCTATTTGGTACGTTATTGTCATCAATATTTATTACTACTTCAAGATATCGCTTACAAGTCATAATTCTATCAAAAGATGAAACTATAATGGAATACTAGATATCTTGATATGGGATTTTACTTATATTCAATATCTCAATTTTATTGCAGTTATGTTAGCAATTTTGTAGTCGTTCTTCATATATGAATTCCACCAACATAACCGCCACCATCATCTCGATTTCAATGTTAAATTACTCAAATTTTAAGTCATCGCAGAATAACTTGTTGACAGTTATCATTGTCATGAATCTTGCCAAGGCGATAGGGACTGACTCACCTCCACCACTTAAGGATAAGAGTACCTATGATGAAAAGAGAGATAAAGAAAAATGGGAGAGATTAAATCACATGTGCATGATGATAATGAAAATGACTATTCTTGAAGCATTCAGAGGCACTATGTCTGAGAAAATAACTAATGCTGAAAAATTCCTTACCGATATTGAAAAATAATGGTCAAGAATGAAAAAATTGAAATTTGTACACTTTTGGATATTCTGATTTTGATATGGTATAAGGGAAAGGGCAATGTGAAAATCCTGAAATTAGGATCTAAGCTTAATTTCAAATTATGTACTTATCTAGTGTCCAAAAAAATTATTTAAATATTCCTTCATATAGTGTTCATCGAGGTCTTTTCATTGAACCCAAGAACGTAAAAATCTGAGTTTGAGAGCCCGAGTTACTGCTATTTTAGCAAGTCGGGGTCTAAGTCCATTTCAGATCCGAACCTGAATATCCCTTCACATCAAAACCCCCAAATGAGATCTCTCGTCCTAAAAACGTCCCCAATTGATATCTAGCCCCTTCCTCCTCTCTCCACCTCGTCGGAGCACCGTCGGAGCTCGTCAGTCGACGATCCGAAGCCTACCCCTCGTGGAGGAGCTTGAGGTCACCCTTGTGTGTCGTTTTGCATCGTCATTGAAGCACCAATTGCGTCGTTTCTCCACGAGCGGAGTTATCGAGGAATCAAGTTATTGGGGTACGATGTCTCCACCTCCTTGTTGCGGATTCACACGATTTGCTCCATGTTGTAGTATCTATAGAGCCTTCCCACCTTGTCTTGATTCTTAGTATTTGGATGTTGGGATTTCATTCAAGATATGAATGATGTCCACTGTTTTTGCAAAGGTATATAATTATGCTAGGCATGTTCGAGTTCTCTGTTTGAAGAAGGGTATATTTTCACTCGGGTGATCCTATGTATCGAGCAATTTGTATTCCTAACCGTTGCATGTGGTGTTTGGCATATGCAACATTTATTTGTATAGTTAATATTTAGTGTGGTCTTAAACCATTGTTTTCTACCAAAATTAGAACTGAAGCAAGAATGGAAATGCCAAATTCCAATTATTAGAATGGGAAACTCCTAATCCTAAAATTAGAACTGAAGCAAGAGTGGAAATAGCATAGTTTCATTTGAATTATGGCATGAACAGACAATGCCACACTCCAATTATTAGAATGGAAATGCAGGAAAGCAAACCCAAAAATATTATGGGCGCGGATTGTTAAAATGGGGAAACTGCCCTTTTCTATGTATCTCCCTAGGACCTAGTGTATATTAAACATATGCAAAATTGGAATGTTGGGGGTGGGGGAAGGTAATTAGAAGGGTAAAATTAGAATTCAGAGGCAAAAAATAATGGGGTTTGGTGGCAAGATCCCTACATAATATAGGGTAATAAATATGCATTTGATATTTGTGTCGGTATTGGTGCTTCACTTTGAAACATATTTTATGGTAAGATCCTCATTCCTATCTATAACATCTTTTAAGCCGGTGGTGCCACCAACCACCCATTAATTTTTCTACTGTAGATTTCTTTTAAGCAGGGGGTTCTACCGACCACCCATTAATTTTTCTACTATAGATTCTAATGTTACCTTCTCCTGTCCAATGATTGTTCTGTTGGGAATAGATTCCTCGTATAGATCGAATTACTGAAAATTATCAAAGTTGATAAGCGAATCCTGCACGATATATCAGTACAAGTACAAGCAAAATATCTCAACCACAGAAAAAAAATCTACCACAAATGCACGGAGAATTTTTTAATGCGGAAAACCCTTAATGTGATGGAAAAAAGCACAGGGTTGATAGCAACCCAAAATCAAGTACTATAATCAAAGTATTCTCCCGTGAGGGCTTACAAAAGGACGACTCTCAATACAGTATTATAAATCACCAAATAATTGAGAATAGTAGAGATGAGAAATATCACCAAATGGTAAATCTGTCGCCAAAATGTAGGGAAGAATACCGGAGAGCAACTGCTCCAAAGGATACTCCCTCCAAACTCCGCGGCAACCACAGACCTTCTTTCTTCTTCTCTCTCTCTCTCTCTCTCTCTCTCTCTCTCTCTCTCTCTCTTATTTCTTTTTTGTGCTAGGAGAGCTTGTGTTGGGATAGTCCTGATATGCATCCCATGCTCCCTATTTATACTCCATGGAGATGAGCAAATAAATAGACATTAATTCATACTTCCAATAGGATTAGGAAAAGATGACTCCTAGTCCTAAAAGGTAATTGATCTTCTCCTCCAATTAATAATTGATTTTTCCTTTTCCAAATAGGACTATCAATATCCTGTATATATGGACTAGGTTCCCACAAGGAGGGGAATTCATCCAACAAATCTCCCACTCACCGACGATGTTGGAACTGCTCCAAACCTCCGAGGGAGCAACATCTCTCGAACTTTCCAAGTGACAGGGTCTTTGTCATCATATCAGCACCGTTATCATTTGTGTGGATCTTATCAAGAACAAGCTACTTCGATTCTAACACATCATGTATCCAATGATATCTGACATCGATGTGCTTCGATCTTGTATGGAGTGTAGAATTCTTGCCAAGGTGAATAGTACTCTGACTGTCACAGTAAAGCACGTACTTATCACGATGAAAATTAAGTTCCTGCATGAACTTATTCATCCACAATAACTCCTTGCATGCCTTTATAGCTGCAATGAACTAAACCGCTGTAGTGGATAAAGCAACACATTTCTGGAGATGAGACTGCCAAGAAACCGCACTACCTACAAATGACATCATGTAATCTGATATGGATCTTCTCCCATCAATGTCACCTGCCATATCTGAATATGTGTATCCAAGAAGAATAAGCTTCTCTGCTCCAAAGTAAAGAGAATAACTGCGAGTACCTCGAAGATATCTTAATATCTATTTAATTGCTTCCCAATGTTGTTTTCCTTGATTTGAGATAAACCTACTAACAACTCCAATTGCATGATGATGAAACTCAGTTTCGTGATCTTAATTCATAATTATTAATCTCTTTGCTTAAATTAATGCCAATAAAAACCAAATAAAATGTTATTTATATCTGAGCCTTAGAATAAATTAAAAATAAAAAATAACAAAAAAATTTCGTAGTGTTTTTATATCCTTAAAATGCTCTCAAAAATATTTCTTCCTTTATTTAACCTCGTCTCCATTTTTGGTCACATGAAACTTGTAGATCTCATCAAGATCTACAACTTTCATGTTTTGAGTTTTTTCAAATTCGACCTTCTTTTTCTCCTTTTTCTTGCATCTTCATCTGAATAACCTAATTGGGTCGTGTGGCTCCTTTAAGTTGAGCCACGTGGCCACATCTACTCTCACCATGCGCCGTGCCAGCCGCCATCCGATCACTTTTTGGAGCTCTAATCTCCATCGTACACTTCCACATCCTCTCATAACCATCTGATCCATCTCCAGGTGCTATCTGGATCGTCCGGCAGCGCTTCTCTCCCATTATGCCACGTGTCCCACTTCCAACCGCACGATCGTCTCCGAGATGCATCCATCACCACCGCACCTTCCTGCAACTAATCTCCACCACCCGATCCTTCTTCGAAACCACATATGGCTGCCTGCTTCGGCCTTATCTTTCTTGCGACATGTCACACACTTCACACCTTCAATTCCCTCCCATATCGATCTAATCTGGGTCATCTTTTAGCGCCTTTCCCTCGACCATTCGATTGAGAGATCCAACGGCCGAGGAGTCATCCCCTACCTCTGGTCTCCTCCTCACCCACGTCACCCATCTCGCACACCGGTTTCCCCCTTTCCATTTTCCCCATCTTCTTTGCCATCTTCTCCATTTACGAACCAGCCCACGTCTAACCCCTCTCTTCCTTCCTCCTCGCGAGCCCTTAAATCACCATGACCTCCTCTCCTGTGCTCCACGTTCCCCACTCAATCCACGACTCCCGTCATATGAACCTCCATCTTCCACCTTCAAATACTCCCTTGCTGCCTAATATCTCCGTCCACATTTACGAGGGTCTCTTCCTAGCTCCTCTCCTCCTCCCCGTGACAGGGGCGGGCGGATTGAGGTCACGACGACCGTCGCAACTCCGGTGATGACCCATAGCCATGGTAGATTATGTTGCGGTGCTTCTCCACCACCTAGCTGCCCCCAGCTGCTACGAGGGTCTAGCGATGACTCGATGTCCACCGAGGACCTCAAGCCCAGGCTCCTCGCTCCGCCATTATCCCAGGTAAGATTCTTTGATCTTCCATTGCATTTTCTTCTAATTTCTCGGTTTTTTAGGATCTTCCACGCATCTTCACTCTCCATTATTCATCACCTTAGATTCATTTACCTTCTGACATCTTCGCACACTACTTTTCTCACCTTCTCTTTCTTCTGCCACCCTAAATCGCTCCGCTTCCCTCTCCAAACTCGCTGGAGGAGAACCTCTGGCCACCACCTTCTTCGCCCCCATATGGCATGGTACCCATACCATCCCACTTTCATCATAGCATACTTGCATGCTTCGGCTAGAATTAACCTTTGCAGGTACATACATGCTCATTGGTCGGAGCCTGATTGGAGAGGATTCGGCATACTCCGCCTCCAACAAAGAAGCCTCCACGACCTGCTCCAGGTCGTCTCTCGCTTCATCCTGGATCCCAAATACCTCGACTAGCTTCCAAGATGTTCCAGGGAGCTCCTTCGGGTTCAGGAGTTTGTGGCAGAGCTGCAGCCGCATCGCCGGAGGTCTGATCCCGCCGTCAGCCGCAGATGAGGAAGGAAGTACAACTACCGTTGGATGGCACCCTCCCTGTGCTCATCCAACAGTCTGGAGTAAGCCACGTCGACTCCTCCAGACAGCTTCAACTATCGTTCGATCCCAATGATCGAACGGTCCACGAGAGGACATGTGTCAGCACCCAACATCAGCACCAAGCCTCTAAGCTCGGAGTGGCCGAGCCTCTTCTGTGCCTCCCGAGCCATGATCCGAAGCTGGGCAGCAGCCGAAGCACATCCGAGCCTCCTCCGAGCCTATGTTGTTCCCGAGCCTTGTCGCACGTATCTGGTCACGTACGGGAGGGATAATTTGCAGAGAGGCCCTCACGATTTCTTTAATTTGTAGATAGGTCCTGCAATCACGTGATTCCCATGTGCGCCTAGGGTTATTTGCAACCCACCCAATGTGGGTTGTAATATTACAATTATACCCCAGTATGTATGGGTAAATATCAGGGAAGGCATCGTGACTTTTGTTATTTACATTTCAATCCTTCCAGGGATCTGTTTGTTATATTTTCATTGCATTTATGCCCCTGGTTTCTTTTGTGAATATCTTGAGCGTACGAGCTCCGATCAATGTGATTTCAGTTGCATTTCAAAGCTTGTTTCGTTACTTTTAATGCTATCTTTGGAACTTAACTTGAAATGCCCTCCAAGAGGGATGCTAACTAGCTTTACCTTCTCCATATGAAATCTTTTAAGTACCTTGTCAATGTACTTCTCTTGTGAAAACTGAAGTTTCCTTGCTCCCCCATATCGAGTGATCTTCATTCCCAGAATCTGACTTGCATGCCCCAAGTCGTTCATACCAAAGGACTTGCTCAACTCCTTTTTCAGACTAGAAATTATATCTCCATTGTTGTCTGCAATCAGCACGTTGTCAACATAAAGCAATAAAATGATGAAATCATCTCCTGAGAATTTCTTCATGAACACGCAATGGTCTGAAGTGGTCTTTGAGTAACCATGCTCCCCCATGAACAAGAAAAACTTCTTGTAGCACTGCCTGGGTGCTTGATTCAAGCCATATAGACTTTTTTCAATTTGCAAATATAGTCTTTCTTGCCTTTGATTGTAAAGCCCTCAAGTTACAACATGTAGATTTCCTCCTCAAGGTCACCATGGAGGAAAGTTGTCTTCACATCCATCTGTTCAACCTCCAAATCAAGACTAGCTGCCAAGATGGAAACCACCCTGATAGAAGACATCTTCACTACAAGAGAAAAGATCTCCTCAAAGTCAGCCCCCTTCCTTTGGTTAAAAACTTTCACAACCAACCTAGATTTGTACCTTGAGTTTGTAGAGTATTCATCATGTTTCACTCTATAAAACCACTTATTTCTCAATGCCCGCTTGCCTTTCGGAAACTTGACAAGCTCAAAGATACTATTTTCAAGAAGGGACTCCATTTCCTCTTTCATAGCTTCTACCCATTTCTCCTTGTCTACTTCTTTCAAGGCTTCTTTATAGCATTCATGCTCTCTACTGTCTGCCAAAAAAATGTACTCATGTGCATAATATTTGGTGGAGGGTCGCCTCTCTCTCATGGGTCTCTGTGGAGGGAGAGCCTCGAAGGAAGAAGAAGAGTTCTCATCATCATGTTGACCATCATCACCACTGTCATTTGCATCATCATCATCAAGAGTGGTGATCTGTGGTACATCCTCCTCATGTCCTGCATCTGGTAGCTGCTCATATGCATCATCTGGCACCACATGTGGAGCCCTCTGCAAAGGGACTGGCTCCATGTCATCTGGCTGATAGCTGCTCGAAGGAGAGTCCTTAACAGCCTTCTGGATGTCCTCAATGGTTTGATCTTCAGAGAAGATCACATCCCTGCTCTCACCAGCTTATTATCAACTGGATCATACAACCTGTATCCAAGTTCATCGTGTTCATATCCCAAGAAGATGCACTGCTTTGTCTTTGCTTCCAACTTGGACCTTTTATCCTTAGGGACATGCACAAATGCACGGAATCCAAAGACCCGTAAATGGTTGTATGAGACATTCTTTCCATGCCAAACCCTGTCAAGAACATCACCATCCAAGGGTACATGTAGAGAGAGATTAATAATATGAACTGCAGTAAAAAGTGATTCACACCAAAAGGAGTTAGGCAACTTAGCCTCGGAAAGGAGACCTCTAACTCTCTCTATTGGGGTCATGTTTAGGGATGAGCATATTTTTGGGCCAGCACGGCCCAGCATGGTACCCGGCATGATAAAGCCCAAGCCCGACACGAGCCCCGACATTAAATGGACGGGCTTGGGTTTGATTTTTGGCTTGATCCAGTTTTTAGGTCGTGTCCGGGCAAGCTTTGGCTCGAGCCCGAAGCCCGTGGGCCGGCCCAAGTATAGTCCCGAGTGTAGGCTCACATATAGGCTCGTTATTTTTTCCATTTGTAATTTCTGATTTCTAATGTCACAGTGGATCTTTCTTTTTAAATTGTCATTATTCTATGATGTTTAGACACCAACCATGTTCATATTTTGAATAAATACATATTCAATCTGTATATTAACATATTAAATATGTATTGTATTAATGTTTAAAATATTTTACTAATATAGCAGACCGACTCAACCTAGCCCGGCCCATATACTTGCGAGCTGGAACCGGGCTTGGGCTACAGTTTCAGAAATTCGACGGGCTTAGGCCCGGCCCGCAAGCCTGTAAAAATTGGAACCGGACTCGAGCTGGGCTCGGTTTGGCCCAGCCCAACCTAGCTCGATGCTCATAAGTACAACTTCCCGGCTAAATTCCCGCTCTGTATGAATTCCAAATTTACCAAACTCACTTTTATAGCTTAAATTAGAAATTATCTATCCAATGAAGGTGGTTCATTAAAATAGGAGCTCATTTCCAAAATATGAGTTTTGGGACCTAGCTGTACAATGTATATATTGTAAATATTCTTTCTTTCTTTATTTTTTATTTGCTTTTATTAATTACTAAAAATCCAAAAAAATGTGTTTTATTTTATTTCTGGTATTTTATTTTATTTCTATGTTATAAATATCTTTTATTAAAAATACAAAAAAATATAATTCAAAAATCCAAAAAAAATCATGTACATATTGTTTGTTTTATTTTATAAATTCTCCACTCTCTCCATATTTTATTTTTTAGTAGCCTACTTTATTTTATTTTATTTTATTTTATTTATTTTTCTTTCTCTACAATAACCTCCCATTCCACTCCATCTCCTCTACCATTTTCAATAACCTCCTATTCAACTCCACCATTCTACCATGTTTCTAACTTCTATTTTTTTCTCTTTTTATTATTCTCTTCATCCATATTTTTGGCCATCCGCCATACTTAGAGAAAAAGGAGAGAGCTTGGAGTATTTTTTCTATGACAGCGACTGAACATCATCCTCAAGTGACGACCTCCTTCAGGCGAGATCCACGACGATCATCATTGCTGTATCACGAGCTTTCCAACAAGCTCGCATAGCCTCTCCGATTTTTTTCACCAATTGGATCGAGGCCACAACAGAAGTCCAACGTAGCTGCTCCGTAAATCCAAGAAACACATGTAAGTATCCCTCTCATTTTCCTTATTATTTTATTTTATCTAACATTTCCCATTGTTTTTTATATCACACTACCACTTCATCTTCTCCACCATTTACCATCTTCATTATCCCCACATCTTCATTACAAAAAAATTAATCACAACAAAAAAATTAAAAGAAAATCAAAAAAAATTACAGCAGGTGGTCGGCCCCCCTACAACCATTGTCAGTCAATGCCACCTCTAGCACCAGCAAGCTGCCACCCCTTGGCCTTCCTCGCCACCCGCGACCGTCCATGCTACCGTCGGGCCTGCTCCCAACCCTCCTCCAACGATGGTTGCTCCTGTCGTGCTACCCTTCCTCTGCCTTCACTCCTCCTCCCGTGGCCGCAAGTCGCCGCGCAAGCCCCGCCACGCCGTCGCCCCTCCTACATGTCTGCTTAGTCGCAAGTTATGCCTCCCAGTCTCCTCACGTAGGCCCTTCGCCAGCCCGCAACAACCGCCACCTCCAGCTCTCCAACGGCGACCCCTCCTCCCTCACTCCAGGCCGCCACCGCCGTAGTCGCTCTTCCAAGTGGCTGTTGTCCACGACGCATACGCCAGCATCGATCTCCAACTCGCAGGTCTATCGCACTGCCCTGCCACACCCTTTTCCCGTTTGCATGCCCTACCTGTGAAGAAGAAGGTCACTTTTTAAAAAAATGTAAAAACTTTTCTCGCATAATTTTTATAATTCCAAAAGTGCCCATGTACATAGTTTGCATTGTCTATTTTTAATTTCTATATTGCACGGATAACCCTAGGTTTATGCATTAATTTGGATCGTTTTGGCATTGTTTATTTTAATGAAGAATGTCATGATGTTGAGCAACTAATCCTCTATCATTTGGCTATTTATTTGTACTTTTGTGATCTTTGGGTAATAAAATAAAATTATTTAATTGAAATATTGCATATTTAACCAATTTCCGCTCTTAAATTCATATTTAAGTAACAATTGCTCCATAAATTATGCAAAAATCAGATATGATGGCATGAAATGTGATTTAATTTGTTTCCAAATTTCATATAAATTAGAATTGTGTTATGTCTTAAATAAATTATAGAGTTATTTTCGTAAATGATTTTTAATTAAACCCACAAATATTATTTTTGTGAAATCCAACTCTCCTTGATTGCTTATTAAAATACAGTTCAGAAATAATTTATTTTCTGGAAAATTGACATTGTGGATTTATTAGGAATTAAATACTCACAACCACTCTATTTTCATTTAAAAAATCATAAAAATCCGCATGTTGTTGAAAAATTCCCAAAAAAATACTGCAGCTCAATGCATCATGTTTAAGTTCCAGTAAAATTTTCATAATTTTTGCATTTTGCTTGTGTGAAAAATTATATAAAAATCCATAAAAATGTGCATTTTTCATTATTGCATTTTAACCCGTAAAATCCTAAAAAAATGTTTTGCATTCATCACTAGATTAGGTTTCTGGGAACCAAATACTTTTGGCTAAATTAGATTAATTTCACATTAAAACTAATTTGGCTAAGTCGTGTGTTTTGTTATTAACATGATTCACCTGCATTTTGCATTCACATTCATTTTACATTAAAAAAATAAAAAATTCGCATTGAAAACCTAGAACTAAGTATTCTGCATTAACCTAAAGTTGTTCCTTTGCCTTCCTGTGTTCGTTCTTGTTCTTGTTCGAGATATAAATTTATGCCGAAACACTCTTCGCGGAGATCTTTTGTCGATTCTAATTAATTGGCTGAGTGCCATTCTACAATGAATATGATTATTATACCTACTCAGGTAGTTATGTCAGTCACCAAATAATCTAGTATACTCACCATCATTATCACTGCGGATCCACTTCATCTTCTTTCCACATTGTCGCTCTACTAGTGCATGAAAATCCTTGAAAACTACAAGAACTTGGTCCATCCTCTTCAAGGAGTAGACCCAAACTTTCCTTGAAAAGTCATCAATGAATGTAACAAAGTAAAGTGCACCATCAAGAGAAGTTACTTTCAACGGACCACAAATATCTGTGTGAACAAGCTCCAATAGTTGCATGTTCCTAGAAGGTGGATGACTCTTGAATCAAACACTGCAGCCCCTTCTCGCTCATATGTCCCAATCGTCGATGGCAGAACCCAATGGATTTTACATCTCCAGTGATATGTGCAATATCATGGGAAATGGATGCATTCATGATGTAAATATTGTTGCTACACTTCTTGCAACGAGCAACAACCAAGGATCCTCTGGTAAGCTTCCATTGCCCGCCATCAAAAGTATTGAGATATCCTTCATCATCAAGCTTGCCTACAGAAATGGGATTTAAGTGCATGTTTGTCGCATGCCTCACATCTTTAAGTGTCAAACCGCTTCATTGGCATTCTTTAATGCAATCTTCCTAGAAGGTGAATGTCTCTTGGAGGAGACTCTCGTCTGATTCCCAGTCAAGCAGTGTGTGCATCTCTCCAACTTATCTTTCTTGATATTTGTCAGCATATTCTTCCTCATCAAACATTGCAACCCCTTCTCCCTCAAGTGTCACAATCGTCGATGCCACAACTTAATGGATTTTACATCTCCAGTCGCATGTGCAATATCATGGGAAATGGATGCATTCACGATGTAAAGATTGTTTCTAGACTTTTTTCCATGATCAACAACCAAGGATCCTTCGATAAACTTCCATTGCCCCTATCAAAAGTGTTGAAATATCCTTCATCATCAAGTTTTCCTGTAGATTTGAGATTTAAGTACATGTCTGACGCATACCTCACATCTTTCAGTGTCAACACCACTCCAATGGCATTTTTTAATACAAAATTGCCAATGCCAACAACATGGGACAAAGAACCATTCTCCATCTTTAATGTGCCAAAATCACCAGCTGTATATGAAGAGAAAAACTCTCTGAGATATGACATGTAGAGCAAATCTGCAATCGACAAACCAAGAAGTACTATCTTGTGCGGAATTTACCATCTTCTCATCACAGACAATGAGGAGCTCATGTTGTGCAGTTGAAACAACTCGTTCATTCTTTTTCTCTTGCTTGTCGTCACCATTCTTGTTATCTCTCTTGAACTAGAAGCAATACATCTTGATGTACCCTTTCTTCTTGCAATAGTGGCACTCCATATTGTGATATCTGGATCTGGACTTGCTTCTGCCATTATCTCTACCCATATCAGCCTTGGTCCAGCTCCTCCCCCTGTTCTCTGTGACAAGAACCTCTGAATGTGAAGAGCTTCCCTGGGTTTTTCTTTGCATCTCCTCATTGAGAAAGCCAAACTTGGCTGTCTCCAAAGAAATGACCCCATTGACTGCATAATTCGTATGAGACTCTAAAAGTCTCCCATGAATCTGGTAAAGTAGCAAGCAGTAACAACCCCAACATCTCATCTTCAAATTTTAACCCCATGCTCGTCAAGTGACTAGTAATTCCTTGGAATTCATTCAAAAAATCTAGTACAGGGCTACCTTCCTTGAACCTCAATTTCATTAGTCTCTTGCGAAGAAACATTTTGTTACTTTCTATCTTGGAGGCGTAAAGATTTCCAACTTTAACCACAAGCTTCTAGCGTGACTTTCATGTTGGATGTGATTGTAGACATTCTCATCAACAAACTGTCTTCTGAAGCCACAAATATGCTCTTGTTCAAACTCTCATTCCTCATCGATTTTAGCTTCGAGCTTTGCATAGCCTTCACATATAAAATATCCTTTATATTTTTCTTCCACAAATTGTACTTAGTCTCATTAAGCTAATCATCTTGCTCGAACTAAACTCCATCTTGTAATCCTCTATTTAACCTTGCTCTGATACCACTTGTTGGGAACAGACTTCTCGTGTAGATCGAATTGTTGAAAATTATCAAAGTTGATAAGCGTATTCTATACGATATATCACTACAAGTATAAGCAAAATATCTCAACCACAGAAAAAATCAACAATATATGTACAGAGAGTTTTTAACGTGGAAAGCCCTCAATGTGAGGGTAAAACCCACTGGGTTAATCGTAACCCAAAAAAATACTATAATAGAAGTAATCTCCTATGAGGGGATTACAAAAGGTCGATCGTCAATACAGTGCTACAAATAACCAAGCAATGGAGAATAGTATAGAGGAGAAATATCACCCAATGGTAAATTCGTCGTCAGACTGAAGGGAATAATGTTGGAGAAAAACTGCTCCAAATGTTACTCTCTCCAACACATTCCACTACTTCCCTTTTGCTTTTGTACAAATCCCACCTTCCTCCCCTCTTTCCCAGTGACCACTACCGTCTAGGGTTGTTGTCGTTGTTATATCCAATGCCCATAACCTTCAACTCCGACCACTGCCACCTCCCCCACCAATCCCAATTCACCTCCTCTAAGCCCGTCTCTCTGACTCATCCCCTCCTCACAGTAACGCCTTCTACAATGGCCATAAAAATGCAAAGAGGCTCCAGATATGGGTACTCATGGAGCGGCGTTGGGTGGATTAAAGATTTCGTCGATATGAAAATCGTAACACTTACTGGAGCACAACGTTGTGATGGGTGTCAGCGGGAAGGACAGTGGTGGTGCAGTTATAGCCCTAGGTGGAGTATGAAAGGGGATTGTAGAGGCAACTTAGGCGACTTCACGGTGAGGAGGTTAACCACATGCATGCCGACCTGGAACTGATGAAGAGATAATAGATCGAGCCTCATGTCACACGGGTTGAGAAGATGGCTACTGTACATTCTTCAAGATGGTATTTATTTGATATTATATGTTAGGTAGAAAGATTTCAAGTATGAGTTCTTTTCTTCTTTTGGTTGATGTTTTGGTGCTGGGAATAGTTTTGGTTAGAAAAGTTTTGATTGTATCTTCCGTAAGTGATAATCTTCCTTGATTTTTAGGATGGTGATAATGGTGTCCAACATGGAAGATGCCCTTAGATGCTTCCTACAGCATTGCATGCACATATTTTCTATTTTTATTTTTTTTCCCGATACCTACATGGCCCTTATAACTCATCCATGGCCGGTCCCAAGCCCGGGTAAATGAGGAGGGTTGCGCGTTAGGTAGCCGACAGCCAGCACGGGAGAGATAAATTCGTAAATAGTGTTCTTAAAGTTCTTCTAAGAACACTATTTATAAATTTATCTCGAAACCGTTCGGATCTTTTAAACATGGATTTAAGCAAACATAAAGATTTTGTTGGGGTGTTCCCTACTTGCGACGCGTCGCATCGCCCGAATGCAATGAAAAATTGGCAAGGGCCGCTACATCGCAGCCTGGATGTAGTTCAAAATTTGCAAGGGTTCTCGCATGAGGAACGCATGCTGGTAAATAAGCTAGTTCCGCTGCATCACCGCCCGGATGCAGTCCAAAATTTGCAAGGATTCTCGCATAATGGATGCATGTGAGTAAAGAAGTTAGTCCAAAAGAGATTGCAAAGGAAGTTACGGATTGGTAGTGGAATATCGGTACTTTAGCTGGAAAATTGATGGAGATAGTGGATACAATGGAAAGAAGGAAGATTCATATATTATGTCTTCAAGAGACTAAATGGGTTGGAGAGAAAGCAAGGGAGATCGAGAAGACAGGCTTTAAACTTTGGTATTCAGGTAAAGATAAGGGTAGAAACGGTGTTGGAGTGGTTGTTCATAAAGATTTGAAGGATTGTGTGGTTGAGGTGCAAAGATTTGGGGATCGGATTATTTTGCTAAAGTTGGTGCTTGAAGAAGAAATTTTGAATATCATATCAGTTTATGCACCGCAAATTGGTTTAGATGAAAAGACTAAACAAGCTTTTCGGGAGGATCTGGATAAGATTTTACAAGGAATCCCACACAGAGAGATGGTTTGCATAGGTGGAGATCTTAATGGACATGTGTGAAAAGATGTTTCAGGGTATGCAAGTGTGCATGGAGGACATGGTTTTGGGATAGAAACGAAGAGGGAAAAGTCATTCTGGATTTTGTAACTGCATATGATCTTTTCATAGCAAACACTCTTTTCAAGAAGAGGGAGGAGCATTTAATTACTTATAAGAGTGGCTCAACTAGAACACAGATCGATTACTTTGCATTGAGGAGAAGAGATCAGTTGTGTTGCAAAGATTGCAAAGTAATCCCTGGAGAGAGTTTGACAACCCAACATCGCTTCTTAGTCTTGGATTTACAAATAAAAGGGCTGGTAAAGAAAAGGAAGGTTCCTAAGATCACTAGAACTAGGTGGTGGAATCTTTCGCTGAAGCAATCAAGCTTCAGGGAGAAGGTTTTAGAAGACTTATCTTGGGATTGTAGCGGTAGTGCAAACGAGATGTGGGAGGCAGTAGCATCTTGTATCCGAAAGGTAGCCAAAGAGATGCTAGGCGAGTCAAAAGGAGGAGCTTCGGGTCAAAAGGAGGCTTGGTGGTGGAGTGAAGGAGTGCAAGAGAAGCTAAAAATTAAAAGAGCTTGCTTTAAAGCTATGTCTAAGGATAGAACAGAGGAAACCATCACAGACTATAAAATAGCGAAGAAGGAAGCAAAGAAGGCTGTAAGCGAAGCTAAGTCAAAAGCGTATGAGGTTTTGTATAAAAATCTCAACTCTAAGGAGGGCCAAAAGGATATATTCAGGTTGGTCAAAGCAAGAGAAAGAAAGACCAAAGACTTTTCTTAAGTGAGATGCATTAAGGACGAGGAAGGTCACGTGCTTGTTACTCAGAAGGATATAGAGACTAGATGGGAGCAATACTTCCATAAACTTTTCATTGGAGAAGGAAATAGAGAGATCACTTTGGGTGATCTAGCTAGTAGTGAAAGTTACTTGAATCGTGCATGCTATATACGAATACAAAGAAAAGAAGTAGAGGAGGCTTTGAAGGTTATGAGACCTGGGAAAGGTGTTGGACCGGGTGACATCCATGTAGAAGTATGGAAAGTTTTAGGTGAGCATGGTTTGACTTGGCTTACGAATCTATTCAATGTTATTTGGCGAAGCAAGAAAATGCCTGAAGATTGGAGGAGGAGTATTGTGGTGCCTCTTTATAAGAACAAAGGAGACATTCAAAATTGTTCAAATTACAGAGGTATCAAGCTGATGAGTCACACTATGAAAATTTGGGAACATGTGATCGAAAGAAGGTTGAGGCAAGTTTCCCAAGTAAAATAAAACCAATTCGGATTCATGCCAGGTCGCACAACTATTGAAGCCATCCATTTGCTGAGGAGAACAATGGAGATTTATAGAGATAAAAGGAAGAATCTCCATATGATCTTTATTGATTTGGAGAAGGCTTATGATTCCGTCCCACGAGGATACTGTGGAGAGTTTTGGAGAAGAGACAAGTACCTGTCCTATACACTAATCTCATAAAGGATATGTATGATAGGGCTTTATCTTGTGTAAGGACCCCGACGGGGAAGACTGACTATTTTGATATCAATATTGGTTTACATCAAGTTACAGCTTTGAGTCCATTTCTTTTACTTTGATTATGGACGAGTTGACAAGTCACATTCAGGATGAGTTACCTTGGTGTATGTTATTTGCTGATGATATTGTGTTGATTGACGAGACTATAGATGGAGTAAATGAGAAGCTTGAGGTTTGGATACATGCATTGGAGACTAAAGGTTTTCGTATAAGTAGGGCTAAGACGGAATATATGGAATGCACCTTTGATGGAAGCAATGGTGAAGGAATCGAGGTGACGGAGATGTTACTAATAGAATAAATGCAGGCTGGCTAAAGTGGAGAGGAGCCTCCGTTATTCTCTGTGATAAGAAAATTCTTTTAAAAATTAAAGGAAAGTTTTACAAAGCAGTCGTGAGACCTGCTATGCTTTATGGTTCTGAATGTTGGCCTGTGAACCATAGATATATGCAGAGAATGGTTGTAGTAGAAATGAAAATGCTAAGATGGATGTGTGGACATACACGTAAAGATCGGATTCGGAATGATGCAATCAGAAAGAAAGTTGGTGTAGCTTCAATCGAGGATAAGATGCGAGAAAACCGCTTAAGATGGTTTGGTCATTTGCAAAGAAGGTCAAGTGATGCACCGGTTAGGAGATGCGAGTGTTGGGATGTTGAGCCGGCAAAGAGAGGGCGAGGACGGCCCAAGAAGTGTTGGAAAGAGACTATACGAAGGGATCTTAGTTTTTTGGATATAAGTACGAGATTGAACCAAGATAGATCTGAATGGAGGCGAAGAATCCATGTAGCCGACCCTACTTAATTGTGGGAAAAGGCTTTGTTGTTGTTGTTGTTGTACCTACATGGCCCTTATCCATTACTCATCATGAATTGTCCTATTTTGATAGCCAATAATGCATATGGTGCATGCCATTGACAAAACTGGCGAGGAGAATTACTTTGGTTGATGGTAATGAATACTGAAAATAGATTGGAAGATAGCTAGATGATATTTAGATGGAATTGCTAATTCATAAAGGCGCGCTAAATTTTTTGCTCGATTTATTCTGAAACGTAATTTGTTCTGGAGGTGCAAGAATCCGTTAATAAAAAACAATAAACTTTATAAGGAATGTGTATACGCCTGACCAAAAAAGTCGAATCATATGAAAACAACCTCTATGTGTGCCTGTCCAATGAAATGACGGGGCATGTAAAAATATAATAGCATTCTCATTTTTCTCTTCGCATATTCATATATTCATTATAAATGTGCATGTGGAATTAAAATCAAGGCACCTGTCTAGGTGAATTAAGCAGGAATTCCATCATTGTGGAATACCTCGTCTAATTCGATGGATCCTTATAATCCAAGAATTTGATTTAGAAATCCCAGATAAGCTAGGAGTCAAGAATGCGTGGAAGACCATCTTTCCAGAATCATGGAGATAGAGACTCCTGAGCAGAATTCAATTCTGATCACAAAGACTTTTCCAGATTGAGGCAATTATATCTGTCGCCTCCTCCCCTAGTATGTTGATATAGTGAATTACCTTGTCTCTAAGAAACTCCGCCTGATTGGACCAATATCAAAGTTGATAAATTCATGTTAGACATATATTTGTACCAGTGAGAGGATCCTCATCTATTCAGCGAGGGAGAATATTGCATATGCAGGAGGTGTATACCTCTGGAGGAAATTACAAGTGTCCTAGAACATTATCGTAAACTTGAAGATGGTGGACACCATTTTGGAAAGTGAACGGCAACTAAAGTGCTCCAATGTGGCCTCCGGTGGCCAACACTCTTTGAGAATGCAACTGAATATGTGAAAAGCTGCACTGATTGTTAGAGAATGGGTGGCACAATCAATTCAAGATATATAATGCCTATGAAATACATTTAGATATCGGATGCCTTGGATGCATGGGGCATTGACTTTATTGGCTCATTCCCAAATAGTCAGGGTTTTGAGTAGATCTTGTTAGCATTGATTATGTAAGTGTTGGGTGGAGGTTATCCCCTCCAGAGCCGTAGATAAACATACTGTATGTCAATTCCTTAAAGATAATAGCATATCGTAGTTTGGGATAATGAAACTTCTGATATCATATGGGGGAAGCCACTTCACAAACAAAGAGGTCAAGAAACTAACCAAAGAATATGCCATCCAACATCGTGTTGCAGCATCGTACCATCCACAATCTAATGGTTCAGCTGAATGTTCAAACAAGGAGATAAATACAATTCAATAGAAACTTGTATGACATGATAGAAAGAACTGGTCACAACTG
Organism: Ottelia alismoides; assembly: GCA_037367405.1. Classification (NCBI taxonomy): domain Eukaryota; kingdom Viridiplantae; phylum Streptophyta; class Magnoliopsida; order Alismatales; family Hydrocharitaceae; genus Ottelia; species Ottelia alismoides. The sequence continues at coordinate 240,058 of JAZKJV010002784.1, forward strand.
CTCGATTTAGTTCTTTGGGCTTACGGCACCACATACAAGTCTCCTCTCGACATGTCTCCCCATCGCCTCGTCTATGGAAAGTCATGTCATATGCCTGTGGAACTCATTCATAAATCCTTATGGGCATGAATATGTGTAACATTAATTCCGAGAAAACTGGAAAGAACGGAAAAGTTGATATGAGTTGCCTGCTTGAATTCGGAGACTGTGTATGACAACAACCTAATGTACAAGGAGGAAGTCAAGAAATGGAACGATAAGCACATATGTAGGAAGACTTTCGAGCATGGGCAGAAGGTGTGTTTGTTTGATATAAAGTTGAAAATATTTCCAAGCAAATTGAAGAGCAAGTGGATAGGGTTGTTCTTAGTGTGAATTGTATGTGACAATGGAAGCCTACTGATATCTGATTTGCCACCTGCCACACAACCTTTTGTGGTAAGCAGACAATTGTTGAAGCCATACCTAGAGCGTGATGCATTCATGTCTGTCGTAGACTCGATTAAGTGGTATTTCAAGAAGAGCTTACATATACAGATGGATCAAATACTTAAGTTCAAAAATCAAACAAAAAATTATTTTCTTCTTTTCCTTTTCTCATTTCTGAATCTTTTGAAATGTACTTATCCCTTTCATCTCTGCTATACTTAGGACACACGTGTCCTTAATATGGGGGGATGAGTACCTCGAGTTGTTCATTCTTTAATCCCTCACTTGCCTCCCAACTTATTGATATTATGTCTATACTTGATATTTTACCTTAAGTATAGGAGACTAGTCGAGCTGATGATTTCATAAATTCTTATCCTCGAATCTATATGCCTTGTATACAGTCAGGTATACTTAAGATTATTTGATCTTAAGTACATGGAGGACGGTCAACTTCTCATCCTTTTATTATTTAGTCATTGTAGTATAGATTGTCCTATACTTAGCACGAGGTATGTCTTCCTTTTTCTCTTTGACCTATGAGGACATAGCTCAAGCTAAGTATAGGTTGGTCGTATATACATTGTATCTACTTTATACGTAACTCGTAATTTTTTATTTTCAATAATATGACTAATTAAAAAATTTAAATACATAATAAATTCTTTGTAAATACATATAATATATTGGTTGAAAATATCTTACAAAATGATTTGAAAAATGGTTGAAAAATATATTGAAAATTCTTTTGAAAACTGTTTGGAAAACTTTTACAAAATGCTTTCAAACCTCTATAGAATATTTTTGTTTATAAAAATTTGCTTCTTTTGTGTGAATAAAACTTTTGAAAATTCAGTTTCCAAATGATTTGGAAAATGGTTGTAAAAATATTTTCAAAAATCGATATATATTGTTTGAAAAATCTTTGCAAAGTAATTTTTTAGTTTTATAAATGTTTGCAAAATTATTTGTTAATTGATTTTAAAAATAAAGTTTCTAAAATAATTGTTAAACTATTTTCAAATAATTTTGAGAATCTTAAGCACAATTCTTTACAAACCCTATATATAACGACATGTAAAAAGAACTAACAAATTCCTAACTCCCAAGTGTATATTCTTCAACTAATTATTGTGAATACAGATACACTCCATGTAAATATATGCATGCAATTTTTTACTAACTATTTTGTTTTCCAAATTTCATAAAAATTTGAATTTTCAAAAACCAAAAAAATTTGCGTAAAAATTTGCAAAACTTATTCTAAAATCCATAAAGATTCAAAATCAGAAAATTTCTTCACAAAAAGACTTTCTTTCACTTGCATTGCATATTCACTTTTCAAATTGATAATGACAAACGAACTAATCTAAATAAAATCTAAAGATTTGAGCTTGGTTGGACCTATATCCACTTAATCACAGGAACCTTAGAGGACCTAGAATTGAGGCACTTTAGGTCTGCTATACTTAATTCTTTGAGACCACAAGACTAGGTTCAGATGTCATCTTGACTGTCTAAGTACAATATTTCGAAACGCACGCATGACTCTTGTCGATAGTGACCTAACTTGGACACATGCAACCTACACTTTTCTCAACTCAGATGAAGTGGTAGAGAGCTGGATTTACTGCATAAGACACGAATGAGTGGAAATGTACAAAGTCACAATCTATGGCCATTGTGCCCCAACCTGATCTAGTAGCGATGAGGCTCAAAGACATAAGGTTATGGGTTGCATGGTTCTTCAAAAGAGGGATACTCTACTGGCTCATAATGAAAAATTCCTTATGTAAATGTTGTTGTAAATAATATTAAAGAATACATAATAAAAGAAAAGTCATTCATGTTGGGGTAGATATATTTATTCAATAAGCAAGCATGAGCGTCAAAGTCAAAGTATTCATGTAAGGTTGTACCTGGATGACTTGGCTACACCGGTCAAGCATCCTATGATAGGTAGCTACGTTGGCTACTATCCATTCTCTTCCCCACATCATCTTCTTAAGCCATATGCACATGAACTTAGAAGGGAATACCTCGCATCTAGAGTAAAAAGTAGTTGGATTGGGGAATTAGGGTCAGCATGTTGGAGAATATTGTCTTTTACCGATTCAACCGAGAGGAGCTACTTATCAGTGACACTATACAAGATAGACTCATAGTTATAAGGGATTGCATATGACATCGACTTGTTCTGACCGGGCATTTGAGAAGACTTGGGCAACGTTTTGTGGTTCTTAGAGGCTCTCGAGTTTCAAGTATGCTTCTCAATAAGATTTCAACCAAACTTAATTTCCTAAAAGTTCGACTGGGCTCGAAACTTTGATTTTGTGATGACAAGTTTAAAAGTTAAAATCAATCTAATTTATTTCCTTTCCTTTTCTTCTTTGCTGCACTTATAGACATAAGTATTTGCTAGGGACTAGCAAAGGCAAGTACTGGGAGGGGGCGATGAATCTCCATTTCATCACATTTATTTTCTCATTCTAGCCTAGTTAAATGCATGAATACAACATTAATTTGTACAAATAACCCTCATTATTTATACTGTAAACATTGTATAAAATCATTGATATACTTCCAAAATAAAAGAATAAAGGGAAGAAAAGACAAAGAATGAAATGCCAAGGACACTGAGTGACACTAAACCTTAAGACCCAATCATTATGACGACTTGGTAGACAAGGAATAAAGTAAGGGGATATAAGATCAATAATTGCACAAAAACCCTAATTTTAATATCTCAATAATAGGTCGTTTGCAACCTATTTTATTTTACTATTTTTATACCTCAATTAATAAAATACTTTATATCAAAGTTATGCAAAAAATCAAAGAAAAAATTGATTTCATTCAAAAATAATGCACAATGTGCCCGGGACACACATAATATAAAGCCATAAAGAAAACTTCTCATACATGTATATTCTCCATACAAGCTAAAAATTCATCAAATTCACATTTATCATAAAATCAAATTTGCTATATAATGATGGTGGTTTCATTTTGTTTGGAGTTAAAATGCAGAAGTTGGCTTTTGAGCCCTTATTGTGCTATATATGTATATAATATTCAATATATTTATTTTTTTATTGTTCACTTTCTTATATTTTATAAATGTATAAATATTACCTAAAATACATGTACATAATATAAAATAAAATAAAACCATCAAAAAAATAAAATAAATAATATATAGGTATAAAATAAATAAATAATATATTTTGATATAAAAATATGTATATAAAAGAAAATAAAAATAAAAAAATACAACTTATATAGGTAAATATACCTATAATTATACATGTAAAAATTAACACCTAATAAATTAACTTGTAAAAATAAATAAAATCACAATAAAATACTACATAAAATATTAAATAATTTTCATGTTTTGATTAAAAAAATAACAAAATCATTTATTATTTTAAATCTACTTAATAAAGGAATTAATCCCTATTTTTATCCGCTAGCGGCTGGCGTGGACCAATGCGAGCCAAGTTCACGTTGATCCTGGTCAGCTCCTTGCCCCCCAACGTCATGTGTCTGTCAGACCCTAGTGCCTCATTTCTCTCAATTTTCACAATTGACCTTTGCACCATTTCATCTCAATGACTTCTCGATTTTTGTTCCTCGATCTACACCCTTTCAATAATGGATGATGCCAAGCCCGGGTAAATGAGGAGGGTTGCACTAAGTAGCTGACAGACAACGTAAAACAATCAGAGACGACTTCCTAAATAATGTTTTTTTTCTAAAAAATACTATTTAAGAAGATGCTTCATGATAGTCGGATCTTTTCAACATGGATTTAAGCAAACATATAGATTTCGTTGGGGTGTTCCCTACTTGCGACGCATTCCTTCGCCCGAATGCAATGAAAAATTGGCAAGGGCCGCTACATCGCAGCCTGGATGTAGTTTAAACTTTGCAAGGGTTCTCGCATGCGGGTAATTAAGCTAGTTCAGATGCATCACCGCCCGGATGTAGTCCAAAACATACAAGGATTCTCGCATAATGGACGCATGCAAGTAAAGAAGTTATTCCAAAAGAGGTTACAACGGAAGTTGCGGATTGGTAGACGGAATATTGGCACTTTAACTGGAAAGTTGATGGAGATAGTGGATGCGATGGAAAGAAGGAAGATTCATATACTATGTCTTCAAGAGACTAAATGGGTTGGAGAGAAAGCAAGGGAGATTGAGAATACATGCTTTAAACTTTGGTATTCAGGTAAAGATAAGGGTAGAAACTGTGTTGGAGTGGTTGTTCATAAGGATTTGAAGGATTACGTGGTTGAGGTGAAAAGATTAGGGGATCGAATTGTTTTGCTAAAATTGGTGCTTGAAGAAGAAATTCTGAATATCATCTCAGTTTATGCACCGCAAATTGGATTAGATGAAAGGACTAAATAAGTAATTTGGGAGGATTTGGATAAGAGTCTACAAGGAATCCCACAAAGAGAGATGATTTGCATCAGTGAAGATCTTAATGAACATGTGGGAAAAGATGTTTCAGGGTATGCTAGTGTTCATGGAGGACATGGTTTTGAGGATAGAAGTGAAGAGGGAAAAGCCATCCTGGATTTTGCAACGGCATATGATCTTTTCATAGCAAACACTCTCTTCGAGAAGAGGGAGGAACATTTAATTACTTATAAGAGTGGGTCAACTAGAATACAGATAGATTACTTTGCGTTGAGGAGAAGAGATATGTTGTGTTGTAAAGACTGCAAAGTAATCCCATGAGAGAGTTTGACAACCCAACATCGTTTGTTAGTCTTGGATGTACTAATGAAAGGATTGGTAAAGAAAAGGAGGGTTTCTAAGATAACTAGAACTAGATTGTGGAATCTTCCACTGAAGCAAGTGGGCTTTTGGGAGAAGGTTTTAGAAGACTTATCTTAGGATTGTAGCGGTAGTCCAAACGAGATGTGGGAGGCAGTAGCATCTTGTATCCGAAAGGTAGTCAAAGAGATGCTAGGCAAGTCAAAGGGAGGAGCTCCATGTCAAAAGGAGGCTAGGTGGTGGAGTGAAGGGGTGCAAGAGAAGCTAAAAATAAAAAGAACTTGCTTTAAAGCTATGTCTAAGGATAGAACAGAGGAAACTATCACAAACTACAAAATAGCGAAGAAGGAAGCAAATAAGGTGTAAGTGAAGCTAAGTCGAAAGCTTATGAAGTTTTGTATAAAAATCTCGACTCTAAGGAGGGACAGAAGGATATATTCATGTTGGCCAAAGCAAGAGAAAGAAAAACCAAAGACCTTTCTCAAGTGATATGCGTTAAGGAAGAGGAAGGTCATGTGCTTGTTACTCAGAAGGATATAAAGAATAGATGGGAGCAGTACTTCCATGAACTTTTCATTGGGGAAGGAAATAGAGATATCACTTTGGGTGATCTAGCTTGTAGTGAAAGTTACTTGAATCGTGCATACTAAAGACAGATACAAAGAAAGGAAGTAGAGGAGGCTTTGAAGGTTATGAGACCTGGAAAAGGTGCAGGACCGGATGACATCCCTGTAGAAGTATGGAGAGTTTTAGGTGAGCGTGGTTTAACTTGGATTACGAATCTATTCAATGTTATTTGGCGAAGCAAGAAAATGCCTGAAAATTGGAGGAGGAGTATCGTGGTACCTCTTTATAAGAATAAAGGAGACATTCAAAATTGTTCAAATTATAGAGGTATCAAGATGATTTGTCACACTATGAAAATTTGGGAATGTGTGATCGAAAGAAGGTTGAGGAAAATTTCCAATGTAAAAGAAAACCAATTCGGATTCATGCATGGTCGCTCAACAACTAAAGCCATCCATTTGCTGAGGAGAACAATGGAGATTTATAGAGCCAAAAGGAAGAACCTCCACATGATCTTTATTGATTTGGAGAAGGCTTATGATTCTATCCCACGAGAGATATTGTGGAGAGTGTTGGAGAAGAGATAAATACATGTCCTGTACATTAATATCATAAAGGACATGTATGATAGGGCTTTATCTTGTGTAAGGATCCCGTCTGGGAAGACTGGATATTTTGACATCAACATTGGTTTACATCAAGGTTCTGCTTTGAGTCCATTTCTTTTTACTTCGATTATGGACGAGTTGACCAGTCACATTCAGGATGAGTTACCATGGTGTATGTTATTTTATGATGATATTGTGTTAATTGACGAGACTAGAGATGGAGTAAATGAGAAGCATGAGGTCTGGAGACATGAGTTGGAGACTAAAGGATTTCGTATAAGTAGGGCTAAGACGGAATATATGGAGTGCACCTTTGATGGAAGCAATGGTGAAGGAATCGAGGTGAAGATTGGTGACGATAACATTCAGAAGAGAGATTCCATTAGATATATGGGATCTATTCTACAACATGATGGGGAAGTTGATGGAGATGTTGCTAATAGAATAAATGCAGGCTGGCTAAACTGGAGAGGAGCCTCTGTTGTACTCTGTGATAAGAAAATTCCTTTAAAGATTACAGGAAAGTTTTACAAAGCAGTCGTGAGACCTGCTATGCTTTATGGATCTGAATGTTGGCCTACGAACCATAGACATGTGCAGAGAATAAATGTAGCAGAAATGAAAATGCTAAGATGGATGTGTAGGCACACGCGTAAGATCGGATTCATAATGATGCAATCAAAAAGAAAGTTGGCGTAGCTCCAATCGAGGATAAGATGCGAGAAAACCGCTTAAGATGGTTTGGACATTTGCAAAGAAGAATAGTTGATGCACCAGTTAGGAGATGCAAGTGTTGGGATGTTGAGCCGGCTAAGAGAGGGCGAGGATGGCCCAAGAAGTGTTGGAAAGAGACCATACGAAGGGATCTTAGTTTTGTGGATATAAGCCCGGGATTGGCCCAAGATAGATCTGAATGGAGGAAAAAAATCCATATAGCCGACCCTACTTAATTGTGGGAAAAGGCTTTGTTGTTGTTATTGTTTTTGTTGATCTACACCCTTTCATGTGTACATCTATCCTCTCTCGAAGGATCATTGAATCGAGCCAAAGATCCGATTCAAATTCACTTAGACATATACACGTCACCCTCTCCCTGTGATCCTTCTTCAAACCCTTGAACTTTCAGATCCCTAGTTAACTTCGTAGAATTTATTGACAGTGAGTCCCTCGTGAATCTACAGCACACAATAGGAGGAGGAGGAGGAGGAGGAGAAGTGATCCAAGCCCTAGTTGGACATCCTGGCAGATCTTATGTGCTCCTGTCCCTCCTACTGTGGTGAGCCCTCTCTTTATTACCTTTTCAATTCCTCTCATCAGCAGTAAGTTAGGATAGCTTTTAATTTCGAGTGATTTCTTCTCTTATTCCGTAGAATCCCAAAATAGTACTTCATCAGAGTTATTGCTCCATCCACTGTTTACCGCCGTCCATCCCTCGCTCTAACCATCTTATCTCTCCATCTTCATCCCCTTTCACTTCTCTATGACCCGTGCAATGTCAATCCCCCTCGTCAGCCCTAGGTCAGGAGATTCTCTCTTCTCCTCCACCTTCTGTCAGAGAGCGGTGCCCTGCTTCGCTCCGCCTCTATTCGACATCAAATGAGGTCAAGGTAGTTTGCCCTCAACCTCTAACCTTTTCCTTGTATGTACGAGCCTCTAGGAGACCATCTGGGCATGAACTAGACCTGAACGAGGTCCTAGGGTGCCTTGATCTTCATTGGGCTACAGGGACCTCTCCATTGGTTCCCACTCATTTTTGAGTCCGCCAATAGCTGCGGACCATTACCTAAATGTTTAGAGCATTTGAGAAGCTTGGGAGGAAATCAGAGGTGTTAGATTTCATCGATCAAAGGAGCTCCCTCGGTTTGTTCCTCCCTGTTCTTCCATGTGCCTTCTCAACCATACGATTGGCATGAACAACAGTTGGAGTAGCTGTTGTTGGATGGAGTCAGCACTGTCAGATCCACCAGTGGAATTTAATCCCACCTGTCCAGTACGAAGAGGCATTGCACCTCCATGGAGCGACGCATGGCAAATGAAAGATCCCCGGCCATCGATCAGAACGCGATGGGTATTTTGCACACTCTACCCCTGCATTTTTGTTTTTTTCTTTTTAGTCCATAAATTTGAGTTTGACGTTCAAATATTTCTATAATATTTATATTCTGAACCTCAAACTTTATTGTATTTATATATCAGTTTAGTCCACATCACCTCACATGCATGTACACATGAGGGAACATGGATTTTTTTGCGGACCCCCTCTGGATTTGTGTTTATTATTCAATCCCTATTTTTTCATAGTAAGGTAAATTTTTGGGGAAATTGCAGTTTATATCCTAGAAGTATTTTTAATTGCAAAAAAGCTTCTACTATTTTTGTTTATTCATTAAATATGTGGGATATTTGTATAAGGGCCACTGGATTTCTTGTATTTGTTAATATTGAACCCTTAAACTTCTTAAAAATTATAATATTGTCCTTGCTGGTGCATTTATTTTTATTTTATGTTTTCTTGTAATTAAAAATGGCCTTTTGCATCTGAAATCTAAGGAATTATCTTAAAGGTTTGGAAAATTTTTAAATCTCATGTATTTTTCTAAAGGCAATTAAATTATTTTCCTATTTATAAAAATAATGTATTTTTCTTTTGTTTGCATTTAAAATATATAAAAATAATAAAAAAATATTTTGAAAAATTCGAAAAATAATCATGTGTGTTTATTCATGCTTATTTGATTTTTTAACTTTTATTTTTGTAAAATATTACCAAAACTCCAAAAATTATTTCAATACCCAAAAGTATTTGTTTCTACTTTTGAATTCTATCTATATTATATATTATATGTTAAAATACATTTGGAAATTTTTAAGATATTTTTTTGTTTTTAAATTCCAAAACAAACTGGCATATTATTATAAGTCACTTTTTAAACATTTTTAATCGATTAAAAATACAAAAATAGCAATAATTATAAAAAAATCACAAAATAGAGAAAATATTACAAACATAAAAATATTTTATTTTATGATTTTTGGCCATATATAGTTATATTTATAAATGTAAAACCTTATATATAACCTGTATATATTGTTGTTGTATATTAGTTATATTCATTACAATTATATATAAATTCCTATAAATATTAAAAACCTTAAAAAATTCCTATTTGTATTTTTTAATTTGTATACAAATTTATTATTTATATAGCATATAGATATTATATCTGTTATTATATATATTTAATATACCTTTATAGTAAAAAGAAAAGTAAATATCAAAAAATTATAAAAAGAAAACAAAAATTAAAAAATATATAAAACATAAGAAACTCTGAAAAATATAAAAATTAAAACCCACAAAAAATAGAAAAACCCTATAAAAGCATAAAAACACACTTGTTGATTTTCTTTTTATCTACCATTTATTGTACATATCCCCTTTGCTCCTTTGTGGTTCGACCTCTATACTTGTTGATTTTCTTTTTATCTACCATTTATTGTACATATCCCCTTTGCTCCTTTGTGGTTCGACCTCTATACTTGCGTACTATACATACTTATTTATAGGGTATAATAAATTTCATGTTGCTTATATGCATTGCTTATTTATTCTGTGGGTTGATTGTTTATTGGCGTGCTTTGATCGGGTGTTGAGTGCTGTAAGAGCGGTCGATACAGCAATTACCGGATCCGATTTGTCAGATACTACATGCCCTCCAAGATCATACGTTAGACACCTCTGATCAATAGCGTCCATCAGTGATGTTGGTGTTGTTATCTATGATGTGTGGGGTGATGTGGATGACATTGTTGGTGTGACTTTCCCTTACCATCAAAATAGTCGGGTTCTTTGAAAGACATCGTTTTGGCCAGAAATACATCTTCCAAAGTCAAAGCGACAAATAAACTTGAGGGTTCTAGGATGTGTGCCTCCTCTGTTACCCATTGTGAGTCTCTATTCAATATCAACTATTTTGAATAGAAAATAACAATTGAGGATCTTAGATTGTTTAAGAGCCAGGTACCCAAAGATCAAGGACAAAGACCCCTTTTCTATTCGTCAGGTTGTCAATGATATCACGTCTTGTACCTCATACGACTCCATATTGTGAGAAATCTCGTCGAGGTACGCCCTATTGTCGCCCTAGCTGCGAGAGAACGAGAGAGAGAGAGAGATGGAGAGAGAGGGATGGATGGGGGGCTCCCGTACTCGAGGCGTTGCCTTGGATGTCTTCTCCTTCCGTCGGGAGGTCTATTTATAGGGCGCGAGCCCCTCGAGCCGTCCGCCCCCATTATCCGCGCCCGCACGTTGTAGCTCCGTCGGATCCGGTCTACCCATAACCGCCGGCTACGTAACGGTCGGGGTACGATTATTGACCACTTAAGATCATGGCCGGAATTATTCAAACATCTCCCACTTGACCGAAGTGGTCAAAACATATATGCTCCCACTATTCGTGTAGCATATACATAGAGATTTATCATGTGAGGATCATTATCTATGAAAACTCTTCCTTGACTCAAACATTCCTGAGTCCCATTAAACGAACATGTTTAATGTATGTTCCTGTTGTTATTTGAAAATTAGTGTGAAAAATTTTGAGTATTGTTTGCTATTTTTAAATCCCATTTTACTCACAGCCAGCACATATTTCACTGTTTTGCCTTGTTTTGCTATTTAAAAATATCAAAAACACCTTGAAAAATCCCCAAAAATCATAAAAACAGCAGAAAACCACAAAAATACCAAAAAGATTTTATTTCTAAATTTTTGGATATTTTTGCACATTTTTATAAATATTTTATCTTGTCTTGTATTACGTTGTTTATAAATTCCAATATTGAAAAGAGAAAAAAATATAAAATATAAAATATAAAAATCAGAAAATTAAAAATCAAAATACAAAATTAAAAATTAAATAAAAATAAAGATAAAAATTAAAAATTAAAACCCACAAAAATATTTGCATCTTGTAGGCATTGATCACAATCACATCATATTTTGCACTTAGCTTGATCTATCATGTTTGCTCCCTGCGTTCGAACTCTCTGCATACTTGTCCCTATACACCATTTGTGCAGAGTTAAAAATAAATTTGACTCCACATTTATTTGTCACTGCTTGATTTATTGATTGTGGGTTCATTGTTGATTAAATACGGGGTCCTTGAGGGTCACCACAGCGACACGGTTGTCTCCGCTTTGTGAGAGACATTAGGCCCCTTGAATTTCGTGCTAATCAATACACGCTTATTATAAAACCTAACTTCAAAGTCTTTCTTGAGCAGCACTGGGACAGAGATCAGGTTCCGACGTATCCTTGGGGCATACAGTACATCATTCAGTACCATAATGCTATCCCCAAGGTCAAGTCTGTAAGTCCCAACACCTTCCACGTCCAGGTAGGTGTTGTTCCCCATGAAGATCCTCTGTTCGCCTTTGCTCAGCTCCTTGAAGTCCACCAGGCCCTCCTTCATCTTGGTGTTGTGTCTGATTGCTCCAGAGTCAATCCACCATCCATCACTATCCGTGATGACGGAGTTGCATTCCACGATAGCCGCGAATTCTATCTTCTTCTTGCCTTTATTTTCAGGCATTTTAGAATTTCCCGCCTTCTTCTTATTTGGGCAATTGACCTTGAAATGGCCATATTTGCCACAACCGTAACAAGAGCCGCGTGGGTATTTCCCACTCTTTCCCTTGAAATTTGCCTTGGAGGGGCATAGTCTTTTCTTTGCGTGCATGGCATTTGCTTCTTCTTCTTCCTCGACCTCAAAGATCTCAGCTTTCGATCTTTGTTTGGAGAGATCCTGCTCAATAGCCAGTTGTACAGGTAGGTCCGTCACAGACTTAATGTTGTTGTTCATTTTCAGAGATGTGGCAACCATGTCGAATGACGGAGGGAGACTTCCTAGTATGGTTGCAATCTGCATCCTCTCCGGAATTGCGCAATCAGCAGCCGCAAGATCCTTGGCCATCACGATCATCTTGTTCACGTGCTCGAGGACGCTTTCAGATTCCTTCATTCTACACGAGTTGTACTTGTGTAGAAGAAGCTGGACGCTCACTTCGGATTTGGAGTGATATTTCTCCTTAACCGCAGTCCAGAGCTCGTAAGCTGATTCGTAGGTCTCAAAGACCCGAATCAGGTTCAGATCCATGTGGGTCAGCATAAAGCTCCTAGCCCTATTATCTATTTTCTCCCACTGTTCGCGGGACCTAATTTCATCCACAGTTGGATTCTCATATAAGATTGGGCCAGGTTTGTCTATAATAGTGTGTATGCTATCGTGCAACAGGCCACAGTAGATCTTTCTACTCCTAATTCGTAATTGGTACCATTCAGGTGCTCAATTTTCCCTACCTCAGTGGCAATCATCTTGCTTGTCATTTTTATTGATCTAATGAAATAAATGTATGTTTGTGTTAGATTATGTGAATGTGTGAGAATAAGCGGATGTAATTACAAAATTAAAAGAACTCAATAAGATTAATGGAAGGATATTTACGAGTTTTAGGGACTTCACTAAAACTAGATAACTTACGTTAAACAATAAAGGAAATATTCAATTTGATCCACACAATTTTTTAAACGTAAATGAAGTAGGCCCTCCCTTTAAAAAAACGTGTAAGCGAAATGGATGGCAAAAAAAAGACTAATTGGATGGCCGAAACTTGATTGCAAGGGCAAATAAAGAAAGGGTCATGTGACCAATGAAAGCGAAATAGGAAAAACCGTGACCTCAAAAGGAACACAGTAGCAAAAAAATGAATACAATTATACCCTATTTAAAAAAACTTTTTCAAAAAAGCCTAAGATGTTAAAAAAAATAACAAGGTTATCCTTTATAAAGATTAATGAACATGATTCACAGATCAATTAAAAAACAACAAGGTTTGTGGTTTAACAAGAATAAGCACCCTTTTTTTGACAACATTAACAAGGATTCAAAAAAAATCCTTGTGATGGGAAGCTGTAAAGCAGTATATATGTTTTTTTATTAACTCCCGTACCTTTAATTTAAAAAGAAACAAGGATGTGGTATGTTAAAAACGGTATGCACGTTATGGTTCACCACGTGATTCACTGGAAAGTGAATTCACGTGAGCTAAAGAGAATTCACGTGAGCTAATAAGCTAAAAAATAGGATAATATATATAATATGACCTGGTTAGGGTTTGGGCAAAGAAAAAGGACCCGCCGTTCTTCTTTGAGCTATGCTTGTGCGGCGGCAGGAAGCGTCAATCTTCAACTCGATTTTGGAGGCGCGGACGTCGATCGATCGTGCCCCGGTGAGGCTCTGATACCAGTGTGAGAAATCTCGTCGAGGTACGCCCTATTGTCGCCCTGGTTGCGAGAGAACACGAGAGAGAGAGAGAGAGATGGAGAGAGAGGGATGGATGGGGAGCTCCCGTTTTCGAGGCGTTGCCTTGGATGGCTTCTCCTCCCGTCGGGAGGTCTATTTATAGGACGCGAGCCCCTCGAGCCGTCCGCCCTCATTATCCGCGCCCGCACGTTATAGCTCCGTCGGATCCGGTCCACCCATAACCGTCGGCCACGAAACGGCCGGGGTACGGTTATTGACCACTTAAGGTCATGGCCGGAATTATTCAAACACATATGTCTGAACAAGCCCACTGGAAACCCTAAACACTTGGCCATTGAAAACTCTGATCGGGCCCACATGGGTCTCATGCTCCCATGGATGGCTAACCATAAGAATTGGCCTTTTTTGGACCAAAATCTCATTGAATAAAAATTATGATAGCATTTTGGCCTCGAGCAACCAAAACATAACTTCGGAGATTATGGTCTTATTGTCAAATTCAAGAAGGATATCCCTTCTACTGTCCAAGTGAAGGAGCGTGTGTTTTTGTAAGCATATCCAAAAGCGTTTAGATTATATTGCAATATCTTCAAAAAGCAAGACATTGACCAAATCAACTCGGAGGCAAGGTACATCACATTTGATTACTCTTCTCGTGCCATGATTGTTGGCACAAAGACGTGGTTCGACAAATGGTCTCCCTTTTTTGTCGCCATAAAGGTTACAGAGATATGTGTATATTGGTTTGCAGTGATGGGCATTCCTCTTCATCATCAATATGTATACGTTTTGAATAACCTTGTCAATTTTTTGGGAAGGTACTTGCATTTAATGTTCCCTCGCTTTCTCGGGATGTTTAGGATGAAGGTGGGGGAATACATATCGTGCATCATAGAAGCGTGGATATCGAATCGTATCCGATATAGACAGACTAGTCATATTAGTCGATGGTGCAACAAAATTTAAAAAAGATCGATGAAACTGCATGGCATGGGAACAATTCCCATGCTATTTCATCACGACCAAACAAGTATAAGATTTACCCCTTGAAGCATGACTGTGATCTCAACGCCTCTAGAGAAAGAAGCCTCTTGCCGCAAGTCTGATTCGACGAGAGAGCACTTGTGGGCGAATGGATGAGACATGCTTTCCATAATCCAAAGGCAACGATCCGAGTAGAGAACTCCTAATTTCATTTAACGAAATTAGACATCTCCTTCAAGAGCACAAGGTACTAAAGAATAGGAAGATCCACCGGTGATTAGTCTAGTAGTACAATGGCAACGTGATGATGTTCGCATTGTCCACAAACATAGGACAAGGGGACGACCACTAGGGTTTGGGAAAGAGAGTAGACACGTGGAATGAGCGAGAAATAGAAAGAGAGAGAGAGAGAGAGAGAGAGTTTAGGGTTCAGAGTTGTTGCATGCAACGAGTGTATGAATCAAAGAGTTATGATTAGCTTCTCTTTTATAGCATAATAGATGGTGGAGATGCTCCAAGTATAATAATCAATGGTTGAGACTAATATTATAGGTGTGCTCCAAGTATATACACTTTAGAATTAACAATCAATTATTAATTCATGTTATAAATTTTAATCTCAAAATAAATATTCTTTCGTGAATAAAGAAAAAATGAGAGAACCTCCTTCCAAAATGTGGGAAGGAGAAAGCTTCCTTTCCGTTTGGAGGGTGACACCCACCAAGATTTGAGAGACTTTCTCTTTTCATTCTATTTTAATGTAATCACATCACATTTAATCTTTATTCATAGAATTTATTTTACCAACGAAATGTCACCAAATAATTTACATAATTTGTAATAATTACAAATAGATAATTGATATTTATAAATCATAATCAGCCATCCAAAACTAAATGTAAAATCATATTTACATTTAATTACTCAATATGAATCTGATTCACATTAATATTAAAATTATGAATCATACTCGTAATTAATTCTCTATATGCCATTTGTGGATCATATTCACATTATCAGTAATTAATATGGACAATATTATCCAAACTAGTTCCATTTATGATAATTAAATCTAATTCACTTTTCTAAGATCTCTCTCTACACATCTCTAAATAATGTGAATCATATCTGCATTACTTATGATAATTAAATCCAATTTAATTATCATTGTTTGTCTTTATTTTCCAATGCTCTAATGGAACAATTCTCGAACTCTTTCAAGAATAGTGTGCCTTCTCTCCGGATAATTGGAGATAAGTATAGGACGACTGTACATTCCATATACAATGACTTGGGTAGTGAGCTATTATCTCACACACAGATCCAGAAGACATCTCAAATATATTTGATCAAGTTGGATAGAATATCCATTCTTCTCGTTGCATCAGAATCACATCTGAACCAATGTGCACCATTTGGACCAAGATTGGACAACTAGTCTACTGAGTGTAGTCACGAAAGTCTATACATATTTCGTCACTCCCATGGAATGGAAGTGTCATGGTTATACAATCGATTAAGATCACATCATCATCGAGTGTTCCCAATATCCGTACATTCTGCATACTGGAAAACCTTGATTAAACCCAAAGTTTTGATCTTATTTGAATTGTTTTCTTCATGATTTTATCATTAAGTTTCTCAATCAATCATTGGGAGTTTCTATCAATCATATGCATTCCAAAGGCATATATCATACCTACAAATCATATCATGCTTCCAAAGTAAGATGACCATCGATGGAATTTGATTGGTTCTGATATCTCACGAGTGAGATCATGTTTTCTAATTAGTAGTGAACATGTATGATAGATTACGATTAGGTCATCAACCTACTGGTCTGCTTAGTGTAGACATATAATAACATGTTTGTCTCTGGTAAGAGGATGCATGCCTATACCGTGACAACATATGACATATATCTTTGATGCCTCAATCTCATTAAGTCAACTCTTTGACTTAACTCATCCGACACCTCTTAATCTATATTCCAATGCAGAGGACATGCATCAAGAGGTCAATCAGATATTGACCTTTGGAGAAAGGTTTCCCATCTTTTTCTCGGGATAGAGATCCTTTCTTGATAATCATTTGACGATGCTAGTTGAATCTTCAATATAATTAAATCTTTAGATATCATCTTGGCACTAATACATAATCCTAATTGTACTAAGGGATCATATAAGTGTTTGCATTCATAAATCTCACACAGGGAGTGAAAATCAATAACTCTTATTGACATATTAAATAATTACAATAACATTTATTGTATCGATACAAACCTCACAAATTGAAAATCCCATAAAAATGTTTCCTCGTTACCTCTTTCCAATTTTGCCTTTTCTCATCCCCCAATTGTTGTCTTGCTGCATTGTGGATTGATGACTTCCCAACATGATGACTTCTCCCTCCATAATATCCAAATATATGAAATTAATGCCTTTAATCACCACGAGAACTCCATCGATGTGCCTTTTTGAATAGAGTTTTTCACATGTTGTGGCCCATCCATCCGAAGCATCCGTAGAAATCACAAGGGTATATTGTCGAGCTGTGCATCTTCTTAGAGGTAAAGTAGATATTTCTATAAGATTCATAGAACATAATTTCAATGAAATTGAAATGATACATCCTGCAATATCTTATATGAATATAACATACTTAATCTATCTTCTATAAATCAGAAATGGATTTTTAACTTGTTAAAATTAATTATGAGTTTCGATTTGGTTATTTACATTATATAATTTGAATTTATATTCGATTATGGACTAACTAAAAGAACAATAGACTCATGCCTCAATCGAAGAGTATATGATTGCGATTCTCTTGGGTATTGACCAATCGTTTTTCATTTAGTAGAATTTAATTATCCATATATGCATTTTGAGTTATTAACATTTGGCTCCACTTATACAAAATTATTGGCTCCGTCGTCCTCAAGGGGGAGGAAGTGGCGACCACGTATGGAATCTTTGAGGCAACTTTCCATTTGTCGACCTATGCGAAGAATGTTGCCTTTGCTCCTTGTAATTAGGGATGTCAATCTGGGTCTACCCATTGGGTACCCGACCCGAACCCGCCCCATTTAAGGACCCAAAACCCGTCCCATTTACTTTTGGACGGGTTTGGTTTTTGAATTGACTACCCATGCGGGTTTGGGTATGGGTTTGGGATTGCCTTGTGGGTACCCGAACCCGCCCCAAACCCGAATAAAAAATATATATAAAGATAGATATGTGTGTTGCATTTTAATCAAACTAGCCCTAAATCCATTTCATATCTAATATGTATCGATCTACGTATATAAATATCCAACTCAAATTTCTCCTCTCCATTCATTTATTCATATTTAACTAACTTTTTGTACCTTTTAATAAATAAAAACTATCAATACAAAAAAGTTAAATACTTAACATGTATAAACCTTTAATATTCTCTCTGTATTGCACAATTATATGAATTGCCATATTACACAATCTCACTCTATTTTGTGTCTATCTGTGAAAATATTGTATACATATAAACAACTTAAGATTTACAACGTCGAAGATATGGGTACCCATTGGGTACACGGGCATCCGACGGGTATATGGGTACCCGCTAGAAGTTACCCATTTAATAAATGGGCAGGTATGGGTAGTGATATTATAAATAGGTGTGGGTTTGGGAATAGTAATACCCGCGCCAAACCCGACCCGCTGACATCCCTACTTGTAATTCTGCATTGATACCTGATAACACTCTTCGCATCCTCCAATCTCCTATCATATGGAGGATATGTGTATTTTGGTGATTTTCCTTCTTCAAAAAATTTACAAAAGCTTCAAAAAAGTTGAAATATATTTTCCTGATTTTATGATTTTATGGATTTATCTGACTTCAAAAAACTTATATATGTGAAAATTAAAAATCTAGGGGCATGCATTACAATTTTGCAACACGTACAAAAATTTTAGAACTTGACATGCATGCTATATTTTCAATTTTATTTCCCCTTATATGGGCATCAACGAAGTGCCTAAAAATTCCCTTTCTTTTATTAAAGGCAAAAAATATTAGTTGGAGCATTTGTAATAAAGAGAAGGAAAATGGTTAAAGACACAAAATAGGACAATATCATCATATCCCTCTTCATCAATACACATCTACTAAGCGCATGGCACATGGTGTGTGCCCATGGGCCCGTCCTTGTGGGCTCTTTGTGGAAGAAATAGTGGCATTTGCTACGACATTAGTTTTTAACTCCATTTTGTCCATTCATATTGGATTAAACAATAAACCATTGAAACAACATTTGGTTGGCATCAAATTTTAAATATAGAATAATGATTTGATGATCTCACAACCACACTGGTCTCGGATTTAAAATTCAATGAATGAATTTTCCACAATAAATTTTGAAATATCAAATACATCATATCTAGCACAATTTTCTTCCCGATTATCCTCATCCGATCAAATCACATCTGATCCCCCAACTACAAGAAACTACATATAATGTGAGCACGAATGCAGTCCAATTTTGCTCGCATTATGCTTGTAATGTAGTCGTTTTTGTCATATGTGACTACATGTTATCGCAACTGGCGTGGTCGCATGTGTGGTGCCGTAAATTTGGTTACGACCATATTGTGGTCATAATATTCTCGTACAATGTGAACAATGTGATCTCCCATGCTCCTAACTATTGCTACCAACATATTAAAAAACGAATAGAATGTGATCACATAGGGGACTACTTGTAGTCGTATTTTCTGAGTCCAGAACAAAAAGATTTAGTACATGGTTCGGTTTTGTCATTCCTTTCCCTCTTCCATCGCGATTACCTATACCTACAAAAGAATGAAAAAAAATGTATATGTACAAGAACACAATAATTCAATAGAATCCGCATTAATAATCAAGTACAACATTATACTAGAAGCATATTCTCAACTTATATCACAAGTATATCCACATTCAACTTATATCCACATTCACATACGCACAACACAATATATCACAAGAACATTCTCAACTTAAAACCACAATGTTAATGATAAAGAATTGTGAATACTAAATTATAAGTTACAAAAATACTACAATATTGTTTGCGAGTGTCAGATCCTTCACTTCTTCCATATGTGAAGGATCCATTTCCCCTTATCTTTCCATCTCTCTCTTTGCCTCTCCCTCCCTACTCTCTCCTCAGCCCCGGCATCTCTCTCTTGGATGACGATTCTGTGACTAATCGAGCATTGCTTCTCGAACCTAAGTTGGTCCTCATCTTCATTGTTGTCCTCATCCTCGTCACTCCGATTATCATGACGGTCGACAAACTTCTTTCCATCTCTACGAGTACCCCTATATTTTTAAAAATACATTGGTAATTCTTTCATGCAATGTAATTAAAATATGAGATGTGTAATATTATCGTACAATAAATTAGTATTCTTGTCCATTGAGTATGTTTTCTGCACCACTCGTGAAGCTCAAATGCTCTCAATATTGATAAAGATCTTGCTAATCAGTGTCAAAGTGTAGAGCAGGTGCCAAAGATGGTTGTGTATACTGCGATGGTGGTTGATCATAGATACTAATGGCACATGGAGTGTCGTAATTAGACTTCAGTGAGAATCTGGGGTGGAGCCTCCAAGGCTTGACAACGGTTGGGTACATCCTGTCGTTCGTCGATCACCTTTTGCGAGGTCTTGGAGTCAAATAGCAGGCGATCCTCAGTAGAGTGGGAGCCATATTTATCCTTGAGGATCTCACCGTAGCGGTCCTACATGTTAAATACACCTTTTAGCAATATACACTTAAAGTTTATATTAAACAATTACAAGATTGTGAATATCCGTGAAAAATTTATCGCCACAACATGGGCTTCTTGTGTGGACCACTGATTACCCTACGTGTGGGTCTTCGCCACCATTCCCTAAGTGTAAGCTCACATTGTGCAGCCATATGTTGTCATAAAGATTGGAATGAATAGTCAAAATTAAGTTAACATGATTATAAATTGTAAGGAATACGTACCAATTCAACCCTTACTACCTCTAAGCTTTTAGCACCACTATTAGGTTTAAACTCTTGCTTCCCTCTATTGGTCCTTCCCATAAGAGAACGTCCCCCAAAAAATCCTCAAAAGCGAAGAGATTACAATATCGACTTCATTTATTTGGAACCAGATATTGTAATGGCGTCAAACATTATATGAAAAATAGAAACGAGCAAATTAAAACGTAATACCTTTTGAGAGTGCACCAAGATAAGAATAATTCCTTATCTCTCTCCAATTAATCTTCCCATCCAACTTGGCCAATGTGGCCTGTTGACGCACTGATCCGACTCGAATTAAGTAGATTAGTTAAATATCATTGTGACCCAAATCAGATACGTGATCCATGAGAAAATTTTATTTAACCACTACAAAAATCAAGCAAATTAGGCACAAATGGTGTTTCTACTTTTATTAACATGGTATAGCGACCGAGGTCGAATTCAAGGAGAACAATTAAAAGCTAAGTAGGTGATTTAGAAAATCAAAGGATTTTGGATATCCTTTTAGTGGTTTTTAATTTTGCAAATTTTTATTTTTCAAAATAAGGGAATAAGGTTATGGGGAAAACATACACAAGCACTCTTTTTGGATTTTTGTATACACCAAAATACTCAAAAACATCAATAAAAATATTTTTGGGTTTTGTATGTTTTATACTTTTTATAAAGTTTTTTGGATTATTTTTCAAATATTTTTGTGATTTTTTAAAAATAAACAAGTAATAAAACAAGTAAATAGTGCACAACCAGGAGTATTTTTTGATTTAAAAATAGAATAAATGCTCAAAACTCATGGAAACGATATTTATCAAATATTATGAAGAAATATCTAAAAAATGAACTTAAAATGTAATTTTTGTTTATTTTATATGATTTTATAAGTTCTGGAGTCTTTTATAAATTTATAGGTTTTTATAATATATTTTTAAGAAATTTTCTAGTATAAAATAGGGGAAAAGACACCTATAATGAATTTTTTGGAATTTTTCAAAATCTTTTTCGAAATTTTAATGATTTTCTATTGCAAACACAAATTTTTTAGTTGATTTTTGAATTTATAAAAATAGATAAACAACTAAAATTGGCACACAAAAATCACCACACAAACGATACTCTATCCGGAACTAAAGTTGATGTTGTATAATTTTAGGGCCAAAATGCAATTTATTATGATTAATAAAAAGGCAATAATATAAAATAGTTCCACAAGGACCTATTTGCAATTATTTTAAGTCTTTGGGCCTACTAGATTACACACAGGAGAAGTATAAGGGTCGTTATGCAATTAATCCAAGAAGAAGTGCGCGGTACGTGTGATTAGCACTCACAGGGTCATAATACAATTAATCAAAATTTTCAACTAATTCATTAACCAGTAAAAGCTCAAGATGTTGCAATTAACCCACAAAAACACGTGTGGATGCACGCGAGTCAGATTCAACTGGACTAAAATGCAAATAAAGTGATAGAGGAACGTCTCGACTTGATCTTGCTCCGATGAGAGAGATTCGAGGTGATCAAGGTGCATTCGAAGGATGGGGACGAGACAGGTTTTCGATCTATGCAGATGATGTGGTCGGTGGAGCTTTGACTCGATGGTCAGAGCTAACGAGCTAGACGTCGATAGTGATGAAATAAATCGAAGTGGACAATAGAATGGAAATGGAATGGAGTGTACCTGAGTGGCCTACAGTGAATGACAAGGTGTGGCAAAGGTGACAGCAAGGTCCTTGCCTAGATTCATGTGCGGAAGGCCGAAGAGGGTCAACGTGACGGGGGTCTCCGAACACGTAGGAGCTGTGAGCCACCAAGCTGCCAAAACTCACTCCAAAGGGATCCTCTGGGATCCTATCACTATCTTGAGGATGGATAAGGGGAAATTGTGGTGCGAGGGATGAGCTGAAGAGTGAAGGAGGCAGGGGAATGAATTTATAGGCAACTTTAGAGTTCCAAAAAGATTTGAAGAATGAGGGAAACCCTAGGAGGATCCGGTGAAACCTAGGGATCCGCGAAGATCACAGATCTACGAAGTTTCAATAGATCCAGATTTCGTGGAGAATAGTGGTCGGAGTTGGGCAGGGAAATGGGGAGAAATGGCTCCGACGAGCAAGAATCAGGTCTGAACTAGCTGAGAGGTTTGTTGATATGGGTCAGCCAATCAGAAAAATCCAGTTCCATAAATCAAAAGAATAATATAAAAATAGTAATTATTTTAAAATATAAAATAAATAAAATGAAAATGTTTGTTATTTTTCAAAAAAATTATGATTTTTAATTATTTTTAATAATTTATATATATAATTACATAATAGTGAATTATGTACATGTATAGTATACCTATATATTATATACTTGTATTTTAATCTTATTGTTTTTACATAGATACCTTTTATTTTACATTTATTTATTTACAAAATTATTAAAGGAATATAAAAAAATTTTATTTGATTTCTACAAATTAAATATGTAGGTTAAATAAATAGATGTTTTTACATTATATACATGTGTGGTTATTTATACAATGAGAGTATGAACTTATTTTGTTTTATATGCTTTAGAATTTAATTTTATAAAATTATTAGGAATATATACAAGTATTAGTAATACCATATACATAAATTATGTACAAAATAAATATTATAAATAAATATGTACATGTATATGTACGGTATAACCATACAATACATTCAAGAAGTCTTTTACATAGCAACTCCAAAAATTATGATACCACCCTCATTTTAAAGATAATTTAATTTAGAGTACAATAAAATGAGTGCGGAAGAATTTGAGTTCATATGGAGCCGAAATTAATCTTTTAAGTTCTATTTTACGGCTTTTTATGAGTGATATTATTTACATTATGTACATCAATTGGTTTTGTAATTATTTTTATTATTTAGAAAATATTTTTATTTACAAGTTTTGTTAGGAAAATAATTTATTTTGAGGTATTTTTATTGATAAATAAAATAAGGGAATGATATGCATATGAAGTAAATAATGAAGAATATACAATATATATGAGGGCCTTATCTCCCCTACTTCATTCATTGTCAATGAGGTCAATAATTGACCTTCTCTCAGAGTTTGGGTCAGTATGTACTTATTTCATAATTACAACCCTTTTCTCTTTTTCTTTTCTTATTTATTATTTTATTTTGAACAAACAGGTGTTAATTACACAATATTAACAAATGTATGTAGAATGATAATTTAATGAATTTACATATATTTACGGATGTTTTTGCTAAAAGATTTATTTGGCTTAAAATAAAAGAATAAACTATGAGAATCATATATTCATCTTGGCCTTTCTAGCACTATAAATGCCATATGTAGTCTTGTTATTGGACAAGTGAGTCAAATGGATACGAAACATCTTTCGAGTGTGCTCGAGGTGGATGTCATGGGTGTCCTGTATTTGATAAGTATTTTTTGTCAAACATTATATGAGTCAAATGAACTCTCAAATAGATACGAATAAATTTACTCACATAGACATTGTCCAAGATCCTCCGCTGGTCAGACAGACTCATATTAGTCCATCTATAGTTCTCACAGTCTCGGAACATCTTCCAAACCTTGCCTAGCTCTGTTGCTACACTATATTGATTCATCCATGTATATTTGTATCATTTATCTTCATCGTACAAGTTTGATATAGTAGATTATAAATATATGTAAATTCAGAAATATAGTGAACAGATACTCATAATGCATGAGCTCCAAGAAGTGACGTGGGGATGGGGCCATGACTGGGGAGGTGGTAGGTGTTGGACTTGTAAGCCCTCGCCAACCCATTAATGCAATAAAAAGTTATTGTTTTACCATGTCCATCTGAAATGAAATGAATAATTGAATGTATGTACTTTACTATTAAGAACCCTTTGTACAATTATGGTTATGTACCTTAGCCATATTAAATACCATGTTAGCTATGAGGATACAATTTACTTCAAAGATGTGATATTCAATAAAGACTTCCAATCTGAGAAAGAGATGGAAATCTTTCTCTGAAGACTGATTTCCAATTGACTTCTTGATGCAGGTCCTCTGCATAGGAATGGAGTTAGGGAAGTGTCGGAATAAGCAAATCAAAGAGTGGACTTGATGAGATCGAGATAAACTAAGACCTGAATCGCAACTGTCACGATCATGCAGACATCCTTTGAACTGAGATAGATATGCATTTATACGATTAAGTATGCACATTTGACAAACCAATAGGTTGGTGACCTAGACAATGTCCATATACCGACGTGTTGGTGTGCATATGAAGTCATATGAGATGTATGACTGATGAATTTTAGATACATAATATTAATATCTAAATATTATCCCCTTTTCTTAAATAAATCAATAAAGTGCACAATTAATTCATTGATATTAAATTTTGTTAACTATGTATATATTATGTGTATAATTAACACTAAAATACTAACTCTAATTTGTGTATTTAATTATTAACTTTTTCCTTATTTTTCTAATTCATTATGAACCCCTAAAAATTAGATTAATTATTGTATATATTTATTTTTATTTTGGTCTTAAAAAGAAATTGAAAATATAAAATATCAAAATAATTAATATCAAGTATTTTTATACATTAAAAATACTTCTGAAAATATTTTTTTGTTTTCCTCATCTCTTTTGACTTTTTCTTCAACATGAAACTTGTAGATCTCATCGAGATATACAACTTTCATGTTTCACTTTTTGTTAATTCGACCTCCTTCTAATTTTTTTGTTTTTTTTATTTTCCTAGTTTCTAATAATTTCATTCGGCCATGTGGCATTTTATGGAGCCGCCACGTGACCCTTTGTCCTTGCGCCACCCGCCGCTCTGGCAGCCCTTGGATCTTCACCCCTGCCTCAATCTCCATCGTCCATACTCATTCTCCTCTCAGCCCTCCGATATCTCCAGATATCTCATCACAACCACCTACACCAGCTTCTTAACCATTGGATGGCCTCCCCATCCAATGTCTCATCAAGATCCATGTCACCCATTTCACCTTCATCATAGGATGAAACCCCCTATTCTATCCCAACCGCACATCAGCGCCTAACTTTCAACCGCTCAATCAGATCTATTGATCTGATCTCATCCGCTCCTCAACTGGACAGTTGGATCGTGAGATCCAACGATCCTGCTTGTCTTCCTCCTCTAGCCAAGCCGTTACGCCTTGCAGCCACTTTGCCCCCTTCCTATTCTAGCCATCACCTTCGTCTCTCTCTCTCTCCCCAAAATCTAACGCCATCCCTTCGAAGCCCTAGGTTCCATCATCTTCGCGAACGCTTCATTTCTCCCGATCTTAACTTCTAACGCCTTCGATCAACCATTACAAATGCTTCCTCTACCACCTGAAACCACCACTCCGTCACCTTTAAAATATCCTCCTCTGCCTTACTTCTCCCTTGTCCACCATTCAAGGCTTGGCCCCTAGCCATACTCCTCCTCCTATGACATGGGAGGATGGAGGTGATTGGCGATAATGGCCTCCCCAAGCCGGTGTTGACACATGGCCGCCATGGACGTGTCACGACCGTCCTAAGAACCACTAAACTCGCTGGAGTAGCTACCCAACAAGTGTGATGACTCAATCTTCACACGAAACTCAAACCAAGTTTTGTTTCTCCCCTTCTTCCTCCTTGAATCCTCCAGGTATGTATTTTTGCCTTTTCTCCTTGTTTTCTCCATTTTAGTATGACACACACCACCCAACTCCACCACCTGACCATCCTCTGAGCTCTGCTTTACCACCCCCATCTTTGCGACCTACTCTGATTACCCTCTCCATTCTTCCAGAACCTCATCCACTCCACCCCATTTCTTCTTTTGTTCGTCGGAGAAGAAACCCATGTCCCTCGTTCCTCCGCCTCTGTTGGACCTCCATTCACTTCACAACTCGATGCACACACAACTTTGGCTATACTAACACATGCAGGTACTCATCATCTTCAATGAATTGAAGTTGGGTGGAGCTCAGTTCTTAAGCTTCGCCTCCGATGACCTTGCATCACCAGGATGATCTAGAGATAGACATGTGTCCTCCTCCATCCAAGCTTCAACGCCAAGGCCTCAAGATGCTTCCTCGATCATCAGATTGCATGGGAATGCACAACGAAGCTCTGGAAAGGTCATCGGGGATCTATTTGCGCCGCCAAGCAATGGAGGAGGAGGCGACAGAAGGTACATACATTGTTGGATGGCACCCCTCCGGTGTTCATCTAACACCAAGGAAATGCCACGTCGCCACGCCCAAGCGAGGATGCTCGGGTGGACCGAGCCATCCCCTAAGCCTTAAGAACCCCACACATGGCCTCCCGAAGCTGCATTCTCAATCGTACCTAGTCCCACGTGCCTCGCACGTGAGTAGGGTTATTTGGAAAAGAGAACTACTGACTTCTGAATATTACATATAGTTCCTTCATGCACATGCCTCACATGTGGGCATAGGTATTTTATACAGAGGCTCTGCCAATTTTCCAAAATTGCGGAAAGGCCTCCGTGCATAAGGAGAAATATTAGGGGTCCCCTCCAACTTTTGGAATTTACAAATAGGTCCCTCAAGGGCCCATTTGTGATTATTTATCCATTTATTTTTATGTCTTACTACATTTATGCCCTTGCACTATTTAAATCATATCTTGAGCATATGAACTCCGTTTTCATTGATTTTAGTCTCAT
Organism: Ottelia alismoides; assembly: GCA_037367405.1. Taxonomy (NCBI): domain Eukaryota; kingdom Viridiplantae; phylum Streptophyta; class Magnoliopsida; order Alismatales; family Hydrocharitaceae; genus Ottelia; species Ottelia alismoides. The sequence continues at coordinate 267,500 of JAZKJV010002784.1, forward strand.
TATGTTGCTAATTTCATCCTCTATATAATGACATCATTTATTTTCCATTTATTACTTAAATACACATGCTATATTTCGATATTTGTTGTGTTAATTTCTCTCCATTCTTTGATGCTATTAATACATTTTTTGCTCGATTTGTCTATGAAAATAACCCTCCTCTAATCGCCCATGGATCTGATTGTTTTAGGGCATTTTTGTACATAATAATTCATTGCATCAAATAGTTATCTATTGAATAATATACACATTGCATCTCATTTTGATTGCATAAAAAGAAAATATAAAAAACATTATATTATTCTATTTTTGCATTATTTTTTGTGCATGATATATATGTATAGCATTCTGTGTCACGCATTGTAGTTGCATTTGAAGACCCGGATTTAGAATTTAATTTATCATTATTTAATCACAAAATTTCGATGGATACACGAGGAAGCTCGTGCCTTGTGTTCAACCTTGGTATACTTGCTAAGTAAAATAATTTCCACATATTTGAGGGTGTGATCTTTACATGAATCATTTTCACCACATGTACTACAATAAAATACGATCATTAAAATGATGAAAATGTGGTTCATCAAATGGCGTCGTTTCCAGAGACACGTCTAATCCTATTTGTTTAATGAATTTTATTGCATTATTTTTTATGTGATTATTTTCAAAATTTTAGATCTTCAAATTATGTTCATTTATGCATAATTTCTTGATTAAATTTCTTGATATTGTTCCTGACTTTTTCCTTTGGGGCAGGGCCTGTGAAGATGGGGGATGCTCGATCTACATGGAGGCGCGGAGTTGGGAGACCCCGCTGCAAGGAGCCACAGAGGAAATTCTGGAGGATTCACGGAGTTTAGTCAATATTTTGTTCATGCATCTCTTGTATAAAAAATGTAATCATTTGCATTTCTAGCAACCCTCATTTGAGGGCTTGCTTGTGTAATTATAAACTTGAACCTTGCTTGTGGTATGAAGTCTCCTCCTTGTTCGGGTGAGGCTCCACTTGAGTACCGACCTAGAGCTAGGAACATGACTCTTTGAGCTCTTTTATTTTTCGATCGTTTGTTTTTTCCCCATAGGGTGACACACATTCATTCAAAAGACATACATACATCGCTTCACTTATCCAAATTAAATTAAATTCTCTTCTGCTAATAGAAGCATGTTTAGGGTACGATTTCTTCGACTTGCATGTATGTAGCATAAAATTTTAATACAGTCATGCACGTGCATGGAGATGATGGGAGGCACTGTAAGTATCTCTCTCAAGCATGCATCATGGATTTTCATGAATGCACTGGTCTTCTCAAATCTTCCTCTGATTTATCATGTAGGAAATTAAAGGAAATTGGGAATGGCCAATTATACGATGCTTGTTTGACTTGAATTCTCATTAACTTCAATGACAATTTCAAATTAAAATTGGGTGTGTAATGGAAGTCGATGAAATAAATTGGAATAAAATTCACTCTTGGGTTATGGGAGAGCAATCCCCACCATTGTACGCAGAATGTTTGATTGTTGAGAGGTGGGGACGTATCCTTAGGATAGTGCCCAAAACCTAGCCTTTAAACATGCGTAGTGAACTTGAATTTTGAATGATCACCAATAAACATGAAAAGATAAATGATCAACCTTTGTTGGTCTTCATGTGTGTGTTCGTAAATCAAGGGATATTGCTTGCTTGGTTGAGCCTGATTGTCTTCTCTACCCAACTCTCCAGTAACCCTAGATGATATACACCCCCCTCTCCATCCATTCATATGTGAATATCCACTCCACCCTCTAACCCTAACTAATCACAGGTTCCCCATCCTTAATTGCATATCCTAATACTCAGGCTACTCTTTGGTCTAAGTATTGGGGGAACCTTGTATAGCCATTGATCACTCACCACGAGTCTCTATATCTTTATTTCATATCCAATACTTACGCTATCTTCGATCAAAGTATAGGGAGACCCGAGTTATTCATTCTTCCCTCTTCTTGTCTTCTTATGGTTAGGTTATTTTTACCTAAGTATAGGGGGCCATCTGAGTCAATTCTGTTATATCACCTTGTGTTTGACATGAGCTATGGCTTCATATCACTTTGTGATGTGAGGACATAACAAAAGGTAAGTAAAGGGGGTATACCATATATATTGTAGATACTTTAGCCATAACTCGTATTTTGAAATTTTTAGAACTTTTTCGAGGATGGGGTATAACCATCTTGTGAACTGAATTTTGGTAAAAATGTTTGTAAATGCTTTGGAAAATTTTCTAACCGTGTTACACTATTTTAAAAATTGTTTGACATTGGTTTGAAAAATGAGGTTATACTCTTTTTGAAAATCATTTGAAAAATATTTTGAAAATCTATATATATTATGTGACATGGTTTTAAAAATATTTTCAAAAATCTTTTTAAAATTGAGGGACTAATTTGTTTTGTAATCACTATTAACTTTTTTGAAAAACATCTCATGAAAATATGAAAAATTAAAATCTTTTCTTAAGCAACAATTCTGACTACTGATCTTAGAAATGAGTATCCATTTCTCAGTGAGGGAACTACGGTCTCCCATAGTAGAGTAGGTGGTTAAAAGATAATGTGAATGGTATTGTCTTGAAGTAACATGTGTAGCCATCTAACAATCCATATTTACACCCATAATGGTTGAAATGGATGCAACTATTCATATGAGCTTGGGTTATTCACTATTTCTATTGAGATTTAAAAAATTCCCATAAAAATGGCAAAACTCAAAAATCACAAAAATTCACTAACTCGGGAGTTGGCGTATTCCTAACACATTCACTATCACTCAAAGCTTGAGGAGTCGAGGACACTTGATTTTTGAGATCATGAGAGTCTGAGTTAACCAACCTTAGTCATTAGGGTTTTGAAACTTAAAAATCCACACTTCCCTAGTTTGAAAGATCTTAGCTCTATACTGTACTCTTCGTCTCTACCTTCTAAAGAATATGATCATCACATCGTTTCCACAACTGCAAGATTGATGAGGTGAGTCAAGTCCTCACTTGAGGAACTGGGACTAGATAATTGAGTTTAGACCTTATTTAATGATGCTCGAGGATGGGATAAAGTCAATGAAGGCTTCAAAATTGTTGAGTGTTAGCAAACTCTATCCAGTATGGGAACAAGTCCACATGCTATCTTTTTATATTTACATGTGTGCTAGGGTGTAATGAAATTAAATAATTGTTAATCACTGCGCGCCAGATCTTGGTAGAAGTAGTGGATCTAGCTAAATATGAACGAAATAAATTTTGAGAGAAGTTCTCTCATACAAAGAAAAGCTCTATCATTACAAGTACAAATTCAAAGAGCTTTCACCAAAGTCAAGCGCTCCCAAACATTTCAAAGTGTCTACTTAGACCAAAGCTATTAGGACCAAGGAGTCGGACTGGCACCAAGAAAGGGCTATGCATCATATAGTGGTACAAGTCTGGGCGTCTAAGGTATCCTAGATACTCAAAAGAGACACACCCCGATGTACTCCCAAGAAAACAAGTGCATATGACTCCAAGAGATCTTGACGGATGATGAATATTTGTGATTCATCACTCTTAAAGTTGAAAATAGAGCTTTATCCCTGGGTATTTAGCATCATATTTCCCTTCTTCTTGCATAAATAGCATTCATGCATCAATCCACAAAACACGCATTTTAGCATCCATCTTTGCATTTAAATAAGAAGCCAATCCTTGTGTAAAATCCACTTGTAAAACATCCACCTAATTACTTGTATTTTATCTCCTCCAAAATAAAATAACACCTTCCTTATAAGATGTACACTATTAGTTAATAATATGAGGAAGAAAGCCAGAGTTCTCTCTTGTAAAATACCCAATGAAGCCCTAAACCCCCTGGACCTTAGAAGGCACATAGCTCTCTCTTAGCAACTCCAAATTATGTCTATTCACCTTCAGATGAATACACATCCAGAGACCTTTAAAATGAGACTAATTTCATTCAATTCGGAGCTCGTAGGCAAAAGTTGGGTTTTTAGGCCTCCTTGTATACTATACATATGTATATTTGTATTCTTGTATTTTTGTAACACATTTGACCCCATCTCCGTTTTTGAATCAATGAAATTTGTAGATCTCATCGAGATCTACAACTTTCATGTTTTGAGTTTTTCCAAATTCGGCCTCCTTCCCCCTCTATTCTTATTTTTCTCTTCAGCCACTCACAGTTGGCCACGTGGTGCCTTCGGATTGCGCCACGCGGCCCGCTCCCTTTGACCTATCCGCCTGCGCTCTGGACTGTTGGATCTTCATATAGATCCAACGGCCCAATGCTTCACACGGTCGCCTTTATTTCTCACCGCTGGATCAGTCCCAAGAGTCCATCCCAGCCACCCTCTCGCGCCTCATCAGGTCCACGCCATGTGGCATCACCTCAACCATCCGATGCACCCCAGATCCAATGGCTCCAACACTTCGCCCCCTCCACCATTCGATCAATTCCAGGAGTCCATCTCAGCCTCCCGTCAGCGCCGCATCCTCAGTATGCCACGTGGTGCGGTGCGGACCCTCCAATGTCATGACCTTGATTAGATCTCAGCCCTCGCCCCGCGCCTCCATCTGGACCGTTGGATCGCGAGATCCAACGGTCAAGATGTCGTCGTCAACCTCTGCACGCCCCGCACCCACGTTCTCCACCGTGCGCAAGGGGCCGCCCCCTTTCTATTTTCAGCTCCACGCCAGCCACCTTCCCCGACCAGTGACGCCACCACGATGGAGCCCACTCATCCCTCATCCTCGCTAGCTCCCTCGATCTTCACGACAACCCCAGAGTCGCTCCACGACGTCCACGAACATCACTTCCCAGCCATCCCTGTCATCACCCTCGTCCTATAAATCAGCCACCTCCGGCCACTTTCATCTCCATCCACCACTACGAGAGGTATCCTCGAGCTCAGAGCTACCTATTGGTGAAAGCAATTGAGTATACATCCGAGTGAAGATAGGACTTCACCTCTGGCGAGATCCACGATGTCGCCACGCCGTGTTGCAGCTCCTCTGACGAGTTGCGTGAGCTCAGGCCCTCTACCGTCCTTCGAGCGAAGACTTGGAAGCTTCCCCGGGGCTTCTAACCCCAGGTAGAATCTTCCATCTCTCCCCAGATCTTCCTCCTATTTTTCCTTTGTTTTCTCCAATTCACTTCGCCCTCCACGAGCATCTTATTGCTCCGTCGACCATCCTCCGAGCTCCGCGACGGAGCTCTAATCTTCGCGCTACCCCTAGCTTCATAAAACGACGCACTTCACCTTCACCCGATGCCAGCTCCGCCACCTTAGCGGAGCTCGACCACCAACCTCCCTCACTGCTCTACTGGCCTCACATCACACTCCATTTCACTCCACGGAGACAACGCACGCTTCAGCTATCTCCTAACCCATTGCAGGTACTTCAATGTTGATTGGTCGGAGGCTCGTCGGAGCTGTATGCGAGCTCCTCTGCCACCGAGCTCTAGAGCACCTCCTTCCCCCCTGAGATGACCGGACGCTTCGCCAGCCTTCCACGTATCTTCTGAGCTACGCCAGAGTCTCCAGCGTCCCTCACCAACGATAGGAGGACGAGGCGGAGCTAGCCCAGCCTCGCCGGAGCCCAGCCCACTCCTCCGCAGGAGGCGGAGGGCCGTTGGGGACGACAGCCAGCAGTCGTCCGATCATGATGATCGGACGACCAGGAGCCATCCACGTCGCCTTCTCCCGCAACCGTTGGATCATATGTGATCCTACGTGCATGATCACGCCACGTCACCAAGCACCAGAGCTGCAAAGGATCGTTGGATTCACCCTGATCCAGCGGCGCTCGATCGTCCACGTCGCCCTCTTCATCAGACTTCAAGGATCGTTGGATTAATCTTGATCCAACGGGACAAGACATGCCACGCGCCAGCCTTTCAGCAGCCGTTCGATCATCCTGATCGCACGGCCAGGAGCCACCCACGTCACCAGATCCGAGCCTCTTCCCCGATCGCTAGGCTCGGATCACCCGAAGCTTCTCCAAGCCAAAGTCGAACCTCCAGACCAGCCCGAGCCTCGCTCCGAGCCTCCGAAGTCCTCCGAGCCTAGGACCCCCATGTGATCCGCACATGTGGCCTGGGAAAATTGCATCGAGGCCCCTGAAGGTTTTCAATATTACATTTCTGTCCCTGCTTGGCGACCCCATGTGAGGAGTACGTGTCTCGTGGAGAAATTGCATCCACCCCCTGCACTATAGGTAATTGCATATTGGTCCATGTCAGCACGTTTTATTTTCAGCAATTTTAATTCATGTAATTGAACTTATACCCATGTCTTTGCATGCATCTTTAGGTATTCATATTAATTCATTTTTCATATTGGAAAATTGTATTGTGTAACCTACATTGTCCTCTTCATTATATGACACGTGGCATATTTTTGTAATATCAGTAGAATTTTCTATTAATTAAGTGGCTCATTTTTGCAATATTTTGCCCAATTTCACCTCTTAATTGATAATAATTTCTTGTGACTGCAAAAAATACCCAAAAAATCACATTAGATCTAGGACAATTAGCTTTACCTTGCATAAAAATTTCATCTCAATCGCACGTACCCCGAGGCCTAAATAATTCATTTGGTGAATTTCTTAACTAATTTTTAATAGGTTCATTTCACATCAAAATTAAGGTTTGATAATTTTCTTGGATTCCTCACCTTCAGATTTATCTCTGATAATTTTTATTCCTAAAATCTTGTGATTTGATATTTATTAAAAATTAATTTAGTCAAAATCACCTTGCATCCATATTTAATTCACGGTAATTTTATTTAGTGTCAGAAAATTCCAAAAAAATTTATGTAGCCTAATTTCATCACATTTCATCATTTGGCCAAATTTCATAATTTTCGGAATTAATTTGAATATCTTTCTGAATTAACTTGTAAACTAGCTGGATTGTGCATTTGTCTTGCCTAAAAAATTGAAAAAAATGTATATCCTCTGAAAATCACACTTAGTACTTTGCTAAAAATTTACCTAAGGAGACAGCTTCCTCCCTGAGTTCGACCTTGAGCTTGCCCAAGTAAAATAAAAATTGTTGCTCGAGATTAACTTGCTTTAATTAAAAGTGGTTTTTTATCTGCTCTCATTATCCGACGGCAACGAACATTCTTAATTAATTTGAACATTAATCTGCTCAAATTAACAAGGGTAGTGAGACACATTTCAAAATGGCACCGTTGCTGGGGAGGCACGGCTTAGGGTAATTTGCAGTAAAATTCTGAGTGTTTGATTTTCAGTCCTCGGGTAGTCTGACCCCCGGTTTTCTCATGTATATTTTTCTGTCCTTTAATTCTTGTATTTTTGTGTCGTTCTCTATCTGACCTCAACTCGTTTTTGTGCGAAGAACACGAGGAGTCGAAGACGCTTAGAGGAACCTACATTTTAATTTGTTTGAGTGATTTGAGAGAACTTGTATTTTTTCATTTCTTTTTCGCATCATTTCCAGCGATTCCCGTTTGGGTTCTCGTGAGTGTAAACATAGTGGAACTGTGTCCCTGTCTACTGTGTGGTTTGAATTTTTAGAATAGGCTTGCACTAGCGGCTCCTTGAGCCACTCTAGGGTTTGCTTGTACTCGTAATCTTTAGGACCACACAGCCACTTAAAAGGCGCACTTAGAACGCAGATCTAGTCAAATCAACATGTGCTTCACTCGTTAATAGAACTGCTTGTCTAGGAGCGGATTTTGTCGCATGCATTTGCATGTAGTGTAAAGATTTCAATTCTGTTTTGCATCCTGCATTAAGTGAAGGGATCACTGTAAGTATTCTCCACTCAACATACGCATCATTGTTTTTCGTGTATCGGTTTTTCTCGATTTCCCCTTCTGTTTTCGAACTTAAATATAAACAAATATTGGGACTGGACGTTAGGCATGCTGTGTGGTTGGACTAACAAGTGATAATTGATCTTAAAACCGGGACTGCTAACACTATTGACCGAAAAATCAATAAAATTGGAAAATCTGTTTATGGGAGACTAATCCCCGACCTTGTTTTCAGACTGAGTGAGGGTACTTGAGTGTGTGTGAATAACTTAAGTCAGAGCCCAAATCCACGCCTTCCATATCACGGGCCAACTGATCCTAGCAAATATCACGAGTTGAATATTTTTAGATTCATTGACTAGTACCAAGTAGCCTCTTCCTGTTCGCGGGTAGTCAGGGGTGAACCAGCGGTACTTCGCGACAAGTTGCTAGTAACCCTTCGAGACGAAGTTCCAGCCTTGTTAGCCTCCGCCTGCTTGCAGGTAGATAGGGGCATGGTCTTTGAGTCCATCAACTTGGGATAGGAGCGAAGAAAGGAAGGACCGACGGTATCTTAGGTGACAGGTTAAACATGGAAGACGCATCCTGCTCTGAGTCGACTTCCCTATAGGCACCGTAAATCCTTGCTATCTTGCTTGAAAAATCATACTTAAAATTAACAAGATTAATTGGACTCGGTTTCGAGTCCTTCATTGTGTTGAGTGTGAACTCAAGGTTTTGGATTGTATTGCTTGCTTCAGGTGGGAGTAAAATCCTATCTTTACTTAGAACTCTCGATTCTTCTCGCCACTTCAAGATGACTGACTGGGGGAATATCGACACATTATTCGCCAATCTCTCTTTGAGTCCCCCACAAAAATCATCTTCACCAGACCAAGCGCAACTTGGACCACCCAGAGCTCATGACCCTCTTGAGTTCTGGATCCCTCACACCCAGGGTGGTTACTCTCAAACTAACCCTTTCCTCTCCTCTGAGCTTACCGAGGAAGACCATCACCTCGGTAAGAATCCCTTCCTTGATCTATCCTCTAATCCAGATCATTTCCATTTCACAGGATTAGAGGACAAGATGCCACCAAAGTGACCACCAGATGAGGAAGAACACCACGACGACCCACTCCAGCAAGTCTTGGCTCGTCTCGCCGCAACCGAACAACGGAATGCAGATCTTACAGCGAGAATGGGACAAATCATTGCAGCAGGAGGAATCGACTGACCAATGGTTGATGCCTATAACCTAGCAGAGAACGAGATGCAAAGTTGGTTGGCACCAGCAGTTCCCCCCGAAGCATTCGAGCTCAAGCCCCACTTACTTAGCCTGCTACCGAAGTTCAACGGAAATGCCAATGAAGAACCATATGCCTTCCTCAGAGACTTCGAGTTGGTTTGCAACAACCTTAGTCATCCTAGGGTTGGGCAGGATTACATTAGACTGAAGGCCACCCCATTTGCCTTAGGAGATAAGGCAGCACATTGGTTGAAGGACCTAGGGGTGATATTGATAACCGAGATTTGGCGAGGGTCTAAGTAGTCCACACAAGGCGGGACCACAGTGTCGCTGAGGCGACTGCTCACTAAACCTCAATTAATCAGCAATTAACCCACAATAATGAATAAGTCAATTAAGTCCCAAAAATGTGAATTAGAATTATTATCTCCACCATAAAATATGCACAGTGCGTAAGTATGTAGAGGTCGAACCACAGAGAGCAAAAACAGGTAGCCTACAATTATTCATGTACAAATTAGTCATGTATGCGTGCAAGTATTTTTGTGGGTTTTTAATTTTCTATTTTTTTGTATTTTTATTATATATTTTTTAATTTACTGATTTTGTATTTTGTTTTTTTATTTTTTATATTTTTCATACATATATCCTTTTTTACTAAATAAAGGGATAATATATAATGCATATATATACATACAAACTAGAGATGAGAGAGGCGAAAATAGGGAGAAATAATCAAAATATAGTAAATAAAATATTTTTGTGATTTTTATATTTTTCTTATGTTTTTTTGATTTTTTCTAGATTTTTCCTGATTTTTTTGGTATTTTTAAAATCATAAATACTAAAACCAGTGGATAAATGTTGCAGGCCGAAATTAAAATGAGGATAAAAAAGACTAAACAGGGTCCAAAATTCCTCAATTACTTTTAAAATAAAGGCAAGGAAATAGGGAAAATTCAGCAACTAAAATTATATTTTTAGGATTTTTGGATTTTTTAATGTTTTTTACAAAGGTTTTTGGGGTTTTTTAATTTTTTGGAGTTTATTTTATAATTTTTAGTGATTTTTGGTCAGAAAATCGATCACACTAAAAAGAACAACATATATTTTTTTAAGAATTTTTCCAGAGGTTTTTATATTTTTTGGGATTTTATGATGCAAACAGTAGCGAAAATGCATGTTTTTTAATTTTTATAAATATGAAAATGCAATAGAAATTCAAAATAAAAATTTAGCATAATAATACAATGCAACAAGGATCTATGTTAATTTTTTGGTGATTTTTGGAATTTTAAAGATGTGTGCAATAAATAGGGAAAGCACAAAGAAATTTCAACACTAGCAGGGGCATTTGTGTAAATAAAATAATGTCCAGGGGTTTCTGCGCAAATATACCAAAAGTTCTGAGCGTTATCATGAAGTTTATGGACCAAATACATAGTTCAAAATCCGCCAGGGGGGCCATTGCAATTTTCCAAACACGTGGGACGACACGTGACTCACACGCACAGGGACTAAAATGTAATTACATAAAGGATAGGGGTCTACGTGCAAATTTCTCAAAAAAATATCACACTGTATATTCTATTTAATGGACCTTTACAAAATACACATAAATATTAGGGCCCCCATGAAATTTTCCAAACACACGTGAGACAGCACGTGAGCTGACGTGGAGAGGGCCTAAGTGTAAATACGGAAAACTTAAGGGTCTTTTTGAAAAAATCTCCACTTTATTTTAAACGTTACACATTATTAATGGGCTAATAAGTAAATACAAAAAGGCAGGGGTTTAGATCTGCAATTTACCCCTATAGGCGCGCTGATGGACGACGATCCGCGTACCACTTATCCACTGTCATCCATCGGACGGTTGATGACGCTTCGAGGTTGGATGGTTGAGATTAGATATCTTGGTGAGATCGAACGGTCATGGGGCTTTGCATCTAACGGCAGCTGCTACGCCTGGGGGCTTCGTCTTGATCGAACGGCGATGGAGCAAGGTGGAAGAACAGGGACGAAGCTCGCGCGCGGCGAGCATCGATCGTGAATAGCTGGCGCCTCTGGCCTTCTTCGTCATCTCTGATGGTCTCAGTACGTGCCTGGAAGCTCCCCACATCTACTGATGGTCTCCACATGGCCCCTAGAGGTCCCAGACGTTCAGGCGAGCTCGAAGAAGGAAGGGACCTCCAGGAACCTCTTCCTGGAATCGATCAAGCCCAAGAGGGCTTCTTATACGTCAAGACCTGCACAGGAAGAACCGGTGGCTCGAGGCGAAGCTCCTTGACCTGGGGCTTGAAGGTTTAGTGCAAAAAACGAAGGGGGTGGCGAGGTTCCGGCGAGCGGCAGAGGCGAGCCTCGATTCGCGAAGCCACGGAGGCTCTGGTTGATCAGTGGCGAGCGGGAGATGGAGAAGATGATAAGGAACGAGATGGAAGGTGTGCAAGCATCGAAGAGCAACTAGAGAGCTCAGGAGTCGTCCCCAGAGCGGAGCTCCGCGAACTTCGACTCGACCAAGCTGAAGGGATCTACTAAGCTAAAGGCTAAAATAAATGCGGGAAAAGAACTCTAGAATTAAAAACTACCTAATAAGACAAGAAAGAAATGCTCTGATACCTGGTGCGAACCGGGGAGCTTGGCGTCGTCGGAGATCCGTCGTGGGTGCAGCTCCCACCTCCTCCGACCGATTCAAGGCGCCAAAGGACTCCTCTTGTCACGAGGGGACCTCCAGGACCGAATACGAGGAAGGGAGAAGACTAAAAACTGACCAAATTTGCGAAGGGGGTCGGAGCTTCTTATTTATAGACTTCACGAGGCACCCTTATTGACTGGCTCAAATCAAAGAATCCAATGAGTCTATGAGTAATCTATGATCTTGGCGTGATTGTACAATGATCCAACGACAATTCTTGTGAAGGAAGCGAGGCCGATCGATGGACGAGACGCCCATGAAAAACACAAGAAAAATGGGGAACCACCAGGTCTGGCGGTTCAGAGGCGCGGATGGGACAGTTGACCAGAGGTCAACGAATTCGCGCTCCTATTGGTCTGCGTCAGCTGCTAGAAGACAAAACAGAGGGTTTTATTCAAAAATAATTAATTAAAAATAGTAAATGATTTTGTTATTTTTTTAGTATAAAATAAAAATGTTTATTATTTTATGTAATATAATTTTTATTTATTTTTTTGGCTTAATTTATTGGTAGTTAATTTTTATGAGTGTATTTATAGGTATATCCATCTATGTTTTGTGCATTTTTATTTCTATTTTGTATATATTATTTTATTATTTTATTTTCTTACTTTATATATTTATAACTTATTTTTGTGAGTATAAATATATGTTTACTTGATTTTTATGATTTTATTTGCATATTTAAATAAATAGGTGTACTTAATATGCAGGTATACTTATAGGTATTTTACCTAGATTTTATATACCTTTTATTTATTTAATGAATTTTATTGGGTTTTTATTTTAGTTTTGTATTTTTAATATAATATATGTAATATTTACAATATTATAAAAATATGAAAGAGTAAAAGAATTAAAGAATGTATTTCCCTTTTATTTATATATATATTAAACATAGGTATTTCATCTATGTTTTGGCAAAGTTTTATTTTGTTCTCCTTTTTATTTTAGATTTAATTTTAATGTACACCTATGTTATAAATAATGTTTTCAAAATTATAAAAATATGAATTTGTAAAAATACTAAGTAATGAATAAATTGAATATTTTAATCGGTATTATGTACAATAGGGGCCCAAAACCTATCTTCTGCAGATGAACTCCAAAAATTATGAAACCAATTTTATTAAATAGATCTTGAGAAGTTATATACAATTAAAGGTGATTTTGTTTGATTTTGAGTTTTTATTTGCAAGATATGGGTCTGTGAAGTTGAGATTCTGGCTGTTTATTCTGTGTATAAAATGTACACAGTATATTATTTTTGTAAAAGATCAATTTTGTATTTTTATTTACATTATTATCTACAACTTTTGTATACAAAATTTCTTTGTTTGATGAATAAATATTTAGATACAAAATAGGTGTCAAAAATGCTTAAATGAATGAATAAATAAATGAGGGATTTATTGTATTATTGGCCCTTATCTCCCCCTACTTTATTCCTTGTCGACCAATTCCATTCTGGCCTTGGTCTCGGGGTTAGGGTCATAAAATATTTGCAATATTTTATTCATTTTTCTTTTCTTCCCTTTATTCTATAATTTTGGCATTGAAAACCTTATTTTATGTATACTTAATACAATAAATAATGAATGTTATTATAGACAAGTTGATGCTACTTACATGCATTTGCTGGGGTTTTTAGGGCCAAAATGATAGAATAAAGGTGATGAAACGGAGATTCATCACCCCCCTATACTTGCCTTTGCTAGTCCCTAGCAAATACTTATGCAATAAGTACAAAAAGAATAAAAAATGAGAAGAAAAGAAAAGAAAAAGAAGACAGAGCGAATAGTATTGCTTTCAGTGTAATATTTGTCCTTACAAAATCAGAGTTTTGAGCTCAAGTTAGACCTTGGTGTGAAAATGTGTGTGGAACCTAGTTGGGATCCAAATTTAAAACACAACAGCCTTCGAGAGTCACAGAACTCGGTTCAACCCACCTCAATAGCCTGGTCAGAACTGGCCTACATCATACGCAAACCCTTATGACTATGAAGCTGACTTGTACGGTGTAAGTGATTGTGGCTCTCCCCAACTGAAATGACAAAGGAACTAACTTCTCCAGAATGACAACCCAAAGATTCCCCAATCCAGCCCTCTACCGTCGAGGAGCGGGGTATTCCCTTCTAAGTTCAAGTGGCATCCAACTCAAGAGGAGGAGGTGAAGAAGAGAATGGACGATAGCCAGTGTAGCTACCTATCCTGGGATGCAAAACCAATGTAGTCAAGTCATCCAGCTGCAGGCTCACATGGTATAACTTTGATGCTCAAGCTTGCTTATTTTCTATACAACATATATACATACTCCGGCAGGCACTTTATTTATTTTTATTTACAAGCCTGTCCACTTTTTGGAGTTTTTGTTTTTTTTTCAACATACTATGTACAGTAGCATCTACATAAGGACTTTTTCCTCTTGAGCCAGAAGACTATCCCTCTTTTGAAGCTTTATTGCAACCCACACTCTCCTGTCATTTGACTCCATTGAAACTGGACCAGGTTGGGGTGCACTTCCCTCCCTAGACGAGGACGAATGTTTCCACCCGTGTGCATCTTAGACTGGCAAATCCAACCCCCTTACCACTCCAACTGAGTTGAGCCAAGTGAAGGGTGCAAGTGTCCAAATTAGGTCACGGTCGACAAGAGTCATGCGTGCATCTCGAAAAGTTCTATTTAGTCAGTTGAGGGGACTTGAACCCAGCCCTGATTTCTCAAAGAATTGTCTGAATAGACCTGAAGTACCCTAAATCTAGTTCCCATAAGGTTCCAGTGCAGTTAGGTGCAGTAAGGTCCAACCAAGCTCCAATCTTAGACTTTATCGTACTGGTTCAATCATCAAGCTCACTCAAAAAGAATATGTATGATATGCACATGCGATGCAATGATGCAAAGAATAATGTAAATTTTCAAAGAATTTGAAATCACAAGAAAAGTTTTTAAACAAAGAATTTTGGCAATCAAAGTATAAGATATGTACAACTATTTACACGGGCGTACCGCTTGACTTTACAGGACTTAAAGAATTTACAGGTTTTAACAAGGTGATTTATTCAGGAGTATATACAATTTATAAAGAATTTTATATATTTTATATACATATATATAATAATGCTAATATTTTTTTATTTTATATTTTTTTATTTTTTTTTAATTTAATGATGCTCTTATTCCTCAAATTTATTTGAAAATAATTTTGAAAACTATAGTTCACAATAATTTTTTTTGCAAATAGTTACAAACATTTGAAATCCATTTTGCAAAGATTTTGCAAACCTTATATACATTTTTCAAAATCATTTTACAGACATTTTCAAAATCATTTGCAAATATATTTTCCAATCCTTTATTTCACACAAATACAAGAATTTTTGTAATCAAAATACTTTTTACAAAGGTTGAAAATATTTCACAAAAAGTTTTCCAAACGGTTCACACCATTTTAAAATCATTTTGCAAAGATATTTAACCTGATTTATTAATCAGTATATACGAAGAAAAATTATATTTTATATACAAACTTGTTTAGGCTCTTGTAAATTTTGTTTGGCGTTATTGCTTCTTTCTGCATGATGCATTTTTGTGTATACTCCTCAGACTTATTTGAAATAGATTTTAAAGACTATAGTCAAAATATTTTTGCAAACATGTACACACATTTGAAAACCATTTTGCAGAAGTTTTTCAAACAGTATAGATAGGTTTTTCCAAATAATTTTACAACCATTTTTCCAATCATTTGCAAACTGCTTTTAAAACATTTTTATTTCACGCAAAGAGAATAATTTTTTCAAACAAAAATATCTTACAAAGGTTGAAAACTTTTTACAAACTATTTTTTCAAATAATTTTCATAAGGAGTTTCAAAACTTGTATAACGCTGCTTTTCGCCTGATTTATTAATCATTATGTACAAAAAGAGTCTGAAGAGTATACAATCATTTATGGTGTAAATACTTTTAATGTTGTTTTATCTTTAGATATTATTTTTATTTACAGTACGAGTTATGGATGATAGTATATACATAGTATATACGACCCCCCATACTTAGCTCGAGCTATGTCCTCATACATCAAAGAGAAGAAGCAAGAACATAACTCAGACTGAGTAGAGGAAAGTCGAAAGAATAAATGAATAAGGGGATAAATAAATCAAGAAGTTGACTGTCCCCCCTACACTTAGGATCAAATAATCTTAGGTGTAGCAGGATGTACACAAGGCGGGGATGGTCAAGGATGAGAATAGACAGATCGTGCTCAGCTTCTCTCCCCCTATACTTAGGATCAAGTAATCCTAAGTATAGACAAGAAGAGGAGACACTGGAGAGGATCAAAGAATAGAGCAACTCAGGGTGCACACCCCCCTATACTTAGGACAAAGTGCATCCTAAGTATTAGAGACTGTCAACAAGGGGTGACACCATATATATATAATAGAAGAAGATCGAAGCGAAAAAGAAGAGAAGAAGAAGAGAAGAAATCAGATGAATAGTTTTTGAGGTGCAGTGTCTGAATCTTCTGATGCTGACAATGTTGTGGGTATGTCATCAAGGTGCAGAAGCTGGATTGAGTCGACAACAGCCAAGAATGTGTCAGGCTCAAGGTAAGGCTTCAGGAGTTGACCGTTGACGACGAATAGTTGTGCGTCAGGAGACAATTCTGATATGGCAATACTTCCATTGTCATGCACTTCACGAACTCGGAATGGCCCTGTCCATTTACTCTTTAATTTGCCTGGGAAGATCCGTAACTTTGCATCAAACAGCCACACTTTATGTCCAACTACAAAGGTCTTTCGTCTGATGTGTCGGTCGTGCCAGCGTTTAACCTTTTCCTTGTACATCAATGTGTTATCGTATGCATAGTCTCGAAACTCTAAGAGTTTGTTCAAATCATCTTTTCTTTTCTGATCACTTTTACGTGAGTCCAGATTACACATGTTGATTGCCCATAAAGACTTGTGAATTAATTCGACGGGCAGATGGCACGGCTTCCCATATACAAGACGATAGGGTGACATGCCCAGGGGCGACTTGTAGGCGGTTCTATAAGCCCAGAGGACTGAATCCAAGAGTTGAGACCAGTTCTTCCTGTCCGGCCTTACAAGTTTCTGAAGGATCATTTTGATTTCCCTGTTTGATAATTCAGCCATGCCATTGGTCTGAGGATGATAAGGAAATGTGACTCGATGGTCGATGTCGTACTCCTTCGTTAATTTCTTGACCTCTTAGTTAATGAAGTGGCTACCCCCATCTGATATGAGAATCTTTGGAATCTTGAACCGCGCAATGATGTTATCTCTCAGGAATCGGCACACTATCCGACTATCGGCGGCTCGAGCAGGAATAGCTTCAACCCAATGACTCACGTAATCTACGGCAAGAAGGATGTGCTCAAAACCTTGACTATTAGGGAAAGGTCCCATGAAGTCAATGCCCCATGCATCAAAAACATCTTCTATCTGAATGATCTTCAGGGGCATCGAGTCTTTTGCAGTGAGTGTACCCTTCAATCTCTGACAGTCAATGCATTGTTTGACGAAAGTTGCGGTATCCTTGAATAGTGTGGGCTACCAGAAGCCACACTGAAGTACTTTAGCTGTCGTACGATCTCCAGAGTGATGTACACCAGATTTGAGCGAGTGACAATGCTCGAGGACACTATAATGCTCCTCCTGAGGTATACACCTGTGCCAAATGCAATCCGCTCCTTCCCTGAATAAGAGAGAATCCTCCCATTGATAGAAGCAGATGGTCAACATGAATTTGTTCTTCTGATTTTTCGTCCAATCTGATGGTATTACCCTCGAGGCAAGGTAATTGACTATATCAGCATCCAAGGGAGGGAATCCACTGCTAAGATTGACTCATCAGGAAAGGTTTCTGTGATAGGTGCGTTGTTCAGGTGAGGCTCTTGCTGCTCTATTCTGGAGAGATGGTCTGCTACCACATTCTGAACTCCAGGCTTGTCCTTGATTTCCAAATCAAATTCCTAGAGGAGAAGGATCCATCGAATCAGTCTCGGCTTGGCATCCTTCTTCTGCTGGAGGTACCGGATAGCAGAGTGGTCTGTAAAAATGGTAACTTTTGATCCAAGCAAATAGGATCTAAACTTCTCAAGGGCGAAAACCACAGCCAGCAACTCTTTCTCTGTAACAATGTAATTTCTTTGCGCCTCATCTAATGTTTTGCTGGCGTAGTGAATGGCATAGGGCGCTTTTTCTTTTCTCTGTCCCAGAACAGCCCCGACTGCAAAGTCTGATGCATCAGTCATGATCTCAAAGGGGAGAGACCAATCAGGAGGCTGTAGGACTGGAGCGTGAGTGATAAGCTCCTTCAGCTGATTGAAAGCAAGGAGAACCTGCTGATCGACATTGAACTCGGTTTCCTTGCATAGAAGTTATGTTAAAGTTGGGCGATGCAGCTAAAGTCCTTGATGAATCTTCTGTAAAATCCCACATGCCCCAGAAATGACCTTACATTCTTTACTGACTGAGGTGGCTCAAGATTTGCAATAACATCCACCTTTGTCGGGTCGGCTTCCATGCCACGTTTGGAAATGACGTGACCCAGCACAATCCCTTCGGTGACCATGAAGTGGCTCTTTTCCCATGAAAGTACTAGATTGACTTCACTACATTTCTGAAGCACTCTGTCTAGGTGCCCAAGACAAGAATCGAAACTATCACCATAGACTGAGAAGTCGTCCATGAACACCTCGAGAAAACCGCCTACCATCTCGGCGAAAATAGCTAGCATGCATCTTTGGAATGTCGCAGGTGCGTTGCATAATCCAAAGGGCATTCTCCCGAAGGCGTAGGTGTCGAACGGGAAAGTAAAGGTAGTCTTCTCTTGATCTTCGGGAGCGATTGCCACCTAGTTGTACCCGGAATACCCATCCAAAAAGCAGAAGAACTCCTTGACCGCTAGTCTTTCCACAACTTGATCAATGAATGGCAGGGGAAGTGGTCCTTCTTAGTGAAAGGATATGGTTAGATCCTCAAGCGCATCACGGAAGCGTGAGCGTCGCATCGAATACGACGAAGAACGACTAGTCGCACTAGTTATTCTATGCAGCGGAAATTAAAAAAATTTATGCGACGAAACCACATGATCCAAGCACACTTCTCGGATCGTTTCGTCTAAACCACAAACAAGTATTAGGTTTACCTCTTGAAGCGTGGTTGCGATCAAGTCTCTAAACGAAGAGACCTCCTGTCTCAAGTCCGATCCGACGGAGGAGACGCTTGCGAGCGCGGGGATGAACCGCGTGCTTCTCGCAATCCATGTTGATGATCCAAGCGGCGGATCTCCTGATCTCGACACACGAGATCCGATGTCTTCTTCACGAGCGGGGTGCACCGAAGGAGACGGAGATCCACGAGCAAACCATCGGGCAACATAACGACGATGCCGCGGCGATGGAGAACCTCTCTAGAGCATCCATGGTGGGCGGCCACATGAGAGAGAAAGAGTGAGGATGTGTAGAGAGAATGAGAGAGAGAGAGAGATTTGTTGCCTCAACTTATGTGTCAAGAAGAGCAATGGGGTGCCTCTCCTTTTATAGGGTTTTGGGATCCATGGATCTCAATCCAAGTGTCAACACAAATCCAATGGTCCACATCAATTTGTGTTTCTTTCAATGGTCATGATTTGTTGCTAAAAACACAACAATAATTAATTTAATTTAAATTAAATATATGTTGATAAATCAACACAATTTAATTACAAAATTAAATCATCAATACATGGAGATAATGAAAGGAGAGAAAGCCTCCTTCTATGTGGAGAGGGGGGACGGCCTCCCTTTCCTAATGGGAGTGGTGGCCGTCCACCCTCCTCCATTAGGAAGGTGGCTATTTCACCTTTTATGTAATCTCCATTATTTGCAACAACTTTTGTTGCAAATTATTTCACAAAAAATAAATCCAATTTATTTTGTGAACATTGCAATCATGCCATTGAAAAATTGTGAATCACATTCACAACCCAAAACAAAATGTAAATTACATTTTCAATTTGATGTCCAATGTGAATCCAATTCACATTAACATTTAATTAACAAATGTAAATTACAAATAGCTCTCTCTTATATATTATAAATCACATTTATAATATATATGACTAATATGGATATTGCTATCCACATTATTCATATCCATGATAATTAAATCATATTTAATCATCTTGGATCTCTATTCTCTTGTGTCCAAATAATATGAATCACATTCACATTATTTACATCTTTGATAATTAAATCTCATTTAATTATCTAAGATAACTCTCTTTATAATATGAATCAAATTCATATTACTCATGATAATTAAATCACATTTAATTATCCATTTTCTCAATGCTCGGATACATATATCAACAATAGAATTATCCATGAACTCCTTCAAGGATAATGCGCTTTCTCCGCAGATACTTGGAGATAAGGACAGGGCGATTGTATTGTTCCACGTATAGTGACATGGATATTGAGATCGTATCTCAAATCCAGATCGCGGGCCTCCCATAGATGCTTGATTAAATCAAGACCGTAAATCTAATCTTCTCATTGTATCGGAATCACATTCAGATCAATGTCCAACACTTGGACCAAGATCAGATCACTTCTCTAATGAGAGGAGTCACTAAAATCCAGACCCGTTTCATCACTCCCTAGGAATGGAAGCGTCATGGTTATACAATCGTTTATGATCACATCACCCTCAGGTATTCCCAATACCTGTACATCCTGCATACTGGAAGACTCAGACTAAACCCGAAGTATTCGATCAACTTTATACTGTCTACTTCATGGTTTTATCAGTAAGTTTCTCATTCGATCATTGGGAGTCGGTATCGATCATATACTTTCCAAAAGCATATATCATACCTAGGTCTTGATCATATACTTTCCAAAAGTATATATCAAACCTACAAATTCAGTCAAGCTTCCAAAGCGAGACGACCGTGCGCACGGAATTTGATTCTTCCCAATATCTCATGAGTGAGCTCATGTCTTCCGGTTCAGTAACTGAACCTATATGATCCCTTTGAGAGATCGTATTACTCATATGCCCTTATATGCACACCAGCGCGCCGGTGTGTAGACCTTGATTAGGTCATCAACCTATTGGTCTGCCAAATGTACATACTTAGACATATAGCAACACATCTGTCTCCGGTCAGAGGATGTGTGCCTATATCCTGACAGCATACGATATAGGACTTTGGTTATCTCGATCTCGTTAAGTCAACTCTTTGACCTAACTAATCTGACACCTCCGAATCTCTATTCCTATGCAGAGGACCTGCATCAAGAGGTCGGTCAGATATCAGCCTTCAGAGATAAGGATTGCCATCTCCTACTCAGGCTGGAGATCATCTCTTAACAATCATCTGACGGTGCTTGATGAGTCCTCAATCTAACTCTTTAGATATTCATTCAAGCACCAGCCTCTATGATTCAATAGTTGAATCAACAGCTGTATGATCATCAAGATGGCCATGGTACATAACCCTAATTGTACTAAGGGACCTATTATGCAAATTATGTATTCTTCATTTCAAATTAAGGAGTGAATTGCAATAACATTTATTGCATAATGGCTCACCGTGGGCTCGCATTTCCAACAATCTCCCACTAGCCCAAAGAGCCATTAATGGGCTAATCATTTAAACCCGCACTCATGTGACAATCATAGGTTATTTAGAAAATAGCTAGGTAAGCTGATCAGTCACTCTGTTTTCGCGAGACTATGCCAAGTCCTTTTACGGCACTTGCATATCCCCAGTAACAGTGCTCGCATCTAATGCGAATGTTGCATCTCATGCAACCAATACTCAATCTAGTTGATTACATTGTCCCTGACATCATAACCAGTATCCCCATAATCCTTATTAGAATACCTTCATTCCCGGAGATCTCTATCTCCTAAGGTATCTATAGTTTAGACCTTTATAGATCACTATCTACATGGTCTTAAACTTTTGAAGATAAGACTGAGATTACTATCTCAAAAATCTCCTCATCTATGAAGATTTTGTTATTACTGCAATCAAGTGTTTTATCTCTACAGTAGGATTAGTAACAATTTACTACTCCCACTGCATGACAGACATCTGGTATTTGTACAGTCTAGCATACACTCAGCTTCTCGTAACTAATGCACAAGTGCAAGTAGTTGTAGCATTTACTTCCTCAACTCTTTGAGGTGCTATCCCTTAAGATAGGTCAGTACCATATCTTAAGGGTTAGAAGCCTTTCTTGGAATTTCTATGAATAGAATATGTCCAAGGTATACTACAAATGTGACAGTCCAATTATCCTCTTCTCTTGGCTTCTGAACAACTTCAGAACTAAGATCTAAGAGGTATCTTTGAAATCATATTTCAAGATATGGAATAACCAGATTATAAAACACTTATTATTATCCTTATATCATTTTAAATGATCAGGATATCATCTATGTTTAGCGCAATGAACACATAGGCACTCCCACTAAGCTTCGCATGGCTCATCAAGATTTCATTTGAAATCATAACATTTCTAATTTCATCAAATCTTATGGTCCATCTCAAAGAAGCTTATTTGAGTCCTTAGATGGATTCCTTATCTTGCACACCTTGCTTTCCTCAACCATGAAGCCCTGGGGCTACTTCATGTGAATATCCTCAGAGAGATATTCATAGAGGAATGCAATCTGGACTTACATCTTGAAGATGCAATAGTCAAGTTGTGTAGCTAAGGTTAGCAATATTCTGATGATTTTAAGCATGTTCACCGAAAAGCAAGTCTCATTGCAAGCAATGTCTTCTCTTCCATGTGTAGCTCATTGCTACGAACTATGCTTTGAAGGTATGTACCTTCTCATCAGGTTCCCTTTCTCTTGAAGATCCATTTACACCTTTACGGGTCTTACCCATATAGGTGGATCCTCGAGGGTCCATATACAACACTTGTACATGAAGTCTACATTAGACTTTTATTGCTAACATCCATCTATCCATGTTATGATCTTCAGAAGCTTCATCACATGAAGTTCGATCATTGTCAGATTTCTCTGACACATGGAATCCATCCTCAAACTCATTTGAAGAGGTTTTAGTGTTTCATCTTCAATTATCCTTTTAGTTTCCAATTTTAGGAGCCTCGTTATCTTTTCAAGATTAAATGAGTTCCTACACTTCATTTTTTATCTTGATTCTCAAGAGTCTCAACCTCCAAGGATCACATTCTCAGAGATGAGATATTTCAAGAATCTCAAGGTCATAAAGTAGGTATCCAATACCATCCTTTATTTTCCTAATGAAGCAGCACTCTCAAGTGCTAGATTCCATCTTGCATGGAACCTTATTAAGGATATACATTGTAGTCTCTACTACACATATATACCTGGAAACTAAGAGATAATTATGCTAAAATTCATCATTGATCACACATGATCCAATTGTATCTGCCTATAACTCTATTGAGTTAAGGTGTGTTAGGAGGATTGAGATAGAAATGATATTCATATCTCTATAAGGTATTCTTTGAATTTATCTAACAGGTACTTGCTACCTAGATTAGATCAAATTCATTTTATCTTCCTTCAAACTTTGGTTTTAAACCAAAAATAATGAAATCTTTGAACATTTCAAAGGTTTCTTAGGTGAAGAGAAGAAATCTCATATCATACATAATCATCAACAGATATCACATATCCATAATGTTTACTATGATATAGATGATCTACATACATCAATATGTATGAGATTCTGAATACCTTGACATCTTACACCTTTCTCTAAGAAGGGTGTATTGGACATTTTTCTTTGAATACAATATTCATAAGTATGTAAGTTTTGAAATTTTAGACATTCTAAAGTTTCATCTCTTACTAGTCTATTGATCAAATCAATAGACAAATGTCCAAGGCTTGATGCTAGATCATTGTCAAATGATCTTCATCCTCCTATTGATCTTAAGGTTTAATTTCAATATTTAGAAATGTTAATGAACCATTCATTAATTTTCTAATTTAGTGGAGTCCACTAGATTTTAGATTACTATCTGAAATATCTCCATCATAACTTTTTATGATAGTTCTACCTCAGAATTCATGTTTATTTCCAACATTTAGAAACAAACAATGAGTGTATTCTTATATCTAGGTCATAGAGACATTCTCTAAGACTAAGGACTCTCCCACTGAAATTAACAAGTCTATCAATCCAACAGAGATTGTTGCAACAATTGCATCAATATCCATGTGGATAACTATAAACCTTTAAGATCAAATTTTCCAGTCTTCTAAAAACATATGCAACCTATTGCAAATGTCATCAGAAGATTGAGATACAATTATTTGACTTTATCTTATCAATGATTTATGTAGATTAATCTGATGCTCCATCCGAGTCCTTCTCTAAGGATTCTAGATAGACTTGATAGTCATACTATCAACACATCAACTTATTGCAGTATTGGCATTCATCCAACTCTTCGGATGACATATGGAAGTCATAGATGTATAGTCAACTCTTTGACCATACTTCTTACTCGGGTCCAACCCATGCTTCCACTGCGCTCCCTTTATCTATAAGCAACCATTGCTTAAGACTAAGGATCTCTTATGTAAGAGCATTTCAACATTTATACATGCTTCATTAAATTCATACAATATGAATATTATGAAGCTTCATGAATGACCAGAGTATAGATAGTAGAATGATGACACTCATCATCTACATCCATCTAAACTCTTAAAACATAGGTTCAGGTAGGTACTCAAACAATTTGAATACACCATCTCTTATAGAGCCACCATTCTGCATGATGCAGTGAACCATCTCATTCATGTTAAATGTCAAGAGCACATATGTATGCCCGAATATCTTCATAAATTTTATAAGGATTATTTGACAATTGCGATCATCATCGACATGTCACTTCCAAAGTACATCCGATGAGAGATCAAGACTATAGAGACATACAAACCCTAGGGTTGTAGTCTTATTATCTATTTAATTGTCATTCCTCATTATTATGAGGAAACTTGCTCATTGCAACCACATACATTATGTGTCCAACTGCAAGTACAATATCTGGATCATGAGTCCAATCCAAGATATTTCACTGGTTATTATTGAGTATATCATTGAGTGGGTTTTAATGAAGGATTATCTGAAATAAGAAATTTGCATAAATATATAAATATATATATTTTACTTTGATTTAGGATTTTTTATATCAAAGTTGTCTTGTCTTGTCAACATTGAAAGTTCATTCCCTTAATCACTTTCAATGTAAGAGATATACTTACCATTATATCTCAACAAGATCTGGGATCTCCTTCCTTATCTTTGTTACATCCCAATAATATGAGAATCTGCAACTCGGATAAAAAGAAGCGGGAACACATTCCGCTTTGCAAGTCCAACTTGCATCTCCCAATTCGGTCTTTAACACCCGAGCCCACCACCCCTAAGGCGATGTTGACCCGTCGTTAATTGAACCAACCGTCAACAGGAATAGTACTCGCTATACGCAATCCAATATCGCCCCAATAATATGGGGATCCGATATTGGGGTCACTACGTATACGGCCTTACTCTTTCGAGAAGCAAAGAGCCCGATCCAGATGCGCTTGCATACAGGAGCTGTCACTTCGGACAGGCGTCTCCTATATACAATCCCTGGCGACGGAACCCTTCGCCTTGAAGGGAGACCATGGATGTCACTTATGTGATCCTCCACCTCATATTCAAATTTTAATTAATTATCGTGAATCACATTCACATAATTAATTCTTCCAAGGGAATTATTAACTCTAATAATATTAGAGTATTTCAATCTTAATTGGATTCCAATTAATCTAATCATATTAAATTAATGATCCAATTAATATCCAACAAACATTTTAATAGTTACTAGAATAATGGTATTATCTCAAATACGTATTATTTCAAATTTTTAATAATTAGAAAAATACATCTTAATCCCTCGGACATTATCCCGGCCCTACCCGCTGTCATGGCCAGTACCGACGAGAGTGGGACGGACCACATACGTTGCAACCCGCAACCCCAATGCTCTCCGACTAGGCACCATATCCGCCTCGGGAAAGGATAATGCCAAATTGATTAATTTGTACTTGAGATGATCATCGGTTCTTCAACCGAAATTGTACCATATAGTAATAATCAAAACATTTTTGATTAACATTATAATGAGATTTGCTAAACAAATCCCAAGTCCTATTCAAGCAACATGTTTGTTGGAATGTTGATCATGTAACCAATCTTGATCTAGATCACATCTAATCATTTGTTGGTTAGGGCAAAGTCATTTAAGGACATAATTATCATTAAATATTTCACAAATATTTATGCATAATTATTCCAGGAAATTAAACAATTTAATTTCACTAATTAATTAAATGACAATCACTAGGTTCTTGATTAGGAAAGTATTTTCAGCAGTGACCCTCACTTACTAAAAATACCATATCTCAATCAATTTAAATCCAAATTAAGCAAAGTAAATTTCTAAAGTTTGCTAACTTGATTTACAACAGAACCCAAGCGATTTGCACGCATTTCAAAGCGTATCAAATCCGCAATTAACATCGTAATTACGTCATGATCCGCAGTCCCCGAAACAGTGGATACATGTTCACTAAAATGAGCATATCTAGAGCAAACGGAATCGAAATCACGCAAACTCAGATCCTACGGTTTCCTTATTTAATGGGGAACAAAACAAATTATTATTTTCGTGTTTAAACAATTTAAACAGTGCCGAAAATAATATCAAAACAGAGATGCGAAAATGAAATGCAAGAAAACTTTCGCAAACCCTAATGAACCCAAGTCGTCCTCGGTTTATGGATCGTATCCAAAACCACCAACCTAAGGCTCTGATACCACTTGAAAGGATATGGTTAGATCCTCAAGCGCATCACGGAAGCGTGAGCGTCGCATCGAATACGACGAAGAACGACTAGTCGCACTAGTTGTTCTATGCAGCGGAAATTAAAAAATTTTATGCGACGAAACCACATGATCCAAGCACACTTCTCGGATCGTTTCGTCTAAACCACAAACAAGTATTAAGTTTACCTCTTGAAGCGTGGTTGTGATCAAGTCTCTAAACGAAGAGACCTCCTGTCTCAAGTCCGATCCGACGGAGGAGACGCTTGCGAGCGTGGGGATGAACCGCGTGCTTCTCGCAATCCATGTTGATGATCCAAGCGGCGGATCTCCTGATCTCGACACACGAGATCCGATGTCTTCTTCACGAGCGGGGTGCACCGAAGGAGACGGAGATCCACGAGCAAACCATCAGGCAACATAATGACGATGCCGCGGCGATGGAGAACCTCTCTAGAGCATCCATGGTGGACGGCCACATGAGAGAGAAAGAGTGAGGATGTGTAGAGAGAATGAGAGAGAGAGAGAGAGAGAGAGATTTGTTGCCTCAACTTATGTGTCAAGAAGAGCAATGGGGTGCCTCTCCTTTTATAGGGTTTTGGGATCCATGGATCTCAATCCAAGTGTCAACACAAATCCAATGGTCCACATCAATTTGTGTTTCTTTCAATGGTCATGATTTGTTGCTAAAAACACAACAATAATTAATTTAAATTAAATTAAATATATGTTGATAAATCAACACAATTTAATTACAAAATTAAATCATCAATACATGGAGATAATGAAAGGAGAGAAAGCCTCCTTCTATGTGGAGAGGGGGGACGGCCTCCCTTTCCTAATGGGAGTGGTGGCCGTCCACCCTCCTCCATTAGGAAGGTGGCTATTTCACCTTTTATGTAATCTCCATTATTTGCAACAACTTTTGTTGCAAATTATTTCACAAAAAATAAATCCAATTTATTTTGTGAACATTGCAATCATGCCATTGAAAAATTGTGAATCACATTCACAACCCAAAACAAAATGTAAATTACATTTTCAATTTGATGTCCAATGTGAATCCAATTCACATTAACATTTAATTAACAAATGTAAATTACAAATAGCTCTCTCTTATATATTATAAATCACATTTATAATATATATGACTAATATGGATATTGCTATCCACATTATTCATATCCATGATAATTAAATCATATTTAATCATCTTGGATCTCTATTCTCTTGTGTCCAAATAATATGAATCACATTCACATTATTTACATCTTTGATAATTAAATCTCATTTAATTATCTAAGATAACTCTCTTTATAATATGAATCAAATTCATATTACTCATGATAATTAAATCACATTTAATTATCCATTTTCTCAATGCTCGGATACATATATCAACAATAGAATTATCCATGAACTCCTTCAAGGATAATGCGCTTTCTCCGCAGATACTTGGAGATAAGGACAGGGCGATTGTATTGTTCCACGTATAGTGACATGGATATTGAGATCGTATCTCAAATCCAGATCGCGGGCCTCCCATAGATGCTTGATTAAATCAAGACCGTAAATCTAATCTTCTCATTGTATCGGAATCACATTCAGATCAATGTCCAACACTTGGACCAAGATCAGATCACTTCTCTAATGAGAGGAGTCACTAAAATCCAGACCCGTTTCATCACTCCCTAGGAATGGAAGCGTCATGGTTATACAATCGTTTATGATCACATCACCCTCAGGTATTCCCAATACCTGTACATCCTGCATACTGGAAGACTCAGACTAAACCCGAAGTATTCGATCAACTTTATACTGTCTACTTCATGGTTTTATCAGTAAGTTTCTCATTCGATCATTGGGAGTCGGTATCGATCATATACTTTCCAAAAGCATATATCATACCTAGGTCTTGATCATATACTTTCCAAAAGTATATATCAAACCTACAAATTCAGTCAAGCTTCCAAAGCGAGACGACCGTGCGCACGGAATTTGATTCTTCCCAATATCTCATGAGTGAGCTCATGTCTTCCGGTTCAGTAACTGAACCTATATGATCCCTTTGAGAGATCGTATTACTCATATGCCCTTATATGCACACCAGCGCGCCGGTGTGTAGACCTTGATTAGGTCATCAACCTATTGGTCTGCCAAATGTACATACTTAGACATATAGCAACACATCTATCTCCGGTCAGAGGATGCGTGCCTATATCCTGACAGCATACGATATAGGACTTTGGTTATCTCGATCTCGTTAAGTCAACTCTTTGACCTAACTAATCTGACACCTCCGAATCTCTATTCCTATGCAGAGGACCTGCATCAAGAGGTCGGTCAGATATCAGCCTTCAGAGATAAGGATTGCCATCTCCTACTCAGGCTGGAGATCATCTCTTAACAATCATCTGACGGTGCTTGATGAGTCCTCAATCTAACTCTTTAGATATTCATTCAAGCACCAGCCTCTATGATTCAATAGTTGAATCAACATCTTTATGATCATCAAGATGGCCATGGTACATAACCCTAATTGTACTAAGGGACCTATTATGCAAATTATGTATTCTTCATTTCAGATTAAGGAGTGAATTGCAATAACATTTATTGCATAATGGCTCGCCGTGGGCTCGCATTTCCAACACTTAGTTGATGCATTAAGACGACGATAGTCAACACACACCCACCAGGATGTTGGTACCCGAGTGGACATTTCCTCTCCTCTGTCATTGGTAACCACGGTAAGCCCGGATTTCTTTGGAACTACATGCAGTGGGCTTACCCATTTTGAATCGGAGATAGGATAGATGGAGCCTGCGTCGCACCATTTCATGATTTCTTTCATGACGACGCCCCTGAGGTTTGGATTTAGCCTTCTTTGGAATTTACGGGACGGCTTGGCATCTTCTTCCAGATAGATGTGGTGTGAACACAAAGCTGTATTTATCCCATGAAGATCTGATACGCACCAACCAAGTGCCTTGCGGTTCTTTTCTAGAACCTCAAGAAGTCAAAATTCCTGCTCCGGATTCATCCTACTACCGATAATGACCGGATACATGTGTTCTTCACCCGCAAGGAAAGCATACTTCAGACCCGCAGGAAGTGGCTTGAGTTCTGGCTTTGACCTGTCCAACTTGTTGGTCACTTCAGACACTATACTGGTGGTGGGATGTACTTCTTTGATGGAGCTACCATCCTTGGTGTTCTGTTGAGACCCTGATGATGTGTCGAACTATTCTGTACTATGCTCACTATGTTCGGGTTGGAGTGAATTCTCGGAATCACATAGTTGCGCCAGCATCTGGGAATCTGTCTCCCAAAAATCACCGCAGCATAGACAATTGTGCTTTCCAAGTCCTCCTCGAGAGTGAAGATTTCTCGAGTCCATGAATCATTCAACGACAGTGATGAGTCTCTGATCTCTGCAATAAAGTCACAGTCTGCTTCTGATACTGGTTGGATCTCATTAGTCGTGGCGTTCGACTCTCTAATCATGTCTATCGTGATCTGCTTGTTGTCCGAGCGGAAAGTGATCTTGCCAAACCCGTAATCAACCACGGCACCTGAGGTACGCAGGAATGGTCAGCCAAGGATGATAGGGGTTTGGAGTAAGGGTGCGGGCGAGTCCATATCAAGGACTACAAAATCAACAGGGAATTGCATCTCTCGCACATTCACCACAACGTCTTCTACCAGTCCTCTCAGTCACTTGGTGGATCGGTCAGCGAACTGAAGGATCATCTGTGTCGGCTTGAGCAGACCGAGCCCAAATTCTTGCATTAGGGACGAGGGAAAAAGGTTGATAGAAGACCCGCTGTCAAGGAGAGTACGCTCGAAGACCTGATTAAATATCTCACAACTGATAGGAGGCGCTCCTTTGTCTTGTTTCTTCTGCGGGAGATTGCTGATAGCCGTAACAGTGGCCATGGAGAGCACGTGCCTTTCGAACTGATTGTGTTTGTTCTTGTGTGCTGGTCGACGCTTGTTGGTACATGCTTCTTTCAAACCTTTTTTCACAGCTGGCATGTATTCCATGGTCTTCAGTAAGGGAATCTCAACAGTTAAGTTATCTATTATTTCCACAACTCCAGGATCAGACAGTGCACTTTTTCTTTTTGCAATTTTTTTTGGATTTTTCAATTGCATTAGGAAAAGGAATATTTACATCACTGACAGGCAAAGTAGAGTTCTTATTTACATCATAACTATCGCCCACAAATTGTTGTACATCCGGACTACATAAAGGAGTACAAACTGGATCCAGAGGTATTGGTGCTGATGGGCGAGCAAAAAGTAGGGTGTCTGCTCCGTCGGCTGGCGAGGGATCGGATGCTGCTGGCGGCTCCTCCAAGGATGGCACGGCTTTGCTTCGGCTGCAAACTTCTTTTTGTTGTTTTTGATTTTGCTGATGTTTTTGTATTTTTGGTTGAGGGTGCTGGTGCTGCATGACTGCTGGAATGGCTTCTCCTTCTTCTTCTTCCTCCTCACCCACCCCTGTAACTGGCACGGCTGATGCAGAAGATGACGATCCGCTTGGTTCTTTATTCTACCCATTCTTGATAGCAGGAGGAGGCAAGGCCCTACCGCTCCTGAGAGTGACAGCATTAGAATAAACAATATTATCATTTTCTGACTCTACAGACACAGACAGGACATCACATTCTACCTGCTCTTTCTTTTTAAAGCTATTGGGGTTGGCTTCGACCTGAGTTGGGATGGTGGTCTTGGTGGCAGTCAGCTCGTCGAGCCTCTTGGTTATATCTGCTAGTCCTTTGATGAGTTGGGCCAAGCAATCCATGGTTGGGTTCACAGGAGTTGCCTCTGAAGACTCAGCGTGCAGACCACGCTGTTGTTGCATGTGCGGGTGCTGAGGCTGTTGTTGGTAATGTTGTGGTGGCGCAGGAAGCTGAAACTGCTGGTAAGAGGGAGGAGGATACTGTTGGTATTGTTGAGGTTGAGCGGCCGCATACTGATGAAAAGGTTGTGGCTGACGGTATTGCGGCTGTTGATAATGCTAATTATGCCTCCATTGATTTGCATATGGGGGAGGCTGATGGTACTGTGGCGGTGGCTATGAGGACGGCCTAAACCGACCATCCTGAGGTTGGTGATATTGCCGGATGGCTGGTGGCTGGCCCTGAGGTTGTCCCATAGGACAGGTCGGTTGTGCTTCATTGCTCCATACCCTGTTGACTTCTTGAATCAGAGGTGGTGGTGGGAAGATTGGATCAGATCCTGTTGTAAAGTCTGGTTGGTACACAACTATCTGCTGCTGCGGTTGGCCCTGGTCGGGCGCCTGCACGTAGTACACGTGATGGATTGCCGGCGGCTGCTGGCTTGGCTGAGGTTGTTGTGGTGGTGGTAGGTCGTCTTTCTTCTCAGCTGAAGCTTCTGATGGTACTGCCGACTGAACAGAGTTGATGGTGCCCACTATCAGTTCTAACTGTTTGGTGATCTGATCTAGCTTATCAAGGTTTTGCGTCCTCTTTTCGATCACAGCAAGTTTTTCGAGGTCTTGTGATCGTTTTTCAATGATATCAAACTTCGAGAGATGGCCCCCGATGATACTGAGGTTGGAGCTCTCATCTCTCTCTGCCTCGCGAGACGCTGCCATGTGTACTTGTTTCTGGAGGATCTGGGGCTGCTTTTGGTATGCCTTCTATGAAGAGAGGGTGGCCTCTCCTTCGGCCATTTCCTCGAATATCTAACAGACTACATCTTCATCCTTATTGAAGTGTGAACCCCCACAGGCTACGTCAACGAGCCTTTGTCTTTTGATGTTCAGGCCCCCGAATAAATGTTGGACCAAGCTGGTCTTAGGAATCTCATGATGGGGGCATTTCTCCTGTAGATCTGTGAATCTCTCCCAAGCTTCATGTATGGATTCGTGCGCTCCCTGAGAGAAGTTACTGATACGTGCTCGCATCTGGTTAAGCCGACCAAGAGGGTAAATTTATGCAAGAATGCTGACTTCAATTCCTCCCAGGTTGTCACAACCTTCCCCAGATGGTTGACCCAATAAAGGACCTTGTCTTGCAGGCTGAAGGGGAATGCCATCATTTTGACTATGTCCAAAGGGACATTGGGGTAGTGAGTAGTGCGGCAGATGCGTGAAAACTGCTGCAGGTGGATGTACGGCTCTTTACTGGTGTTTCCATGGAAATCTGGAAGAAGAGCGAGGAACTGGGCTTCAGCTCAAAGTGAGCATGCACCGGTGGAATGAGGATCCACTCGGTTATCTGGCTATCTCCAGGATTATAAGTCTCCTTTAGTGTAGGTTTGGGTATCCCATTTCCTGGCTCCTCGTCATCTGAAGGGATATCACCTCCTCGGCCTCCTCCTCCTCCTCCCTCGTGTCGGTTCATTACGTCATTCAGCATATCCTGAAAAGTGGTTTGTGCTAGGGCCTGCTCGGTCAGCTGATGTTGGATAGCTTGGATGGATGCCAATAACTGTGCATTCACCTGATTCTGATCAGGCATCTGTCCTTGCTCTGGCTGGGGTGGCTGCTGACCCTTGTCCTTTCCTTGAGGAGCCATGTCAGGGTCTGAGTCTGACGAAATGAATTCTGTATTAGGATCCAGGGCTTGGTTTGTCTTCTATCTGCAGAATGAGAGAATCCTAATCAGACCACTTGCAATTTTATTCAGTTGTCATGATGAATCTGGAATCAAGGTCAATCCCAAAATGTCATGAATGGAAAAGGATGTGGACTGTGATCGACATCCATTCACAACGGTGAAGGTGGGACAAAAGTGACCCAGTTTATTGGGTGGTCAAAAGGAGGGTAGAAGACGAGGAGTCTGGAGATCGATCCGCAAAGTCCGGATTGGGATCTCAGGAATCGCCTCGAATTTATTGGCGAAGTCGAGTCCATGGAATCGATGTGGGTGTCGGCAGGGTCCCGACGGAAACCATCCATGGATCAAATTCGCAAAGCAAGAGAGGATTGTATGTTGGAGGAAGGATACGATGGTCAACGAGGAGTAAAAAGCAGTGCAAAACAATAGAAAGGCTCAAACTGAGCGGGGGTCAAAGGGGAATGACACAACAAAATTTGCGCAAAGGCGCGGGACTTGATATTTGAACCTTAATCTAGATCCATACAAACACAATACAAGATTGGGTTCACCAACTCACGCCATGTGAAGCCGTGAAAGTTCGGCTATTTATTATCTTTTCAGTTTTTAGAGTTGTTATTTCAGGCATATCTTTTAACAAGTCCTTAGCACGCTACCCCTATAGGAGAGAGAGTACTACCAGAAGAGTATCACGTACTTGTCCTCCTCCTTTGTAACATGTAGTCTGTACTTTTTGAGGTCCTTGTAACCCTTCCTGGATCCCTACTCAGCCAAAGAAATAGAGAGAGGAAGTCAATAGGCGAAACCGATACTTCGGTTCTCGCTCGCAATGGAATCACCCGTGAGCGTGCAAGAACCTACTCGGACGCAAGACGATGAGACAGACACCCTCGTGAAGGCGTGGCCTATGCTCGATACTTCGGACAAGGTCGATGCTCTACACAATAGAGAGTCATCAATGGCGACCAAGCCCTACTCGCCCACATACGATAGAAGCGCCAATACTTCAGAAATCCAGGCGATACACAAGGCAGTTGCAGACTGGGATTTTGGCTCTATTACTTATGGGACGTGCCTCGCTCAAGGGAGTAGGGTTTTGGTTCCCCTCCAAAGGTACCTGAAAACAATGAGGGCTTTATGAACCCAGTACAATGATAGTCCATTACAAATTTTAATTAAGGTCAAAGTTTATTTAGCAGTCCCCTTGTTTTAGTTTTTTGGGGTTTTCACTTTTTTTGAGTCTGTTTCATACCAGCGCCTAACGTTTTTTGTAGATTTTCATTAATGTCCTAGGTGCTCAAAATCAGAGGGAGATAGCGGAAAAACCGTGCAAGTTGGTTCTATGATGGAAATATCACCATTGAACCGAATGATGCATGCTGAGTTAGAAGACTTACAAGTGCATCCCATCTCTCTCCATGTGGTATGCAAAACTGAATTTTTAAACCTATCTACATGACGGTGTGCAAGCGACAAAATCGTCCTAAACAGTAGCTGCTATTAATCGTAAAGAACCATATGTTGGTTATTTAAAGTCTAACCCTGGAGTCCGGTCTTGGAAACATCTCGGTGCCCACCACAACGGGTCCTGCCAGCGCTGTACGACATCTCTCACGGCACGTGGGTCTGACTTAAAACAACTAACATTTATTAGATTTGACTAGATCCATATGTAATAGACTATAGGAACAGGCATTCTTATTAAGGTGTGGACCTAGCTACCGAGACAAGCAACCTAAGTCTAGGGGCTTCATGCACACAAAACAAGGTAAAGAAAAGGCGGAAAGCTTAAAACTGCGGGAAAAAAAGAAAATAAGACGGGAAAACACGAGAAAGCCGCGACAAGGCCCCTAGGTGAACAGACACCCGGACACTGGACCTCGTTGTGAAGAGTAGAGTCCAAGTTATATTACATGCCAAAATTGTCTCTCTCTCACACACACAATAAATTACAAAATTGCTCCTAATGACTTCAAGGCCTGGCTAATTCACATCCCTTTGCATCCTAGGTGCTCTCTCCAATTGGTCATTAAGTGAAAACCAACCTCCTCCAAGCTCGGCTGCCTTGACTTCCTAAGAAACCATCCTTGTGTGGCGGGCCCTCGAAACAAGGTCGCAAAGAGATAGAATTAGTATAAGCTCAATTAATGAAATAAAGAATCAAGTAACTAATCAAAATAAATGAATGTGTATGTCACTAATCAAAGAATCATGTATAATTAAGCAATTTCAAATAAATAATTATTCACAGAACAAATGATGAATAAATGAATTTTTGTACAAGAATGACAAGGTATAATAAGCTACGCTCATTGCTCCCCGGCAACGGCGCCATCTGATAACCGAGATTTGGCGAGGGTCTAAGTAGTCCACACAAGGCAGGACCACAGTGTCGCTGAGGCGACCGCTCACTAAACCTCAATTAATCTGTAATTAACCCACAATAACGAATAAGTCAATTAAGTCCCAAAAATGTGAATTATAATTATTATCTCTACCATAAAATATGCACAGTGCGTAAGTATGTAGAGGTCGAACCACAGAGAGCAAAAACAAGTAGCCTACACTTATTCATGTACAAATTAAACATGTATGCGTGCAAGTATTTTTTGTGGGTTTTTAATTTTCTCTTTTTTTGTATTTTTATTATATATTTTTTTAATTTACTGATTTTGTATTTTGTTTTTTTATATTTTATATTTTTATACATATATCCTTTTTTACTAAATAAAGGGATAATATATAATGCATATATATACATACATACTAGAAATGAGAGAGGCAAAAATAGGGAGAAATAATCAAAATATAGTAAATAAAATATTTTTTTGATTTTTATATTTTTCTATGTGATTTTTCTAGATTTTTCCTAATTTTTTGATATTTTTAAAATCATAAATACTTAAAATAGTGGATAAATATTGCTGGTCGAAATTAAAATGTGGATAAAAAATACTAAACATGGTCCAAAATTCATCAAATTAATTTTAAAATAAAGGTAAGGAAATAGGGAAAATTCAGCAACTGAAATTATATTTTTAGGATTTTTCTTGATTTTTTAATGTTTTTACAAAGGTTTTTGGGGGTTTTAGTTTTTTGGAGTTTTTTTCTAATTTTTAGTGATTTTTTGTCAGAAAATCAAGAAACTAAAAAGCACAACATATATTTTTTTAAGAATTTTTCCAGAGGTTTTTATATTTTTTGGGATTTTATGATGCAAATAGTAGCGAAAATGCATGTTTTTGAATTTTTTATAAATATGAAAATGCAATAAAAATGCAAAATAAAAATTTAATGTAATAATAAAATGTAACGGGGATCTATGCTAATTTTTTGGTGATTTTTGGAATTTTAGAGATGCATGCAATAAATAGGGAAAGCACAAAGAAATTTCAACATTAGCAGGGGCATTTGTGTAAATAAAATAATGACCAGGGGTTTCTGCGCAAATATACCAAAAGTTATGAGTGTTATCATGAAGTTTATGTACCAAATACATAGTTCAAACCCCTCTAGGGGGCCATTGCAATTTTCCAAACACGTGGGACGACACGTGACTCACACGCACAGGGACCAAAATGTAATTACATAAAGGATAGGGGTCTACGTGCAAATTTCTCAAAAAATATCACACTGTATATTCTATTTAATGGACCTTTACAAAATACACACAAATACCAGGACCCCCATGAAATTTTCCAAACACACGTGAGACAGCACGCAAGTTGACGTGGAGAGGACCTAAGTGTAAATACGGAAAACTTAAGGGTCTTTTTGCAAAAATCTCCATTTTATTTTATATGTTACACATTATTTAATCGACTAATAAGTAAATACAAAAAGGAAGGAGTTTAGATCTGCAATTTACCTCTATAGCCGTGCTGATGGATGGCGATCCGCGCGCCACTTATCCACGTGTCATCCATCGGACGGTTGATGACGCTTCGAGGTTGGATGGCTGAGATTAGATCTCTTGATGAGATCGGACGGTCATGGGGCTTTGCATCCAACGGCAGCTGCTACACCTGGGGGCTTCATCTTGATCGAACGGCGATGGAGCAAGGTGGAAGAACAGGGATGAAGCTCGCACGCGGCGAGCTTCGATCGTGAATAGCCGGCGCCTCCGGCCTTCTTCGTCGTCTTCGATGGTCTCAGTATGTGCCTGGAAGCTCCCCGCGTCGACTGATGGTCTCTACCCGGCCCCTGGAGGTCCCAGACGTTGAGGCGAGCTCGAAGAAGGAAGGGACCTCCAGGAACCTCTTCCTAGAATCGATCAAGCCCAAGAGGGATTCTTGTACGTCAAGACCTGCACAGGAAGAACCAGTGGCACGAGGCGAAGCTCCTCAACCTGGGGTTTGAAGGTTTAGCGCGAAAAACGAAGGGGGTGGCGAGGTTCCGGCGATCGGCGGAGGCGAGCCTCGATTCGCGAAGCCACGGAGGGTCTGGTTGATCAGTGGCAAGCGGGAGATGGAGAAGATGATAAGGAACGAGATGGAAGGTGTGCAAGCGTCGGAGAGCAACTAGAGAGCTCAGGAGTTGTCGTCGGAATGGAGCTCCGGCGAACTTCGACTCAACCAAACTGAATGGATTTACTAAGCTAAAGGCTAAAATAAATGTGGGAAAAGAACTCTGGAATTAAAAACTACCTAATAAGACAAGAAAGAAATGCTATGATATCTAGTGGTAACCAGGGAGCTTGGCGTCCCCAGAGCTCCGCCGTGGGTGCAGCTCCCACCTCCTCCGACCGATTCAAGGCGCCAAAGGACTCCTGTCACGAGGGGACCTCCAGGACCGAATACGAGGAACGGAGAAGACTAAAAACTGACCAAATTTGCGAAGGGGGTCGGAGCTTCTTATTTATAGACATCACGAGGCACCCTTATTGACCGTCTCAAATCAAAGAATCCAATGAGTCTATGAGTAATCTATGATCTTGGCGTGATTGTACAATGATCCAGCGACAATTCTTGTGAAGGAAGCGAGGTCGATCGATGGACGAGACGCCCATGAAAAATGAAAGAAAAATGGGGAACCACCAGGTCTGGCGGTTCAGAGGCGCGGATGGGACAGTTGACCAGAGGTCAACGAAGCCGCGCTCCTATTGGTCTGCGTCAGCCGCTAGAAGACAAAACAGAGGGTTTTATTCAAAAATAATTAATTTAAAATAGTAAATGATTTTATTATTTTTTTTAGTATAAAATAAAAAATGTTTATTATTTTATGTTGTATAATTTTTATTTATTTTTTTGGCTTAATTTATTGGTAATTAATTTTTATGAGTGTATTTATAGGTATACTCATCTATTTTTGTGCATTTTTATTTCTATTTTGTATATATTATTTTATTATTTTCTTTTCTTATTTTATATATTTATAACTTATTTTTGTGAGTGAAAATATATTTTTATTTGATTTTCATGATTTTATTAGCATATTTAAATAAATAGGTGTACTTAATATGCAGGTATACTTATAGGTATTTTACCTAGATTTTATATACCTTTTATTTATTTAATGAATTTTATTGGGTTTTTATTTTTGTTTTGTATTTTTAATATAACATACGTAATATTTACAATATTATAAAAATATGAAAGTGTAAAAGAATTAAAGAATGTATTTCCCTTTTATTTATATACATATTAAACATAGGTATTTCATCTATGTTTTGGCATAGTTTTATTTTGTTCTCCTTTTTATTTTAGATTTAATTTTTAATGTACACCTATGTTATAAATAATGTTTTCAAAATTATAAAATATGAATTTGTAAAAATACTAAGTAATGAATAAATTGAATATTTTAATCGGTATTATGTACAATAGGGGCCCAAAACCTATCTTCCGCATATGAACTCCAAAAATTATGAAACCAATTTTATTAAATAACTCTTGAGAAGTTATATACAATTAAAGGTAAATTTGTTTGATTTTGAGTTTTTATTTGCAAGATATGGGTTTGTGAAGTTGAGATTCTAGCTGTTTATTCTGTGTATAAAATGTACACAATATATTATTTTTGTACAAGCTCAATTTTGTATTTTTATTTACATTATTATCTACAACTTTTGTATACAAAATTTCTTTGTTTGATGAATAAATATTTAGATACAAAATAGGTGTCAAAAATGCTTAAACGAATGAATAAATAAATGATGGATTTATTGTATTATTGGCCCTTATCTCCCCCTACTTTATTCCTTGTCGACCAATTCCATTCTGGCCTTGGTCTCGAGGTCAGGGTTATAAAATATTTGCAATATCTTATTCATTTTTCTTTTCTTCCCTTTATTCTATAATTTTAGCATTAAAAACCTTATTTTATGTATACTTAATACAATAAATAATGAATGTTATTATAGACAAATTGATGTTATTTACATGCATTTGCTGGGGTTTTTAGGGCCAAATGATAGAATAAAGGTGATGAAATGGAGATTCATCAGATATGTACAACATGGATGCAGTTCAAGGACCTATTCCTGAAGAAGTTCTACCCCCTCAGTCGAACTAATCAAATGAGAACGAAGATCGCTAGTTTCTCCCAGGGACCCAATGAACCATTCTATGAAGCCTGGGATAGGTTTAATGGCCTAATTCAGAAATGTCCCTACCATGGCATTTCTAAGGCGATCTTAGTCCAGAACTTGTTCTATGGCATGACCCCAGAGATGCAGGGGTTAGTCAGTGCCGCATGCAGAGGAAGCTATCTGAACAAGAATGAGAATGCTGTATGGAAGATACTAGAGCAGATGGCAGAAACCGGCAGGTCGCAGGCCACCAAGGCCTGTCAGTTGTCTCCTTCATCCCTATCCTACGAGACAACTAGGAGGACTGTAGCGGATCTGACAAAGGACCTCATCCCCGGTATGGGGATGATAGCTGACAAGTTAACCATGGTCGAGCAGATCCACAAGAGGTTCACTGACCTTGAGTCTCTCTCACGTCTGTTGAAGCAAGTGGAGGAACTTACTGAGAAAGTAGCTAAGAAAGCTACCTACCCCTTCTACACCACATGTACCTGTACATCGAGTCCATCTTGTACAAGAACAGGCACCGAGGCCTCAGAGTGGCTAGGTAGAGGATCAGACTTACACCCAACAGGACCAGCATGCACCCCCACAAGTGGAGACCAGATACGAGGAGCCTCCGCAGGTGTTCGAGATCAACGGGTTGTGGTACAGCTGTGACCCCGTCGGTAGACATTCGGGGATGGGGAACGGTTAGCCTCATCGACCTTCCCCAGCTTACCAGGAAACCAGCTCCGTCCCCGCACCGTGCTTTGTTCAGTCCAGGCCCGAACGAGGGTACCAGCCTCAGCAACACCAGCAGCAGCAGCGCACATTCCACTCAGGACAGCAGGGCCCAGTACCGTCCTATCAGCAGCAGCAGTATCGGTATGGCCAGCAGGGCCAGTACAGAACCTCATCCGCAAGTCAACATTAGCAAGCACAGCTCACCGAATTGGAGTCCCTCACCTTGGCGATCCAGACCCTGTTTGATAGGGTCCAACAGATCCAGAGTGACTATCTGGATATGAGAACCGATATGAATCGTGTTTCTCATACCCAGGATCAACAAATGGCGCCAAGGACCCCAATTCCCGCCCAGGTTCAGGCTAACCCAAACAGCCTAAATCAAGGCCAGAACCGACCTCGTGATCAGGTATACTATTCAGATAAGCCTTCATCTGAACATGAGATCCTTTCGTACGATAATGTAAATCATATGTCCCTCAAGAGCAGAAGGACCATGATCGTACCTGATCGGGCACATGCATCGAAGGAAGGAGCCGCCAAGTCTCTACCTGAGGAGAACTTGGAGGAGGAAGAGGAGCAGCACCACCATCATCACCACCAGCAGAAGAAGAGGACTTATGGGTCCTCGAAGCAGCAAACCCGCACCAGCAAAAAGTCCGACGAAACCGATGAAGAGCCCGTACCTCCATCTGAGGAGGATCATCCAGAAGTCGCGGAAGATGCATCACCGGTTTCACAGCAGCATTTTCCATTTAGTCAGAGTCAGAGTCTGAGTCTGTTTCAGAGTCCGAGTCTTGTACAGAACTCAGTTCCCGCTTTGAATGAAAACATTTCAGTTTCAGAAGCTGAGTTGGAGTCAATAATCCCTTTCCCCCGAGCTCTCACGGGTGGAAAGAAGAAAAGTAAAAAAATCCAAAAAGATGACCCTGAGATGGTAGAGTTCTGCAACAAGTATATCAAGGTCACAATCCCCTTTGACAAGTACGTGGAAATGACTCCTGCATTTCAGAAGTACCTGAAGGTGAGATGTACACCTACTAGGATTAGCAGGAAGACCAAAAGCCGTGTTGAGAAACACGTTCTGTCAGTAGCCACGACTTGTGCAATAAAGAACTCGTTTCCAAGGAAACGAAGAGACATGGTTGCACATTACGTAGTGAATCATGTCGATGACATTGCGTTTGCACGCACTCTCCTAGACAATGGATCCTCAATTAACTTAATGCCTACAGCCCTCTATGAGCAGCTTAATCTCGGACCTCTTAGGAAATCCAGAGCCCTCCTGCAGTTCGCTGATAAATCAATCAAGGGGTCCCAAGAAGAATTGAGGAATGTTGTAATCAAAGTCGAGGGTCAAGAATACATGGTGGACCTCACTGTCCTAGATATGGAAATCCCTCGTAATTGGAGAGATTCCCATATCATCTTAGGCAAACCCTTCCTCAGGATGGCGGGGGCCTTGTTTGATTATAAGATCGGGAAGATCCAGTTCCAAACTCCAGGCGGAGATGAGGAACTTGAGATGAAGCAAACCAGATGGCAGAGATCGGATTCGGAATCCAGCACCGGGTACTCTTCATCCGAAGCAAACCACGACCATGTAGACACAGTTGGGCCATGGAGACAGAACCCAGCCAGCATCGACGAGTTCCTCCCCTCCGGAGATGATCCAGTGCATGAGTCAGTTTGCGGGGTCCTTACAAACGAGTACAGCTGAGAACCTGCATCTCCCTACATCTTCGATGACTTAGAGGCTCAGCTAGGTCGGTCAGTCCTTCCCTCTTTAGGACAATCGGAAGATGAGGATTATGAGTCGGACGTGGCTTTTGCCGATCGCATGAAGACCTTTGACGATCCGACTCCAGAGCCAAATAACCTGGTGGCAGCAATTACAGAGAAAGATCCAACCACTTCCAACACTAAGCCAGATTCGATTGAGTCAGATTTCCTAGACGATCACACCTTACCTAAGCTCAAACCTTTACTCACAACACTGAAATATGCCTTCCTTGCGGGTCAAGAGAAGAAATATCTGGTCATCATCAGTTCGTGATTTACCGAGGAGCAGGAATCTCGCTTGCTAGAGATCCTGGAGAAAAACCGCAAGGCGATAGGCTGGAGCATTTCTGATATCCACGGGATAAATCCCGCTCTGTGTTCACACCATATCTACTTGGAGAATGAAGTCAAACCCTCTCGTGAATTCCAACGTCGTTTGAATCCAAATTTACGAGAGGTAGTGAAGAAGGAGATAGAGAAATGGTGCAACGCGGGTTTCATTTATCCCATCTCCGACTCGAAATGGGTGGTCCCGATCCACATGGTCCCGAAAAAATTGGGAATTCAGACGACCACCAACGAGGATGGAGAGGAGATCGTGACGCGAGTGCCCACGTCATGGCGCGTCTGTGTGGATTACAGACGCGTGAATGCCGCGACAAAGAAGGATCACTTCCCCCTACCATTCATTGATCAGATCCTAGAGAGACTAGCGGGGAAAGAATTCTTCTATTTCTTGGATGGGTTCTCGGGCTACAATCAAGTAGCCTTAGCTCCGGAGGACCAGGAAAAGACAACATTCACATGCCCCTTTAGTACCTATGCTTTCAGGCGCATATCCTTTGGGTTATGCAATGCTCCAGGTACTTTTCAAAGGTGCATGATTGCTGTATTCGTCGAAATGGTCGACGAATTCCTGGAAGTCTTCATGGACGACTTCTCGGTCCACTTCAATTCCTGTCTTAGAAATCTGGACCGAGTCCTCAAACGCTATTGTGAGGTTAATCTGGTGCTCTCCTGGGAGAAAATTCACTTCATGGTAACGGAGGGCATTGTGTTGGGGCACGTCATCACCAAGAGAGGAATGGAGATTGACCCTACCAAGGTGGATGTGATCAGACGACTCCAGCCACCAACCAACGTCAAGCAGTTGCGGTCGTTCCTCGGGCATGTCGGATTTTATCGGAGATTCATCAAGGATTTTTCTAAGATTGCCCGACCGCTAACTAAGCTTTTAGGAAAAGACATGGAGTTTATTGTTGATCACAAATGTCTTGAGGCCTTTGAGCTACTACAAGGAATGATCATGGACGCCCCGATCCTACAAGCCCCAGATAGGTCTCTACCTTTTGAGATCATGACGGATGCCTCAGACTTTGTTGTCGGGGTTGTGTTAGGACAGAGAAGGGATGGCGTCCCATTTGCAATCCACTACGCAAGCAAAGTGCTTGATACCGCTCAGCGTAACTATACAATTACGGAAAAGGAGATGCTTGCGGTAGTGTTTGCCTTGGACAAGTTCAGATCTCACTTAATTGGATCCAAGGTAATTGTGTTCACTAACCATACAACGCTACGATACTTGATGGAGAAGAAGGACGCGAAGGCGCATCTTCTTCGATGGATTTTGCTTATCCAGGAATTTGATTTGGATATTTGTGATAAACCCAGAAAGAAGAACGTAGTAGCTGATCATCTCTCTCGTCTCGAAGATATCAATACTTCCGAGGACTCACCAATTCGAGACTTCTTCCCTGACGAGTCGATTTTTGTGGTCGACTCACTCCCATGGTATGCCAACATCATGAACTATCTTGTCTCCAAGAAAGTTCCCGAAGGTTGGCCCAAGAGTCACATCGACCGATTGAAGTCGGGTGCTAGACACTACCATTGGGAGGATCCGATCCTTTTCTTTGAAGGACCAGATTGTGTCCGGAGACGTTGTATTCCTCAGGCGGAATACCAGATGTCCTTTCTTTATGCCACAGCTTGGAGGCAGGAGGACACCACTCCGGGAAGAGGACCGCATGGAAGGTACTTCAATGTGGCTTATACT
Organism: Ottelia alismoides; assembly: GCA_037367405.1. Classification (NCBI taxonomy): domain Eukaryota; kingdom Viridiplantae; phylum Streptophyta; class Magnoliopsida; order Alismatales; family Hydrocharitaceae; genus Ottelia; species Ottelia alismoides. The sequence goes on from JAZKJV010002784.1 coordinate 311,834, forward strand.
GGACGACTCTGTTTCACGATGCCATCATCTTTGCGAAGTCGTGCCCAGTATGCCAGAGAATGGGAGGAACCATTGGTTCCAAGGATGAGATGTCTATGTAGCTTGTCATCATTTGCGATGTCTTTGACGCCTGGGGCATCGATTTCATGGGCCCATTCCCTGTGAGCCACGGATTCGAGTACATCCTTCTTGCGGTAGACTGCCTGTCAAGGTGGGTGGAGGTTATCCCAACCCGAGCCACAAACAACAGGACTGTCTGTAAATTCATCAGAGATCGTATCATCTCTAGGTTCGGGATCCCCAAAATGATGATATCAGATGGGGGTAGCCACTTTGTGAACCAGGAGGTGAAGAAACTCCTGAAGGACTACAGCATCGAATACTGTGTCGCTAGTCCTTACCACCCACAGACTAATGGTATGGCTGAGGTGTTGAATAGGGAGGTGAAGACTATATTGCAAAAGCTCGTCCGCCTAGACAGGAAGGACTGGTCTCATATCTTGGATCAGGTCCTATGGGCGTATAGGACAGCTTACAAGACACCGTTAGGAAGCTCCCCACTCCGAATGGTATTCGGAAATCCGTGCCATTTGCCCCAGAACTAGTACATAAATCAGAATGGGAAATCAAGAAGGTCAATTGGAACATGCACCTTGGGCAGAAGCAGAGAGAAATGGATCTGAATGAGCTTGTGGAAGTCAGACACCGCGCATATGACAACAGTTTGGTGTACAAGGACAAGGTGAAGTGATGGCATGATAGATGTATCAGACAAAAGACCTTTGTTCCTGGACAGAAGGTATGGTTGTTTAATGCTAGGCTGAAGATCTTCCAAGGCAAGTTGAAGTCCAAGTGGACAGGCCCATTTGTCATCTATACGGTGCATGATAGTGGATGTGTCGAGATCTCAGATCTCGCAGATGACGCACTGACATTCTTAGTGAATGGACAACTGTTGGAGCATTTCGTCGAATCCAATGAGCAGTTAGTTCATGTTGAGGAGATTGTATTTATGCGCGAGACAGATTCACCAGATACACCTCGAGCCGTGCATGAGACCTTGCAGTAGTGAGCTCTAGCCATCGGCAGCATCTTGTAAGATTCAGTCCATGATCTTTGTATATATCCATCATTCTTTGCACATTCTGCCCCCTTCCTCCCGCGACTCTAGTAGCTCATCCCAGGTTCATCTATCTCTATCTTGGACTATACTTAGGATGACTAGACCCTAAGTATAGGGGGGATGAGTCACTTAAGTTGAGTCTCTGTACATTCTCCAGATCACAATGGTCCTCATACTCACTTCCGTCTTATACTTAGGCTGACCTGAGCCTAAGTATAGGGGGACCAATGCCCGCATTGTATATTCCTCCATCTCTCTTCTTGACCTCGTCCGCCCATTTTTTTGTTCTTCTTCTACACTTAGGCTGCCAGAGCCTAAGTATAGGGGGCAAGATGACTTATTTACATTTTTCGTCCTCTTTGGCTCTCTTACGCTTAGCACGAGCTAAGTCTTTTGCCTCGCTTTTCGCCATCTAAGGACATAGCACACGCTAAGTATAGGGGGGTGTATATATTACATATATACTTTACCCATAGCTCATACTTTCGTGTATTTTGTGTATTTTTGTATATATTATGCCATAATTACAGGGTGGGTAAAAAATTGAAAAAAATTGTATAATTTTGTACTATATGTATAATACTTGTATAAAAAGTTGTAAAATTCTTGTAAAACATACTTTTGTAAAATTTGTTGTAAAATAGGATGTATACCAAAAAATTAAACTTGTATACTATGTATATTATTACAAATTAAATTGTTGTATAATAGAAAATAAAATGAAAATGTTGAAAATAAAGGCTTCTTACTTACTTTTGCATCCTTGCATCAAAAAAAAGAGTTTTGCATTTCATTCATAGCATGTCATCTACACCTCATCTGCATATCTTGCATATGCAATGTGAAAAGCTAGTGGGTTCTGAACCAAGTTATGAGTAGATATTGAGGATGGACTTGATTTGACCTTAATCCACCTAATTTCAGAGGAACCTTATAGGAACAGGAGTTAAGATTTTTCAGGTCAAGTGACTTAATTCTTTGAGTCCGCAAGTCTATGTTCACATGTCATCTTGATTAGTCTAAGTAGAATATCTCGTGCACACGCATGATTCTTTTAGATAGTGACCTAACTTGGACAAGCACAATGCATGTAGCTCTTCATTGATGAGGTGGCGAGGAGGTAGAATCCTTTATCTTGGAGTAGCTCCTCTAGGGAGGGTAGTGCGTCTCAACCTAATCTGGTGGTGTTGACGTCTGAGGACAGGACGCTGTGGGTTGCAATAATGCTTCAAAAGAGGGATAGTCTACTGGCTCAAGAGGAAAAACTCCTGATGTACATGCTGCACCTTGTATATAGTTCCCAAAAAAAGTAGACAGGCCATATAGAAAATAAAATACCTATCGGAGTATGTATATTAGCAAGAAGTCTGCAGCTGGATGACTTGGCTACACTAGTCAGGCATCCCGGGCTAAGTAGATACACTGGCTACCGTCCATTCTTTCTCCATCCCCTCCTCTTGAGTTGGTCGCACTTGAACTTAGAAGGGAATACCCCGCTCCTCGAGGAAAGAGTTACTGGACCAGGTTATTTGAGTTACCTTGTTATAGGAGGCTATTTCTGAGCCGTTTCTGATGTGGAGAGTTACATTACACTTACACAGTACAAGTAAGAATCATAGTCATCAGAAATTTGCGGTTGAGGATTTGTTCTGACGTGACTATTGAGGAGTCTTGAATAGAAGACTTGTGGAACTTAAAATATGTTAGGTCTTAAGTTCAGATCCAAATAAGGTTCCGCCACACAATTAATCCAAGGTCGAGTCAAGCTCCATTTTCAACTTTGTTTATGACCTTAGTATGGAACCCAAAATCATTTCACTCTTGCATTTCATTTAGTTTCTCGGGGATGAGCAAGGTTTAAGTATAGGGGGTTGATGAATCTGTGATTCATCACTCTTAAAGTGGAAAATAGAGCTTTATCCCCAGGTATTTAGCATCATATTTCCCTTCTTCTTTCATAAATAGCATTGATGCATCAATCCACAAAACACGCATTTTAGCATCCATCTTTACATTTAAATAAGAAGCCAATCCTTGTGTAAAATCCACTTGTAAAACATCCACCTAATTGCTTGTATTTTATCTCCTCGAAAATAAAATAACACCTTCCTTATAAGATGTACACTATTAGTTAATAATATGAGGAAGAAAGCCAGAGTTCTCTCTTGTAAAATACCCAATGAAGCCCTAAACCCCCTGGACTTAGAAGGCCCATAGCTCTCTCTTACCAACTCCAAATTAGGTCTACTCACCTTCAGATGAATACACATCAAGAGACCTTTAAAATGAGACTAATTTCATTCAATTCGGAGCTCGTAGGCAAAAGTTGGGTTTTTGGGCCACCTTGTATACTATACATATGTATATTTGTATTCTTTTATTTTTGTAGCATATTTGACCTCATCTCCACTTTTGTCAACATGAAACTTGTAGATCTCATCGAGATCTACAACTTTCATGTTTTGAGTTTTTCCAAATTCGGCCTCCTTCCCCCTCTATTCTTATTTTTCTCGTCAGCCACTCACAACTGGCCATGTGGCGCCTTCTGATTGCGCCATGCGGCCCTCTCCCTTTGACTTATCCGCATGCGCTCTGGACCGTTGGATTTTCATATAGATCCAACGACCCAGTGTTTCACATGTCCGCCTTTATTCCGCACCGCTGGATCAGTCCCAGGAGTCCATCCCAGCCACCCGCTCGCACCTCATCAGGTCCACGCCATGTGGCATCACCTCAACCATCTGATGCACCCCAGATCCAATGGCTCCAACACTTCGCCCCCTCCACCATTCGATCAATTCCAGGAGTCCATCTCAGCCGCCCATCAGCGCCACATTCTCAGCACGCCACGTGGTGCGGTGCGGACCCTCCGATGTTGCGACCTCGATCAGATCTCAGCCCTCGCCCCGCGCCTCCATCTGGACCGTTGGATCGCGAGATCCAACGATCAAGATGTCGTCGTAAATCTCCGCATGCCCCGCACCCACGTTCTCCACCGTGCGCAATGGACCGCCCCCTTTCTATTTTCGGCTCCACGCCAGCCACCTTCCCCGACCACTGACGCCACCACGATGGAGCCCACTCATCCCTCATCCTCGCCAGCTCTCTCGATCTTCACGACAACCCCCAGAGTCGCTCCACGATGTCCACGAACACCTCCCAGCCATTCCTTCCGTCACCCTCATCCCATAAATCAGCCACCTCCGGCTACTTTCATCCCCATCCGCCATTACGAGAGGTATCCTCGAGCTCAAAGCTACCTATTGGTGACAGCAATTGAGTGTACATCCGAGCGAAGGCAGGACTTCACCTCCGGCGAGATCCACGACGTCGCCACGCCGTGTTGCAGCTCCTCCGACGAGTTGCGTGAGCTCAGGCCCTCTATCGTTCTTCGAGCGAAGACTTGGAAGCTTCTCCGGAGCTTCTAACCCCAGGTAGAATCCTCCATCTCTCCCCAAATCTTCCTCCTATTTTTCCTTTTTTTTCTCTGATTAAATTCGCCCTGCACAAGCATCTTCTTGCTCCGTTGTCCATCCTCCGAGCTCCGCGACGGAGCTCTGATCTTCGCGCTACCCCTAGCTTCATCAAACGACGCACTTCACCTTCACCTGATGCCAGCTCCGCCACCTGAGCGGAGCTCGACCACCGACCACCCTCACTGCTCTACCGGCCTCGCATCACAATCCATTTCACTCCACGGAGACACCATACGCTTCGGCTATCTCCTAACCCCTTGCAGGTACTTCAATCTTGATTGGTCGGAGGCTCGTCGGAGCTGTATGCGAGCTCCTCCACCACCGAGCTCCAGAGCACCTCCTCCCCCCCCCCCCCGAGACGATCGGACACTTCGCCAGCCTTCCACGCATCTTCTGAGCTACTCCAGAGTCTCCAGCATCCCTCGCCGACGACGGGAGGACGAGGCGGAGCTAGCCCAGCCTCACCGGAGCCCAGCCCTCTCCTCCGCAGGAGGCAGAGGGTCATTGGGGACGACAGCCGGCAGCCGTCCGATCATCCTGATCGGACGACCAGGAGCCATCCACGTCGCCTTCTCCCGCAACCGTTGGATCATCCATGATCCTACGCGCCTGATCACGCCACGTCGCCAAGCACCAAGGCCGCAGAGGACCGTTGGATTCACCCTGATCCAGCGGTGCTCGATCGTCCACGTCGCCCTCTTCATCGAACTTCAAGGATCGTTGGATTGATCTTGATCCAACGGGACAAGACATGCCATGTGCCAGCCTTTCAGCAGCCGTTCGATCATCCTGATCGTACGGCCAGGAGCCGCCCACGTCACCAGATCCGAGCCTCTTCCCCGGTCGCTAGGCTCGGATCACCCAAACTTCTCCGAGCCAAAGTCGAACCTCCAGACCAGCTCGAGCCTCGCTCCGAGCCTCTGAAGTCCTCCGAGCCTAGGACCCCCCACGTGATCTGCACGTGTGGCCTGAGCAAATTGCATCGAGGCCCTTGAAGATTTTCAATATTACATTTCAGTCCCTATCAGGTGACCCCACATGAGGAGCACGTGTCCCATGGAGAAATTGCATCCACCCCCCTACACTATAGGTAATTGCATATTGGATCCTGTCAGCACGTTTTATTTTTAGCAATTTTAATTCTTGTAATTGCACTTATACCCCTATCTTTGCACGCATCTTTAGGCATTCATATTAATTCATTTTTTAGATTGGAAAATTGCATTATGTAGCCTACATTGTCCTCTTCATTATGTGACACGTGGCAAATTTTTAATATCAGTAGAATTTTCTATTAATTAAGTGGCTCGTTTTTGCTATATTTTGCCCAATTTCACCTCTTAATTAATAATAATTTCTATGTGACTCCAAAAATGCCCCAAAAATCACATTAGATCTAGGACAATTAGCTTTACCTTGCATAAAAATTTCATCTCAATCGCACGCATACCGAGGCCTAAATAATTCATTTGGTGAATTTCTCAACTATTTTTTAATAGGTTCATTTCACATCAAAATTAAAGTTTGATAATTTTTCTGGATTCCTCACCTTCATATTTATCTAGGATAATTTTTATTCGCAAAAATCTTGTGATTTGGTATTTATTAAAAATTAATTTAGTTAAAATTACCTTGCATCCATATTTAATTCACAGTAGTTTTATTTAGTGTTAGAAAATTCCAAAAAAATAGTGTAGCCTAATTTCATCTCATTTTATCATCTGGCCAAATTTCATAATTTTCGGAATTAATTTGAATATCTTTCTGGATTAACTTGTATCTTGGCTAGATTGTGCATGAGTCTTGCATAAAAAATTGAAAAAAAATGTATATCCTCTGAAAATCACACTTAGTACTTTGCTAAAAATTTACCTAAGGAGACAGCTGCCTCCCTGAGTTCGACCTTGGGCTTGCCCAAGTAAAATAAAAATTGTCGCTCGAGATTAACTTGCTTTAATTAAAAGTGGTTTTTGATCTGCTCTCATTATCCGACTGCAACGAACATTCTTAATTAATTTGAACATTAATCTGGTCGAATTAACAAGGGTAGTGGGATGCATTTTAACGGACACATTGATCAACAAACAAAAATATACATGTGTTGAGTGATAAGGCACCTGAGAGGATCCTTGTTCCAATGTGAGGGAGAGAAGAAATCCTACAATCCTATGCCCAACATCATCTGTCCTTCCATCTAGACTTTCAAATCAGTCAAACTAATGAGATGGTGGATTAAAGCAAGAATCGACTTATTCCCTAGTGTTGAGGGTTAGGTCTAGAGGATAGTCTACGGGACTGGAACCTTGGGTGACATCTCGACTCGACTCGCATGAATACAGTACAGTAAATGTCATATCCTTATATTATATATACAAACAGAGAATCTGATAATTACATAAGTTGGATTCCTTTTGATTAGAGCATGGTTGAGCCCAAAAATTTAGGATCACTCAAATTAAGGGCCTTGATGAATTGAGCCTTGAAAATTCACATGCACTATTAGGATTTAATCCAGCTCCTTCATTCTTTAGATGCTCGAGGATGAGCATAGTTTAACTACAGGGGGATGACGAATCTTAGATACATCATATATTTATATATTATCCTCTTATCTTAAACAAATCAATAAAGACCATAATTAATTCATTGATATTAAATTTTATTAACTCTGTATATATTCTCTGTATACTTAACACTAAAACACTAAGCCTAATTTGTGTATTTAATTACTAACTTTTTCCTTATTTTTCTAATTCATTAAAAACCCATAAAAATTACATTATTTATTGTATATATTCATTTTGGTCTTAAAAAGAAACTGAAAATACAAAAAAAATCAAAATAATTAAAATCAAGTATTTTTTCCATTAAAAATACTTACAAAAATATTTCTTAGTTTTCCCGACCACTTTTGACTTCCTATTCAATATCAAACTTGTAGATCTCGTCGAGATCTACAACTTTCATGTTTTGACTTTTTGTTAATTCAACCTCCTTCCAATTCTTTTTTATTTTTCTTTTTTCTTATTTTCTAATAATTTTATTGGGCCATGTGGTGCTTTCTGGAGCTGCCACGCAGCCTTTTATCCTCTCGCCACCAGCTGATCTGGTAGCCTTGGCTCTTTACCATGTTCCTTGATCTCCATCGTACACACTGCTCTCCTCTCAGCCCTCTGATCTCTCCTGAGATCTCATCACAACCACCATACCCGCTTCTTCCTTAAACATCGGATGGCTTACCCATCCAATGGCTCTTCAAGCTCCACGTTACCCATTCCACCTACACTGTTGGATGAAACCCTCGGTTCCATCCCAACCGCACATCGGCGCCTAAATCTTTACTGCTCGATCAGATCTACTGATTTGATCTCACTCGCTCCTCAGTGCTCACACTTGGACTGTTGGATCGTGAAATCCAACGGTCCCTGCTTGTCCTCCTCCTCCAGCCAAGCCGTTAAGCCTTGCAGCCACTCTGCCCCTTCCTATTCTAGCCATTGCCTCCGACTCTCTCTCTCTCTCTTTCTTCTCTCTCTCCCTCTCTCTCTCTCTACAAAATCTAACGCCACCCCTTCTAAGCCCTAGGGTCCGCCATCTTCGCAAACCCTTCATTGCTCCTGATATGAACTTCTAGCACCTTCAATCAACTAGTACAAACACCTCCTCTACCATCTAAAATCGTCACTCTGCCACCTTCAAAATCTCCTCCTCTGCTTCAATTCTCCCTTATTCACCATTCAAGGCTTGACCCTTGCCATCCTCCTCATCCCCTGACAGAGGAGGATGGATTTGATCGGCGATAGTGGCCTCCCCAAGTCAGTGTTGACCCATGGCCGCCATGGCCATGTCGTGGCCACCTTAGGGGCGACGGAGCTCGCTGGAGTAGCTACCCGGCATTTGCAACGACCCGAGCTTCACATGAAGCTCAACCCAAGCTCTGCTCCCCATCCTTCTCCTCGAATCCTCCAGGTACATGTTTTTGCCTTTCCTCCTTATTTTCTCCATTTTAATCTGATGCACACACCACCCAACTCCACCACCTAACCATCCTCCGAACTTTGCCTTACCATCCCCATCTCCGCAACCTACTCTGATCATCCTCTCCCTTCTTTCAGACCCTCATCCACTCCATCTCATTTATTCTTTTGTTTGTTGGAGAAGAAACATAGGTCCCCCGATCCTCCGCCTTTGTTGGACCTCCATTCACTTCACAACTCCACATCCTCACAGCTTTGGCTATTACTAATGCCTACATATACTCATCATCTTCAATGGACGGAAATTGGGCAGAGCTCAGTTCTCAAGCTCTGTCTCCGATGACCTCGCATCACCAGACTGATCTAGAGATAGATGGATGTCCTCATACATCCAATCTTCAATGTTAAGGACGTAGGATGCCTCCTCGATCATCAGACTGCACGAGGATGCACGATGGAGCTCTAGCAAGGTTGCTGAAGATCTGTTTGCACTGCTAAGTAACAGAGGAGGAGGAGGAGGTGCCAGGAGGTCCAAATACCATTGGATGGCACCCCTCCGATGTTCATATAATGGCCCAAGAAGAGCCACATCACCATGCCGAAGAAAGGAGGCTTGGGTAGACCGAGCCATCCCCCTAGGCTTCAGAATCCTACACGTAGCCTCCCGAAGCTGCATACTCAACCGTACCTAGCCCCACGTACCTCGCATGTGAGGGCTAGGTTATTTGCATAAGATACATGCTAACTTATGAATATTACATATAGGCCATCTAGGCGTGTGCCTCACATGCGCGCTTGGGATATTTTATACAGAGGCCACGCTGACTTTTTAAAATTACAGAAGGAACCCAGCATACATGGAAAAATATCAAGGATCCCTCCTAGATTTTGGATATTACAAATAGGTCCCTCAAGAGTCTATTTGTGATTATTTATCTATTTATTTTCATATTTTTACTACATTTATGCTCTTTCACTATTTATTTCATGTATTGAGCATATGAACTCCGTTTTCATTGATTTCGGTCTCATTTTGTTGATAATTTCATCCTCTATGTAATGGCATCTTTTATTTCCTCACTTGACACTTAGATACACATGCTATATTTTGATATCTATTGTGTCAATTTCTCTCCATTCCTTGATGTTATCAATACATTTTATTGCTCAATTATCTCTAAAATTAACCCTTCTCTGATTGCTCATGGATTTGATTATTTAGGGAAATTTTTATACATAATTTATTCCTTAGTTTCAGAAATGATAAGTTGTGACCACAAAGATCGATCATCTTCATGAACTAGTCCTTTAGGCATATTCTACTAGCAATAGATCACCATTGACTGAACTATTGGCAATAGACCTAGATATGTACAGTCAATCACAGAAAAATTGAGAAAGGATGTGGAATCAAGTCAGCGTTGGTGATTCGGTAATGACTAATAGTTAAGAGTGCTAGTCATGGTGACCCTTACAACTGATTGTGTGAGGATGCGGTGACACTCAGCTGGGCGGGAGATATGAAGCTCAGTTAGGGCAGTGGCTTCTTAGTGCACGAGTTTAGGATCCCAGTCTTCTTCTCAATTTTTCACGAACGCTCACAGTTTTACGTCTCTCCGGGTTCCACAGGTTTTCTTTTCGACAAGTTCTGTTGAACCTGTGTTCTTTAGGGTTCCTAGGTTAGAGCACCCTTTGTTTTAGTTTTTTCGAGCTCGTTTTCCCGTACTGGTCAGGTCAATTTTTTTGGAGTGACTTAGTTCAGAAAGTCCTTGCCCCGTCTTAGGGTTGTAGTTTTGGAGTAGGACTAGCCCTCCCCTGGATCGCACTTCTATTGGGTGGGTGAGACGAAAGGGTCTCTTCGGAGGCTTCCTCACCTCTTGAGTTTTGGTTAGAGTTGAGTTGGTTATAGTTGATTTGGTTACATTTGAGTTTGGTTTCAATTGAGCTAGTTACAATTTCGTTAGTAGGTCATGGCGAAGAGAAAAGATCATATTACAGAAATTATCCTTAAGAGATACTACCGTGATTGGCAGAGAAGGTAGTGGACGTGTTGGGAACTTAGTTAGAATGCATTGTACCCCACCACATATCTATGGAGGCACCCGACCCTAAGGTGTCCTTGTTACCTTAGAGTCATAGTGTGAGGTCTCACCTAGACCAAGACCACAGACTATCCATTAAGCTTGAGAAATTTAATAGGAAAAGAATCAGAAAGCACGACACATCATCTGCACTTACTAAGATCATTCCACATGGCTCATAAAAATTAGAAAGAGATCCAGATCACCTCGATCATAAAAGCATTTTAATAATCAAAGAATTAATGAATCATTAAGACTTGAAATAGGATTGGAAAGAATGTAAATATTATATATTTTTATACTTGAGACTATAGTTGTTGCATAACATACTCATTGCATCTCATTTTAAATGTATAAAAAGAAAATAAAATTGCATGTGTCATATTATTCTATCTTGCATCATTTTATGTGCATGACGTGTTTGTATATCATTCTGTGTCATCCATTGTATCTGCATTTGAAGACCTAGATTTAGAATTTAATCGCTCATTATTTAATCAATAATTATTGATGAATACACGAGGAAGCTCGTGTCCTGTGTTTGACCTTGGTATACTTGCCAAATAAAATAATTGCCACATATTCGTAGGTGTGGCATTCGCATGGATCATTTTCGTCACCAGTACTACAGTAAAGTACGATCATTAAAGTGGTGAAAATGTGTTTCATTAAATGACGCCATTACTAGGGACACTGCTCATCCTATTTGTTTATTGAATTTTATTGCATTATTTTTTATGTAATTATTTTCAAAATTTTAGGTCTTCACATTTTGTTCATTTGTGCATGATTTCTTGATTAAATTTCTTGATATTGTTCTTGACTTTTTCCTTTGTGGCAGTACCCATGAAGATGGAGGACATTCAATCTACATGGAGGTATGGAGTTCAGAGCTCCCACTATGAGGAGCTGCAGAGGAAATTTAGGAGGATTCACGGAGTTTAGTCAACATGTTTTCCATGCATCTCTTATGTAAAAAATGTAATCAATTGCATTTCTAACAGTCCTCATTTGAGGGCTTGCGTGTGTAATTATAAACTCGAACCTTGCATGTGGTGTATGATGTCTCACCCCAGTCCGGGTGAGGCTCCACTTGAGTGTCAACCTAGGGATAGGCGCACGTCTCTTCGAGCTCTTTTTTTTCGATTATTTGTGTTTATCTCATAGGTTTACACACATTAATTCAAAAGACGCACATACGTCACTTCCCTTAGCCAAATTAAACTAAATTCTTTACTATTAATAAAAGCATGTTTAAGGTGTGGTTTCTTTGACTTGCATGCAAGTAGCGTAAAATTTTAATACAATCCTGCACATGCATGGAGATTGATGGAGGCACTGTAAGTATCTCTCTCAAGCATGCATCATAGATTTTCACGAATGCACTGGCTCTTCTCAAATCTTTCCCTGATTTATCACGTAGGAAATTAAAGGAATGTGGGAATGGTCGATGAGATGATGCTTGTTTGACTTTATTTCACATTAACTACACGATGAGATGATGCTTGTTTGACACCTCAAATTAAAACTGGGAGTGTGATGCAAGTTGATGAAGTAAACTGGAATAAAATTCAGTCTTGGTTTATGGGAGAGCAACCCCGACCATTGTACGCGGGATGTTTGATTGTTGCGAGGTGAGGACGTATCCCTAGGATAGTGTCCAAAACATAGCCTTGAAACATGTGTAATGAACTTGAATTCTGAATGATCACCAATAAAAATGAAAAGATAAATGATCACTCGTTGTTGATCTTCATGTGTGCGTTGGTGAATCAAGGGGTATTGCTTGCTTGGTTGAGATTGATTGTTTTCTTTACCCGACCCTCCCGTAACCATAGATGATATACACCCCCATCTCTAACCATCCATATGTGAATATCCACTCCACCCTATAACCCTAACTGATAACATGTTCCCCATCCTTAATAGCATATATTAATACTCAGGCTACTCTTTAGCCTAAGTATATGGGGAACCTTGTATAGTCATTGATCACTCACTGCATGTCTCTCCATCTTCATTTCATATCTAACACTTAGGCTATTTTCAGCCTAAGTATAGGGATATCCGAGTCATTTCATATATTAATAAGACTCTCTATATTGTTGCTTTGTGTATTGATTAATCAATTAGCAACAAATACATTCCATGTATGATATTGGTTGGCCTTGTGTGATGATACATGATGCCAAAACAAAGAGTCCCTGAGAAGAACTCTTTGTTGAATTGTTGCTTGATTTATTAATTAGATTATTTGGAGATAAAAAGAAGATAGTTGTATTATTGAACAAGGACTTAGTCATTAGTTCTTGATCAACAATCCAAGGGCTATCATTGTACACATTTACTTGAAGAGTAAGACTCCTCAATAGCGTAGACAATGTGTATATAAAAGGAGAGTAAGACTCTCTCTTTTACAAACTTGAATTTTGGAGAGCAATAGTCCTTAGAGTTTCGTCCATTGAGATATAGAAGAGTCTTGAGAGTCTTCATATCTTATACTCCTCTTCTTGTTTTCCTAGACAACGCTCGAGTTCATGGGAAGCAACGTGACTCATCATCATGCCAACGAGAGAGACAAGCACAAATCAAACTTGATTCATGTGGTCTACTTTAGAGACTCACGCTTGAAAAGGTAACCATGATTTGTTCTTTATATTCATTATGAATATCATAAATTATTTAGGAAATTGTTTCATTAGAATTTATAACTTATGAATGCAAAAATTTGTTGTGCTACATTTTCTAGTTTATACGACGAACTAACTTTATTTTGGCAAAAAGTTTGCTAAATATTCTGTATTTCCGTGATGAGTAATAAATAATTTTTTTTACTTCCTTCAATTGGTATCAGAACCCATTTTTTGAGGATTTATATTGCAACCAAGTTCGATAAACAATCGACTAGATCATCATGTTTATCGGGTATATTGTCTTGCGACAGTTTTAGCGATTCACATCATTCAGGGACTTTTGATTGAACGTGTTTTTGGGATATATATGAGGTTAGAATGTCTAGACTCATACCCTCCGAATATTTTCTATTATTGAACCTTTACTGATTTGGGCCTTATGCCATTTTTTAACATGTAGGGTCTAGTGCACCTATTGTTGTTAACTGGGTAAGTTTATTTCACTCTTTCAATTTATATACATGTGAGACATTCGTGGTATCTATCATTGAATGCACGTGTTTAAAATGAGAAATCCTTGGATTTGGTAGAATTGAATTTCACTTGTTTCACAAGTATTATGGCACGTGTTTTAGACAATTTTGGCTTGTGTAACTTGAGTTGAGATTAACTTGAAACAAAAGACTCAAAGTTAATAATCTCTTATGGGTGGAGATGAGTCGGGCTTGGCTTGGGCCAAATAAAAAAATTTGTGGGCCTAAGCCCGACCCCAGGCCCGAATTTTTTAAATGAACTCGGACATGGACCCTTCAAGGCCCAGCCCAGCCCAACCCATGCTCATCCATGTTCGTTATAAGATAATTGTAAGGCCTATTCCACATGTTGATGGGGAGGGGGACTATCTTCACTAAACTGCTCTACACTGGTAAGAAAGATCACAACCTTGTGTTGCGGGGAATAAAGAAAAGGAACATAGCCACATGATGTCGAGGAGGTATACCCAAATGTCAATATGAGGAAGTCGGGAAAACCCAGTATTAGTAACTATAAAGATGATTTTGTACCATATGATTAAATATGCCTTCATGCTTGTCATAAGCCATGTTACACTTAAATAAAGGTTAATTGATCATATATGCATTATCTTAGATGTATAATATTAAGAAGAATGCCGATTAAGTGCTCACGTACATGTATTATCATCCTATAAGATGCTCAAAAAGAATATTAATCATGCTATTTTGTGAAATTTATAAGCATGATGCATTTATTTACTAGACAAAAGTGATAATGAAAAATTAAGGGTTTTTTACCCACAAACTCTATAAACTTTGTAAATTACCTTCTCAACATTTGAAACAACATAATTCCCCCGTCGACCTCGCAAACTTGCTAACTCTTACCCATGAACTCTGTGATTAATATGTTTTAAGCTTTTAGGAGGTTCTTAGGATAATTTACGGGGTCGATGAGGTAATTACGTTGTGGATCATATAAGTAATTTAACAAGTTTATAAAGTTCCATTATGTAAAAATCTCAAATATTAAATATAAGTATATTCAGATTTCATTTTGTAATTTTATTAGTTACACTTGTGGACTACATGGCCAAATACATAAATAGTTGCGCTTTATTTATAATTGGATAGTCTACATACTTCATGAGTTAATAAATTACATGTTCATATCTCACGAGTTAATTAATTACAGGGTAAAAAGTGAAAATCTGCTCAAACGTCTCTTATGAAAATAAATATATTACATTACTCTAATTCTAAAATAATAGTGTGCTGGGTCAAAAAGCCTACTTAAACGTCTATTATGAAAGTAAGTGAACTGTAATCATATACAGAAAAATAGTTGTCAAGAATGGGATTCGAACCCATGCCCTTTCTAAATCACATGTTCATATCTCACGAGTTAATTAATTACAGGGTAAAAAGTGAAAATCTGCTCAAACGTCTCTTATGAAAATAAATATATTACATTACTCTAATTCTAAAATAATAGTGTGCTGGGTCAAAAAGCCTACTTAAACGTCTATTATGAAAGTAAGTGAACTGTAATCATATACAGAAAAATAGTTGTCAAGGAGGTATACCCAAATGTCAATATGAGGAAGTCGGGAAAACCCAGTATTAGTAACTATAAAGATGATTTTGTACCATATGATTAAATATGCCTTCATGCTTGTCATAAGCCATGTTACACTTAAATAAAGGTTAATTGATCATATATGCATTATCTTAGATGTATAATATTAAGAAGAATGCCGATTAAGTGCTCACGTACATGTATTATCATCCTATAAGATGCTCAAAAAGAATATTAATCATGCTATTTTGTGAAATTTATAAGCATGATGCATTTATTTACTAGACAAAAGTGATAATGAAAAATTAAGGGTTTTTTACCCACAAACTCTATAAACTTTGTAAATTACCTTCTCAACATTTGAAACAACATAATTCCCCCGTCGACCTCGCAAACTTGCTAACTCTTACCCATGAACTCTGTGATTAATATGTTTTAAGCTTTTAGGAGGTTCTTAGGATAATTTACGGGGTCGATGAGGTAATTACGTTGTGGATCATATAAGTAATTTAACAAGTTTATAAAGTTCCATTATGTAAAAATCTCAAATATTAAATATAAGTATATTCAGATTTCATTTTGTAATTTTATTAGTTACACTTGTGGACTACATGGCCAAATACATAAATAGTTGCGCTTTATTTATAATTGGATAGTCTACATACTTCATGAGTTAATAAATTACATGTTCATATCTCACGAGTTAATTAATTACAGGGTAAAAAGTGAAAATCTGCTCAAACGTCTCTTATGAAAATAAATATATTACATTACTCTAATTCTAAAATAATAGTGTGCTGGGTCAAAAAGCCTACTTAAACGTCTATTATGAAAGTAAGTGAACTGTAATCATATACAGAAAAATAGTTGTCAAGAATGGGATTCGAACCCATGCCCTTTCTAAATCACATGTTCATATCTCACGAGTTAATTAATTACAGGGTAAAAAGTGAAAATCTGCTCAAACGTCTCTTATGAAAATAAATATATTACATTACTCTAATTCTAAAATAATAGTGTGCTGGGTCAAAAAGCCTACTTAAACGTCTATTATGAAAGTAAGTGAACTGTAATCATATACAGAAAAATAGTTGTCAAGAATGGGATTCGAACCCATGCCCTTTCGGACCAGTACCTGAAACTGGCGCCTTAGACCAACTCGGCCATCTTGACTTTTGGAGATACATCGGACATGCTAATTATATTGAAATATATTGATATATATTTTCTTGATTTTATTTTTTAGCGTATTCCTTTTTTTTTTCAAAGAAGTTTAGTAATTTACAAGTACGGGACTTTACCAGTGAGGGACCTCTTGGTTGAAAGAATATGTAATGAGATAATTATCGATGCGATATTCAATATATACGGGATGACTCATCCTATTACTTGTAAATCAAGGGAAACAACACATTGAAATATACCCAAACGTAATTGGCTCAATTTGGAACACAGCTCCAGGTGCTTTATAAATATGGTAATGAAGAATGTTGAGGTGTCTCTCAACAAATGCTAGTTTTTACGCCTCTACTTGAACGAAAATATATCAGAAAGTAACTCTTGATCGAGCGTGAAATGGGTATTCTCTATCGGGAAAATGAAATTGATAACTAACCCATGATCTGGTAGTACAAATGGAATTTTCGATTCAGAATGGAAATGGAATGAGTGGATGGAACCGAAAAATGAAAAGTGGAGGAAAAAGGATAAGAAATGGAATCATCTACTTTAATTACACTCACAATTTCTGATGGGTACGAAAAGTGAAAATAAGGAGGCACGCAATGAGAATGGCTATTCGATATGAAAGAGACATTAAAATCCAAGAAATCACCGGATGCCTCGAAATTTGAATCTTCCTCGCAAGGATCGTCAAGGGTCAGCACATAATAAAAGTCAGCTTCGACATCCGACACATTGGACGATATCAAAGTGTGAAGCAGAGTACATGTCATCAATGTCTTCCTCCCGTAGATAACCCTCGGGTAGAAAGTGAAACATGGTTGACTTGAGGGTGAGAAAGACGAGTTGATCTTGAACTGTGGATTCTCTCTCAAATTCAGAGAAAAGCCATCTAGAGGACTAGACAAAGATAACCTAGCTAGAGAACTCATCAAAAAAAAGATGATCCAGAGAAATTTGAAATATGATTCTGAATCAAACAACAAGTTCTCTTGCCAAAGATTGGAGAGTTGTTCTTCGTTTCTGATGGATTGATGAAATCCGAAATAAGAGATCTCTAGACTCCCATCTCAATAGAATAAAAAAGGGCGGGAGGGGGGATGAAACTCATGCCGACCACAATCAAACACAACTTAGATTCACATAGATTGAGAACACCCGGTGATTGTCGTAAAGGTTTGGCTTTTTATCTTGATAATTTTATGTTATTTTTCAATCAATCTTGCAAGTATGAAATCTTCGAGCACTAGGTACCAAATGTCTATGGATTTTATCCTATGGATGATGTGCCTCACTTGAAATACAAAGTACTCGTGTCCAACGAGGGTTGCTCTCCCCCAAACAATGAATATGATTACATACTTTATTTAATAATTAACAATCCCATTTTTTTGAATTTTTAGTGATTTTTCTAGTTCTCTTTTTATTCCTAATGTCTAGAAAATAAAGGGAGAAGGATGAAAAAGCTAATGCACGACTATCAATGATGCATGAACAAGATATAGATCATACCGGAAGTTACCAGTCTAAATCCAAAATGATATGTGCGTTTATTAAAACTATTCTAATGTATAAAAACTAGAACAATCATCCTTGTGCTATTAGCTAGCCCACAGTGCACAACCAAAAAATCGAGTAAAAACTACGTAAAACCTCGTGAAACAATGAAAAAATGATGAAAGCTGTAAAAAAATTGTAGTGAAGCCCCATCTTTGGCCTGCGAAACAAACTCCGAATAATGTCCAACTCTCTCGTACGCACGTGAGCTCCCAGACAGAAACCGATAGAAATATGGAGAAATAGAAAAATACAGTAAAATGAAGAATCCTGAACTCAAAGACCCTCTCTCCAAGGACTCAAAAACCATAACAAATTGCTCTTTGATCCTATGCAACATGTTAAGCTCACGACTCGTCCGTAGGGATGAAAACATATGTGAATATATTCATATCCGATCTGCTATCATATTCGTTTTATACATATTTTGATATTTGTATTCCTATTCGTTTGAAAATGGTTGCGAATATGGATATCACTTTGACATTCGTTAATATTCGCATTCGTAATCGCATATTTGTTTTCATACATAAGTAGAGTAATAAATTTATTATAACTGTGTGTAACATTTTATGATTATATTCACCATTGTTGATATAATTATTATGAAATTATTGTATCTGTTATATATATATATATATATATATATTATGTCTAAACCATCCTAAACATGTATATTTTAGTTAATCCATTAAATATATATGTTATTATTCATATCCAATTCGGATTCATTTTTAAGGATACGGTAATACAATTTCACATTCATCAATATTCGTATCTGCTTTCGTATTCGTATAAGGATATAATTATACCTATATTGATATCTATATCCGACCGTTTTCATCCATACTCGCAAGTCTCCCATTTTCCTGAGGTGTGTCGGCTCCTAGAAACTTCCTAGAAACTGCTCCCGTCCATTGGCTCCTCACGAAGAAGATGAAACATATTAGATTCTATTGATAGAGATAAAATATGCTGAAATGATCATGAAATGCAATAATGAAAAAAAAAGTATGTTACACAGTTAGAGAAAATCAGCACAAAAACTAATCGTACAAAACGACTGAAATCCAGAAAATGTGGAATGCCATCTTGAAAAGGATTTCGAAACTTGATTTCGTTGAACAAGTGAAGATGGTTTTCAAAGAAAATTTATTTAAGTTGTATTTATATATTGTAAAATGGTAAGATGGTAAGTCAACAGTGTCGAACTTAGGGGATGAAATTATTTCTAAAATTATTTCAGTAAAAAATTGTGTCAAATTAATGTGTAATTTATTCTCTGTAATTTGGTAGAGATAAAATCTGAATGCACGATTTTTCGTATATTTTTTATATCAAAATGAAAATGTAAACATGAACAAATAAAAAAGGGATTTTTTATTTGTAAAATGGTAAGATGGTAAGTCAATAGTGTCGAACTTAGGGAGATGAAATTATTTCTAAAATTATTTCATTCTCTGTAATTTGGTAGAGATAAAATGTGAATGCACGATTTTTCGTATATTTTTTATATCAAAATGAAAATGTAAACATGAACAAATAAAAAAGGGATTTTTACCCCATGAACCATGTAAACTTTATAAATTACCTTGTCAACCTTTGAAACAAAGTAATTCCCCTTCGATCTTGTAAACTTGCTAACTCTTACCCTATAGACCCTATGGTTAACCCCATCCATTTACCCGTTAAAACTAATCGGATTCCGTTATGTTCATTTACATTATATTTATTTGTTTATTAAATTTACATTAAGTGTTGCTCCCCTCACCCTCCTCCTCATCTCCTTTTCCCAACCCAACACTCACCACCTCCTCTACCTCCACCACCCTCACTCTCTTCCTCCCCGACCTCTGCCCTCACTCTCCATCTCCTCGACCTTCGCCCTTGCCCTCCTCTTCCAGGTCCTTGCACGCCCTCGCCCTCGCCCTCGCCCTCCAGTTCCATCTACGACCCTCCAATCCTCCTCCGCCCTCACCCTCCTCCTCCCACCGCTGTCACCGGAATCGAGATGAATGAGGAGGCTTCATCATGTGAGAGTGAAGAAAGAAGGAGAGAGTGGAAGAGGAAGGAGGGGGGAGAGAATAAGGATGAGAGAGAGTGGAAAAACATACCATTGGATTTGCTAGGGTTTAATTAACTCAACTGAAACCCAATCCAGTTATCCGAAGCAGTTTAAAATTAATGGCATGGTCTTTGGAGTAATACAAAGTAAGTTTACGAGGTCTAGGAGGAATTACCTTATTTCAAAACCTGTAGAGATAATTTACAAAGTTTATAGGGTTCATGAGGTAAAAATCCCAATAAAAAATGTGCTAGTGAAATGGTATCCGGATATGAAGCACTGTTTTTTTACCTTTTCTAATGAAAATTAATTAAGAAAAAAATTGAAACGATTATAAAAATCATGAAGTGAATTTGGAGAATTTAAAATGAATATGATTATCACGAATGTGTCAAAGACAAATTCACAATGATGTCTCAATTAAGCATGCACTCTAGTACTTTCATAAGAAAAAACAATGCAATTCAAGGAAATGTCAATCCAGCAATTTCTGAAAATTACGTAATCAGAACCAGTTAATCAGTGAATTTCACTGATTTCAGAGCACTAATGTTGTTCAACTTTTAGTCTCCAGAGTAAAGAGATGTGGAATTAACAATCCAAAATGATGCTTCTATTCAACGATTCATGAGTATTTCAGGAATCCAATGAATGAATAAAGTATATTTTTGCATAGAGAATCAGAAGACCTTTGAAACGTCTCCAAGTCATAAAAAAGAAGCTCCCAATAAAAATTTTTTCAACTTTAAGTTTCTGGAGTCGAATGGAGGGGAATGAATGGAGCTCGGATGACCATTGATGCGAATGGCTATTGATGCTCTGGCCTTGTGCTTATGGCTGTTGATGCTCGCTGGGGCCCTGCAAGTCGAGAGGGGCTCAAGCTTTTGCTTGGCCTATTTTTATGCACACAAAGGGGAGAGGGATGGGTAGGTTCCCAGAAGAGCGGTGGATGAATCTCGAGCTCTCCGACAACGATCTTCGTCGGAGTGGGCAGGTCTAAAAGAGAGAATGTGAAGCGAGGAGGGAGATGGATGAAGGAAAAGAGGGACTGAGGAGAAGAGATTTAATCTAAGGAATGAATTAGAGAAAGAACACCTAATTACCGGAGGGGTTGAAAAAAAGAAGCGGATCTTACCTCGACGTGCTCCACTCATCGCTATCAAACATACGAGGTCGGAGGCTAGGCTCATCTTGACCCTAGAGATTGATCACCGGGAAACAATGGTTGTGGAGATGCTTTTATATGTTAGGGATTCTACTAGAGATTAGGAACTTGTTAATCTTTTAAAACTTGCATTTATCACCAACTAAAATTGACAAAAAAATCGATCGAACCTTTACGACCCTCACGTGTTGAGTTGGTGAATTTGGGGATTGCTCTTGAGTTTGTTTTGTGTCTGTTCGTGTGCGTTATCCTTTGTACTTGCACGTTTTCTACCTCGATCCGCTTACATTCATCCATTTCGCTTCAAGATGTCGGTCATCGTATCCAGCTCACTCCTCTTCGACCATAATCTCATCATCTTCACCTTCTTATTCATCCTCATACCCCCATCCAGATCGTGAAATCATAACTTCGACTGATTTTCCCGCTTCTTCGCATTTCTCACCCACTCCACATTCTAGCACTCCATGTCCACTTCCATCTTGGCCTGACTCACCATATTCTCGAGACCTTGCTGGAATTAAAGAACCATTCAATATGCAGGCCACTACTGAGATGAAAAACTAGAAGAATTATCTACCCTCGCATGCTTCATCTCCTCTTCATATGAATGATGGGACAAGTCAACAAAACACACATACACATCCTGACTTGACCTTAGGGTACAATTTGGTCGATCAAATACCCGAATGGAGAAGCTGGATATCATTATTTCCCTTACTTGATAGACTTTAGTGATCAATCTTACATTGACCAGCCCTCATATCAGCCATTTAGAGAGCCTACGCAGATGGGGGATGAACTCATGAAATCAATCTACGAGACCCTTCTTTATTAACTCCATATGAGGCTCTGACTAATATCTGCTATCCGAATGGTCCATACTCTACCCATCGTTACGCATCGAAGTCCAGGTATGTTGAGTGAGAGACTTCAATATCTCAATAGTATCCTCTAAATATGCAGAATTCTCCCCTGATTTGTCATGAGAAATTTTTTAGAGACTGGCATTTCAAGACTCATCGAGAAAAATGAATAATTTGGTCACAAGTTGAGAGATGTCACTGAAATATTGCACTCAATTTCTGCTAGCTTGGGAATGAAAGTGAAAAAGGAAATAAGTGGATTCGATGTTGAAAATCAAGAGAGCATTAGAGAACCCATACACTCTGTACAATTGGATTCCATTCTACCTGCCTCTTCTACTAACCATTTACCCTCCGATTTCAAGTCGGTGATTTCTCCCTCCATTCTTCATGTATTAAAAAGACCAAAAAATGAAAACTAGAAAAACTCATAAAAATAGAAAATGAAAAAAACATAAAAATTTGATCCTGCCCTAAGGGAAGCACTCGATGAGGAATTGATTTTTAATATTCCCTTTAATAAGGTCATAGATCACTTCTCTGACCTCGAACGATTTATGAGAAGTAAAATGAAGAGGTCGAACAATGAGAGGAGAAGAACTAAGAAGCATCTAATATCTATGGACATCTCCTTGGTGATGGGGAGAAAAACCAAAAGCCGTAGAGTGAAGCAGTTGTCTATGGTTGGATGTGAAATCAAAGACATTACCTTCACTCATGCTAGAATCGACGATGACTCACCGATAAATATCCTCCCGACCTCTGTGTTTGATAAACTCAAACTTAGGCCAATCAGACAATCAAGAGAGGTCATTCAGTTGACTAATCGATCTATAAAATGGTCGAGAGGAACCATTTCAGTCATCATTACTTTTCAATGTGCTCTACTATAGGTAGACTTCACGATCATTGACATTGATCATCAAGGAGAGTTTACCCAGTCTCCTATTATTCTTGGGAAGCCGTTCTTAGCCCCAGCTAAGGAGACTATAGATTGTGAGACTAAGGAGATCGATTTTACAATATCAGGAGCATTTCTAACTTACCCATTCTTTGACACATTCTACTCTAAGGTAACGAACAAAGTTGCTGATAGATGTGACCATCGAGATGTAGATGAATCCCACCTCTCTGCTACACCTGAGATACCAACTATAGAGCTAATCGTTGGTTCAGAGACTCTACACACATCATCGACTCTCGTTTCTTGCATCACCACCACTGTGTCAGCTTCAATAAAAGACTCACAACTCGAAGCTGTCACTAAGTCGGACACAACTTTTGCTGATTGTCTTGATCATTTCAATGATCCGGTACCCGTGATTGCCAGTGCCAAGCCAGTTGAGATCACTAACAGCTTCCCGATACGTGCACTGACCCTTCAAGAAAATTATAATCTATATGGAGACTCATCTGATGAGGAACCTATGATCAACATCATACCACATCCCATACCTGCTACAAAGGAGACAACCATGACTTAACTGACTTCACCCCAAAACACGGTTGCTCCATCCTCTAATCGGTTCTCTAGTGAAAGGAAGTTGAGAATTGATTCCTTGAGGCATTCCCCCGAACCCCTCAAGGCGCATCACTCTCATCTCCCCTCTCAATGATTAAGGTTCTAGAAAACCAACTAAGAAAGTTTCCTTCAACATATAGGAGAAGGAATTTTCAGAGGAATCCTCATTGGATCCGGATGAGGTGGTTTATATGAGTGAGCTCATTTCGGTTGTTCTTAAGCCATACATGAGCATGCAGTTGTGTGTTGACCGTCGTGGATGAACCCTGCACCACACTATTATTCATCTGAGGATGATTCGACAACGTCGCATATGTATATTATCCACCTCCTTGCTCTCGCAGGAAGGTTCATTACAAACCTTCTTGATCCTTGTATATTCTCACCCCTCCTTGTATATATTTTCTTTCTTTTATCTCCCTCGCGTCCCCGCTCCATATCATTTTATTTACGACTATATTTACGATGACCATGTCCTAAGTATAGGGGGAGAGTGACCCGAGTCTCTTCATGATCTCTTTGTACATTCTCTAGATCCCATCAGTTCTCATACCCATTCTTGTCCTATACTCAGGCTGACCACAACATAAGTACATGGGGGACTGATGCTCGTCCTGTATAGTTATTCATCCATTTCTCCTCTTGACCTCGTGCACCCCATTCTTGATCTACTTCTACACTTAGGCTGACCAGAGCCTAAGTATAGGGGGCAGATCAACTTCTATGCTTATTATTATTATTATTATTATTATTTTGGCTCTCCTATTCTTAGCATGAGCTATGTATTTTTTCCTTGCTTCTCATGCTTTGAGGACATAACACATGCTAAGTACAGGGGACATGTATATATTACATATATACTTACCAATAGCTCATACTTTCGCATATTTTTGTATATATTATGCAATAATTATAGGGGGTAAATTTTGAAAAAATGGTACACTTGTATAGTATATTGTATAATCTGTATAATAATTATAAAATTCTTGTAAATTTTGTTGTAAATTAGGAGGTATACCAAAAAAATTGGAAAAAGATAGAGAAAAATAGGCTTTGTATTTACTCGTGCATATAATCCTTGCATTAAAAAATGGTGTCTTGCACTTCATTCATCTATAATGCATGACATCTGCATTTCATATGCATATCTAGCTTATGCAAAGTGAAAAGTTAGTGGGATATGGACCAAGTTATGATTAGATGTTGAGGATGGATTTGAGTTGACCTTAATCTACCTAATTTTAGAGGGACCTTATAGGAACTTGAGTTAAGATTTTTTCAGGTCAAGCGACTTAATTCTTTGATTATGCAAGTTTATGTTTACATGTCATCTTGATTGGTCCAAATATAATATTTTATACACACACACACGATTCTCTTAGACAATGACCTAACCTGGACAAGCACCGTGCACGTAGCTCTTCGTTAATGAGGTGGTGAGGAGGTAGAATCCTTTGGTTTGGAGTAGCACACGAGTGGAAACATCCGTCCTCCTCTAGAGAGGGTAGTGCATCTCAACCTACTCTAGTATCGTCGACGTCTAATGACAGGATGTTGTGGGTTGCAATAATGTTTCAAAAGAGGGATAGTCTACTGGCTCAAGAAGAAAAGCTTCTGATGTACATGTTGTACCTTGTATATAGTTAAAAAAAGAAAAAAAGAATTCCAAAAAATTGGACATTCCTGATTGAAAATAAAATGACTGCCAAAGCGTGCATATTTGCAAGTCATATGCTTCAAAGTCTCATACCAAGTAAGCATGCAGCTGGAGACTTGGTACATTGGTTAAGCTCCACGGATATTTGACTACACTGGTCACAATCCATTCTCTTCTCTCCCCCCTCTTCTTGAGTCGGTTGCACTTAAACTTAGAAGGGAATACCTCGCTCCACGAGGAAAGAGTTGTTATATTAGGGAATTAGAGTTACCTTGTTAGAGGAGGTTGTTTCTTTGTCATTTCATATTTGGGGAGTTATATTTCACTTATACATTACAAGTAAGATTCATAGTCATCAAATTTTACGTATGAGGATTTGTTCTGACCTGATTGTTGAGGCGACTTGAATAAAGACTTGTGGAACTTAAGGCTGTTGGGTCTTAAATTCAATCCCCAATAAGGTTCTGCCATACTATTATTCCAAAGGTCGAGTCAAGCTCCATTTTCACCTTTTGTTCATGACATTGGTATGGAACCCAAAATCAATTCACTTTTGCATTTCATTTCAGTTGCTCAGGGACGAGCAAGGTTTAAGTATAAGGGGGTTGATGAATATGTGATTCATCACTCTAAAAGTCGAAAATAGAGCATTGTTCCTAAGCAATTAGATGCATATTTAAATTTATTGTGCATTAGTCACATTCATTCGTTTAGAATTAATGTTCACATTTTAGCATGTTTATTTACATTAAATAAATAGCCAAAATTTACTTGTACATATTCACCTATATATTAGCTAAATTCACCTATTTGTATCTATTTTATACCAAACCCAAAGCCAATAAAATCAACTATATATTGTATATATTACTAACACTAATAAAAGAAAAATATCAAAAAATACTAACTCGTGTAATTGACCAATAAAATCCAAACCATAATTTGAGGTTAAGAACCTAAAATGTGAGTATCTCTCTCGTACAAACTCCTATGAACCCACTTTTGAATTAATGTACATTTAATTATCTTCAAAACAATACCAAGTTCAAAAGAATCGGATTTTGTATGTGAAACTTGAGTTTTGGGCCCTGATGAATCTATGTTTCATCATCTTTATTCTATCCTTTTGTCCTTAAAAAAGCTAGTAAATGCGTGAAAATGGCCTTAATTGATGCATTTTATCATCCATGCATCAGTGTGTAAATAGTGTACAAATTGTGGTTTAAAGCCAAAATTATAAAATAAAGAAAAGACAAGAAAAAGAATAAAATATTGCAAATATTTTATGATTCGAAACCCCAAGACCTAGGCATCTAGATGAATAGCTCGACAAGGAATAAAGCAGGGGGAGATGAGGGCCAAAAACCAATAAAAAATACCTTTTATTTTATTCATTCTTTATTCATTTTGGGACCTATTTTTAGTTCCACTTTTTATAATTAAAATAAAGAAACTTTGTACGTGAAAGTTGTAAGTAATTAAATAAATAAAAATACAAAATTGATTTCATACAAAAATAATGTACAGATAAAAAGTTATGAACTGAATAAGTTTCAAAATCCCAATTTCTCATACATGTATCTCTCAAATAAAAAGTTTAAACGTATCAAAATCACCTTTAATTGTATATAATTTTTAATAAGATTTTTAACGAAGGTGGTTTCGTATTTTGCGGAGCTACAGTTTGAAAGTTGAGTTCTGGACCCCTATTGTATAATTATACATATTAAAATATTCATTTTATTTATTATTCATTATTTTTATAAGTTTATATTTTTATAATTTTGTAAATATTATTTATAATATATATGTATATTGAAATCATAATAAAAACACAAAGAAAATACAAAAATTAAATACATGTATAAAATACATAGGTATAATACCTATAAGTATACATGTATAATTAGTACTCCTATTTTATTAAATGTACAAAACACTTCAGAAAAATAAAATAAAAATATATTTAAGTGTATAAAAATAATGTATAAAATAATAAATAGAATTAATAAAATTAAAAATATAAAATGGAAATAAAATATTAAAATATATAGACAAAGATAGCCTATAAAAGGAAACTTGTAATTTTTAATCTCGAAAAAATAAATAAAAATAGTAATAAAATAATTTATAAAATAATAAACATTTTTATTAAATAATCTAAATTAATTAAATCATTTACTATTTTTAAAATAATTTACAAATCTTTTTGCATAGGTTTTTCCTGGTTGGTCCACGTGGACCAACCAGGAGGCTTGGACAGTTGACCTCCGATCAACTGTCTGACCTTCTCCTCTGCTGCGTGTCAGAACAGATTTCGCCTCAATTTTGCCAAATTTTGGAGGGTGCACCTTGCATCCTTTCATGTTGCATCCTGAATGACTTTCGCTCCTCGATATACCAGCATGCACGCCCTATGATTTCCTTGGGCGGGGCATCGCTGCAATCTCTATTGCACCTCGTTCTTGTAGCCTGCTCGTCAACCCTTCAAATAGATCCCCTTCCATTCCATTGATTTTTGAACCCTTTCTTTGTGGAGCCTAGACACCCGAGAGAGCGCGGGAGCAACTCCGGTGACAGGGGAGTCTCCAGCCATCTTGTCTGAGGTACGACGAGGTCGGGAAGGCCGTGTTCCACCACCTCCGGCCAAGTTTGGCCGTCAAGGTTCTATCTCGGGTATACACCCTTGAGGTTCACTTTTTATTTACTTTTACTTGTGTTTTTATATTATCCTTTGATGTAGGAACCTCTATCCACCTTGCATTTTGTCTGACCTCTCACCAATCGCCCACGTCATCCCTCGCCGGAGCAAGCTCCGGCGAGTTCCTCGTCCGCCGTCTCCGTCGTATTCCGCTGTCAGGAGGGCCGATGCACTTTGCCCTCGGCCTCTTTAACACTCTCCTACAGGCCTACGCGCGACTTGAAGACATCTGGAGGTGATTTTGGGATGCTCCGGAGCCAATTGGAGCTCTTCCTCGACCTTGTCGTCGTGGGACAACTATGGTGGACGCCAGCCACTTCTGCTGTCGCCAGCAACTAGAAGATCTCCACAGGAGCTCCAGGAGCCATTTTGTAGCACAAAAGATCGTCGGAGACGACACAATAAGGCCGGAGGAACTTCGTCTCTGTGGAGTTCTTCCCGGTTCTTCATCGCGTCCTCTCCGTCGTTGGATCAAGAGGGGCTCTCCAGATCTCGCCTACGCCGTCGGATCATCCCTGTACCAGCCGTCACATCATCCACACAGCATCTAATCACGGTCGTTGGCAGCCGAACCGTCATCACCTCCCCTTGTGCTAACACGTGTATTAGTGAAGGGGTGGGTGTCGTCCGATCGCGCCTTGGGAGAGTACTTTGCATTTCGACCCTCGCGCTGTTTATATTTAATTAGTACTGCTTAAACTTTCATTTGCCGTTTTATTTATTTTGTAAATTTTGCATTTCTGGCCCCAGCGTTTTTTTTATTTGCAGAAAGGTCCTCGTCCACGTCACCTCATGTGACTCGCACACGTGAGGCGCGTGGACATTTTGTGCCGGGACCCCTAGGCATTATTGTATTTCTAATTAGCCCTCAAACTTTCCATCAACGTTATAATATTTTAGGATACTTTGAGCATTACCCCCCACATTTTTTGGTAATCGCGCCAAGGTCCCTGCCATGCACGTGGTCGGCGCGTACAACCCTTGGCGATTTTGCGGGGATGCCCTTGCGATGCTGGGGATTTATACTTAGTCCAAAAATTTTATTACAGTATAAATTATCTAGAAAAATTGTAATTTAGCCCTGGATATTTTGGATATTTACATAAATGCCTCTACATGTGTGTATTTTCTTTTTATTATATCTATTTATTTCGTGCATCTATAAAATTCGAAAAATCATCAAAAAATAGGCATACATTCCTGTAGCATTTTATTGTCACGCCATATTCTCAATTTGTATTTTTATTGCATTTTATCATTTATAAAAATTCAAAAACATGCATTTTCTTCATTGTTTGCATTAGAAAATACATAAAAATTATAAAAATAATTTTGAAAAATTCCAAATATATATATTTTGTGTGTTTTTACATATTTTAACTTCAGACCAAAAATCACTAAAATTACAAAAGAAAATGCATAAAAATTACAAAACTACAAAAACCTTTATAAAAATCTTAAAAATTCTTAAAAAATCATAAAAATCTAATCTATGTCTCTGAATTTTCCTTATTGCATTATATCTATTTTAAAATTAATTTGGAAAATTTTGGCAGCTGTTTGATATTTTCTTATTCCATTTTAATTTCGGCCGGCAACTTTGTTCACTGTTTTCTAGTATTTTTTATTTTAAAATTACCAAAAAATCAGGAAAAATTTAGAAAAAATATAAAAACATTAGAAAAATATAAAAAGCCCAAAAATATTTTATTTCCTGTATTTTGAGTATTTCTACCTCTTTTTATCTCTCTCATATCTATTGTATTTATATATTCTATATATCTTTATATCTTATTTTATAGAAAAAGAAAATATAAAAATATAAAATATTAAAAGGAAATATAAAATAAGTAAATTTAAAATTAAAATATAAAAATATAAAATCAAAAATCAAACAAAAATATAAAATTTAAAACCCATAAAAACTTAGCACTTGTATAGACAAGTTGATCACATTCACTTTTTGAGCTTGATTGCCCCGATCTATCCTGCTTGTTACATGTGTTCGACACTCTACACATACTTTCACCTATACACATCTTTGTTGTAGAGTTATAATAAATTTTAACTCCGCACCGCTTTTAATTTTTTGATTTACTTGCTATGGGTTAATTGTTGTTCGAAGATCTGATTTCTTGCGGGTCGCCTCAGCGACATTATGATCCTACCTTGTGTGGATTACTTTAGACCCGTGAAAAATCATCTTCAACAAATGGCGCCGTTGCCGAGGAGCAACAACGCATAGATCAGCTTTTTGCTTGAGTGTGATTATTTACCTATATTTGCCATTCATTTATTCTCTATTTTTTATATATCTTGTTGAGCTGTCTAACCCATCTCTTTGTTGATTTTGTGTGAGGCACCACGGATAGAGGGAGGCACTTTACCCTAGGCGCCTACGCACCCACATGATGTCGGCGATAGTCTGCTAGCCTAGTATCAAGGAGACTTAGAGATTTTTGAAGACCGAGCTCCTGTTTATTTTCTTGTATTTATTTTTTGTAATTTGAAGTGAGAGAGAGGCTCTAATTTGTAATAATACAGGTACTCCGACTCTTGGACTTTCGGGCCTAATTTCCAATTGATTGTTCACTTGGGGGCTCACTGTGGTTTTTCACGGTTTTCATTGCATTTTTTATTTTGTTTCTCGGTTTTGTTTTCCTTACTTTGTGTGATTGAGCCCTTACCTTTAGGATTGCTTGCGATAGATTAAGGCCAAACACTTAATATATTTGCATGTGCCTATAGATTCGTTTGGACTTAGTCAAATTTTGAATTAATTCTCACTTAGTCTCGGAACCACCGCGCCGCGAGAGTTCTCCATACAGCTCGTGCAGGACCCACTGTGATGGGCACCGAGGAGACTTCAAGACCGAACACTTGGGTTCCATTCTAAATCATTAGCACCGATTCTTCACGCTAATAGCAATTTCTGGAACTTAGGGTGATTTCATCGGCTTGCACTTACATATAGATAGGTTTCAATTATGTTGAGAATCTTTGCATGTAGAGTGTTGGAGACAAGGTGAGTATTTACGCTTTAGCATTCATCATTGTTTTTTGTCGCTTGCATTGCTTTTCCGACTCTCTCTGATTTTGATCACCTAGGTGCTTAAAGAAATCGACTCCTCGATAGGCTCGTGCATTCTTACTAAAGATCCAAAAAAAGTGATAACAAATAAAATTGGGGTTGTTAATAGTACTTTACCCTAAAAACAACTAAAAATAAAAATTTTATTTTGGGGCGAGTAATCCCCTCATTGTCTTCACTTTTACTTGCTCGCGCACACACTAAGGATTAGTGCCAAAATCCCATTTCAGTCCCCTAAGTGTTTGTGCAACTTTTGGACTTCTCACCTAACTCTAAAACAGACAAGATAAAAAGACCGCTCTTTTACGGTCTCTACCGAGTTGAGTAGGTGAATTGAGGGTAGGGATGTCAGCAGGTCGGGTTTGGGGCAGGTATTACTTTTTCCAAACCCATACATGTTTATATTATCACTATCCATACCCACCCATTTATTAAACGGGTAATTTCTAGCATGTACCCATATACCCGTCGGATACCCGTGTACCCAATGGGTACCCAAATCTTCGGCATGGTAAATCTTAAGTTGTTTATATATATATATATATAAGATTTTCACAGATAGACGAAATAGAGTGAGGTGTAATATGGATTCATAAAAATGTGCAATATATAGAGAATATTAAATGTTTATATGTGTTAAGTGTTTAACTCTTTTGTGTTGATAGTTTTTATTTATTAAAGATATAAAAAGTTAGTTAAATAAGAAAAAATGGATGGAGAGGAGAAAATTGAGTTGGATATTTATGCATGTAGATCGATACATATTAGATATGAAATGGATTCGGGTTTAATTTGATTAAAATGCAACACACACATCTATCTTTATATATATGTATATGTATATGTATGTGTATGTGTGTGTGTGTATATTATTTAGGTTTGGGGCGAGCTCAGGTTCAGGTACCCACAAGGCAATCCCAAACCCATACCCATACCCACATGGGTAGTCAATTCAAAACCCAAACCCGTCCAAAAGTAAATGGGACGGGTTTCGGGTCCTTAAATGGGGTGGGTTTGGGTCGGGTACCCAATGGGTAGACCCATATTGACATCCCTAATTGAGGGTTTGATTTGTGTGAATTTTGCTTGTGATTGCTTGTGTGTATTCTAGATCACCTCTGCGCATTTGCGCCTTTTTTCTCGCTTCTCTTGATTTGATCGTCGTATTCTCCCGACTATCATTTTCCTCTTGTTTCGAGATGGTCGATTGTAGCGTATTTTATCCGAACTTTGCGGATCCCAAGTTCACTTCAGCCGGTCCACCTCCCTTTTTCAAGGAGGACTTTTCTCCTGACTTTTGTATATATCCGCCTCAGCCACAGTATCAGGACTCAGATTTCTACCCACATCCACCACCACCTCCACAATTTCCACCTTCACATTCACCCGAGACTGATCTGTTGGAGTCACTTTTAATGGAGTCCACCCTTGAGCACTTGACCCAGATAATGGATCATATGAGGCAGAAGATTGACCACCTCACTAGTACAAATAAGAGCGACCATGATATTCCACCATTTGATGATATGGGTTCACTCGATGATTTCCATGAGAGCTTGTAATCGCCCAAAATACAAAAAAATGAGAAAAGTTTAAAAATCCAAAAAGAGATCGGGAGACCTTTGGTTGATTCAGACTGTGAGGAGAGTGCCCACTCGCCAGACCCTTTGACTGCACAGCCTTTCACACCCTATCCCACAATTGACCCCGAGGATGTCACTGTATAGACTGCTCTTGGCATGCCTCGTGTATATGCTGATTCTGACTTCGTCCCTTGTACGGAGGAGGTCCTAAAATTCAAAAAAATGTTGACTGAACCCGAAGTGGTGGCCACTATTGATGAGAACATCTGTGCCCCACTTCAGCAGGCCATGACTGATTTATCTGCTCCTCTTCCCAAGAAGAGAAAGCGGAGGAGCAGGTATGAGCGTCATATTTTGACCATGGTCACTGCCCATGCCATCACACACCGTCCCATTCCTAGGAAAAAGAACATTGCCACACCTTTCATTAGTTGCACCATCTCTGACTTCACATGTGATCACACACTCCTCGACGGCGGTGCGTCGATTAGCATATTACCCTTCTCGCTGGTACAGTCTCTTCACTTAGGGCCTCTCAAGAAAACCAGGATGGTCATTCAGTTTGCTGATGGATCTATCACGAGGCCGAAGGGTATCCTTGAAAACGTCGTCGTATCGATTCAGGGCACGAGCTACAATGTTGATTTTGCCGTATTGCCCATGGAGACCTCCACAGGGGAGCACTCTCCAATCATCCTGGGACGACCATTCCTCGCCTCTGCGAGGGTCGTTATTGACTACGGATCAGGAGAGATTCGCTTTTGTCCTGGTGACAGGAGCGAAGTATTGATCACCGCACCCGCTGCTGACCAGAGACCTGCATCTGATGCACCTTCACCTATGTTGGCTGACCCCAAGGACTATGATCTATATGAGGATATCAGAGATACTTTCTTTATGACCGATGATGAGATCCGAGAATTCCTCTCCAAGGAGGAAGGCTCGGAAAGCATAGACCTTGGAGTTTCTGCTTCTTGTGTTTGGCGTTGTGTTGATGACATTCGCGGGATTTACACGATTGATACCATTGAGCGGAGGGCAGATTCCGAGACTCGACAGTACGAACATGACTCAACTACTTTCACTGATGAGTTCGCTCCTCTTCACTCAGACACTGATGAGACAAAGGCCGAATTTGATTTGGTTGCTTTTATTCGAGAATTCAGGCCTTTTGATGAGAAAGATGATCCGGTTGAGATTCTTGAGGACGAACAGAGTTCGACTACTTCCAATGATGAGTTCGTTCCTTTTGGTTTTGACCTGGACGAGACCTCACATGACGATACATATTACACTTCTTCCGATGAGGATGAGTTCATCCCATTCCACTTTGATATCAGCGAGACTCCTAAAGCCGGACGTAGTCGTACTTCTTCCACTACCCTGTCTGTGCCTTCACACCCTAGGGCCACTGAGGATCTTCACCCTGTCGACCCTGATCGACTTTCGTCCACCATGGACCCTGATGTCGACCTGCACCACACTGGATCCATTCCTTAGCGGGCCCGCAAGAAGGTTTGCCTTCGACCTTCTTGACCCTTTGTATATCCATCTTGTTGTACATTCTTTTGTTTACCTCTGTCTCTCTCCCGTTTCGCTCAATCACCCATTCTCGTGTGTACCTTGCTTAGAACGTACTTTGTCCTAAGTATGGGGAGGGGGTCGATGAGCCGAGTGTTCATTTGTCGTTCTATTTCATCACTCCTGTTGTTGCCTATGCTTAAGGTTTCTTTTACCCTAAGTATAGGGGGAGTGATGCGTACATCCATTTCTACCTTCTTCCATCTTATGGTCTCTTTTCTTCTTTTCTTCTTATCCTCTTTTATCTTCTTTATCTACCAAAAAGGTGTCGTCCCTTTTTGTTAGTTTTCTATACTTAGGACGTACTTTGTCCTAAGTATAGGGGGTGTGCACCCAAATTTGATTCTATTCTTTGATCCTCTCCATTGTCTCCTCTTCTTGTCTATACGTAGGGATATCTTACCCTAAGTATAGGGGGAGACAGTCTGAGTACGATCTGTTCATTCCCACCCTTGACCCTCCCTGCCTTGTGTACAGTCTACTATACTTAGGATTATTTGATCCTAAGTATAGGGGGGACGGTCAACTTCTCATTCGTTCATTCCTATCTTATTCAATTATTCTTTAGACTTTTCTATACTCAGTACGAGTCATGTCTTCTCTTTTCTCTCCAATCTATGAGGACATAGCTCAAGCTAAGTATAGGGGGGTCGTATATATTGCGTATATACTTTAGCCATAACTCGTACTTTCGTATTTTTCATCATGGCTAATTATACTTAAAAATTCATTAAAAACCTTAATAAAATGATGTGATTATTCCTAAAATTCTTTTTGTACCTACTGATTAATAAATCAGGTGAAAATATTTTTTGCAAAATGTTTGAAAATATTTGTGAAAAATCTTTTGAAAACTATTTGGAAAATATTTTGTTACATGTTTTCAACCTTTGTAAAAATATGGTTTGAAAAATTATTTTTCTTTGTGTGAAATAAAAATGTTTGAAAAATAATTTGCAAGTGGTTTGAAAATGGTTGCAAAACTAGTCTAGCAAATCTATCTAAACTGTTTGAAAGACCTTTGCAAAATGATTTTCAAATGTATGTACATGTTTTTAAAAATGTTTGTAAAAATTATTTCGGAATATAGTTTTAAAAATTGTTTGTAAAAAGATTTTCAAATAAGTTTGAGGAATATATACATCACACTAAAATTCACACATATAAAATTGACCACTTACCCTTGTAAATTCTTAAAATCCACTTCTTGTAAATATAAGATGCATCCCCGTGTAAATATTTGTACCTAGTTTTTGGCCAAAACTTTTTTTTCAAAAATCCCAAAAATATTTGCAAAATTAAAATCCAAAAACATTTGAAAAACCTTTTTGAAAAATCTAAAAATGCATGTGCATCATTTCAAAAATCCATAAAAAGTTCAAAATCTTCGAAAATTGCATCACAAAAATATTTTCTGCATAG
Source organism: Ottelia alismoides (assembly GCA_037367405.1). Classification (NCBI taxonomy): domain Eukaryota; kingdom Viridiplantae; phylum Streptophyta; class Magnoliopsida; order Alismatales; family Hydrocharitaceae; genus Ottelia; species Ottelia alismoides. The sequence continues at coordinate 347,607 of JAZKJV010002784.1, forward strand.
CATTTGCATATCATGAGCATTTTTCAGATTGAGTTTGATAATTGAACGAGTCTAAGTAAAATCTGAAGATTGGAGCTTGTTTGGACCTTAAAATCTACCTAATCAACAGGAACCTTACAGGAGATGGAATTGAGGTACTATAAGTCTAGTTGACTTAATTCTTTGAGGATCACAGGACTTGGTTCAATGGATTTTTGACTGTCTAAGTAGAGTATTTCGGAGCACACGCACGACTCTTGTTGATAATGACCTAACTTGGACACCTACACCTTTCACTTGGCTCAACTCAGTTTGAATGGTGAGGGGGTTGGATTTGCCGGTATGAGACGCACACATGTGGAAACACTTGTCCTCCTCTAGGGAGGGAAGTGCACCCCAACCCATCCGGTGATGATGAGTTTTGAGGACAGGAGATTGTGGGTTGCAATAAAGCTTCAAAAGAGGGATAGTCTACTGGCTCAAGAGGAAAAACTCCCTATGTAAATGCTGTTGTATATAATATAAAAAAAGCTAAAAATAAAAACTCCAAAAAAGTGGGCAAGCCTATACAAAAATAAAAATGCCTGTCGAAGTGTGCATGTGTGTATACTCAATAAGCAAGCTTGAGCTTCAAAGTCAAAACATGTGAGCCTACAGCTGGATGACTTGACTACAATGGTCTTGCATCCTAGGATAGGTAGCTGTACTGGCTACCGTCCATTCTTCTCTTCACCCCTCCTCTTGGGCTGGTTGCCACTTGAACTTAGACGGGAATAGCCTGCTCCTCAAGGAATGAGTTGTTGGATTGGGGAATCATTGGGTTGTCATATTGGAGAAGCCAGTCTCTTTGTCATTTCAGTTGGGGAGAGCCACCATTACTTACACTGTACAAGTCAGATTCATAGTCGTAAGGGTTTGCGTATGAGATGAAATATTTCTGACCTGGCTATTGAGGAGACTTGAGCAGAGTTTTGAGATTCTCGGAGGCTGTTGGATTTCAAATTCGATTCTCATTAAGGTTCCGCCCGCACTAAACTTCTAAAGGTCCGACTTAAGATCCAAACTTTGATTTTATGAAGACAAGTTTGATTATTAAACTTAATCTAATTTTCTTCCTTTTCTTTTCTTTGTTTTTCTTTTTTACACTTATTGCATAAGTGTTTGCTAGGGACTAGCAAAGGCAAGTATAGGGGGATGATGAATCTATATTTTATCATCTTTATTTTATCATTTGGCCTTAAAAACCCTAGTAAATGCATGAAAATAGCCTTAATTCATGCATTTTATCATCCATGCATCAGTGTGTAAATAGTGTACAAATTGCGGTTTTTAAAGCCAAAATTATATAATAAAGAAACGAAAGAAAAAGAATAAAATATTGCAAATATTTGATGACCTGAAACCCCGAGACCTAGGCATCTAGATGAATAGGTCGACAAGAAATAAAGTAGGGGGGGATAAGGGCCAGAAACCAATAAAAAATACCTTTTATTTTAGTCATTCTTTATTCAATTTGGGACCTATTTTTAGTTCCACTTTTTATACTTCAAATAAAGAAACTTTGTACATGAAAGTTGTAGATAATTAGATAACTAAAAATACAAAATTGATTTCATACAAAAATAATGTACGGATAAAAAGTTATGATCTGAATAAGTTTCCAAAATCCCAATTTCCCAGACCTGTATCTCTCAAAGAAAAACTTGAAACGTATCAAAATCAACTTTAATTATATATAATTTTTAATAAGCTATTTAATGAAGGTGGTTTCGTATTTTGTGGAGCTACGGTTTGAAAGTTGAGTTCTGGACCCTTATTATGTACTTATACAGATTAAAATATTCATTTTATTTATTATTCATTGTTTTTACAAGTTTATATTTTTATAATTTTGTAAATATTATTTATAAGATATATGAGTATTAAAATCAGAATAAAAACACAGAGAAAACACAAAAATTAAATACATGTATATAATACATATGTATAATACCTATAAGTATACTTGTATAATTAATACTCCTATTTTATTAAATGTACAAAACACTTCAGAAAAAAAATAAAAATATATTTAAGTGTATAAAAATCTTTATAAAATAATAAATAGAATTAATAAAATTAAAAATACAAAATAAAAATAAAATATTAAAATATATAGATAAAGATACCTATGTAGCCAATAAAAGGAAACTTGTAATTTTTAATCTCGAAAAAACAAATAAAAATCATAATAGAATAATTTATAAAATAATAAACATTTTTTATTTAAAATTTAAAATTAATTAAATCATTTACTAATTTTAAAATAATTTACAAATCTTTTTCCAAAGGTTTTTTCTGGTTGGTCCACGTGGACCAACCAGGAGGCTGGGACAGTTGACCTCCGGTCAACTGTCTGACCTTCTCCTCTGCTGCGTGTCAGAATAGATTTCACCTCGATTTCACCGAATTTTAGAGGGTGAACCTTGCATCCTTTCATGTTGCGTCCTGAACGACTTTCGCTCCTCGATATACCAGCATGCACGCCCTATGATTTCCTTGGGCGGGGCATCGCTGCAATCTCTGTTGCACCTCGTTCTTGTAGCCCGCTCGTCAACCCTTCAAATAGCTCCCCTTCCATTCCATTGATTTTTGAACCCTTTCCTGGCGGAGCTTAGACACCTGAGAGCGCGCGGGAGCAACTCCGGTGACAGGGGAGTCTCCAGCCATCTCGTATGAGGTACGGCAAGGTCGGGAAGGCCGTGTTCCACCACCTCCGGCCAAGTTTGGCCGTCGAGATTGTATCTCGGGTATACACCCTTGAGGTTCGCTTTTTAATTACTTTTTCTTGCGTTTTTATATTATCCTTAGCTGTAGGAACCTCTGTCCACCTTTGCATTTTATCTGACCTCTTACCAATAGCCCACGTCACCCCTCGCCGGAGCAAGCTCCGACGAGTTCCTCGTCCGCCGTCTCCATCGTATTCCGCCGTCAGGAGGGTCGAGGCACTTTGCCCTCGGCCTCCTTAACACTCTCTTGCAGGTCTACGCACGACTTGAAGACACCTGGAGGTGATTTTGGGACGCTCCTGAGCCACCTGGAGCTCTTCCTCGACCTTGTCGTCGTGGGACAGCTCCGGTGGACGCCAACCACTTTTTCCACTACCAGCAGCTAGAAGAGCTCCACAGGAGCTCCGGGAGCCATTTTGTAGCACAGAAGATCGCCGGAGAAGACACGATAAGGCCAGAGGAACTTCATCTCGACGGAGTTCTTCTCAGTTCTGCGTCACGTCCTCTTCGTCGTTGGATCGAGAGGGACTCTCCAGATCTCGCCTACGCCGTCAGATCATCCTTGTGCCAGCTGTCAGATCATCCATGCAGCATCTAATCGCGGCCGTTGGCACCCGAACCGTCATCGCCTCCCCTTGTGCTGATACATGTATTAGTGAAGGGGTGGGTGCCGTCCGATCGCGCCTTGCGAGGGTATTTTGCATCTCGACCCTCGTGCTTTTTGTATTTAATTAGTACTTCTTAAACTTTCATATACCATTTTATTTATTTTTTAAATTTTGCATTTCATCCCCCAATGTTTGTTTATTTGCAGAAAGGTCCTCGTCCATATCACCTCACGTGACGCGCGCGTGAGGCGCGTGGACATTTTGTGCCGGGACCCCTGGGCATTATTGTATTTCTAATTAGCCCTAAACTTTCCATCAAAGTTATAATAGTTTGGCATATTTTGTGCATTACCCCCCATGTTTTTTGGTAATTGCGCCCAGGTCCCTGCCAGGCACGTGGTCAGCGCGTGCGACCCTTGGCGATTTTGCGGGGATGCCCTTGCGATGTTGGGGATTTCTACTTAGTCTAAAAATTTTTTATTACAGTATAAATTAGCTGGAAAAATTATAATTTGGCACTCGATATTTTGGATATTTTCATAAATGTCCCTACTAGTGTGCATTTTCTTTTTATTATATCTATTTATTTCGTGCATCTATAAATTAGAAAAATCACCAAAAAATAGGCATACATTCATGTAACATTGTATTATCATGCCATATTTTTAATTTGTATTTTTTATTGCATTTTATCATTTATAAAAATTCAAAAACATGCATTTTCTTCAATGTTTGCATTAGAACATGCATAAAAATTATAAAACATTTTTTGAAAAAATCCAAAAATATATATTTTGTGTGTTTTCGCATCTTTTAACTTGAGACCAAAAATCAATAAAAAATACAAAAGAAAACTCATAAAAATATAAAACCACAAAAACCTTTATAAAAATCTTAAAAATTCCTAAAAAATCATAAAAATCTAATTTCTGTCTATAAATTTTCCTTATTGTATTGTATCTATTTTAAAATTAATTTGGAGAATTTTGGTAGTTGTTTGATATTTTCTCTCTCCATTTTAATTTCTGACAGCAACTTTATTCATTGTTTTCTAGTATTTTTGACTTTAAAATTACCAAAAAATCAGGAAAAAAATAGAAAAATCATAAAAATATTAGGAAAATATAAAAAGCCCAAAAATAATTTTATTTCTTGTATTCTGAGTATTTCTACCGCCTTTTATCTCTCTCATCTCTCTTGTATTTATATATTCTATATAGCTTTACATCTTATTTTATAGAAAAAGAAAATATAAAAATATAAAAAGAAAATATAAAATCAGTAAATTAAAAATCAAAATATAAAAATATAAAATCAAAAATCAAATAAAAATTATAAAATTAAAAACTCACAAAAACTTAGCACTTGTATAGACAAATTGAACACATTCACTTTTTGAGCTTGATTGCCGCGATCTATCCCGCTTATTCCCTGTGTTCAACACTCTGCACGTACTTGCACCTATACACATCTTTGTTGTAGAGTTATAATAAATTTTAACTCCGCACCGCTTTTTATTTTTTTATTTACTTGTTGTGGGTTAATTGTTGTTCGAAGATCTGATTTCTTGCAGGTCGCCTCAGTGACATTGTGATCTCGCCTTGTGTGGATTACTTTAGACCCGTGAAAATCATCTTCAACAGGCCCCTTTTGTATATTATACATAGTGGCCAACCTAATCTTTATTTTATCCTTTTATTTTCATAATTAAAAAAATAAAAAAGTTAAGTTGTAAATATTCCTTTCATATTTTTATATGGTTTTATTTTATTTTCCTCTTATTTAAAGATGACAAAAGTGTGGAAAAGATAAAAATACATTATTTTATGCCTATAAGGTACCCGAAAAATAGTTTTTTGTACAGATGGCTTCTTTTGATTTTCAAACCTACACGAAAGTTGTAGATCCCGTTGTGACGAGCAACTTTCATGTTGACCACTTTTAAAATTGACCTCCTTTTGTTATTTCTCTTTGATTTTATATTTGATTTAATTTTCATTTTTTGGGAGCATCACGTGGCAACTCCTGGAGCCGCCATGTGTCACCCCCATTTTCTATTTATTTTATTTGTTATTTGATTATTAATATTACATTATTTTTTACTTATTTATTTATTACATTGATTATTTATTACATCAATTATTTATTTCAATTATTTACTATAATTATTTTATTTTTCTTTATTTTAACTATTTTAATTGTTTACTATTACTATTTTTAACTTATTTAATTTTTATCATTATTATTTAAATATATTATTATTTATTGACTTAGGAAAAAAATAAATTATCCGCCACGTGACCGCTCCCCCGCGCGCCACGTAGCACATCCCCCCTACTCCATTTCCTCATTTTTCTCTCTCTATCTCTCTCTATGCGCAACATATCACCCACTGCACCGCGTCTCTCCAGCAACCTCGCACAATCATCCACAACCGTACGCGGTCCCATCACCTCCAACAGCCCACGCAACCGTCGTACGCCTCTTCACGTGATCCCCGCCATCACCTTCCCTGCAATCTCCTTCGACATCAACATGCCGAACCTGCACCAGCACCACTAACGTTCCCCTTCGCTCGCCGTGTACCCCTACCCCTACCGCCTCTCCCGTGTATCGACCGTAGTTTCCAGCCATTTCGCCAACGCGCCTCACGCGGCTGTCGCATCACATGGATCCTCCTCACTTGCCATCCTCTGCTTCGTCATTATGAAGCTACGACGACCTCCACCTCTAGGCGTGTGTTGCCTGGAGCAGCTGCTTCAGCCCCAACGTGCCTCGAGCATCTCGCCCTTAGTCAACACGCCTCCAACAATCGATGCGGCGACCACTGTACGACTCCTCGCATGCCTTCGTTGCATCGCCCTACACACCCGCATCACTCCGCCACCCTCTTCATCGACAGTCGATGCCACAACCGCGCTCTCCACCTCGACCGATGTTCCTCCACCAGCGGTCTCCACGCCTGCCCTCGTCCAGCTGTGCCTACGACGCCCCAGACATGCCCCCCTTACATGTCGTCCACTCCCTCATTATCAATCCCACCTCATGTACCCCGCTTCACGTGCAAGGCATGTGAGGTATGGGACAAATGCAGCTCTCCCCATAGCCAGCACGTGCTCTACATATGCTAATTGGGAGAATTACGTGAAGCCCTCTTACCTTCTATACAGTTGTGCCAACGCCAACGCCACCCCCGACCAAAGCACGTGCCCCGCACATACGTGTGTAGGAAAATTGCAGAATTGCTCGTCGGGGATCGAGTAATTAAAGAAGCACCCCTGTATGCTATTTCTTATTTGTTTTTATTCTATGTGTTTGCATTTAGGCCCATGAGTTTGGATGTTAATTTGAACATGCATTTCGTAACAATCTATGATTCAAAAAATTACATATTGTAGAACAACTCATGCTATATTATTGTGGATATTGAATATATTTTTGTGAGCTGTGATTTATTTGATATATCTATTTTTGTAGAAAATAGTATATTTTGCCCATTACGTTCTCTTCCATTGACATTAAACAAGCTGTTGGTCTCTAAAAATTCCCAAAAAATCATATTAGATAGATTTTAATATGTTCTACATTATGCTTAAATTTCATTATATCGAGGTCTTAATAAATGAAAGGGTGAAATTATTAAATGATTTTTAATTAATTCTTCACTTAGTATTTTTAAGAATTAAAAATTAATCTGGATATCTCTCACATGGACCTATCTATAGGGTTGGGCATCGGCCTGGGTCGGCCCGACCCCACCTGAAGCCCAACTCGAAAAGCCCAGCCCGACCCAAGCCCAAATGGATAATGGGTCGGGCTGGGCCTAAGTATTGGGCCCGATTTTTTTCGGATCGGGCTCGGGCTTGGCTCTGCCCAGCCCGATTCGGCCCGAGGGTCCGCCCCGATATTAGCCCGCTGCCCGGCCCGAAGGCCTAGCCCGAAATCAGGGGTATCCCATCTAGTTTATAAGGAAGAGACTGTAACTCTCCAAGCTTCCACGCCAAACTCCCCAGCGTTTGTCACGAATGAATCTGTTCGATCTTAAGACGAGCCACAGCCGGGGAGTTTGAAAATACCTACGCACCTCTCGTGGTTATTGGACTTTTCAAAACTAAATTATGTCATAACTACAATTCGATATTAGATGGGTGCAAAATCCCTTTATCTTTGGTTGCTTATGAGGATACTGGAGAGGTCCTGACTTGACTTCAGTGGATTCAAAAATCATGGAAAACTCCCTCCCCTACAATCTCGATCGACATCACTCCTGGAAACAACTTGGAAGGACTTTGGTTAGTGTGTATAACTCTCAAAGGATAAATTTGTAGACGAGGGAGCAAAAACTATATTCTGCGCAGATGGACCGGCCCGACCCAAGCCCGGCCCAATGGAATTGGGCTGGGCCTGGGCTTGGGCCGAACATAAAAAAAATTTGTGGGCCTGGGCCTGACCCAAGGTCCGAATTTTTAAAATGAGCTTGGGCCTGGGCCCTTCAGGGTCCGACCCAACCCGACCCATACCCATCCCTACCTATCTAGGATAAATTAATTTCTGAAAAATATTGACATTTGATATTTATTAAAAATAATTAATTGGAAATCACCTAGTTTGCATTATTTTATTCACAATATTCATTTTTCATCAGAAAAATTCAAAAAATATTGCAGACTAATTTCATCATATTTCATATTCTGGCCAAGTTTAAAATTTTGGACACTGTTGAATAAAAATTGTATTTTAGTCCCTAAACTTAGCTAAAATTACATGTCTTTCATTTATCACATTTAAAAATACCAAAAATGCCTCTCTAAAAACCTTGCATCTAGTTCGACTAAAAATCAACCTAAAGAGACAGTGACCGCCCTATGTTCGCATCTACTAAAGAAAATTTGACCGCTCACTTTAACTGAAAAATTCACGACTTTTGATTAATCTGAATTTACCTGTTGCAACGAACAAATCAATGTTAATTTCACACGATTAAGATAAGGCATGTAAGGGTTCATCAGTCGTCCAGAATCGTGCAGTGACGGAGGACACAGACCGGGAGAAGATGTTAGCCAATGGCGTTTTCCGAAATGCCAATCGGCTGCACTGCCAAGGAAATCATCATCTTTCATTTACAGGATTTGGATAACAAGGGAGACTGGAGTAGGACATGGCAATCGAATGGAACCGGGTAGGAGAGAACCATGCGTATGGTGGATGGAAGGCGGAGATGACAGAGGAGAGAGAGCGGAGAGATGAGACGATGATGGAGGGCAGGGCTAAGAGCGGGTGGTGGGTGGTGGAGAGGGAACGAAGGTGGTGGAGTAGCGACATCGAGAAGTGGGTCCAAGCGGAGAAGTCCTTCACGGAGGAATAGGTGCCACGGGCGGAGGGAGTGTTGAGGGGTCGGCGGTGAGGACATAGATGTAATTATATGAGCGAAAATTAATGGGATGTCGGTGAAACCCCCTGCATTTTTATAGATGTTAGGATTTAATAATGTCGCCGGGGTTAAATGGACCAATCGAGAAATCCGGGAGGGCGCAAAAGGAAATAAAAAAATAAAAAATAAAAAAATGACCCGAGGGCGGGTAATCTTTTCGCCTCCCCCCTCAAAATTTCTTCTTGGCGGGTGATAGGGATGCAGCGGCAGGAGAGAAGCAGCCATATAAAAGCCCCGAAATCCCATCGCCATCTCCTCCACCTCCTCCTCTCTCCTCTCCCTACTCCACCTCCAGACCACTCCCTCACTGCCGCCCCGCCCCCGTCACCCCCGATGTCGTCAGAAGACACCGGCTTGCCGGCGAAGAGGGTCCGGAAGAGGGAATTCGAGGAGGAGATCCCCACAGAGGCGGCGGCCGGAGGCGCCGATCTGGTCGCGAGGGAGGTGGAGACGCAGGTAGAGGTGCTCTGCGCATCCTCCTCCGGGAAACACTCCGATCGCCTCGCCGCCCGAGGCGCGGCGCACATTCTCGCCGAGCTCGCCAAGACGGTGAGATTTGACGGGTTACCGTTCGTAATAATCAGCTTCGATGCGCGATTTGCGTGTTCGTAAAGAGAAGGGTTGGGACGAAGTTGGCGGCCAAACGTTTTGGATTCGGTGGATCATGCTATGTTTTGGAAAAAAAGCGCGATTTGTTTTTGCTTCGCGGATTTTGCGACGTTGGCTGTCTATCGAAGAACGGATATTTTGCTCCTTGGATTTTTTTTTAAATTTCGGGAATACTTTTTCATGTAGTACTGAACTTTGAGATATGTCCGGATGTTTAATATAATCGTGCTTGCTTTGCTTATTCGAAGTTGTTTGGATGCAGAGGACACGGTAGACGTGATCGTGAAGGGTGGGGCGATTCCTGTGCTGGTGAAGCATCTGCAGCCCCCGCCTTTGTCGACGTTGAGTGTGAAGGCAGGAAGCCACCGTGTAAGCACGAGGTTGAGAAATTCTGTGCACTTGTGCTGGTCTCTTGGCTGCGAAGGTGAATTTCTGATACAACTTTCTTCCGTTAATTTCTCTTTTTGAATGGTTGCGGATGCTCACTTGATACATATCATACATCAAACATCATGCTTAACTCTACCATGCTTCCTTGCGGAGTGGTTGTCTTGTGAATCCAGAAGTGTGAACTACATATGCTGGATGGTGGTCAATGGATATATTTTGTTGTGGTTATGCTTTTTTATTTGATTATGAGTAGACTTTTTTGCGGGTTTATCTAAATATTTCATCTATATTTCATCAGCTAAGTCTAACCTGGATACTGAATGTGTTACTTCGTGCAGCCTGAATATCAGCAACGCATAGTAGATGCTGGGGCTTTGACTCATTTGGTCAGCCTTTTATCAAGGCAAGCTGACGGTGTCTCTGATACGGGATCTGTCAATGCCGCTGTTCGAAGAGCAGCAGATGCAATTACTAATCTTGCTAATGAGAATGCTCTTGTCAAAGACTATGTCAGGTCGGCCATTTGCATTACTTACATTTAGCTTGCTTCTGAGCTGTCCTTGGTCTTTTAAGTGATTGAGTGCATGACTTGTGCAGGCTAGAAAATGGGATTCCACCTCTTGTCAAACTGCTTGAGAATACGGATTTGAAGGTGCAACGAGCAGCTGCGGGGGCCCTTCGAACTCTAGCATTTAAAAATGATGAAAATAAGAATCAGGTTTGCATCTTTTCCTGTAACTGTGGTGGAATACCCATTTTGTTGTGTTTGATTGTTTTATTCCAGCAGATAGTGGGATGTGGTGCCCTTCCAACATTAATCTTGATGATCCAGTCAGATGATGCTTCTGTACATTTTGAAGCGGTAGGTATTTGGTGACCACCTTTATACTCGATGTTTCTTTTTCCAATTCATGTTGTGATCATGGACGATTTGATCTATTTTCCTAGATCGGTGTGATTGGCAATTTGGTCCATTCATCCCCAAATATAAAGAAGCAAGTTCTTCTTGCTGGAGCACTGCAACCTGTTATTGGGTTATTAAGGTATAATAATGTTTATATTTTTGTGCGAAGTGAATGTTTTGTCTGCACTTTTCCTTTTAACTGAATGAGGGCTAATTCTGTGATTAATACTGCAAGAATGTCTTCGTTAATTCTTACACCATCCTCTCTTTTGGACCAAAACAAAACTGCATCATTTCATCCACTATCAAATGGATTATTGACCGTGATAACAGTTTCCATTTGCTTTGCACAGAGCACTTTTGTATTTTTTAGTTCAATGGCTAAAATTATTGCTAAATTGCAATTTAAATGCAGTTCTTGCTGCACCGAAAGCCAGAGAGAAGCAGCTCTGTTGCTGGGGCAATTTGCTGCCAACGACTCAGACTGCAAGGTTGATTAGACACTGACTATTTCTACCTTCATTTGTCCATCATGTTCTAACCAGCTATAAAATTGTACTCTAATAGGCACACATTGTTCAGAGGGGAGCTGTGAGGCCTCTCATTGACATGCTCCAGTCTCCTGATGTTCAACTCAAAGAAATGGCTGCTTTTGCTCTTGGGAGGCTGGCTCAGGTTAGTTTACCCCGCCTTTCCTACTTGAAGAAGGTTCTATTTATTGTCATGTTTTACATTGTCCCTTTGATGCAAACAGAGATTTTGCGCGGCGACGGAAAATATTTTTGAAGGAGGATTTTTGGTAGAGAAGAAATAGGAGGGGTTGAGAAGAGAAAGTGCGCCGGTTGCACGAGATTCGAGGGGAAGAAACGCGAAGATCGCGTAGGGGAGAGAGAGACGAGGGAGGGAGATAGAGACCGAATCTCAAATTTTATATCAACTGACCTTCCCAAACAACTAGTCTATCATCCCTTTATATAGGAGGGATGAGATTACAAAAATAGAAACTCAAATTAAATTCAAAACTATTATCCTAATTTGACTCTATTAGACTAATTGGCTAATTTGAAATTCAAATTGAAACTAACTACTTTAAAGATCACATGCGATCTCTTTTATTTTAATATATTACGACGACTCAAAATAAACGTAAATAAAATAAATGGATAAAAAAGTAGAAAAATGCGGCCCTATTTATCCGTTTCACGCTGCATCAATTCTCCGCTGCTTGAAAAATTCGTCTCCCGACGAATTGCTTGATCTTCGGTCTGTCGGTGGAGAATTCCATATAGATTGGTTGATCAAATCTCCCAGTTTTGCTCCTTTTCCATGTTATGTTTATAATCTTTCTCCGTCGAGGGGTACGACTGCAAATATTCTACCCCTTCCCTCAAAAACTCATAAATTAACTTTTCCACTTGGCCTGTTGGGTGAAATAGCATTGGAGGAGGGGCTTCACGATAATTTTTCGAAATTAATGTTCAATCTCTATCTTTGGGGAATTCAGATGCTTTCAAAGAGAAACCCAACATTAGGGTTACTCGTTTTTCTCTGTTGCGGCGGCGGCGATGGGGATTTCGTCTCTCATTGTGGTGGATGAATGGCGACATGAGGCGGCATCGGCGGTGATGGCCCATGGGGAACGAGCAGCACAATCGATGGTGGAGGAGTAACAGTGAGGTTGGGGCGAACTGGGGTGGTGGCAGTGATGGTGGGATGATGTGGCGGGTGCGGCGGCCTCGGTTCGGGAGGCGGTGAAGTAGGGTGGCAACACAGGTTAGGACGGCATCATGGGTTGGGAGGGGAATGTTAGCGGCACACACAATGGGGAGGAGGGGATCGGGAAGAGGTCCAGGAGGTGGTGTTGAGCTGACAGGGAGGGGACGATAGCAAATAGAGGTGGCTGGAGGGGTTGTTGACGGTGGCGCAGGAGGGGCGAGGGCAGGAAGGGGTGATGACGATGGGGCTGGGAGCTTCTCTGGGGGTGCGATTGCGGTAGGAGGAGGGGGCGATGAGGGTGAGGGTCGCGTCGTAAGTGAAGTGGAAGTGGCAGGAGGGGGCACGGGGGTTGAGGGGGTGCATCGCAATGGGTTTAGGGGTGGTGGGAGTGGGTGTCGGGGCTGGAGCGGGGGGTTGAGATTGGGGTATTAGTTTCGGGGGTAGCAGGAACGGGTGGCAGCGGCGACGAGGCTGTGGCTGGGGTTGGTTGTGGGGTCGACACCGAGGCTAGGGTGAGGGTTGGAGGTGAGGTAATGGTGAGGGGAATCTGCGAGGGGGTCGTGGATGGGCCAAAGATCGATTCCTGCGGCTTTTGCGGATATAAAATTACCTGGACAGCAACCGGATCAACGCTTTTTCCTTCTGGAATGGGCTGGACAGCGAACAAATCATTGACGACGACATTTTTTTCCTCTGAAATGGGCTGGATAGCGGGCGTTTTGTCGTCTTTCTCTTCTGGAATGGCCTGGACAACGGGTAAATCCTTGTTGATGGTGAGTTTTTCTTCGTCAAAACTCTGGACAACGGCCTTGGTAGTGGAGGATTTTGATAGGGCGCACATAGCCTCGAAATTAGCCATCATCTCTCACCATTTGGACTGGAAAAATTTGGAAATCACGCTGTGCGTCCATCTCCTTGTTGTAAGCTTCTCGTCTCGTCGTTCTACTCCGATGAATGATCGTGTTTCGTTGCATGTCGGCGCGAATGTCTGGATGGATCGTCAGATTGTGAGGACGATATGTAGGCCATGCTCTGATACCATTGATGCAAAAAGAAATTTGCAACGGATAAAATATTTAGATCGTGGAAATTATTTGGTAGAAGAAGAAAATGGAGAGGTTGAGGAGAGAAGCTCGTCGGAAAAATGAGGGGTTTGGAGGAGAGAATCGCGAAGACCACGTGGGGAAAGAGAGAGACTAGAGAGTGAGATAAATCTCAAATTTTATATCAACTAAACTTCTTAAACAAATAGCCTATCATCCCTTTATATAGGAGGGATGAGGTTACAAAAATAGAACTCAAATTCAAATTCAAACTAATTATCCTAATTTGACTCTAATCGACTAATTACGAAATTCAAATCTTTAACTAATTAGTTGAGATCACATGCGATCTTGTTTATTTAATTAAGATTGCGACGATTCAAATAAACATAAATAAAATTAACGGCTAAAAAGTAGAGAAAATACAGCCTTATTTATCCAGTTCACGCTGCATCAATTGATGCAAAAAGAAATTTGCAACGGATAAAAATATTTAGATCGTGGAAATTATTTGGTAGAAGAAGAAAATGGAGAGGTTGAGGAGAGAAGCTTGTCGGAAAAACGAGGGGTTTAGAGGAGAGAAACGTGAAGACCACGTGGGGAAAGAGAGAGACTAGAGACAGAGATAAATCTCAAATTTTATATCAACTGAACTTCTTAAACAAATAACCTATCATCCCTTTATATAGGAGGGATGAGGTTAAAAAAATAGAACTCAAATTCAAATTCAAACTAATTATCCTAATTTGACTCTAACCTACTAATTACGAAATCTAAATCTTTAACTAATTAATTGAGATCACAGGCGATCTCGTTTATTTAATTAAAATTGCGAAGACTCAAATAAACGTAAACATGGTTTTAAAAAACGTGAGGCAGATCGAGGCAGTTTCCTGTGAATGAGGTGAGGCGTAAGCCTCGAGGCGGTCGAGGCGTAAGCCTCAGTTTGTAGGTTAAAAACTATACAAATATAGAACTTTGTATTAAAATACTAGAAATAAGATTGCATTAAAGTCACTGGCATTAAAGATACAATATTGATTAACGAAAAAGAAAGTTTCTAGAGTCCATCATATGAAAATAAAAAGGAGACAAGTTTCAAATCCAAAAATGACTGAAAGTCTGAAAGTATTAATATAGGCTATGTAGCTAAATATTGTCACTCGTCAAGAGCAATTTCCGCCTCAATATCATCTTCGTCATCAGTGCTGCTTATTGGGTCCTCCAGTGAGTCGTCATTATACTGCACGATCACATCCTCATTATCTTCTTCATCAGTATGTCCCTCACTTTCTTGGAATTCATCTTCATCAACATCCACAACACTTTTCCTATTTGAAAGTAGTAAAATAGAAAATAAGATTTGTCCTTAAATTGTCATCAAAGAAGCAACAATAAAATAAGATGTGTTATGGTACCTTTCCCATGATGGTTCTTTTGCTTCTTCTTTTGTCGTCTCCTTTCGCCTTGTTCCTCTACAATGTCTTCATTTAACGCGTCATCTTCAAGAGGAATGTTTCCATCAAGTTCATGAAAAGCTTCAACTTCAGTTTCAGTTAGTTGGAGTTCAGAACTCCATTCATCATCCGAATCGACATCATTCAAGCAAAGGTGATCTTCCAAAGTCTTTTTTCTCACTTCCTTTTGCTTCAGCTTTAAGTTGAACATGCAGAAGACCAGGCCATTGAGTTTTTCTTGTCTCAAATTATTTCTTCTTTTGGTGTGGACCTATCATTGAGCAATCAAATGTTTCATGATACATCTATTGTAAATTTAGCATGCGAATGTAAGTTATACCTAGCTTGAGTAAGTAATCACCTGATTGAAGGAGCTCCAATTACGCTCACATCAAGATGTACTACATGTCAAGCTTAAAATGCGCATTGCAAATTTCTTCAGTTCAGGAGTTTCATCGCCATAGAGTTGCCTCCAATCCGCTGTAATTGATTGCAAAGTTACTGTTAAGAGAAATTTGAAATGAACTTATCATATAGATATGACAAAAGTTAAATATCGGGGCTTCTTTTCTTTCGTGTCTCGATGGCACCTGACCAGCCAAACAAGCCTCTTGCATTGATGAAAGAACTTACTTGCAAATCAATTTTCAGCCTTTCCTCCCTGTCAGCAACCAATCTTTCTACACAAGACAACCATCCAACTTTCACTTCATAATCATCTCTAAATGATGGGTCATATTGGCATTGAGGGTTGACAAAGTATGCGACTGCATGTAAATGGGTATGTATTTGCTTGTCCCACCTCCTGTCAATAATTTCCCATATTGGCTTGTATTTCCCCTCATTATTACCCAAGTTTCGAGAAATTTCTTCTTTGGCCCTATCCATGGCCTCATAAATGAACCCCATCGGTGGATACCTTTCAGAATCCACCATTCTAAGCACCATTACCATTGGCTTTGTCGTCCGGATCACATATGCCACACTAGGCCAGAATGATCTACTTTTCATGATAATGTTTTTTACACTTTTACTTGGAGCTTTCGTGGCATAGGAGCTGCTTTTCCATGTTTTTGAAGTGAAAAATGACTCAAGAGGATCTTTGGCATCAAACAGCCTCTGCAATGTAAAGAAAGTTGTAGCAAAGCGAGTGACAACAGGTCGAACCAGATCTCCATCAACATGTTTCCTCACCATTGCCAAAACCCAACCATGAGCGTAAATGTAGTTGATAATCTTTTTTGCCCTTCTAAAGACGGACTCATGCAAGGGAAATTTCAAGATATCCTCCAGCATGAGATCAATGCAATGAGCTGCACATGGAGTCCAGTATAAATGCTTTCTTTTTTGCATCAACATCTCTCCAGCTGCCTTGTAAGCGGCAACATTATCAGTGATGACTTGTATGACATTGCTTTCTCCAACCTCCTCAACAACCTCATCAAGTAAATTGAACAGGAACGTGGCATTCTTGATTTCTTCAGATGCATCAATGGATTTCAAGAACCATGTACCCTTATGGTTATTCACTAAGAAGTTAATCAAAGTGCGCCCTTTAACATCCGTCCAACCATCTGACATAATGCTGCAACCTACATCTCTCAAGGATGCCTTAGCATCATCCATCAGTGGACTTTATAGTGCTAACTTCTTCCCTTAAGATCCAAGTTCTCAATTCATGCATAGTTGGAGGTTTCAAACCCCTTCCAAAGTTGCCAATGTCTTGCACCATTGTCGCATATGAAGGACTATTGGCAACGTTGAAAGGGAGCCCATTTTCTATGAAGAATCTCCCTATGCTTTGGCAACACCTCTTCCTTTCTTCCTTTCTCCAAGACGCATTCAATGTAATCTGTGCTGCATTATCTGGAGTAGTTGCACATCCACCACTTCCACTTGTCGTTCCAGCACCCCGTCCTCCCACAAAAAGATCCATAGGACCTCTTATCTGTTGAGCTCCACTTGATCCGGTAGGTACATGCTCACCAAAATCAGATCCTCCTTGCATGGCATATGCTCCCACTCGACGAACCCTCCTGCATCTCTTTAGTTGATCTTTTTTATCCAACTCTTTCTTCATCAGAAACAACTTGATTTCATTTTCCACTTCTGGCGGTACATTTGGGCAACCACTAACATTCTTGTGACTTCTTGCTAAATATTCTTTTAATCTTGCAATACCACCTGTGATGATCTTGCTACAAAGTTACAACTCACGTATTTGTATCCTTTCTTCTTTTGTTCTCCCTCTAACTCAACCTCTTTACAATATTTCCATGCAATATCCGATCTATCACGTCCACCATCATGTCCGTTTTTCAATCTTGGAGCCATTTCTGAAGTAGGACAAGAATAAACTTAACAATTAATTATACAAACAAAATTTACCTCATCCGTTTGCACAATATAAAGAATTTCAATGTATGTACTATGTACTATGTAGTTCTATGATATCAACTCAACACAATATAACGAAATTTAAGGATGCTTGGTGTTTCCTAAAGAATGTCATGCTCAGGGAAAAAGTACCTTCAACGGTTGAGGACTGCGGCACCACTCCTCAGGGATAGAGGCGACGGTGAGCCGGCAAGGTGCCAACAACAAAATCTGACGAAAAGGTTGAAGAGGATCAACCGAAATCTTTGGGAGAGGAGATCCAAAGTGCAACGTTGTGGAAAAAGGGGGATAGGCGACTTTGCATACCCTATTCTTCCGCCCGCGCAAGTCTAGGGTTCCAGGAAACCTCCAGCGATTCGTTCGTGCGAATGGGGCTTCGAAATAATCGGGTATTAGCCTTTAACCCGTTTCCAGATGAGGCGTACGCCTCAACTACGCCTCAACGCCTCGTGGAGCGCCTCGTTGCTTCGAGGCGTAAGTTGCTATTTCCAGGACCGCCTTATGCGCCTCAAGGCGCTTTTTTGTGGAAACCACCTTGAGGCGTACGCCTCAGCGCCTCAAGGTGTGTTTTTTAAAACAATGAACGCAAATAAAATTAACGGCTAAAAAGTAGAGAAAAATGCGGCCCTATTTATCCAGTTCACGCTGCATCAACTTTCCTCCGCTTGAAAAATTCGTCTCTCGACAAATTGCTGTATCTGCAGGCTTGGAGGGTGATAAATTCGAATCAGCGTTCTCGATCATCCCATGGAAGAACTGGTGTGGAACAAATAGCGGGATCCATGCGTGCGTGACGTGAGTGTTGGCGACATTGGCGTCGTGATGGAAGAACTGGTGCGGCGCACATGCGGGCGCCCATCCGCATTTCATTCCTTTGACATGGTGCTTGAAGAACTGATAGGGTATCTTCATGACGAACAACTCGGCCTTTGGAGAGTCCATAGCAAAGCAATGACACAAGGAGAGTAGAGGAGGAGATGTGTCCAATGAATCGAGCTGTGGGGCCTTTAAATAGGTGAAACCCAGGATCCTAATCCTATTTGGATAAGGAGGCCTTCCAGATTCTTTTTTTCAGCCCTTTTTTTAAAATATTTATGCTCTAGGGGGTTGGCATGCAAATTTCATACTCCTTCATTCCTTCTTAAGTTATCTCTTCTTAACTTCCCATTAGCTTTGGCTCCTTCGCAAATAGTTTTTACAGGGGGTGCTCTTTTGCAATTTCTCACTAAATCCCAGCCATCACGGGATTTTTTCTTGGGAAGCAATCCAGGAGTCCGAGGGACTCGGTCTCCTTTCCCCTGATGGAAACGGCGTCGAAACCTAATCCGAGGGTTCCTGCGGCTTCGTCGGCTGGAGTTCGAGTCAAGGCGGTGCTGGCGAATCGGTTTGGGAGGGCGACAACGGGGGGTAGAGGGCGATCGCGGGTAGTGGCGGCGGGCGGGGGTGTTGGCGGGGGCTCGCGAGGCGTGAGGGTGGGGTCGGGAGGGGGTTTTGCTGGGGGTGAGGGGGTTGCCGCGGGAGGGGAATCTGGGGTTGGGGGGGTGTCGCGATGGGTCCTGGAGTGGTGGGAGAGGTTGACGGGGTTGCTTGCGTGGTTGGGGGCGTGGGGTTCGCAGCTGGTGGAATTTCTGGGGATGTGAGGATGATGGGAAGGGACGCAGGGGCTATGGCCTGGGCCGCAGGGGCTGGGGCTTTGGGGGCGTCGGGAAAAAGTGATGGTGGTGGCGCAAGAGGCGCGAGGGTGGCTGTAGGAAGGGGTAGCGGCAGTGGGCTTGGGGCTGGAGGTGCGGGGTTGTCAACGGGGATGGTAAGAGGCACAAGGATATTGTCGGGAACCTGCGGAAGGGTCGTGTGTGGCCCGGAAATCGATTTTTCCAATGATTGCGGATCTGAAAATACCTGGACAGCAAGCGTTTCGTCACTTTTTTCTTCTGTAAGGACCTGGACAGCGGGTAAATCCTTGTCGACGACGAGTTTTTCTTCGTCAAAACTCTGAACAACGGCTTTGGTAAAGGGAGATTTTGATAGGCCGCACATAGTCTCGAAATTAGCCATCATCTCTCGCCATTCGGATTGGAAATCTTGATATTGGGACTGGAAATCTTGATATTTGGCCTGGTAATCTTGACATTTGGACTGGAAATCACACTGTCTGTCCATCTCCTTGTTGTAGACTTTCTTGGCTCATCGTTTCCGCTTCGACGAATGATAGCGTTTAGTCGCATGTCGGCGAGAATGTCTGGACGGACCGTCAGATCGTGAGGACGATCTGTAGGCCATGCTCTGATACTAATTGATGCAAAAAGAAATTTGCAACGGATAAAAATATTTAGATCGTGGAAATTATTTGGTAGAAGAAGAAAATGGAGAGGTTGAGGAGAGAAGCTCGTCGGAAAAACGAGGGGTTTGGAGGAGAGAAATGTGAAGAACACGTGGGGAAAGAGAGAGACTAGAGAGATAAATCTCAAATTTTATATCAACTGAACTTCTTAAACAAATAGCCTATCATCCCTTTATATAGGAGGGATGAGGTTAAAAAAATAGAACTCAAATTCAAATTCAAACTAATTATCCTAATTTGACTCTAACCGACTAATTACGAAATTCAAATCTTTAACTATTGAGATCACAAGCGATCTCGTTTATTTAATTAAAATTGCGACGACTTAAATAAACATAAATAAAATTAACGGCTAAAAAGTAGAGAAAAATGCGGCCTTATTTATCCAGTTCACGCTGCATCACCATTGTTTTATCCTATCGGTCTCAATAAATTTTCTTTGTTGATTTTGTTTCTTACAATTGTTTGATTGAACACTTGCATGTTCACCTTAGATGTTACCCAAAACGTGTCTTTAGCCCAGTACTTTGCTCCATTTACCAATGGCAGGTCCCATAGTTTCTGTAGTATTTCTCACTTTAAAATGCACCTTTTTGCAGTACCTGAAATTCCTATCATTTCTAGCCGCCTATACAGCTATCTATCATATTTGTAATGCTAAAAAATTGGCTGCAAATGTTTACAATATCATCTATTGTTCATGATCCTATTTGTTATGTTGAAATCTAACTGTATATGCCAGGGGACTCAATTACTTGATTTAAAAAAGGAGGAACTGAAAAACTTGACTCATTCATTCCTAGTCTATCCCTGGATTGAAATTCATAGGTTAATGGAATGATCTTTGGACTAACTGGTTCTTTTGATTCTCATTGAAAGAGTGCATTTCTGACTTTACTTTCCTCAACTGGTTGGGAGTTTTTATGGGATCTAGTTGGATGTTTTAAGCCAAGTCTGAAACTAACTATAATCATATCTATACTAGGAAGCATCCTTCCCTAGTTCCTCTCATTCCAAGCAAGCATGAGGTGCTCTAAATATTTGTGACAGCTTTCTGGTTGTGCTTTGTCATCTTAACCTTGTCCAACATAAACAGATGTAGATATTACTAAGAAAATTCTTTGTTGATTTGCACACAAGTCTTGGTACAGTGGTAAAAGTTTATGCTGTTGTGTCATGTGCTCAAGTTGGGGAAACAAAGTCTTGTAGAAAAACGAATCAAGGTAAGGATATTTACAATAAACCCAAAGTGGTTCAGCCATTCATTGGGTCTTGCCTAGCGGGAGAGCATGTGTTGGTTGTTTTTTATTATACACAAGATATAACTTGGTTATACATATTCCATATAAAGAGAGAATTATGTTATTATTGTCTAAAGTGATATCTCATGATGTTCTATTTCGGTTGTATGACATATTACAACCTCTTTCACCAGCAATTATATTCCTTGTTGATTTGAATGGGGGCAATGTCAATGAAACAACAAGGAGAGGGTGATAGATGGATAGACCGGGGGGGGGGGGTGGGGTGGATGCTGGAGGTTGAGGGGAGGAAGGGAGAAAGTGGGTGAGGATCATGGCTAGTATGATGAACTTCCTTTTCTCGATCCCGTTGTGTTAGATCAGTATCTTGAATACAAAGAAAAAGGCTACAACTCAATTGTATTTGTTGTGTTGATAGTTGATGAGTGCTTGAAGGCTATTATTTTTTATTTGATGACTGGACTTGTAAAATGTATTGGATAAGCTGTTTCCTAGGTCAATGGATTTAATGGACTAGCTGTTGGTGCAGAGACCTAGACTGTGATGGGATCTCTTGAATGTGCTTGAAAGGTGCAGACCAAGTGCAGAGGGTGTGAGTTTTGGGGTTAGGGATGGGCATGTGATTTTGTTCATCATCATCATTGATGTTTTTAGAGTGTTTTAGTATCTGGGCAATTTTTTTATCCTACACTGCTTGTTTGCCGTAGCCTTTGGAGGACCAAGGTTCCTTTGAAGGTATAAATCTTGATGTAGCTCTTGAAGGTGAAGCAGTTTGAGAACTTATTTTATAGTAGTAGGTCAACGGTAGATGCTAATATGGCATGACCCCTTTTGATTTGATCCATGAATCTTGATCATATGATTTTCTAGTGTCATGTTCAGTAGGTTTTGGAGTGGTCTGAGTACATTGTGGTTGGGAACTTTGGCCTGGTGGTCTTTTGGTTTTCTGCAAGTGAAGGGGAGATGAACAGAGAGAGTTATTGCCTTTTATCAAGGCCGCATGGTACTTTCGGCCTTTTATGGTGACACGGGTTTTGTAGAGGCAATAATTTGATGCCTTTAGAGCTGTGTATCCAATGGGACATTGGGAATAGATTCTTTTCTTATATAGCTTTTAGGGTGTTATAGCTGGTAATGAGAGGCATGGAAAGAAATGGGAATTTATTTCCCTTTGCGACACCAATATGATAATCTTGACATTGTATTTGTTTTTTCCTAATATTTGAATTTTATCTTACGTATTCATTCATATATCATCTGAATGATTTTCCAACTAATATTTCTATGTGTCCACTTGATTTAAGTTTCACATTCACGTGCACTGCAAAAATATGGAAACTGGTAACTTTGAGTTATGGTTGCATGTAGCTTGCACCTGGCTTGTCTTAGTTTATTATGGTCTTGCACTGGTTGGCTCTTTTACTGGTGGGTTGCATTCATTAAAAAAAATGGTGGGTTGCATTATGCAACATAAAAGAGGTTGCTAGATAATGACATTTGTTGATATTGTAAATATTATTTCAGGACAAGCACAACCAAGCTGGAATTGCATATAATGGTGGACTAGTGGCCTTGTTGAGACTTCTAGACTCGAAGATTGGCTCTTTACAGCATAATGCTGCATTTGCTCTTTATGGTCTAGCGGACAATGAAGTATGGATTTCTTAGTCAAATTTGTCTACTTTTCTTACTTTCAAGGGATATGTGGATTTTAAATCTTTCTGACACACCTGTCCATAGTTTTAAAAAGTGCTGCCTCGAGGTGTTGAGGCGTACGCCTCGAGGTGAGACGAGCCTAAAGCGCCTCGAGGCGTGTGCCTCGAGCCCTATTGCTGGTGCGTACGCCTCACCTCTTCGTGAGGCGCTCGAGGCATGAAGCGCTCGAGGCGAGGCGGAGGCGTAAGCCTCGAGCATGAGGCTTTTTTTAGCTTTTTGGTTATGTGATTTGCACTTGACCTTATTTTCACTAAGCATTATTTTTTTAATGTTTGTGTTTTTGTTTCCATGTTAAACCTTGCATATTTCTATATGTAGCTCCATGCAAAGAGAAGAGATAGCTTGAAACAAACAAAATTCTGTGATCTTGTCTATATCATGTTCAATTTATCATGCATCTGCACATACTAGTTCTATTGCACACATATTTGAGTTTGAATTATAATAAGTATTTTATATTAGTTGCAAGTTTGAATGTTGTTGGCTCCATGGTCAGCACCTTTCTCACCAAATCTTTAGTATATATCATATTGAGAGCCATGGCTTACTTTCGAGATATATGGGTCCATCTAGTATAGCTTGGAAAATTTTCTTATCAATATCCGCGACATACATTACATTAGCGCAAAGAGCTGGCACATCAACATTTTTGGCATTAATATAAAGTTGTGACTCTTAGAATAGTTATTATAAGATCATTAGTTGCGAATCTTAGAATAATCGCTTATGTATTGTATCTCTTACTAGTGTGAAATTATTTTTGAATGTATTTTTTGGCAAAACTTAATATTATTATATGCTTTTCTAATGTATTTTGCTTTAATTTTATTTTATTTTCAAAAAATTGATGCTTACGCCTCGATCGCCTCGAGGCTTACGCCTCGCCTCAATTTTAGAGACAATGCCTCGGACCGTGTCGCGCTTTTTTAAACCTTGCACCTGTCTTATCAGCTTATTATCTTCTACTCTTTATTTAGGATAACATTGCAGAGTTCATTAAAGTTGGAGGTGTTCAAAAACTTCAGGATGGTGAATTCATTGTGCAGGTATGGTTATGATATTATTGTTACATGCTATTTGAATCAAGAACAATTAAATGCTATTAGTGATCCCTGTAAGATCATATTTATGCATGAATGCTTTCCTTTTTAATAGTGGACCCTTTTCTTTAATTATTAAACTTCTCACTTGTGATCGTATCTAGGCAACCAAGGACTGTGTGGCCAAGACATTAAAAAGATTAGAGGATAACATCAATGTCATGGTATATAGTCATTATTATTACTGGGATCCAGAACTTAAAGTTCTTGATGATAAATTTAATATTCGATTCTTGCATGAGTAATAAAACTTTAATTTTTTTGTGACCTTTTTGGCAGGTAGTAAGGCACTTATTGTATCTTATGCATGCTGGTGATGAACTAATTCGAAGACGAATTGCGTTAGCTCTAGCTCATCTTTGTTCTCCACAAGACCAGAGAACAGTTTTCCTTGACAACAATGGTATGCAATGCTAAATCAAACATTTGACATGTCCTTTTGAGTTGATTGCACCTTTCTCAATTTTCAATCTATTTGTTTTTAAGCAGGCCTTGAACTACTACTTGATATTCTAAAGTGTACAAACCAAAAACAGCAACATGATGGCTCTATTGCATTATGCAAACTGGCTAGCAAGGCTTTGTCGCTCTTGCTTGCGGATGTGACGCCTCCATCCCCAGAATCACAGGTTTATTATAAAACATATAATCCTTGATTTTACAGCATTTCTTGGTTATTTAATTCATAAACACAAGACTTAGTGCAGCCTTGATGAGAGTATAATGCATACCCTAGACTATAGCCTATAGTTATTTGCATCATTTTAGTGCCTTATTGAATTGGTCCGTATTCTAGTTCAGTTTCTGATACCTAATTTGAAGTATTTCTATGATAGCTTTAATGCAGAGTTGAGAGACCCTTTCCCAAGTGAAACTACTTTTAGCCAACTGGAATGAACCTAGTTTGGAGTATTTCCTATTGCGGTGATTATTATTTGCTGCAGGAACCTGTTATTAAAATACTTGAATTTGGCTGTAATTATCACATATATTGCTTGTGAACTGCAGTTAGGGTCTCCATGTGACCCGACCTTTTTGCAACTTTCGGCAGTGATTTTGACTCTGCGAGACCTGTTCTAACAATAGAAGCACTCTTAACTTGCATAAGCATAATGAAGCACATGCTTTAATCAATTGGTGACTTGGCAATATGCTGGTTTTCTGTTTGACTTATTTTAAGATTATGTTAGTGCTCAGTATGGTTGTTATGTATGAAACACTTGATGGAAAACATCTTAGCTTCCAGCCTTAAAGTGCTGGAGATTGAAAGACTTTTGGTTTGCATTCCATCTTTTGCCAAGAGATGTCTATCTGCATAACTGCCGAGGAATATTGTATCTTTATTTTTCTTTTTCTACTCGTACAATAAGCTCCTCTATCTTTTTTGCTGCTTGTAATAATGACAATACATCTTGTTGCAGGTAAAGCTGGGTGAGCAGTTTGTGAATAGTCCTCTTCTATCTGATGTAGCATTTCTTGTTGAAGGTAGACATACTTCTAAAGAAACATTTTGTTTGTTACCTTCAAATTCCTCATGTTCTATCCATTTGAAAAAAAAATTGATGATGTTTTTTTCTCTGAAATGGAACTGCCAGTTGATACTTTTATAAACTTTCAACTAGTAAATTTCTGGGATTTATGTAGTTGATGCTAAATTCTGCCTTGTTTTTCAGGCAAAAGATTCTATGCCCATCGAATTGCATTGCTTGCTTCTTCAGATGCCTTCCGTGCCATGTTTGACAGTGGATATCGGGTAGGAAACACGTGATAATGGTTGCTGTGTTTAGTTTTTGCATCTGCTATATAATCTTGATTCCTTCCTGGAAGCCTATAATGCAATGACTAAATCCATTTTATTGCATAGTTCCCTGCATTTTGAATGCATTCCTGTTCTTTTTGAAAAGACACGGGGTTTTGCATTTGTAAATTCGTTTGTTCCTCTACCTTTCCTTTACAGAAAGAAATCCTTGGTGGAAAGCAACGGTTGTTTTGTTCCTTAATAGGAATCTTTGGCCACTGTTTTGAATTTGGGCCATGGCTGCATTTGCCAAACTGTTAAGTTGAAATACTGAGGGTTTTTGGGTCCTTTAGGAGTTGTCTCAAATACAAACCAAGTGCATATGCTTTGAAATTCAATAGTTGGTATGGTTGATTACCATCTTAAACCCCATTGAGTAATGGGGTTTTATCACTGTTATCTAGCATTACATGTCTGTGGTTGAAGCTTATGGCTACCCGATGAAGTTTAGTTACTAATTGGGAACCCAATATATTCGTGTTTGTCCTGGATGGCTTTTGTTAAAATTTCTAAAGTTTGCTGGCCTTTTTTCTCCATGTTTGTTGGTTTAGAGTGATGTAATGTGTGATGCTATCAACTTAATTAGCTCACTTTCAACTGCAGGAAAAGGATGCCAAAGATATTGAAATCCCTAATATAAAGTGGGAGGTGTTTGGGATGATGATGAGGTCAACAACCAATCAGTTTCTTCCACTCATCTTTCTGCATTATATGTGCCATTTTAATATTCATTGTTCTTGCAATCAGATTCATCTATACTGGTTCTGTTGATGTCACCTCTGATGTTGCACAAGATCTCCTTAAAGCTGCAGACCAGTATCTCTTGCAAGGCCTTAAACATATATGCGAGCGTTCGATAGCACAGGTAACTCTGTGAATTTGTGCAATATTTGTATTTGGCGGCTTGATATTTCGGAACTCTGGACTTGCCAAAATAGGTTAAGAACTTAAGACTAGATTGGCTGTTCTCGACTGAATTCTACATTTGTTTTTATTGTGGGATGAAATTTATTTGGATCTAGTTATCTTGAAACTGGGATGGTCTAAATCCCTACTGATAATTCACTAAACTCAATTATCTAACATGTTCATATGCAATTCCAGGGTATATCTGTTGACAATGTCGTGAGTGTGTATGAACTGTCTGAAGCCTTTAGTGCAGATCTGCTAAGATATGCCTGTATAATATACATTTTGGAACATTTTGATGAGCTTAACTCCAGACCAGGGTAACATTCAAAGCATTGTATTCCTTGAAAGTCTCTTGTTTCGATTTATAGACGCAAACAACCTTTTTATGAGTAATGATCCTGGAGGTGATTCCTGAGCCAGTGTTCCTTTCTTTTTTGTGATCTGCAGGTTCTCTCATACTATCCTCCGGATCATTCCCGATATACGCAACTTCTTTAGACGTGCCCTTCAATCTGATCATGTGTGCCTTGTTGCGTACAATGCCGTGGTGTCTTTACATGCAGATAAAAGGTTATGAAGGAAACTGCAGGTGCTGTTGCTTACATGATGGGGGTATTAACATTGTAGAACTGTACAGCTGGTGTTCTTCACAAGATCCCCTTGATTTTTTATATCTTATTTTTCTTTGTTAGGGAGGGAAGATTTTTTTTCTTGCAAATTTTATATTTTAACGAACAGAGGAATTGATGTACATATTGAGAAATTTGGGCTCCACATGCATCTGCAGTCTGCACCGTAACTTAGAAGAAAAAAGAAATCTTAAATTGGTCCTTCATTCGCTTGTGAAGATCATGAAATTATTTCCTTTATTTGGTAATTGCATTGTTAGATACGATAGAGATGGCATGCTGCTGTATGAATGGTCATGGACGCAATGCTCAAGGGCGCGACACGGGGTGGGGGAGGGCGATGACGCTCGAGGTCGTGCGGAGGGGAGGGTGACGACACTCAAGGCCACGCATGGGGACATGGAGGGTGATGATGCACGGGAGGGGAGAGGGTGTCGGCGGTGGCAATGCTCTAGGGTGTAGTGTTTGAGGCCACGTACGGTGAGGGGGAGGGTGGCTGTGTGAGGGGTGGAGGGTGTTGTGCACGGGATGGAGGCGTCGATGCTCAAGGCTGTGCATGGGAAGGACGCATACCTAAAAAACTAAGTTGAGAATGTTAATTCTATTTTATCCTTAATGGAATATATTAAAAGAAATGTTAACCTTTTCCTTTCCTTTCTCTTGTCAATCATAATAAAGGGATATATCACATAAAAAGTTCCAATCCAAATATGAATCAAACAATGGAATGGAAAAAACTAATTCATTTCTATTCCATTAATGACTCCATTCTAATCTTGATTAATTTCCAACCAAGCAAACGGAACCTAAAATGCTTTCAAAGAAATACCGATTTGGCACTATACTTGTGGATAGTTAGATTTAGTTCCTTGTTATTTAATTTGCTTATCAGGTTTCAGGAGTTAAGGCCCGGATAGATAAAGGAAATAAGTAAACTATCACAATGCCACCAATTTTTTTTGTTATGTTTAGAAGCTTTGATTAAAGAAAGTAAATAATAGTGAATTATATTTAATCTTCTAAAGCAAGGAACGTTTTATAACGAAATGCTTAGTTACAAAAGTTCTAAAATTTAAAAAAATGGCGGAATCATATGAGAACATTGTGCCTTCATGATCAATAGAAAGTTGTGCCTTCAGGCTACTCCAGCTTAGGTCAATTTGGATCTTGATAATTTTGCTACAGGTTTTTTTACGGGTTGAATAAATAATTTTACGATTTAATTGTGATTTGATCACTACAGGAATTAGACTCCGCCTAACTTATCTTACTTAGATGTTGTTTTAGAATCTGAAGAGGCACCGTTGAGGAGTATTTTCGAAAGAGGAAAAGCTGCATGTTAGGTCTACTTATACCTATCTCTGGATGGCTGTTTTCTTCTCACATAAGAAAACTCTCTCTCTCCCTCTCTCTCTCTCGCGCTCTTTTTTTCGTCCATCACGACTGTGACCTCGTTCTCTTCTCTCGTTTGCGGTTCTCTGAGGTGCTTTCAAGGATGATCTCGTCGGTGTGCGCAGACGATGATCATGTGCAGTCGTATCCTCCGAGCCGATCACCACGTACCGTTATTGCATGTGGGGGCGATATTTTCTCCAAGACATTCCATTACATTAGCGCTTTGGCGATTTCTAATTTAATTTATTTATTATTTTGTTTGATGCTTTACTTATCCTGGATCTTGCCAAATGTTCTATTCTACATAATAAATCGGTTATTTTATGCATTTTCTAATCAGATTATGAATCAGAAATGTACGATTGTTCTGTTGTTAATATGTAATGCATTTATGTTGATTCGTATGGATCGGAAAATTATCGTTTAACGCTTACCTTAATGATCTTGTTTTCAACAAACATCATCATACCCGAAAACTAGTTCGCATCTGTAATTATGCATGCAATATATATATATAGTTTACATATACATACATGCAAAATGCAAGAGAAAGATCATCTTAGGAGAATATTTGGAATATGCTTATTTGACGTAATGTATACATATGCCTATTAAAGTTCACGAGCACATGTCTTGTAGAAATTACTTACAGTTCATACATGCAAACATACTTCAATTATCTTTCAGGTACCTATATCAACATTTGCAATTGAATGCAATTTTTTTTATGCCACAACCGATCCTACCATTAAAGGTACTTAAAACTTTATTATTGTTTAAGAAAGATACGAAAACCCTCTTATCACATGAAAGTACCGACAACCCTTCTCATCATTAACGACCTATACCTTTGAATCACAACTATAGAACCACGTAGCCATCCCAACATTCAGCTTCTTGTTATGGGAACGGGATAATTAGGGATGCAATTGCAAACGTATCGAACTTGAGCGAATCTACTATTATTAGATGCAGTTCACTTTATTTAATCAAACATAAAATTTTATTTAGGTTCAGTTTATTTATTTTCGAATCGAATCTAAGAGAATATCGAACTTGAGAATTTTCTGATGAGAGACAGTGGAAAGAAAAGAAATGGAGATATATAATTAAAATAACTATTCATTCAGTTTTTTCTTTATCCAACTCTCCTTCATCTTTTGAGAAAAACACATCAATATGGATTTATCTCTTGAAAAAAAATATAATTATAGTATATTTTTATACTCATTCGGATGAAGGATGAGAAATAAGGTGAGGATAAATGATAACAAGATTTATACTTGTTCTATTGATTTAAGAGATAATGAAGGGAAAACACTAGACATATAGATAATATGTATTGTAACCACGATAACCATATATCTTGGGATAGTTTATACAGATAAAGTTCACTTATCTTGGGACAAAATCCACTGATCCCGAAATAAGGTTCATTTGTCCATGCAAGGATTTTTTAAATATATGCATATCAAACTTTTAATGAATCGAACCTGTGCGAACCTACAATGTTTAGGTTCAATTCTTTTATTTAATTGAGTCTAAACGTGTGTTCAGGTTCAGTTCGGTTCGTTTATTTTCAAACCAAAATTAAATCGAACTTTTAGCGAGCTGAATCTGAATGAATATCGAACTTGAGAATTTTCTAGTAGTCCTAGACACTAATGCCATGCTAAATGCAATGAGCAATGTCAGTGACATCATGATTTAAGAAAAGGAAAAAAGGCAGTGGACAATAGTGTATGTAAGATAGATCTGACCAACGGGTTGGAGGCCCGTTCGCCTAGCCTGCCCAACCTGCTCATGGGTCGGGTTTGGGCTAGGAGATTTGGGCACAGACCGGTCCGGTCCGACTCGCAAATAAAAAACATATATAAATATAAGCTTAATAATACATGTATTAATATAATACACTTCAAGTTTTAAATAAAATTTAATAATTTACATGTCAAGTAACATGTAAAGTACTTATATTAGTTATATAAAGTATAAATGATACTAAGAAATTATTTATACTTATTAAATACTATTAAAAAATCAATAGAAAAAAAAATAATATGGACCATACGCCAACCCATGACGAACTTTGGACATAGGTTTTTGAACCCAGGCCCGGCCCATGAGCCGGCCCAACCCACAAAATTTGGTCAGGTCTAATGTAAGAATAAAAACAGAATCCCCAAAACATGAGCAAGATTATTTTCACGATTGCATACATAGCTTTTTCCCCATTTTTTTCTACACTCACATCAATTAGAACATGCATAACATCTTAAGCCTTTTCATGGCTCTTGACTTCCATGTTGAAAATACATTATAATCTGAAAATCATTCAAAACAAAATATAAGTAATTACATGAGTTCATTTTGATTAATGTTGTGTTTCCCTTGGAATGCAGCAGAAAGTTGTCTGCTTTCTATTATGCCATCTCTTTTGAAGCAGAACCCAACAGTAAAAGGTTACAGTAACCCAACAGCAAAAAGTTACGGTAAGGTAGACTGCTTATTGGTCAAGTGCTATACCAACAAAAATTCTTAGCAAGGTTTGGGGTGATTTCTCTTTTCACGAAGAGAAAACATCTCTTGTGAAGAAATGTCACACCCACATCTTCAAAAATAGTCTCACATCTAAAACTCATGAAATGTAAGAGTGGGTTATAAGTGGTGGAGATTACTATTGACATTTTGGACTTAAGCATTTTGAGTGATTATCAATAGATTCATTTGGGCTCGAACCCAACAAGTTGTTATGGCCACTTTTCTTTGATAACAGACCGGAGACCTGATCTCGGGATGTTATGAATGATATCATAACCAACTTCCCTCTGATAGTGGAAAGTGCTATCCGAGTGGTGGAGTCACCCCTACAAAGAGATATGAGGAAATGGCTACCGGAGCGTGCAACCACCATTGTTACTGTGAATAAGTGATGTGTCATGTCGCAACGAAGACGTTGCGAGTATAAGTGGGAGAGGTTGTCACATCCGAACCCCCAAACGTAGTACCACATTTAAAACTCACGAAGTGTAAGAGTGAGTTATAAGTGGTAGAGATTACTACTTGACAACTTGAGCTTAAATATTTTAGGTGATTGTCAACGGATCCATTTGGACCCGAACTCAACAAGTTGTCATGGCCAGTTTTCCTCGATAACGAACCGATGACCTAATCTCGAAACGTTACAAGAAATAATTACATTGGAGTAGTTATTTAGAAAGAACAAATCCATAGACATAAACAAAAGTATTTTTTTATCTGTTGTCCATCTTTTCTATTGCGATGGCATTTCATTTGGTTTTTACCAAATTATTTTTGTTTTACTTCAGCAATTATCGTATGTGCAATCTCTACTCGATAGCAAGTAAAGAAAGATTGTTTTTCATGTTTTTTTACAGATTCTTCCTTCAGGAAGAAAATTAACTTTTCTTTAGATCTCCACTAGATAATAAAAGGATAAAATCATCAGATACACCTTCACCTGCATATCTCTGGGACATTTTGAAAAAAACCCACATAGCACAATCGCCCAAACACCAAACAAAACACGAAGAAGAACATCTATGACACGATTATCCATGGTGGTTTGAGATCAAAACTAAACATGAACTCTTGGACAAATCCCGTACATCGTCGAGTATTCTGCTTTTTATGGTCTATATGCCATAACAACCTTCGAGGGATATGCCAGTGTAAATCGGTGTACCAGCAACCAAACGAAGCCTAGATATATCAAATTTTGATGGGAGACTTGAGGTTTTTTTTTTCATTCTTCATAATTCACATCCATTTCCTCATCTCATTGGCAGATAACTACCGATCATCAGCTTGATGGTTGAGCTGGAGGGAGAGTTGTATGCGACCACCCTCTGTCGTCGCTGAAGATGTACTGTTTATCCAGACACCCATTCAGCCAATTAAAGCTTGGCCAAATTACCTGTTATATCATACATCTCATCCCACTGATCTCCTTGAATTTCTATAAGGAACATCTGTTTTTGCCCCAACTATTACAGTGAATTTCCAACCCCCTGTGCGGCCGCCCCCGTACCCATTGATAGATTGCAACAAAGAAAGGACCCAAATGAACCACTAGCCAGTTGAAACCAAAGACCCACGAAGCTCGTAGCGTAGCCATGATCTCACTACTTTTTGCTGTTGTTCCTTTTATCACAAAAAACTCGCTTTAATTATGTTGCCTTTTGTCCTTAGGATTCTTGGTCCTCGGGACGAAGAACTTCCCTTTTTTGTTTTGATTTTGATGAGATGAAATCCTGATCGTTTATCAAGAAAAACCAGATACAACATGAAGCAAAGGCTGCTCTCCTCGAGATGACTGCTCACCATGCACCCAGGCCAAAAATTTAAGCTACATGACTCGCAGCCTAATCATCCTCCGTAGCAGCAAAATCAAGGAACAAACGCTCCTTCAAACGATAAACAATTTCAATAAGTTGATGGCCTCAAAAACTGAAATAAAGCTAAACAATATGTTAGTGGCTTAAAATTAGTTGTTTGTAACACATTGAAGGAAGCACTCAGTGCAAGGTGTAAAAAATCCAACTACGGTCATATTTGACAGAAATGATCCATTATTGTGGTGATGTGCCTGTTCTAATCGTGGGAACTGCTCGATCTTAATCGAGTGGTTCACACAATTTTGCACTGCACAGAGGCTCACAGAAAGTGCAAAATCATGCGAACTTGATCGAGCGGTTTCCACGGCCACATCAAAAATCCTGCTGTATTTTGGCCTACAGCAGACGATCCAGTCCCAGTATTTGAAACGGATGCAAGCACTCATCATATACCGAGAACAGACCCAGCACGCATAACAGGAAACAACGATAGTACAGCAAAGGAAGCAGAGAAGAGAGTGCAGACATATGTATCTCAACTCAAGTAGGCTCTCTTTTCTTCTGTAGCTGTCGGTTTTTGCAGAGGGACATAGAGTGCAGATATATGTTTCTCCGCAGATGGGGTTTAACATTTATCAAGATTTAAAACAACGGGATTGAAGAAGTAAATTCTTTGAGGACAAACGGGAGTAGGATCCATTGCACTTGCTCATCAGCCAAAGAAACCGGAGCTCATCCAAAAAGAAAGAGTGTTTGAGAGCTCATCTAGCCGGCATTGCCCACATGCAGGAGGGCAAATTTAGAATATTCTTCAAATTACACAGACCAGGTGTGGGTGAACAGTACTGTGAACAGTAACTGCCCCACGCTCTAATATATGTATATATCCTCAGAGGCATATGTATATTGTACCTTAAAACTTATTCATCAGAATGCCAATAGACTTTGAGGAGAAGTCGAGTAGCCACATTATCCATTATAAATCATTGTATTGTGTAATAACAGTGTTCTCTTTATCTACGGATAGCAATTCTGCTTGCATTGTTGATTAAGTCTGGTTCCAACTATCTGTACCGGAGGTATAATCAAATCTTTTTACTCCAATGGAACCCGTTTGGATACATAGCGAGACTTAAACAGATCAAAGTTGTCATGAAGTTTGTACTTCAGATGGATTGCTTATTCAAAATCAACGACAGTAAAAAATTTGATGGAAAACCCCCACTATCTCACCTCACGTGCCCCTCTCTGTCATGCTATCTCACCTCATGTGCCCCTCTCCGTCCCCAATCTCACATAGGTACAGCCCTCCTATGTCGGCGTGCCCCTCTCCGTCCCGTATACGATGCATCCGTGAAACGGTGAAAGTAGCTCTAGTGCCCCTCTACCTCCCCACGCATCACGTGGCTCCATTGATCTGCTCTCGTGGACCCATGCCCCTCTCCCTCCACGAAGTCTTCGCACATCAGGTCATTATTCAGCATCTTTGTGCACTGGCCACAACGTGGCAGTGGCACCTGATTCCAAGTTCCGAATAATTATCGTTCTCAAAATCGAAAGCATCGAGATATGCACAATGTGACCCCCGCCTCCTCGTAGAATGGTCACTCAACTCCCTCAATGTCGCATTGACCCCCCCCCCACGCGCCTTACCTTCGTCTTTTCATGCTCCAACTATAGATAACAACTAGGTAGCATACCCGCGCTTCGCAGCGAGATCAAATGACAATGACGAATCTTAATAAATACTACAAAGTTTAATGCTAAATAAAGTTAATAATGTAATTAATAAAAATATATGGTATATATGTTTTTAAAAAAAGATCTATATACATATATTTTAAGTAAAAAATTTTGGGAAGCAAATAATGAATGCATGAAAGTGTAAATATGCATCAAGTCAAAAAGTGAAGTTAAAAATTTACATAGGAATTGTCTGAGAGTTAAATAATAAAACAACTGAAAGAAAGTAACTAAAAATAATTAATTTTTAAGA
This sequence comes from Ottelia alismoides, assembly GCA_037367405.1. Taxonomy (NCBI): domain Eukaryota; kingdom Viridiplantae; phylum Streptophyta; class Magnoliopsida; order Alismatales; family Hydrocharitaceae; genus Ottelia; species Ottelia alismoides. The sequence goes on from JAZKJV010002784.1 coordinate 382,413, forward strand.
GAAAAATTCTTGTATATTTATAAACTATTATGTTAATGCATTTATATATTTGATTAAGAACTTCAAATAGATTTACTAAAAAATAATGGATTAAATTATTATTAGAATTTATACTTTTATTGAAATTATTATAATAAAAATATTCATTCATTTTTCTTGAATATTCAATATTAATTTTAATTAATTTATTATTTATACTGTAAAAAATCAATCTATGTTTGCCAAAATATACTTTCGTAATCCATAAATATATAAAATGTATAAGAAATAATATGAAAAGATATCAAATCCATTCTATTGGTTGATGTAATTAAGATAAAATATAATATTTATATATCATCCTAATTTTAAAAAAGATGAGGAAAAATAAGTTATGTGTATTATTTTTAAATTTTTTTATTAATAAACTATTGATATAAGTATAATTTTATCATTATCATATTTATAAGTTAATTTTAATTTTTATTATTTATTGAATTATTTGTATTACATAATAACTTAAACATCAATTGAAAATTATTTTGAAATTATATTTTTTCTTGCTTTATTATATGATTTATATATTCAAATTTAAGTTGAATTTAAATCATTTTTAAATTAATATTATATTTCATAAAATGTATATTTATTGAATTCTTTTTAAAATTGTATTAAATATTAAATATTAAATATTTTTTATTATATAATATGCATATACTAAATCAGAATTAGTTTATAAAATTTTACTATGTCATTTTATAAGATTTAAATCTATGAAATTAATTTTTTAAGTAATTGTTACTATTAAATTATAATATGTTGGCATTACAATAAATATATTTTAAATGTTTAAAATTTGAAAATATATTATTTTTGGGAGATAATCTAGAGAAAGAAATTGAAGGAGAAGTATAGAGATTTATGTTTAAAAATCGAAATAAATTAATTTTGGAAGATAATCTAGAGAGAAGAATCAAAGGAGAGGTAGAGAGTTTTTTTAAAATAATCTAAGGAGAGAGATTTTTAATATTATATGTTAAGAAGATTTAAATAGTGATCTCTATAGAAATCCAAGATAAAGGGAGATAGATAGAAATTGCATATATTAAAAGAGAGTGAGGGAGGAAAGATGGGTGGGGAGAGAGAGCTACGTGAGTAAAGATTAGAGAAAGAGAGAGGGGTATAATGGGTAGAGAGAGAAGGGAAAGAGAAATAGAGAGATTGGTAGAGAGAGGACAATATTCTTAAGATTAGAGAAGAAGAGAGAGAGATAGTGGGCGGAGAGAGAGAGAATGGAAAGAGAAGTAAAGATACATTGAGAGAGATGATGGGACGTTGTGAAAATGAGAGAAAAGGAGAGGGATAGTGGGTAGAGAGAGAAGAGTAAGAGATGTAGAGAGAGATTGAGAGAGAGGACGGAGGTTGTATGGAATGGGAGAAAGAGATGTCCACTTGTCATGAACGTTGGAAAAAACTCACTACTAGTAAGTATATAGATATCTGGGTATAACTTTTATCTTGATAATTTATTGATTCTATATCTTAATCAAATGGATTGTAGATGAAATTGACTTATTAAACCGATAACTGACTTTCGTTGCGATGACATACCTAATGACATCGCTTATAAAAACTTCAAATTATGTAGATGATATGGCCAAGTTATCATTTTAATTAGATACCAGTAAAGTGGTAAAGTTATAGAAGTCCGAAACATTCACTTTGAAAGCTATTGTTAGAGTTTTTCAATGTTGTGATACTACCGTATGAATATGAAATGTGATTACTATACTATCAACAGACGAAGAATAATAAAATCAATCTCCATGACATCATGTTTTTTTGTATAGGTATATTTTTTTCAATATATTTTATATGTAAAACTTCTCTTTATATACAATCATCTATGTTTATTTTTATAATGATTTAATTATTATTTCCTTTTTATCGGTGTGCCCCAATCAGTCTATGATCATGGGTCCGTCGTTGATATTCATAGGTGAAATTCTGAACCTTTCCTCTTAACGGTTGTTGAGTTCTATGGTATACAACAATATTAGTACACCATTATATAAAAGGATGTAACCTATTAATATTAGAATGTGTTTTTGACAATCATTGCAATAGAAGATATTTTATACTAGTTTTATTTGTATTGCTTGGTCTCTTTACAAAAGCAACAAGCGAAAACCTAGTAGAGTTCAATAAAGAGGCTAAACAATATCTAAAACTATAAGAAAGAGAATCAACTATAGTTATAAAGGGGGTACTGTTGATATACCTTGAATCCTAACCATATGTTCTACTGAACCCAATTGAAGAACCATCATATGCACCCCTCCTTGTCACACCATACATCTACCAGATGGGGGTCTTACTGATTTTATTAGAAGCACCTTTTTTATTTGGGTATATGGATCTGTTTGCATCAGGGATCCGCTTGTACAAGGAGAAGTAGATAAACTCCTTAGGGTTGGGGCTTTCTATATCCTATGTATTTGGGTATATGGATCCATTTGCATCAAGGATCTCCGTTGCCCATGGACGTAACCAATATGGGTGAACCTTCTAAATCAGTGTGTCTCTGTGTTTGTTTAGTTGATCCACTACAAGAAAAGATGCAATTGGCATGTGCCCATCCAACATGTGTTCGTTGATCACCCGATCGTGTGGTCAGGCTGGCGAGTACCGGTGACCGCCAGGTGCTTGCTCGGTGATTAGGCATGCACAAAGGGGTTTCCCAAAGGCCCGCATGTCCACAAGTAGGTGAGCGCTTTAAGTGCCTCTAGAGAGCACACGTGCTCTCCCAAACTGTACACCTACAAAAAAATATAGGTCCATCAGAGTTTAGACGTCTCGTCGAACATGTAAAACCTGCTTAGAGACCACTGCAAGTGCTTCTTAGATTTGAGATAAGTACTTGTAATTTGTCATCTAGCTGCCATCTTCTTATACATGTCAAATTAGATTAATTTGAGAATATAGATATAAACTTACAAACTTAACATATAAATTCATAGAAAACTTCATTAGATGTAGAAACATCATATCTAAGAACTAACATCATATATATACCACATATAGATGTTCTAATGGTTATATAGTTGAATTATACAAGTGCACTTGAAACTAATATCAAAGTTCTTACACAATTAAAACTTGACAAAAAATTCTACAACAACACAAGAAAGAATCCACCAATCATAATTTCTTCGATCTAATTTTTTGAAATCAAACTCTGTTTTGATTTCTTTTTCTCCTGCTCCTCTTTAAACCCGCATACATACGTGCCTCTTCTTCTGGTTCATTCTTGTTTGCCTCATCATCCGATTCATTCTCCTTATACTGAGATGAATGTCATGTGACCTATAATAACTAATATATATCTAAGATATTTATGTGAATATAAAGAACTACAAAATCATTACACTATAAGGAGAATGCTTACATGTACGTTGTGAAATCTTCTTAGAATTTGGTTACATTCTCCACCATCATCGCCATCTGAGACTCCATATATGGTGACAGTTGTTGTGATGACCATGGTTGTGAATACGATTGTTTATCATGTGCAGAATAGGAATGATGATGTACATCCACATAATATGGAGGAAGACTATCAAGCGCCTGCTTCATGTTCACCACAACATCCCTCTCCTCCAACGCCTATTAAAATATTGATGATTTAATATATAGATATAATAAAAAAATTAAATATAATAAATTAATCTTTTAGTGTACATGCTATTGCTTTATCAAATAGTAGTGGTTTTATCTTATGAGTCCCTCCCAATTTCTCTGTAGATAGAGCTAAATAACGATCCTGAAATATAAGTTGAAATTAATTACATGATATAATTATAAAATAGCTTTCAAATTGCTTTAAAATAAAATACTATCCAACAACTCTTATGCTTCAGGAGTGTACCATTGAGACTCTCACTCCTTCCCACTTATGTGGGACCTAGACCACCATTTCTGAAATAAGGATTTTCTTTCCAATCTAGAAGCTTGAAAAAGAAAGACAAATTATTATGACAACTTGTATTTATAACAAGTTAGTGATTAAATCGAGTTTTTTTAAAAAGCTCACTCTGATCTGATTGTGGTTTTTGGAGCCATCGGTAGACCTGATCTTCTGCTTTTGATGGTTTGTCCTTCTCGTTGTCGACCTTCTTACAAACTCAGAATAAAAAATGAAGGTGTCACAAAAACCAACCCACCTACAAGAAATAATAAATAAGTATCTCATTGAAAGGGGTTACATTTTAAAATATAAAAAAGACAATACATTTCCTCAGTGCACCATGTTGGTGGGTATCTCTTCATCTCCTCGCATCCCATCTTCATGTGTGAATCTCCCCTTACCTTGAAAAAGGTATCACTCATCCTCTTCTCCACCAAACGGATAAAGGCTCGGTGATAAGTGATGAATCTCATATTCATCATGCTAAAAGTCAATTTTTAATCCCCTAGCTTAAAGAACCCAATAAATTCGCTAATAATTCCTCATTATTATATTGTATTATATTGTGTATAACTAACGTGTAATTAGTGTACTTATTTTCTTGTAATTATTTTATTATTAAAATTCCATAAAAATTAGGTTGATTAATTGTCCATATGTTCCTAAAGAACTAAAAAATACAAAAAATGTCAAAACCAAAAATTGGTGTTTTTAACCCTTTAAAAATATCCCCAAAAATATTTTCTTAGACAAATGACCTCTTTTGACTTTTTATCCGACATGAAAATTGTAGATCTCATTGAGATCTGCAACTTCTATTTTTTGACTTTTTCTTAATTCCACCTATAACTAATTCCTTTTATTTTTTCTTTATTTTTGCTTTTTTCGAATTTTCTGGTGCAACTATGTGGCGCTCTCAGGAGCCGCTACACGACCACACCATTTTGCACCACCTTCCACCCACTCTCACCCTTAGATCAACTCCATATCTACCATTGAGCCCCGCTGCATTCTCAGCCGCCCGATCACCATCTGGATGTGATCATAGCTACTCCATCGTGCCTTATCCACAGCCATCTGATCCCCTTTCATCCTACGGTTAGCATCTCTCCACGTCCTCTACTCATTAGCTGCCATCGAATTACATCCTAAACTCCATCTGATCCACTCGTCTCCGCCTATCCTCCATCCGTAGGATCATATACTTGTTTTGGTCCAACCTCTTTGAGCACGTCTATCCCTCAGCTGTTGGATCCTCAGACCCAACGGTCAGGAGCTCATCGTCTACCTCAGGCTCCTTCCTCCTTCAGGCGTTATGACATGTCAACTATTCTCCCCCTTTCCATTTTCGCGCCGCTCTCCGATCACCACTCCCTCTCGTAACGCCATCTCCACGTACCCTATCCTCCGCCATCCTCGCGCCATCTTCACTGCCTCCGCCTTCACTCCTCCATCAATTCGACAACCATTCAAAACTGTCACCACCACCACATAACTCCAGGTGACCCGTCCTATAAATCCAGCTCCTTCGCCTGCCGTCACCTTCATCCACCATTCCACGGGGCTTTGACCTAGCCTCCTCTACCCTCCGGTGATAGCAGAGGGCGGTCTTGTCGAGGCGACGATGGTCGCATACCCCAGGTGAGATCTATGGTCATATGACCATGCTGCGGGCGCCACCACGCACCGCCGAGCACTGAGGTTGGGCCGACCTTGTTGTGCGATGACCGAGGCTTCATCTGAAGCCTATCCTAGGCCAAATCCTTCACTGGATTCCCTTATCCAATGAGGTTCCCCTCCCTTGTCTTTTTCCTTTATTTCTCAAAATTTTTCCGACTACTACACTCCATCACACCGACCCTTGATCATACTACTACCTCTGCCACCCATCCAACATTCACGCCGACCCCCTTCCCTTCTCCAGATTCTTCCACTCTCCGATCCATCTCCTCCTCCATCTCTCCAAAGGAGGAAAACAAGTCCTCCATTCGCTCCACCTCCACCGGACCCCACGCCATTCACAACTCCTGCATCAAGCTTCGGCTATACTAACTATTACATGCACTACACATCTTTAATGACTGGAGTTTGACCGGAGCCATGTTCTACATGTTGGACATGCGAGCCCACGACGAGTCATTATGCAATAAATGTTATTGCAAATATCATTCTCTGATCTGAAATGAAGAACAACTAATTTGTATAATAGGTCCTTTAGTACAACTAGGGGCATGTACCACGTCCATCTTAATGATCATATAATTGTTTATTTAATTATTGAATCATAGAGGCTGGTGCTTGGATGAATATCTAAAGAGCTAGATTGAGGACTCATCAAGCACCGTCAAATGATTGTTAAGAGAGGATCTCTAGCCTGAAGAAGGAGATGCCCATCCTTTCTCTAAAGGCTGATATCTAATCGACCTCTTGATGCAGGTCCTCTACATAGGAATAGAGATTCAGAGGTGTTAGATAAGTTAGGTCAAAGAATTGACTTAACGAGATCAAGATAACCAAAGTCCTATGTCGTATGTGTCACTATATAGGCACGTGTCCTCTGACCGGAGACATATGTGTTACTATATGTCAAGTATGTACATTTGGCAAACCAATAGGTTGATGACCTAACTAAGGTCTATACACCGACGCGCTGGTGTGCATGCAAGGGCATACGAGTAATACAATCTCTCAAAGGGATCATACAGGTTCATTACTGAATCGGAAGACATGAGTTCACTCATGAGATATTGGGAAGAATCAAATTCCGTGCACGATCATTTCTCTTTGGAAGCTTGACTGAATTTGTAGGTTTGATATATACTTTTGGAATGTATATGATCAAGACCTAGGTATGATATATGCTTTTGGAAAGTATATGATCGATACCGACTCCCAATGACTGAATGAGAAAACTTAATGATAATCCCCTGAAGGAGACAGTCTAAAAGAGATATAATACTTCAGGTTTAATCCGGATCTTCCAGTATGCAGGATGTACATGTATTGGGAATACCTGAGGGTGATGTGATCATAAATGATTGTATAACCATGATGCTTCCATTCCGAGGGAGTGATGAAACTTGTCTGGATTTTAATGACTCCTCTCATAGAGAAGTGATCCAATCTTAGGCCAAATGTTGGACCTAGATCTGAATGTGATTCAGATATAATGAGAAGATTAGATTTGCGGTCTTGATTTAATCAAGCATCTATGGGAGGCCCGAGATCTGGAATTGAAATGTGATCTCAATATCCAAGTCGTTATACATGGAACAATACAATCGCATTGTCCTTATCTCCAAGTATCCACGGAGAAAGCGCATTATCCTTGAAAGAGTTCATGGATAATTTCATTGTTGATATTATAAATCCGAGCATTGAGAAAATTGATAATTAAATGTGATTTAATTATCTTGAATAATATGAATTTGATTCATATTATAAGGAGAGTTATCTAAGATAATTAAATGTGATTCAATTATCATAGATGTGAATCATGTGAATGCAATTCATGTTATTTGGGCACATGAGAAAAGAGATCTAAGATGATTAAATGCGATTTAATTATTATGGATATGAATAATGTGGATAGTACTATCCATATTAATCAGGTATATTATAAATGTGATTTATAATATATTAGAGAGAGTATATTGTGATATAAATTTGTTAATTAATTATTGATGTGAATTGGATTCACATTGGATAATTAATTGAAAATATATTTTACATTTTGTTTTGGGATGTGAATGTGATTCACATTTTTCTAATGGCACGATTGCAATATTTCATAAGATAATTATGAATTATTTTTGTGAAATAATTTACAACAATTGTTGTTGTAAATCTTGGAGATATATCATGAGATAATGAGATCTCATGATATAATGAGATATCATGAGATAACGAGATCTCATGAGATGACGGTAGTTGTCCCCCTTTTTAGGGGATGTGGTTAGTCTCCTCATTATCTCCAAGACTAGCCAATTGATTTTATTTGAAATTAAATATATTGATTTATTAATATATATTAAATTAAATTAAATTAATTGTTGTCGTGTTTTTACGATAATATCATAGCCATTGAAAGAAACGTAAATCAATCTCAACCATTAATTGTGTGTTGTCCATGGATTGGGATCCATGGACTCCCAAAACCCTATATAAGAAGAGGCAGCCCTTGCTCTTCGAGACACATGAACACGATTAATGACTTCCCTCTCTCTCTCTCTTTCTTTCTCCACACGCCAAGCCTTTCTCTCTCTCTCTTCTCATAGTGGTTGTCCACCATGGAGCCTTTGTGAGAGTCGCCATCATCGCAACATCGTCATTTTGCTGTCGAAGTATTTGCTCATGGATTTCTGTCTCCTTCAGTACGCCTTGCTCGTGAAGAAGACATTGAATCTCGTGTGATGAGATCAGGAGATTTGTCGCTTGGATCATCAACATGGATTGCGAGAAGTCATCAGCAGGCTCGCAGGCGTCTCCTCCGTCGCATCGAACTTGAGATAGGAGGTCTCTTCATTTAGAGACTTGATCGCAACCACACTTCAAGAGGTAATCTTAATACCTATTGTGATTACATGAAATGATCTGAGAAATGTTCTTGGATCATGTGGTTTCATCACATTAATTTTTTTTAAATTCCACTGCATCGAGCGACTAGTGCGACTAGTCACTCATGATCGTATATGATACAATCATCACGCTTCTGTGACGCGCTTGAGGATTTTTTCCATATCTTTCAAGTTGTATCAGAGCTTTAGGGTCGGAGGTTTTGAATTTGATCCATAAACCTAAGAAGATTTGGGTTCATAAGGGATTGTGAAAATGTTTTCCGCATTTCAATTTTCGTAGCCCTATTTTGTGATAAATTTAGGCCCTATTTAAAACATTTAAACACTAATTTTTCAATTTTATATGTTATACATTAATTAAGAAAATCATAGGATTTGAGTTTGCGTGATTTGGAATCCGATAACTCAAGATATAATGACCATATATCCACAGTTTCGGGGGTAGCGGATCATGACGTAGTTAAGGGGTTAATTAATGTTTTGAAACACTTGGAAATGCATTATAATCACATGGTTTCTATTTTAAATCAAATTAATAAATTTTAAAAATTTATTTTGCTTAATTTGGATTTAAATGAATGAGATATGCTAATTTTAGTTAGTGAGGGTCAGTGCTGGAAATTGCAATATTTACCTACAACCTTGTGATTGTCATTTAAGAAACATGTGAAATTAATGGTTAATTTCATGGAATAATTATGGATTAATATTTAGGAAATATTTGATAGTAATTGTTCCCTTAAATGACATATCCTCAACATATGATTGATTAGATGTAATCTAGATCACAAATTGATTACATCATACACTTTCCAACAAACATGTTGCTTGAATAGGTTTGGGGATTTGTTTAGCAAATCCCATTATAATGTTAATCAAAATTGTTTTGATTATTATTATATGGTATAATTTCGGTTGAAAAACCGATTATCATCTCAAGTACAAAGTGATTGACTTGGCATTATCTTTTCTCGAGGCGGATATGGTGTCTAGTCGGGAGTGTTGGGGTAGCAGGTTGCACCGTGTGCGGTCTGTCCCACTCCCGTCGGTATTGGCCATGACAACAGATAGGGAACGGATAATGTTTGAGAGATCATGATGTATTTTTCTCATTATTAAAATTCGAAATAATACATATTTGAGATAATACCATATTTTCAAGTAACAATTAAAAATATTTGTTGGATATTGATTGGATCATTAATTTAATATGATTAGATTAATTGTGATCTAATTAAAATTAAAATACTCTATTATGAATAGAGTTGTTATTTCCCTTGGAAAAATTAATTATGTGAATATGATTCAAAATAATTAATTAGAATTTGAACATGATATGAAGGATCATATAAGTGACATCCATGGTCTCCCGTCAAGGCGTAGGGTTCCGTCGCCAGGGATTGTATGTAGGAGATGCTTGTCCAAAGTGACAGCTCCAGTATGCAAGCGCATCTAGATCGGGCTCTTTGCTTGTCGAAAGAGTAAGGCCGTATATGTACTGACCCCAATATCGGGTCCTCATATTATTAGGGTGATATTGGATTGCGTATAGTGAGTTCTAATCCTGTTGAAGGTTGGTTCAATTAACAACGGGTCAACATCATCTTAGGGGTGGTGGGCCCAGGTGTTAAAGATAAAATTGGGAAACGCAAGTTGGACTTGCAAGGCGGAATGTGTTTCTGCTTCTTTTTATCGGAGTCACAAGTTCTCATATTATTGGGATGTGACAAAGATAAGGAAGGAGATCCCAGATCTTGCTTGAGATATAATGGTAAGTATATCTCTTACATTGAAAATAATTAAGGGAATGAACTTTCATTGTTGAAAAGGCAAGACAACTTTGATATAAAAACTCCCAAATCAAAGTAAAATATGTATATATAAAATACATACACTTATGCAAATTTCTTATTTCAGATAATCCTTCATCAAACCCACTCAATACGGTACTCAATAATAATCAGTATAATATCATGGATTAGATACATGATCAAGATATCGCACTTGCAGTTGGACACATAATGTATGTGGTTGTAATGTGCAAGTTTCCTCATAATAATGAGGAATGGCAACTAAATAGACAACAGGACTACAACCCTAGGGTTTGCATGTCTCTAAAGTCTTGATCTCATCGAATGTACGTTGGAAGTGACATGTCGATGATGATTGCAATTGTCATTAATCCTTACAAAATTTTAGAAGATGATCTGGCATACATATGTGATCTCAACATTTAATCACGAATGACATGGTTCTCTGCATCATGCAGAATGGTGGATATATAAGAGATGATGTATTCAAAATATTTGAATACCTACCTGAACCAATGTTTTAAGAGTTAAGACGGATGTAGATATGATGAGTATCATCATTCTACTGTCTGTACTCTAGTCATTCATGAAGTTTCATAATATTCACATTGTATGAATTGAATGAAGCATGTATAAATGTTGAAATACTCTTGTATTAAAATCTTTTAAATTCAACGTAAGAGATCCTTTGTCTTAAGTAATTGTTGTTTATAGATGAATGGAGCGCAATGGAATCATGGGTTGGACCCAATTTAGAAGGAAAGTCAGAGGGTTGACTGTACTTCTATGGTTTCTATACATATGACATCTAAAGAGTTGGATAAATGCTAATACTGCAATAAGCCCATGTATTAAGTGTGACTATCTAGACTATCTAGATCCTTATAGAAGGTCTCGGATAGTGCATTGGAATAATCTACATCTACATATAATCATTGAAATTGACTTTCTTATTTGATAAGATCAGAGTCTAATAATTGTATCTCATTCTTCTAATAACACTTGCAATTGGTTGCATATGTATTAGAAGATTGGAATTTAATCTTCAAGTTTAATAAGTCATCTACATGGATATTGATGTAATGGTTGCAACAATCTCCATTGGATTGATAGACTTCTTAATTTCAGTGGGAGCGTCCTTAGTCTTAGAGAATGTCTCTATGACCTGGATATTAGAATACACTCATAGTTTATTTCTAAGTGTTGGAAATAAACATGAATTCTAGAATAAACCTATCATAGAGAGTTATGATGGATTTATTTTAAATAGTAATCTAACATCTAGTGGACTCTACTAAATTAGAAAAATTAATGAATGGTGCAATAAGATTTCTAACTAAAAATTAAATATTAAAAGATCAATAGGAGGATGAAGATTGACAATGATCTGGCATCTAGCTTAGGACATATGTCTATTGATGAGATCCATAGACTAGTAAGAGATTAAACTTTAGGATGTCTAAAATATCATATCTTACATACTTGTGAATATTGTATTCAAAGTAAAATGTCCAATACACCCTTCTCTAGGAATGGTGTTAGATGCTAATGTATTAAAGATCTCATACATATTTATGTATGTGGAGTATCTATATCAGAATAAACATTATGGATATGTGATATCTATTAATGATTATTTGTGATATGAGATTTCTTCTCTTCACCTTAGAAACCTTTGAAATGTTCAGAACCAAAGTTTGAAGGAAGTTGAAAATGAATTTGATCTAATCTAGGTAGTCAATACCTATTAGATGAATTCAAGAAATATCTTATGGAGATATGACTTATCTCACTCCTCCTCATACACCTAAACTCAATAGAGTTGTAGGGAGATACAATTAGATCATGTTTGACATGTTGGTCAATGATGAATATTAGCATAATTACCTCTTAGTTTCCAGTTATATATGTAGTAGAGACTACAATATATATAAGGTTCCATGCAAGTAAGATTGAATCTAGCACCAGAGAATGCTACTTCATTAGGAAAATAAAGAATGGTATTGGATACCTACTTTATGACCTTGATATTCTTAAAAGATCTCATCTCTCAGAATGTGATTCTTAAAAATGAGACTCTTGAGAATCAAGATGAAAATGAAGTGAAGGATTTCACTTAATCTTGAGATGATGACGAGACTCCTAAAATCGAAAACTAAAAGAACAATTAAAGATGAAACACTCATACCTCTTCAAATGAGTTTGAGGATGTGTTCCATGTGTCAGAGAAATATGATAATGATCTAACTTCATGTGATGAAGCCTCTAAAGATCATGACATTGAAAGATGGATGTTGGCATTGAAGTCTAAAGTAGACTCCATATACAAGTGTTGTATATGGACCCTCGAGGATCCACCTATATGGGTAAGACCCATTAAGGTGTAAATGGATCTTCAAGAGAAAGAGGGAACTTGATGAGAAGGTAGAGACCTTCAAAGCACGGCTCGTATCCACAAGATACATACTGAAGAGAAAACATCGCTTGCGATGAGACTTGCTCTCCAGTGACCATGCTTAAATACATCAGATTATTGCCGACTATAGCTACACAACTTGACTATGGCATCTTCAAGATGTGAGTCAAGATTGCATTCCTCTATGAATACCTCATTGAGGATATTCATATGAAGTAGCCCCATGGCTTCATATTGAGGAAAGCAAGGTTTGCAAGCTGAATAACTCCATCTATGGACTCGAATAAGCTTCTTCTAGTTGGAACATAAAATTTGATGAAATTATAAATGTTATGATTTCGGATAGAATCTTGATGAACCATATGAAGCTTAGTGGGAGTGCCAATGTGTTCATCATGCTAAATGTAGATGATATCCTGATCATTTAGAATGATATAAGGATAGTAATAAGTGTTTTATAATCTGGTTGTTCCATACCTTGAGATATTATCTCAAGGATACCTTTTACATCTTTGGTTTGAATGTGTTCAGAAGCAAAGAGAAGAGGGTATTGGGATCATCACATTAGTAGTACACCTTGGACATTTTTTATTTTCTGGAAAATTCCAAGAAAGGCTTCTTTCCCTTAAGATATGGTACTGACCTATCTAAAGGGATAGCACCTCAAGGAGTTGAGGAAGTGAATGCTAGAACTGCTTGCCCTTGTGCATCAGTTACGAGAAGCCGAGTGTATGCTAGATGTGTACAAATGCCAGATGTCTACCATACAGTGGGAGTAGTAATTTGTTACTAATCCTACTATGGTGATGAAACACTCAATTGCACTAATATCAATATCTTCAAAGATGACAAGACTTTCAAGATAGCGATCTCTAAGTCTTATCTTCAAGAAATTAAGGCTTTATGGATATTAATCTAAAGGTCGTAGTTGCAGATACCTTAGGAGATAGAAATCTACATGAATAAGGTTATTATGATAAGGATTATGGAAATATTGGTTATAATAATTATAAATCTATAGTGTCAAGGACACTATAATTGACAAAATTGAGTATTGGTTGCATAAGATGCAACACTCGCATTGTATGTGAGCACTGCTACTGAGGGATATGCAAGTGTCGTAAAAAGACTTGGTGTAGTCTCTTGGGAACAGAGTGACTGATCAGCTTACCTAGATATTTTTCTAAATATCCTATGATTGTCACATGAGTGCGGGTTCAAATGTTTAGCCCATTAATGGCTCTTTAGGCTAGTGGGAGATTGTTGGACATGCGAGCCCACGACGAGCCATTATGCAATAAATGTTAATGCGAATATCATTCCCTGGTCTGAAATGAAGAATAACTAATTTGCATAATAGGTCCTTTAGTACAATTAGGGTTATGTACCATGGCCACCTTAATGATCATACAACTATTGATTCAATTATTGAATCATCGAGGCTAGTGCTTGGATGAATATCTAAAGAGTTATATTGAGGACTTATCAAGCACCGTCAAATGATTGTTTAGAGAGGATCTCCAGATTGAGAAGGAGATGGCAATCCTTTTTCTAAAGGCTGGTATCTAACCAACCTCTTGATGCATTTCCTCTACATAGGAATAGAGATTCAGAGGTGTTAGATAAGTTAGGTCAAAAAGTTGACTTAACGAGATTGAGATAACTCAAGTCCTATGTTGTATGCTGTCACGTATAGGCAAGCATCATCTGACCAGAGACAGATGTGTTACTATATGTTTAAGTATGTACATTTGGCAGACCAATAGATTGATGACCTAACCAAGGTCTACACATTGATGCGCTGGTGTGCATGCAAGGGCATATGAGTAATACGATGTCTCAAAGGGATCATACAGTTTATTACTGAACCAGAAGATATGAGCTCACTCATGAGATATTGGGAATAATCAAATTCCGTGCATGGTGGTCTCACTTTGGAAGCTTGACTAAATTTGTAGGTTTGATATATACTTTTGGAAATATATGATCAAGACCTAGGTATGATATATGCTTTTGGAAAGTATATGATCGATACCGACTCCCAATTATCGCATGAGAAAACTTAATGATAAAACCTTGAAGGAGATAGTCTAAAAGAGATCTAATACTTCAGGTTTAATTTGGGTCTTCCAGTATGCAGGATGTACAGGTATTGGGAATACCTTAGGGTGATGTGATCATAAATGATTGTATAACCATGACGCTTCCATTTCGAAAGAGTGATGAAACAGATCTGGATTTTAGTGACTCCTCTCATAGAGAAGTGATCTAATCTTAGTCCAAATGTTGGACCTTGATCTGAATGTGATTCGGATACAATGAGAAGATTAGATTTGCGGTCTTGATTTAATCAAGCATCTATGGGAGGCCCGAGATCTGGATTTGAGATATGATCTCAATATCCAAGTCACTATACATGGAACAATACAATCACCCTGTCCTTATCTCCAAGTATCCTCGGAGAAAGCGCATTATCCTTGAAAGAGTTCATGGATAATTTCATTGTTGATATTATAAATCCGAGCATTGAGAAAATTGATAATTAACTGTGATTTAATCATCATGAATAATATGAATTTGATTCATATAAGGAGAGTTATATGAGATAATTAAATGTGATTTAATTATCAAAGATGTGAATAATGTGAATTTAATTCATGTTATTTGGGCACATGAGAAAAGAGATCCAAGATGATTAAATGTGATTTAATTATCATGGATATGAATAAGTGGATAGTAATATCCATATTAATCAGATATATTATAAATGTGATTTTATAATATATTAGAGAAACCATATTGTAATTTATATTAATTAATTAATTTTTATGTGAATTGGATTCACATTGGATAATTAATTGAAAATATAATTTACATTTTGTTTTGGGATGTGAATGTGATTCACATTTTTCCAATGACATGATTGCAATATTTCACAAGATAATTATTCATTATTTTTGTGAAACTATTAATTGTTGATGTAAATCTTGGAGATATATGATGAGATAATGAGATATCATGAGATAATGAGATCTCATGAGATGATGGTAGCCGTGCCCCCCTTTTTAGGGGATGTGGTTAGTCTCCTCATTATCTCCAAGACTAACCAATTGATTTGATTTGAAATTAAATATATTGATTTATGAATATAAATTAAATTAAATTAAATTAATTGTTGTTGTGTTTTTTCAACAAGATCATAGACATTGAAAGAAACACAAATCAATCTCAATAATTGATTGTGTGTTGTCCATGGATTGAGATCCATGGACTCCCAAAACCCTATATAAGAAGAGGCACCCCTTTCTCTTCGAGACACATGAACACAATTAATGAATGCTCTCTCTCTCTTTCTCCACATGCCAAGCCTCTCTATCTCATAGTGGTCGTCCACCATGGATCCCTTGTGAGAGTTGCCATTGTCGCGTCATCGTCGTTATGCTGCCGGAGTATTTCCTCGTAGATCTCCGTCTCCTTTGATGCACCTCGCTCATGAAGAAGACGTCGCATATCGTGTGACAAGATCAGGAGATTTGCCGCTTGGATCATCAACATGGATTGCAAGAAGGATGCATCTCATCAACGTGCTCGCAAGCGTCTCCTCTGTCGGATCGGAATTGAGACAGGAGGTCTCTTCGTTTAGAGACTTGATTGCAACCACGCTTCAAGATTCATCACATTAAAAAAATTTTAAATTCCGTTGTATTGAGCAACTAGTGCGACTAGTCGTTCGTGATCGTATATGATACGATCATTACGCTTCCGTGATGCGCTTGAGGATTTCCCCATGTCCTTCACTACTGCTCCGCCTCCGGCATGGCACCATCACCATCAGCTTCCAACTCTCCCAACATCTTCTCTACCATCTGAGCTTCATCGCCAAGGTCCCTGGAAGCTTCCTCAATCATCTGAGTGGTAAATGAAGCACGGTGGAGCTTATCATGGCTTGCTGAAGAACAACCTCCTATGACAACAAAGGGCAGAGCATGAAAGTACATGTAGCGACTGATCATTTGGACCGGATGGTCCATATGAAGACACACAGCTTATCTGAACCTCATGCCTAGCCTCCGAGCTCGGATTCCCCAAGCCGTGGTTGCCTGCCACTTAGACCCGAACCAACAACGCTGCTCGAGCCTAGCTCCTCACGTGCCTTTCTGTGCATTTTTAGAAATCCTCATTAGAGGCTCGCATGTTGTAAAAAGAGAGAGAGAAGAAAAAAAGTACATCACTAGATGATATACCCCCTTCCCTCCACACACACACATACATTTGCACATATCCACCCCCTCTCCCCCTTTCTGTATATTTCACACAATCACTCACCCTCCCCTCTCACCTTCAAATCTGTACACAACCCCCCCAACACTCATCTTCTGTAAAAATACACCCCTCCCTTGTATCTTACTGTAAATGATTCTCCCGACATATCCCCCCCATTCACCCCATTCAAAACCTTTACTTAGGTTATTTTTAGCCTAAGTATAGAGGGAACCCGACTATTCATCCATCCCTTGCTCTGTCTTCTTGTACGTAGGTTAATTTTTGACCTAAGTATAGGGGGACACTACTCCTCAATTCTGCCATGTCACCCTAGATTTAACCGAGTCAAGGCTTCCTATCACTTGTGCTATGAGGACATAGCAAATGTTAAGTATAGGGGATATACCGCATATTACTATATATTTACTTTATCCATAACTCGTATTTTTTAAAATTTTTGAAAAATCTTTTTTGACTTGGTTAAGTAAACTTGTGAACTGATTTTTGTCAAAAAATCCTGTAAAAATGTTTTCTTAAAAATTGAGGGATTATCTTGTTGTAAATAAACCATTTTTTTCAAAAATTCCAAAAAAATGAAAAATTAAAAACCTTTCTTTGAATGAGACTTTGACTACTATGCTTAGTAGCTACTTTCAGTGAGGTAAGTTTGGTCTCCCTTAGCAGAGTGGGTGGTTTAGAGGACATTGTATATGGCTCCATCCTTAAGGAACACGGGCCCGTCCAACGGCCCGTACTTACACCCATACTGGCTGAGAGTAGATACATCTACGAGTCTGGACCAGTCATTGTCTCTCAAAAAAACTAAAAAATGAAAATTTAAAATCCATAAAAATATGCAAATACCAAAAATCACACAAAAATATTCACTAACTAAGGAGTTGGTGTATTCCTGACACATTCACATTCACTCATGGCTTGAGGATTTTGAGGACACTTGATTTCTGTGATCTTGAGAGTATGAGTGAACATGACTTAGTCAATAGGGTTTTTAAACTTTATTATCCACTACCTCCCTAATTTGAAAGATTTTATCCCTATATTGCACTCTTCATCTCTACCTTCAAAAAGAATACGATCAACACGTCATTTTCACAACTGCATGATTGATGAGATAAGTTGAATTATCACTTGAGGAACTAGGACTAGAGATTTAAGTCTAGAACCGATCTAATGATACTCGAGGATGGTATAAAGCTAATAAAGGCTTCAAGAAACCTGAGTGTCAGCAAAACTTAAGCCAGCATGTGAACAAGTTCATGTGTTATCTTTTGATATTTACTTATGTGCCAAGATGTGATGAAACTTAAATTAATTGTTGATCAGTATGTACTAACTTTTGGTAAAAGCAGTGGAGCTAGACAAATAAATGAAATGAAAATAGAGAGAAGTTCTCTCAAAGAAAATCTCTATCTTCCAAAGTCAAATTACAAATGAGCTTCCCCAATGGCGAGCGCTCCCAAACATTTTCAAAGTGTCCACTTGAACCAAGCGCTAATTAGGACCAAGGAGTCGGGATGACACCATAAAAGGTCTCTACATCGTATAGAGATCCAAGTTTGGGTGTCGAAGGTATCTTAGATACTCAAAAAAGACATACCCCGATGTACTCCCAAAAAAAACAAGTGCAGAGGACTCCGAATTCTTTTGACAGACACATTGACCAACAAGCTAAAAATATACAAGTGTTGAGTAATAAAGCACTCGAGAGTCCCTTGTTCTAATGTAAGGGAGAGAAAAATAGATACAATCCTATACCCTCCATAATTTGGTCGTCCATCTACATTTCAAGTCTAACAAACTAAAGAGACGGTTGATTGGAGCAAGAATAGACTTATTCCCTAGTATTGAGGATGAGGTCCAAAGGAGTTTCTCCACGTCTGGAACTTTCCTCACGTGCCTGGGTAATTTACATAAAGGGCCCTAAAAGTTTCGATAATTGCATATTGGATACCCATGGGAAAAAGAATTGGCGAAAAATTTTAGGAATTTTTATCAGTTGTGCTTGCATTTGCATATTGTTAAAAAATGTGGCATGTGCATTTTTAACAGTCCTCATTAGATGACTCGCATGTTGTAAAAAGAGAGAGAGACGAAAAAAAGCAGATCACTAGATGATCTACCCCCCCCCCCCCCCCCACACACACACACATTTGCGCATATCCACCCCCTCTCCCTCTCTCTGTATATTCCACACAATCACTCACCCTCCCCTCTCTCCTCTAAATCTGTACACAAAGCCCCCCCCAACACTAATCTTCTGTAAAAATACACCCCTCCCCCTCCCTTTTATCTTAGTGTAAATGCTTCTCCCAACATAGACCCCCCTGATTCAGAACCTTTACTTAGGCTATTTTTAGCCTAAGTATAGAGGGGACCCGATTATTCATGCATCCCTCGCTTTGTCTTCTTATACTTAGGTCATTTTTTGACCTAAGTATAGGGGGACCCTACTCCTTAGTTCCGCTATACCCTAGATTTAGCAGAGACATGGGTTCATATCACTTGTGCGATGAGGACGTAGCAAATGTTAAATATAGGGGGTATGCCGTATATTACTGTATATTTACTTTAGCCATAGCTCGTATTTTTTAAAATTTTTGAAAAATCTTTTTCGGTTTGGTTTAAGTAATCCACAGAACTGAGTTTTGTAAAAATACTGTAAAAATGTTTTCTTAAAAATTGAGGGATTAATTTGTTGTAAATAAACCCTTTCCAAAAATTCCATAAAATTTTGAAAAATGGAAAACCTTCCTTTAAATGAGACTTTGACTACTAGGCTTAGTAGTTACTTTCCCTAAGGGAACTTCGATCTCCCTTAGTAGAGTGGGTGGTTTATAGGACACAGTATATGGCTCTGTCCTTAAGGAACGCGGGTACATCTAACGGCCCACACTTACATACATATTTGCGGAGAGTAGATACATCTATGAGTCCGGGGCAGTCATTGTCTCTCAAAAGAATTAAAAAAATGAAAATTTAAAATCCATAAAATATGAAAAAACCAAAAATCACACAAAAGTATTCACAAACTAAGGAGTTGGTATATTTCCGACACATTCACATTCACTCAAGGCTTGAGGATTTTGAGGACACTTGATTTCTATGATCTTCAGAGTCTGAGTTGACATGCCTTTGTCATTAGGGTTTTTAAACTTAATTATCCACACCTCTCTAATTTGAAAGATTTAAGCGCTATATTGCACTCTTCATCTCTACCTTAAAAAAGAATATGATCACCACATCATTTTCACAACTGCATGATTGATGAGAAGAATTGATTTATAACTTGAGGAATTAGGACTAGAGATTTAAGTCTAGACCCGATCTAATGATTCTCGAGGATGGGATAAAGCTAATGAAGGCTCCAAGAAACCTGAGTGTCAGAAAGGCTTTATCCAATATGTGAACAAGTTCACGTGCTATCTTTTGATATTTACCTTTGTGCCAGGGTGTGATGGAACTTAAATTAATTGTTGATCAATGTGCGTAAACTTTTGGTAAAAGCAGTGGAGCAAACCAAATAAATGAAATGAAAATAGAGAGAAGTTCTCTCAAAGAAAAGCTCTATCCTCCAAAGTCAAATTACAAATGAGCTTCCACCAATGGCGAGCGTTCCCAAACATTTTCAAAGTGTCCACTGGACCAAGCGCTAATTAGGACCAAGGAGTCGGGCTGACACCATAAAAGGGCTCTGCATCGTATACTGATACAAGTCTGGGTGTCGAAGGTATCTTAGATACTCAAAAAAGAAACACCCAGATGTGACCAACAAGCTAAAAATATACAAGTGTTGAGTAATAAGGCGCTCAAGAGGCCCCTTGTTCTAATGTAAGGGTGAGAAAAGTAGACACAAACGTATACCTTCCATCATCTGGCGTCCATCTACGTTTTAAGTCTAACAAACTAAAGAGATGGTTGATTGGAACGAGAATAGATTTATTCCCTAGTGTTGAGGATGAGGTTTAGAGGAGATTCTCCAGGTCTGGAACTTTGAGTGATGTCTTGACTCGAATCTCATGAAACGCAGTACACTAAATTTCATATCCCTATATTATACGTATAAAAAGAGAGTATGATAATTAGAGAAGTTGGATTCCCTCTGACTAGAGCATGGTTAAGTATGGAATTTTAGGATTACTTAAATTAGGGTCTTCGAAAAAATTGAGCCTTGAAGATTCACATGCACTGCCAGGAATTAATCCGACTTTTTCAATCTTTAGATGCTCGAGGACAAGCATAGTTTAAGTACAAAGGTATGATGAATCACGTATTCATCATGCTAAAAGTACATTTTTAATCCCCTAGCTTAAAGAACCCAACAAAATTCGCTAATAATTCATCATTATTATATTGTATTATATAGTGTATAGTTAACCTATAATTAGTGTACTTATTTTCTTGTAATTATTTTATTATTAAAAACCCATAAAAATTAGGTTGATCAATTGTCTATAAGTTCCTAACCCTTTAAAAGAACCAAAAAATATAAAAAATGTCAAAGCCAAAAATCAATGTTTTTAACCCCTTTAAAATACCCCCAAAAATACTTTTCGTACAATTGGCCTCTTTTGACTTTTTATCTGACATAAAACTTGTAGATCTCATCGAGATCTACAACTTTCATACTTTGACTTTTTCCTAATTTTGCCTCTAACTAATTCTTTCATGTTTATCTTTATTTTTGCATTTACGAAATATCTGATTGGGCCACGTAGCGCCCTCTGGGCCGTCCATATGACCCGTTCTTTCTCAGCCACCTGCCTCCTCTTTCCACTATACGATCTCTTTCTGAGCCCTCCATCCTAGCCACTAATTGCACGTCCCATTTCAACCATCTGATCTGAGCTCTGATCAGATCTGAGCCGCCCCCCAGCGCCTCACTCCCGACCACCAGATCTCCCATCATCCTATGGCCTATTTCGCTCCACGTCACCCCTTCTCCCCTCACCCTTGGATAAAACCTATCCCTCCATCATAACCACTCATTAGCGCCTAACCATCAACCGTCCGATCAGATCCTCGATCTGATCGCAGCCTCTAACTGTGCCAACACCTGGGCCATTGGATCACGAAATCCAATGGCCATGACTTCTTCCCCTACCTACGTACCCCCCCCCCCTTTCCAGTCGTTTCCCTCACCGATGTGCCACCCCTTCCAATTTTGAAAGGCACCAGAGCCTCTCCCTCCGTGTCGTAATGCCACCTCTGTGAAGCCCTATTTTCCTCCTTCCTCTCATGGCCATGTGTACTACGCCTCCTTCACTCCTCGCCATCATTCCATCCGTTACATCTCTGCCGGCCATCTCCTGTAACGCCACCTACCTCCAATTATAAAGTCTCTACTCTGCCTCCGATCACCTGTATCCAACACTCCACGGGGCTCCACCCTAGCCTCCTCCGCCCTCCGGTGACAATGGAGGGCAATCTTGTTGAGGCGACGATGGTCACACACCCCAGGTGAGATCCATGGTCACCTGACCATGCTGCGGGTGCCATCGGCCCACCGTGCACCACCGAGCATCGAGGTTGGGCCGACATCATTGTGCGACGACTGGGGCTTCATCTGAAGCCCAACCTAGGCCAATTACTTCACCTGATTCCCCTCTCCGATGAGGTTCCCTTCCCCTGTCTTTTTCCATTATTTCTCAAAATTTTCCCGACTACTACACTCCATCACATCGACCCATGATCATCCTACTACCTCCACCACCCATCCAACATTCACGCTGACCCCCCTTCCCTTCTCTAGAACCTTCCCCTATCTGATCCATCTCCTCCTCCACCTCATCGGAGGAGGAACACAGGTCCTCCACTCTCTATACCTCCACCAGACCCCACACCATTCACAACTCCATGCAAGCATCAAGCTTTGGCTAAACTAACAATTGCATGCACTACACATCTTCAATGATCGTAGTTTGGCCAAAGCCAGGATCTACAACTCCGCCTCCGGCATAGCTGTTGGACATGTGAGCCCACGGCGAGCCATTATGCAATAAATGTTATTGCACATATCATTCCCTGATCTGAAATGAAGAATAAATAATTTGCATAATAGGTCCCTCTGTACAATTAGGGTTATGTACCATGGCTATCTTAATGATCATACAGCTGTTGATTCAATTATTGAATCATAGAGGCTGGTGCTTGGATGAATATCTAAAGAGTTAGATTGAGGACTCATCAAGCACCGTCAAATGATTGTTAAGATATGGTCTCCAGCCTGAGTAGGAGATGGCAATCCTTTCTCACATAGGCTGATATCTGACCGACCTCTTGATGCAGGTCCTCTGCATAGGAATAGAGATTCGGAGGTGTCAGATTAGTTAGGTCAAAGAGTTGACTTAACGAGATCGAGATAACCAAAGTCCTATGTTGAATGCTGTCACAGCATAGGCACGCATCCTCTGACCGGAGACAGATGTATCTCTATATGTCTGAGTATGTACATTTGACAGACCAATAGGTTGATGACCTAACCAAGGTCTATACACCGGCGCGTTGGTGTGCATATAAGGGCATATGAGTAATACGATCTCTCAAAGGGATCATACAGGTTCACTACTGAACCGGAAGACATGAGCTCACTCATGAGATATTGGGAGGAATCAAATTCCGTGCACGGTCGTCTCGCTTTGGAAGCTTGACTGAATTTGTAGGTTTGATATATACTTTTGGAAAGTATATGATCAAGACCTAGGTATGATATATGCTTTTGGAAAGTATATGATCAATACCAAATCCCAATGATCAAATGAGAAACTTAGTGATCAAACCCTGAAGAAGACAGTGAAAAATAAATCTTGATCTTCGGGTTGATCATGGGTCTTCCAGTATGCAGGATGTACAGGTATTGGGAATACCTGAGGGTGATGTGATCATAAACGATTGTATATCTATGACGCTTCTATTCCGAGGGAGTGATGAAACATGTCTGGATTTTAGTGACTCCTTCCAGTAGAGAAGCAATCTGATCTTAGTCCAAGTGTTGGACATTGATCTGAATGAGATTTAGATTCAATGAGAAGATTGGATTTGCGGTCTTGATTTAATCAAGCATCTGTGGGAGGTTCGTACGATCTGGATTTGAGACGAGATCTCAACATCCAAGTCACTATACGTGGAACAATACAATCGCCCTGTCCTTATCTCCAAGTATCTGCGGAGAAAGCACATTATTCTTGAAAGGGTTCAAGAATAATTCATTTGATGAAATATATATCCAAGCAAGGACTTGATGATTAAATGAGATTTAATTATCAAGCATAATATGAATATGATTCATATTATTATCCAAGATAATTAAATGAGATTTAATTATCAAGGATTAGAGAATGTGGATAATACTATCCATGATATATGTGTATTATAAATGTGATTTATAATATGTATATATAAGAGAGAGAATTTATGTAAATAGCATTTGTTAATTAATAGTGTGAATTGGATTCACATTTGTTAATTAATTGGAAATGCAATTTACAAATTAGTTTGGGTTGTGAATATGATTCACATAATGTTCAATGGCATGATTGAAATATTCACAAATTAATTTGGAATTATTTTGGTGAATATTTATTGTAATTAATTAAGGAATAATAAGATAAATAAAATGGAGCAAATAACCACCTTCATAGGTGGCGTCACCCATGAATGGTTCATGGGTGACGCCCCCCCTTTTTAGGAGGATGGTTAGCTCCATTTCATTTATCATATTATCTCTTAGTTAATTAATATTTAAATTGATGTTGTTGGTTTTAACCAACAACAAATCATAGCCATTGATTTATCATGGACCAAGCATAGCCCTTGGATCCATGTGTCCCATGGATTGAGATCCATTGGATCCTAAACTAATATAAATAGAGGGCTAGGGTAGCCTTCCATGGTACATCATTAAGAGTTGTACAAGGTGACAACTCTCTCTCTCTCTCTTTCTCATTCTCGCCCTCTCTCTCTTTCTCTTCTCCATTAAGTGGACGTCCACTTTGTGTTGAGAAAGGAGAGACTCTCGGCTTCTTCTTCGACGCTTGGATCTTCATCGAGGATTGCGGGAAGGAACGTGACTCATCATCACGCCCGCAAGTGCGTTCTTCGTGGATCGGACTTAAGATAGGAGGATCTCTACTTTGGGATCTCGCGATCACAACCACGCTTCAAGAGGTATTCCAAATACTTTGTGGTTTGATGAAACGATCCGAGAAGTGTTCTCGTGATCATGTGGTTTCATCTTTAAAGTTAAAATTTTAATTTCCGCTGCATCTAGCGACTAGTGCGACTAGTTGCTCCGATTGCATACGATGCGATCGACACGCTTCCGTGATGCGCTTGAGGATACAAAATATCCTTCAAGTGGTATCAGAGCCAGGTTGAATAAGGTTTTGGATATGATCCATAGACCTTAGACGATTTGGTTCTTGAAAGGGTTGCGAAATTTTTACTGCATTTCAATTTTCGCACCTCTGTAAAATTGAATTTTTCGGCTCTGTTTAAAATATTTAAACACAAAATTTTCAATTGGATTTTGTTCCCCATTAAACAAGGAAATCATAGGACTTGAGTTTACTAAATTTGGACTTCATTTGCTCAAGATATGGCTTTTTGAATATGACTATATTCACTGTTGCGGGAACTGCGGATTTGAACGTGATTAATGAGATAATTACTGTTTTAATCCGCCTTGAAATGCGTGAATTATCACTTGGGTTCTTTAATAAATCAAATAGGCAATCTTTGGAAACTGAGTTTGCATTTTTTGGATTTAAATTGATCAAGATATGTTAATTTTAGTGATTGGGGTCACTGCTGGAAATTAACAATTTTGATCTTGAACCTTGTGATATGTCATTCAATTATCATGATGAAAATTAATTGTTAATTTTCTGGAATAATTAGTGATAAATATTTGTGAAATATTTAAAGAGATAATTATTTCATTGAATGACACTTGCCTAAACCACAATGATAAGATATTAGATCTTGATCATTGGTTCATCAACAAACATTGCTTTCATGAAAACCATAGTTTATCCTACAATTGTTGTAGGACAACATTTACATGAAAACCCCTTTTTGCTTGAATAGGATTGGGGATTTGTCTAGCAAATCTCCTTATAATCAAAAATGTTTTGATTTATATTATATGGTATAATTTCGGTTGAAAAACCGATGAACATCTCAAAGTACATGATGGTCTATCTGGTATTATCCTTTCCCGAGGCGGATGTGGTGCCTAGTCGGAGAGCATTGGGGTCGCGGGTTGCAACGTATGTGGTCCGTCCCACTCTCGTCGGTACTGGCCATGACAGCGGGTAGGGACTGTATAATACCGGAGACAGACAATGTGTATTTTTCTAATTATTAAAATTCGAATAATACGTATTTTGAGATAATACCTACTATTCAAGTAAAAGACATGTTTGTTGATTGATGATTGGATTGATGATTAATTTAATGTGATTAAATTAATTATATCCAATAAACACTCTATTTTGAATAGATGTGTATTTCCCTTGGAAGAATTAATTATGTGAATATGATTCACAATAATTAATTGTAATTTGAATATGAGGTGGAGGATCACATAAGTGACATCCATGGTCTCCCGTCAAGGCAAAGGATTCCGTCGCCAGTTGTTGTATATAGGAGACGCCTGTCCGAAGTGACAGATCCTATATATGATTTAATTGGATCGGGTTCTTTGCTTCTCGAAAGAGTAAGGCCGTATACGTAGTGACCCCAATATCGGGTCCTCATATTATTGGGGCGATATTGGATTGCGTATAGCGAGTATTAAGCATGTTGACGGTTGGTTCAATTAATGACGGGTCAACATCATCTTAGGGGTGGTGGGCCCGGGTGTTAAAGACCGAATTGGGAAATGCAAGTTGGACTTGCAAGGCGGAATGTGTTCCCGCTTCTTTTTATCCGAGTTGTAGGTTCTCATATTATTGGGATGCAATGAAGATAGGAAAGGAGATCCCAGATCTTGCTAGAGATATAATGGTAAGAATATCTCTTACATTGAAAGTGATTAAGGGAATGAACTTTCAATGTTGACAAGGCAAGACAACTTTGATATAAAAATTCCTAAATCAAAGTAAAACATGTATATATAATATATATACACTTATGCAAATTTCTTATTTCAGATAATCCTTCATTAAACCCACTCAATGTTATACTCAATAATAACCAGTAAAATATCTTGGATTGGACTCATGATCCAGATATTGTACTTGCAATTGGACACATAGTGTATGTGGTTGCAATGTGCAAGTTTCCTCAACATAATGAGGAAGGGCAATTAAATAAGACAATAAGACATCACCTTAGGGTTTGTATGTCTCTATAGTCTTGATCTTTCATCGAGTGTACTTTGGAAGTGACATGTCGATGGTGATCGTAATTGTCAAATAATCCTTATAAAACAAAAGAAGATATTTTGGCATAATATGTGCTCTAGACATTTAATCATGAATGACATGGTTCTCTGCATTATGCAGAATGGTGGCTCGAAAGAGATGATGTATTCAAAATGTTTGAATACCTACCTGAACCTAAGTCTCCAAGAGTTAAGATGAATGTAGATATGATGAGTGTCATCATTCTACTATCTATACTCAAGTCATTCATGAAGCTTTATGATATTCATATTGTATGAATTTAATGAAGCATGCATAAATGTTGAAATGCTCTTACATTGAATTCTTTTGAATTTAACATAAGAGATTCTTTGTCTTGAACAATGGTTGTTTTTTGATGAAGAGAGCACAGTGGAAGCATGGGTCGGACCCGAGTAAGAAGGAAAGTCAAAGAGTTGACCTACTTCTGTGACTTCCATATGACATCCAAAGAGTTGGATGAATGCTAATACTGCAATAAGTTGATGTGTTGATAATATGACTATCAAGTCTGTCTAAAATCCTTAGTGAAGGATTCAGATAGAGCATCAGAATAATCTACATATAATCATTGACTTTGACTTTCTTATTTCATAAGATTAAGTCTGACAATTGTATCCCAATCTTCTAGTGACATTTGCAAACTGGTTGCATATATATTAGAAGACTAGAAATTTGATCTTAAGGTTTAATAGTCATCTGCATGGATATTGCTGTAATTGTTGCAGCAATCTCTGTTGGATAGATAGACTTCATATTCTCAGTGGGAGAGCCCTTAGTCTTGGAGAATGTCTCTATGACCTAGATAGTAGAGTACACTCATTGTTTGTTTCTAAATGTTGGAAATAAACATGAATTCTGAGATAGAACTATCATAAAGAGTTATGATGGAAATATTTCAGATAGTAATCTAACATCTAGTGGACTCCACAAAATTAGAAAATTAATGAATGGTTCATTAAGATTTCTAATACTGAAAATCAAACCTTATAAGATCAATAGGAGGATGAAGATCATTTGACAATGATCTGGCATCAAGTCTTGGACATATGTCTGCTGATGTGATCAATAGACTAGTAAGATATGAAACTTTAGAATGTCTAAAGTTTCAAATCTTACATACTTATGAATATTGTATTCAAAGTAAAATGTCCAATACACTCTTCTCTGGGAATGGTGTTAGATGTCGAGGTATTCAAGATCTCATACATATTGATGTATGTAGATCATCTATATCATAGTAAACATTATGGATATGTGATATCTATTGATGATTATGTATGATATGAGATTTCTTCTCTTCACCTGAGAAACCTTTGAAATGTTCAAAGATTTCACAATTTTGGTTTAGAACCAAAATTTGAAGGAAGAATAAATGAATTTGATCTAACCAAGGTAGCAAGTACCTATTAGATAAAATTCAAAGAATACCTTATAGAGATATGAATATCATTTCTATCTCACTCCTCCTGATAAACCTGAACTCAATAGAGTTGTATGGAGATACAATTGGATCATGTGTGACATGATTTGATCAATGATGAATTTTAGCATAATTATCCTCTTAGTTTCCTGGTATATATGTGTAGTAGAGACTACAATATATATCCTTAATAAGGTTCCATGGATGTAAGCTGGAATCTAGCACTTGAGAGTGCTACTTCATTAGGAAAATAAAGGATGGTATTGGATACCTACTTTATGACCTTGAGATTCTTAAAAGATCTCATTTCTGAGTATGTGATTCTTGGAGGATTGAGACTCTTGAGAATCAAGATGAAAATGAAGTAAAGGGACTCATTTAATCTTGAGATGACAATGAGGCTCCTGAAATCGGAAACTAAACGTATAATTAAAGATGAAACATTAATACCTCTTCGAATGAGTTTGAGGATGTATTCCATGTGTCAGTTAAGTCTGAGAATGATCGGACTTCATGTGATGAAGCTCCTAAGGATCATGACATGGAATGATGGATATTAGCAATAAAGTTTAAAGTAGACTTCATATACAAGTGTTGTATATGGACCCTCGAGGATCCACCTATAAGGGTTAGACCCATTAAGGTGTAAATGGATCTTCAAGAGAAGAGGGAACCTGATGAGAAGGTAGAGACCTTCAAAGCTCGGTTCGTAGCCATAAGCTACACATCGGAAGAGAAGACATTGCTTGCAATGAGACTTGCTCTTCGGTAACCATGCTTAAATCATCAGAATATTGCTAACCTTAGCTGCACAACTTGACTCTTGCATCTTCAAGATGTAAGTCAAGATTGCATTCCTCTAAGAATACCTCTATGAGGATATTCACATGAAGTAGCCCCAGGGCTTCATGTTTGGAGAAAGTAAGGTGTGAAAGCTAAAGAACTCCATCTATGGACTCAAATAAGCTTCTTGTAGTTGGAACATAAGATTTGATGAAATTATAAATGTTATGATTTCAAATAGAACCTTGATGTACCATGTGAAGCTTAGTGGGAGTGCCATTGTGTTCATCGTGCTAAATGTAGATAATATCCTAATCATTTGGAATGATATAAGGATGATAATAAGTGTTTTTATAGACTGGCTATTCCATACCTTGAGATATGATCTCAAAGATACCTCTAGAATCTTAGTTCTGGAGTTGTTCAGAAGCAAAGAGAAGAGGGTATTGGGACTGTCACATTAGTAGTACACCTTGGATATGTTCCATTCTTGGAAATTCCAAGAAAGGCTTCCATCCCTTGAGATTTGGTACTGACCTATCTAAAGGGATAGCACCTCAAAGAGTTGAGGAAGTGAATGCTAGAACTGCTTGCACCTCTGCATCAGTTACGAGAAGCTAAGTGTATGCTAAATGCCAGATATCTGCCATTCAGTGGGAGTAGCAAAGTGTTGCTAATCCTACTATTGAGAGAAAACACTTGATTGCAGTAATAACGATATCTTCAAAGATGACAAGGCTTTAGAGATGGTGATCTCTAAGTCTTATCTTCAAGAGCTTAAGACTTTATAGATAGAGATCTAAAAGATCTTAACTGTGGATATCTTCAGAGATAGTGATCTCCCGGAATAAGGGTATTCTGATAAGGATTATGGAAATACTGGTTATAATAGTTATTGAGCAATAGTGTCAAGGACACTATAACTTCTTTGACTAGATTGAGTATTGGTTGCATAAGATGCAACATTCGCATTGGATGCGAGCACTGTTACCTAGGGATATGCAAGTGCCGTAAAAGGACTTGGCATAGTCTTTTGGGAACAGAGTGACTGATCAGCTTACCTAGCTATTTCTAAATAGCCTATGATTGTCACATGAGTGTGAGTTTAAATGATTAGCCCATTAATGGCTCTTTGGGCTAGCGGGAGATTGTTGGACATGTGAGCCCACGGCGAGCCATTATGCAATAAATGTTATTGCACATATCATTCCCTGATCTGAAATGAAGAATAAATAATTTGCATAATAGGTCCCTCTGTACAATTAGGGTTATGTACCATGGCTATCTTAATGATCATACAGCTGTTGATTCAATTATTGAATCATAGAGGCTGGTGCTTGGATGAATATCTAAAGAGTTAGATTGAGGACTCATCAAGCACCGTCAAATGATTGTTAAGATGTGGTCTCCAGCCTGAGTAGGAGATGGCAATCCTTTCTCACATAGGCTGATATCTGACCGACCTCTTGATGCAGGTCCTCTGCATAGGAATAGAGATTCGGAGGTGTCAGATTAGTTAGGTCAAAGAGTTGACTTAACGAGATCGAGATAACCAAAGTCCTATGTTGAATGCTGTCACAGCATAGGCACGCATCCTCTGACCGGAGACAGATGTATTGCTATATGTCTGAGTATGTACATTTGACAGACCAATAGGTTGATGACCTAACCAAGGTCTATACACCGGCGCGTTGGTGTGCATATAAGGGCATATGAGTAATACGATCTCTCAAAGGGATCATACAGGTTCACTACTGAACCGGAAGACATGAGCTCACTCATGAGATATTGGGAGGAATCAAATTCCGTGCACGGTCGTCTCGCTTTGGAAGCTTGACTGAATTTGTAGGTTTGATATATACTTTTGGAAAGTATATGATCAAGACCTAGGTATGATATATGCTTTTGGAAAGTATATGATCAATACCAAATCCCAATGATCAAATGAGAAACTTAGTGATCAAACCCTGAAGAAGACAGTGAAAAATAAATCTTGATCTTCGGGTTGACCATGGGTCTTCCAGTATGCAGGATGTACAGGTATTGGGAATACCTGAGGGTGATGTGATCATAAACGATTGTATATCCATGACGCTTCCATTCCGAGGGAGTGATGAAACAGGTCTGGATTTTAGTGACTCCTTCCAGTAGAGAAGCAATCTGATCTTAGTCCAAGTGTTGGACATTGATCTGAATGAGATTTAGATTCAATGAGAAGATTGGATTTGCGGTCTTGATTTAATCAAGCATCTGTGGGAGGTTCGTACGATCTGGATTTGAGACGAGATCTCAACATCCAAGTCACTATACGTGGAACAATACAATCGCCCTGTCCTTATCTCCAAGTATCTGCGGAGAAAGCACATTATTCTTGAAAGGGTTCAAGAATAATTCATTTGATGAAATATATATCCAAGCAAGGACTTGATGATTAAATGAGATTTAATTATCAAGCATAATATGAATATGATTCATATTATTATCCAAGATAATTAAATGAGATTTAATTATCAAGGATTAGAGAATGTGGATAATACTATCCATGATATATGTGTATTATAAATGTGATTTATAATATGTATATATAAGAGAGAGAATTTATGTAAATAGCATTTGTTAATTAATAGTGTGAATTGGATTCACATTTGTTAATTAATTGGAAATGCAATTTACAAATTAGTTTGGGTTGTGAATATGATTCACATAATGTTCAATGGCATGATTGAAATATTCACAAATTAATTTGGAATTATTTTGGTGAATATTTATTGTAATTAATTAAGGAATAATAAGATAAATAAAATGGAGCAAATAACCACCTTCATAGGTGGCGTCACCCATGAATGGTTCATGGGTGACGCCCCCCCTTTTTAGGAGGATGGTTAGCTCCATTTCATTTATCATATTATCTCTTAGTTAATTAATATTTAAATTGATGTTGTTGGTTTTAACCAACAACAAATCATAGCCATTGATTTATCATGGACCAAGCATAGCCCTTGGATCCATGTGTCCCATGGATTGAGATCCATTGGATCCTAAACTAATATAAATAGAGGGCTAGGGTAGCCTTCCATGGTACATCATTAAGAGTTGTACAAGGTGACAACTCTCTCTCTCTCTCTTTCTCATTCTCGCCCTCTCTCTCTTTCTCTTCTCCATTAAGTGGACGTCCACTTTGTGTTGAGAAAGGAGAGACTCTCGGCTTCTTCTTCGACGCTTGGATCTTCATCGAGGATTGCGGGAAGGAACGTGACTCATCATCACGCCCGCAAGTGCGTTCTTCGTGGATCGGACTTAAGATAGGAGGATCTCTACTTTGGGATCTCACGATCACAACCACGCTTCAAGAGGTATTCCAAATACTTTGTGGTTTGATGAAACGATCCGAGAAGTGTTCTCGTGATCATGTGGTTTCATCTTTAAAGTTAAAATTTTAATTTCCGCTGCATCTAGCGACTAGTGCGACTAGTTGCTCCGATTGCATACGATGCGATCGACACGCTTCCGTGATGCGCTTGAGGATACAAAATATCCTTCAATAGCCCCATCATCATCAGCTTCCAACTCTCCCAGCATCTTCTATACCATCCGAGCTTCATTTCCAAGGTCCCTGGAAGCTTCCTCGACCACTTGAGTGGTAAATGAAGCACAATGGAGCTTCTTATGGCTCGTCGGAGCACAACCTTCTCCGGCAGCAGAGGGCGAAGCACGAAAATACAGAACTGTCTGATCATTTGGATCGGATGGTCCAGATGAAGACATGCGGCCCATTCGAACCTCATAGCTAGCCTCCATGCTCGGATTCCTCGAGCCTCATATCGAGCCAAGGATGCATGCCACATGGACCCGAGCCGGCGATGCCTCCCAAGCCTAGGACGTGTGTAAATTACAGGAAGGACCTGGAAGTTTGATAATTGCGTATTGGTCCCCAAGCACATGCCTCACATGTGCGCCTGGTATTTTACAGGGATACCCTAGCCAGTTTTTGACAATTGTAAAAAGGTCCCTACGTACAATGGGAAAATTGCATAGGACCCTGCTGGTTTTTGCAAATTGCAAATAGGTCTCTCTAGGGACCTATTTGTAATTATTAATCCTTTTATTTCTTGTATTTTTATTGCATTTATGCCATTGCATTGTTTTATTAATAACTTGATCATCCTAAGTCCAAATTGCATGATTTTAGTGTCGTTCTGCTCCTTGTTTCATCACATATTTCATGGCATGTTTAATTTTCTCATCTGACACTATTTTAAGTATGATGAATTTTTAATGTTAGATGATGTTCTTGCTCTACATGTCTTTGCCCTGAATAGATGACTGTTCATATTTTTGTGCTCAATTCGACTCTGATTTCATACCCTAATATGTTGCTCAATTTAAGTTATCTTTTTAGGGAATATTTGTAATTAACTATTTGTTTGTTTATTCCTTGCATTCATCTTTGCATTACTCCCATGCATCATCTTATAATTGCATTAAAAATGGAATAAAAAATTACATGCATCATATAATTGCATTGTATTCCGCATCTGCATGAAGGCCTTGAAATTGAGAATTATTCACACATACCCTTAGTTGATCAAAATCCGATAGAAAAATTAAAGTAGCTCGCGTCCCTGTGTTCGACCTTGGTAGACTTCCAAGTATAAATTTTCCACAACATTAAAAGGATTGTGATTTTTGCTGACCGAAATTCATCTCCTATACTACTATAATTTACGACTACTAAAGAGGCAGATTCTGCGTTCATCAAATGGTGCGATTCCCTGGCAACGGTGCTAAAACCTTTGTTTTCGACCTTGGTAGACTTGCGAAGTTTAAATTTTCCACAACCTTCAAAGGATTGTGGTTTTTGCTTACCGAAATTTGTCTCCTATACTACTACAATTTACGACTATTAAAGAGGCAGATTCTACGTTCATCAAATGGTGTGATTCCCTGGCAACGACGCTAAATTCGCCTCTTTAAGATTCGATAATTGTAGTATAGGAGGCGAAAAATGTTCCAACAAAAACCATAATCCTTTGAATGTTGTAGACTATTTATACTTGGCAAGTCTACCAAGTTCAAACTCATGGACATGAGCTACTTTAATTTATCCATCGAATTTTAGTCAATTAAGAGTATGTGTGAATAATTCCTCAATGAAGGGTCTTCATGCATATGCGTATGATAAAATGCAGAACAATGTAGATACATCATGCATGCAATTTTTTATTTATTTTTCAATGCAATTGTAAGAAATGTAATGCTTAAGGTGTGAACAAATGCGATGAATAATCATGCAGATAATGGATTACAAAAATGCCATAGGTAAAATGAGCAGAAAATGTGATTCAGATTCAGAGTCATTTTGCGCATAGAAATATGAATAGTCATCTATTAATAGCGGAGACATATAGAGAAAAGGACATCATCTAATAATAAAAAATCATCATATTTAAAATAGTATCAGATGAGAAAATTAAACATGTCACAAGATAGGTGAAGAAAATCATGCAATTTGGACCTACGATGCTCAAGTTATGAATAAAATAATACAAGGGCATAAATGCAATAAAAATGCGAGAAATAAAAGGATAAATAATCACAAATAGGTCCCTGGAGGGACCTATTTACAATTTGTGAAAACTATTTGGGCCCATCTGTAAATTTCCCAATACATGCAGGGGCATATATGTAATTCTATAAAACCTCAAGGTACAACCTGTAAAATACCCAGGCACGCACATGAGGCACGTCCCTTGTGACCAATATGCAAATTCCAAAACATCAGGGTCTTCTCTGTAAATTGCCTAGGCCCTCACATGCCGAGTTAGGCTCGGGAGGTGTCGCCGGCTCGGGTCCATGTGGCAGGTATCCGTGGCTCGGTATGAGGCTCAGGGAATCTGAGCCTAAAGGCTAAGCATGAGGTTCGGATGAGCTACGTGTCTTCATCTTGACCGTCCGATCCAAATGATCGGACGATACCTGTACTTTCGTGCTCTGCCCTCTGCTGTAGGTGGAGGATGTGCTCCGGCAAGCCATAAGAAGATCTACCATGCTTCATTTACCACTCAGATGGTCGAGGAAGATTCCAGGGATCTTGGCGATGATGCTCAGATGGTAGAGAATATGCTGGGAGAGTTGGAAGCTGATGGCGATGGGGCTACGCCAAAGGCAGAGCTGTAGAACCTGGTTCCGACCAAACTTCGGTCATTGAAGATGTGTAGTGCCTGCAATTGTTAGTATAGCCAAAGCTTGATGCTTGCGTGGAGTTGTGAATGGAATGGGGTCTGGTGGAGGTGGAGAGAGTGGAGGACTTGTGTTCCTCCTCCGGTGAGGAGAGGAGGAGATGGATAGGAGAGGGGAAGGTTCTGGAGAAAGGAAGGGGGGGTCGGCGTGAATGTTGGATGGGTGGTGAAGGTAGTAGGATGATCATGGTCTGTATGATGGAGTGTAGTAGTCAAGAAAATTTTGAGAAATAAAGGAAAAAGACATGGGAAGGGAACCTCATCAGAGTATCCGGTGAAGGAATTGGCCTAGGCTAGGCTTCAGATGAAGCCCCGATCGTCGCACAATGAGGTCGGCCCAACCTCGGTGCTCGACGGTGCGTGATGGCGCCCGTAGCATGGTCAGGTAACCATGGATCTCACCTGAGGCGTGCGACCATCGTCACCTCGAGAAGACCGTCCTCCGTTGTCACCAGAGGGCGGAGGAGGCTAGGGCAGAGCCCCTTGGAGTGGTGGATGAAGGTGACGGCGAGCAAAGGAGATAGATTTATAGGAGAGGTTTCCTGGAGTTATGTGGTAGTGGTGGAGGTTTTGAATGGCTGTCTAATTGATGGAGGAGTGAAGGTGGAGGCAGTGAAGATGGCGCGAGGATGGTGGAGGATAGGGCTACATGGAGGAGGCTGATGAATCTCCATTTCATCACCTTTATTCTATCATTTTAGCCTTAAAACCCCTAGCTAATGCATGTAAATAGCATCAATTTGTGTGTAATAACATTCATTATTTATTGTATTATTTGTATATAAAATAAGGTTTTTAATACCAAAATTATAGAATAAAGAGAAGAAAAGAAAAGGGAATAAAATATTGAAAATATTTTATGATCCTAACCCCGAGACCAAGTTCAGAATGGAATTGATCGACAAGGAATAAAGTAAAGGGAGATAAGGGCCAATAATAGAATAAAAATCCCATTTACTCATTCATTATTTATGAAATTTTGACACATATTTTATTCTTTATTATTATTTATTCATCAAATAAAGAAACTTTGTACATAAAGTTGTAGATAATAATGTAAATAAAAATACAAAATTGAGTTTGCGAAAAAATAATACACAGTGTTGAATTTATACATAAAATAAAAAATAAAAGACCAAACTTCATAGACCCATCTCTTTCAAATAAAAACTCAAAATATATAAAAATCACCTCTATTTGTAAATAACTTTTCACAAGCTATTTAATGGTGGTGGTTTTATATTTTTTGGAGTTACTGGGTGAAAGTTAGGTTTTGGGCCCCTATTGTACATTCTACCGATTAAAATATTCATTTTATTCATCCCTTAATATTTTTACAAGTTCATATTTTTATAATTTTGTAAATATTATCTAGAAAACATGTGCATATTAAAATTAAAATAAAACCAAAAAGAAAATGAAAAATAAAATAAGTCTATGTATTTATATAGGTAAAATACCTATAAAAATACCTACATAATATACTTACATATTTGTTTAAGTGAACAAATAATATCCTAAAAATAAAATAAAAATGTGTTTATACTCACAAAAATAAGTTATAAATGTATAAAATAAAATAATAAAATAAAATATACAAAATAAAAATAAAAATGCACAAAACATTGATGAATATACCTATAAATACACTACTAAAAATTTACTAATAAAATTCACCCAAAAATAAATAAAAATCGTAATAAAATATTAAATAAAATAAGAAACATTTTTAATTATATACCAAAAATTAATAAAATCATTTATTATTTTTAAATAATTATTCTTTAATAACCATGCGGTTTTGTCCTGTAGTGAGCCTACATGGACCAATGGCAGGGCTTCCTCTGTTGACCTCTGGTCAACTCACCCTACAGCCTCTGCATCCCGTCAAATCTGTCCAATCCTGCGTTTTCTCCCTTTTTTCCCGGGCGTTCCATCCATCTGTCGCGCTCGCTTCCTTCACACGAAATATTCCTCAATAATCCATGATACACGTCCATGCCTTGTATCCCTTGTAAATGCGATAGATTTATTGATTACGACCGGTTAATAAGGGAGCCCCTTTATGTTCATAAATAACTCCACCTTCCTCCTCCATGCTTTCTTGGCCATATTCAAGCCCTAGAGTTCCACCATTTCGGCCTACTGTGCATCCATGTGACAGATGGAGGTCTCCTGAGATGGATCGGAGCTCGCCGAGGAGGAGGTGCACCCATGTCCGCCATCGCCGACGACCTCTGCTCCCTTCCTTTGCTGGCAGGTAAGAGCTGTGTATTTTCATTCCATTAGCTTAGGATTAATTCTAGGATTGTTTATATGCATTTAATTCTGTATTTTAGTATTTTAATTAGTTAGATTAGTCGAACTCGAAGTTCGTTGGAGCGGATCTTCACCGCACCTCGCCTATTTTCTGCCCCGCATTTCCACCTCATTCTCTTCCCCTCTCACTTCTCCACCTCTCTTTACCTTCTATCAACCTAGATCTCCACGAGATTCAGCGATCTGTGCTCCCTCCACCACCTTCGCCGGAGCACCCCTCCATTCGCCCATTTCCCATCGATTCGACACTTAATCGGGTCGAGGCATTTTGCCCTCGACTCTAGAACTTATTACTGCAGGTACCATGCCAGAAGAACCCCTTCTGGGTTGCCTTTGATGATAAAATAGAGCTCCGGCAAACACAGATCTCCCGGGCTCGACCAGAGAGCCCTGGGCACTTTAGAAGGTATCGTCCGATGCAGATTGCCATCTGGAACCAAGAGAGCACCTCAGTGTCGTCGGAGAATCCTCGGAGCTCAAGAAATCCAGAGAACAAGGAAGAACACGCTCATGTTCTTCCTTATTCTTGGAGATCTGTTTAGAGTGTCGGATTAGGCCCCCGTGCCAGTTCGATCTCCAGTCGTTGGATGGATTCCAGCCACAACCGTCCGATCACTTCTAGTTATCTAATCAGAACCATTCGCAGACGTACCGTCATCAGCGCACGTGGTTAAGTGAAGAAGATCCCACCGTCCATCAGCGCGCCTCTATGGGGTAAATTACATATCCTCCCCGCTACTTTTTATATTTGTTATTTGATATTATAAATATAATATTACATGTAAAAAATTTGGAAATTTTGTAATGGACCCATATACTATTATAATTGTAATTTGGTCCTTCCCAACCTCACGTCACGTGAGGGTTGTAATTTTGCTATGATGTCCCTAGTAATTTTGTATATTGTAAAATAGTACCGGGACATTAAATAAAAGATGTTTTTATGTTAGGAAAATTGCATTGTGCCCCTATGTACTTTTATTTATTTGCAAATATGCCCCAGCTAGGACGTTTTTTGTGTGCTTTATCTAATTATTATAAATACCTAGCATGCTCTAAAAAATCCATAAAAATAGGATTAGGTGCTTCATGCATTGTACGTACATGCCACATGTCCACTTTGCATTTTTTTGCATTTAATCTATTTATTAAAATTAAAAAGGAGCCTAAATAATCCCTTTTTACATATGAAAATTCCAAAAAGATAAAAAAACTTTTTGAAAATTTACAAAAAAATATATATGGTATATAAATTCGAAACCAAAAATCATAAAGCTCTAAAATCCAACAAAAAAATCTATAAATTCGACAAAAATACCAAAAATATGTTTTTCTGTTATATATATATTATATATATTAAAATTAATTTGGATAATTTTGGGACTTATTTTTTTTAAACCCAAATTACTTTCGAATTATTTATTAATCCCTTATTTAGAATATTTCTTACTTTAAAAATACATAAAAATTTGCCAAAATTTCAAAAAAATAGCAAAAAAATATAAAAATATAAAAATACAAAAAACATTGATTTTACTATATTTTATCAATTTTTACATATTTTTATCTATATAATATCCTTATATACTTTATATTGTACTTGTACATATCTATATACATACACATGTTTATATTTAAATTAAAAAGAAAATACAAAAAATGAAAAATATAAAAAGAAAATATAAAATTACAAAACTGAAAATAAAACGAAAAAATATATAACTAAAAACCCTCAAAAAATAGTAAATTGAACAAGAGATACATGACAGAATTTTTATGCATCTATGTTACCTCCTCCTCCCGTTTGCTCTCAGTGTTCGACCTCTACTTGTGCTTATACCTATGCACATTAGCATGTAGAGTTATAATAAATTTACTTCCACATTTTTTAGAGTCATTGATTTATCCTTGTTGTGGATTATTTGTTTATTGATTGAGGATTATTGAGTGGTCAACGCACCGACTATTGATCCGCCTTGTGGATTAATACGACCCTTAATTTTTCTCGTTCATTAGAGGCGTTACAAGAAAGAGTGGTGATCGGAGAGCGATGCGAAAATGGAAAGGGGGCGGCAGTTAACGCATTGTAATGCTTGGAGGGGGAAGGCGTCTGAGGTAGACGATGAGCTCCTGGCCGTTGGATCTGGGGATCCAACGGTTGATGGCTAGGCGTGGTCAAAGGGATTGGATCAGATCAGGGATCTGATTCTATGGATGGGGAATAGGAAGAGATGAGTTGATCAAATGGAGTTTAGGATGTAATTCGATGGTGGGGAATGAGTGGAGGACGTGGAGCGATGCTAGACGTAGGATTAAAGGGGATCAGGTGGCTATCGATGAGGCGCGATGGAGTGGTTATGATCACATCCAGAGGGTGATCAGGCGGCTGAGAGTGCAGCGGGGCTCAACAGTGGAGATGAAGTTGATCTAAGGGTGAGAGTGGGTGGCGGGTGGTGCAAAATGGTGCGATCGCGTGGCGGCTCCAGAGAGCGCCACTTGGTACACCAGAAAATTCGAAAAAAGCAAAAATAAAGAAAAATAAAAAAGAATTAGTTAGAGGTAGAATTAGGAAAATAGCAAAACATGAAAGTTGTATATCTCAATGATATCTACAAGTTTCATGTTGGTCAAAAAGCCAAAAGAGGTCATTTGTATAAAAAATATTTTTGGGCATATTTTTAAAGGGTTAAAAACATCGATTTCTGGCTTTGACATTTTTTGTATTTTTTAGTTCTTTTAAAGGGTTAGAAACTTATAGACCGTTAATCAACCAAACATTTATGGATTTTTAATAATAAAATAATTACAAGGAAATAATTACACTAACTACGGGTTAATTATACATAATATAATACAATATAATAATAAAGAATTATTAACGAATTTTATTGGGTTCTTTAAGGTAGGGGATTAAAAATTGACTTTTAGCATGATGAATACGAGATTCATCATACTCCTTTACTTAAACTATGCTCATCCTTGAGCATCTAAAGAATGAAGGAATCGGGTTAATTGCTGGAAGTGCATGTGAATTTTCAAGGCTCAATTTTTCGAAGACCCTTAATTTAAGTAATCCTAAAATTTCTGGCTTAACCATGCTCTGGTCAGAAAGAATCCAAATTCTCTAACTATCAGACTCTCTTTTTGTACGTATAATATAGGGATATGAAATTTAGTATACTGCATTCATGAGAGTCGAGTCGAGACATCACTCGAAGTTTCAGACCTGGAGAATCTCCTCTAGACCTCATCCTCAACACTAGAGAATAAGTCTATTCTTGCTCCAATCAACTGTCTCTTTAGTTTGTTAGATTTGAGATGTAGATGGACGACCATATGATGGAGGGTATAGGATTGTGTCTATCTTTCTCTCCCTTACATTGGAACAAGGGGCCTCTCGAGTGCCTTGTTACTCAACACTTGTATATTTTTAGCTTGTTGGTCAATGTGTCTGTCAAGAGAATTTGGAGTCGTCTGCACTTGTTTTTCTAGGAGTACACTGGGGTGTGTCTTTTTTGAGTATCTAAGATACCTTCAACACCCAGACTTGTATCACTATACGATGCAGAGCCCTTTTATGGTGTCAGCCTGACTCCTTGGTCCTAATTAGCGCTTGGTCCAAGTGGACACTTTGAAAATGTTTGGGAGCGCTCGCCATTAGTGGAAGCTCATTTGTAATTTGACTGTGGAGGATAGAGCTTTTCTTTGAGAGAACTTCTCTCTATTTTCATTTCATTTATTTGGCTAGCTCCACTACTTTTACCAAAAGTTTGCGCACGTTAATCAATAATTAATTTAAGTTTCATCACACAATGGCACATTGGTAAATATCAAAGGATAGCACGTTAACTTGTTCACATAGTGGAAAAAGTTTTGCTGACACTCAGATTTCTTGAAGTCTTGATCGGGTCCAGACTTAAATCTCTAGTCCTAGTTCCTCAAGTGATAAATCAATTCATCTTATCAATCGTGCAGTTGTGAAAATGATGTGCTGATCATATTCTTTTTGAAGGTAGAGATGAAGAGTGCAATATAGTGCTCAAATCTTTCAAACTAGGGAGGTGTGGATAATTATGTTTAAAAGCCCTAATGATTAAGGCATGTTAACTCAGACTCTCAAGATCACAAAAATCAAGTGTTCTCAAAATCCTCAAGCCTTGAGTGAATGTGAATGTGTCAGGAATACATCAACTACTTAGTTAGCGAATATTTTTGTATGATTTTTTTATTTTTGTAGATTTTTATGGATTTTAAATTTTCATTTTTTTAATTCTTTTGATAGACAATGACTGGCCGAGACTCATAAATGTATCTACTCTCAGCCAATATGGGTGTAAGTATGGGTCGTTAATCGAACCCGTGTTCCTTAAGGATGGAACCATATACAGTGTCCTCTAAACCATCCACTTTGCTAAGGGAGACCGAAGTTCCCTCAGTGAAAGTAGTTACTAAGCGTAGTAGTCAAAGTCTCATTCAAAGAAAGTTTTTAATTTTTCATTTTTTATAGAATTTTTGAAAAAGGGTTTATTTACAACAAGTTAATCCCTCAATTTTTAAGAAAACATTTGCAGGATTTTTACAAAACTCAGTTCACAAGTTTACTTAAACCAAACCGAAAAAGATTTTTCAAAAAGTTTAAAAAATACA
The DNA here is from genome assembly GCA_037367405.1 of Ottelia alismoides. Lineage (NCBI taxonomy): Eukaryota > Viridiplantae > Streptophyta > Magnoliopsida > Alismatales > Hydrocharitaceae > Ottelia > Ottelia alismoides. Next base: position 425,261 of record JAZKJV010002784.1, read on the forward strand.
AACTATGGCTAAAGTAAATATACAGTAATTTACAGTATGCCCCCTATACTAAACATTTGGCATGTCCTCATAGCACAAATGATATGAAGCCATGGCTCGTTTAAATCTAGGGTGATATAGCGGAACTGAGGAGTTGGGTTCCCCTATATCTAGGTCAAAAATTGACCTAAGTACAAGAAAACAAAGTGAGGGATGGATGAATAATCGGGCCCCCTATACTTAGGTTAAAAATAGCCTAAGTAAAGGTTCTGAATCACGGGGTTGTATTGGGAGAAGCATTTACACTAAGATACAAGGGAGGGGGAGGGTGTATTTTACAGAAGATGAGTGTTGGTGGGGCTTTGTGTGCATATTTGGAGGAGAGAGGGGAAGGTTAGTGATTATTTGAAATATACAGAGAGGGGGAGAGGGGGTGGATATGCGCAAATGTGTGTGTGGGGGGGGATAGATCATCTAGTGGTCTACTTTTTTCTTCTCTCTCTCTCTCTCTTTACAACATGCAAGTCCTCTAATGAGGACTGCTAACAATGCACATGCCACATTTTTTACAATATGCAAATGCAAACAGATCTAATAAAAACTCTTAAAATTTTCCTCAATTATTTTGCGGCCTCTTCAGTAGAAGCTCCCAACTCCACGCCTCTGTGGAGATCAAGCATCCTTGATCTTCATGTGGCCTATCACAAAAGAGGAATGTTAGAAAATAATAAGGAAATTAATCAACAGAAATGATATGCAAAATTAATGCACTAAAAGAAGACATATAATTTTGAAAATATTCAACACAAAAATAAATCAAAATCCATCAAATAAATAAAGGTGAGTCGTGTCCCCGTCAACGACGCCATTTGATGAATGCGGAATCTGCCTCTTTAATAGTCATAAATTGTAGTAGTATAGGAGACGGATTTCAGTTAGCAAAAACCACAATCCTTTGAATGTTGTGGAAAATTTATACTTGGCCAGACTACCAGGTCGAACACAGGAACACAAGCTACCTTAATTTATCTATCAATTTTTTGTCAATTAAGGGTATGTGTGAATAATTCTCAATTCCATGGTCTTCACGCAGATGCGGAATACAATGCAATTATATGATCGTGTAATTTTTTATTCCATTTTTTAATGCAACTATAAGATGATGCATGAGAGTAATGCAAAGATGAATGAAAGGAATAAACATGCAAATAGTTAGTTACAAATATGCCCTAAAAAGATCACTTAAATTGAGCAACAGATTAGGGTACGAAATCAGAGTAGAATTGAGCATAAAAATATGAGCAGTCATCAATTCAGGTCAAAGACATGTAAAGAAAGAACATCATCTAACATTAAAATTTTATCATATTTAAAATAGTATCTGATAAGAAATTAAACATACCATGAAATGAATGATGAAACAAGGAACAAAACGACACTAAAATCATGCCATTTGGACTTACCATGATCGAATTATGAATAAAACAGTCAAGAGAATAAATGCAATAAAAATATAAGAAATAAAAGGATAGATAATTATAAATAGGTCCCTAGAGGGACCTATTTGCAATTTGCAAAAATCAGCAGGATCCTCTATAATTTTATCATTGTACGTAGGGACCTTTTTGTTATTATCAAAAACTGGCTGGGGTATCCCTAGGGACGCTTTATAGGTGGAGGTAGCTGGCATTACAGGAGATGGCTGGCGGAGATGTAACGGATGGAATGATGGCGAGGAGTGAAGGAGGTGTAATAAAGATGGCCATGCGAGGAAGGCAGAAGATAGGGCTTCATGGAGGTGGCGTTACAACACGGAGGGAGTGGCTCTGGTGCCTTTCAAAATTGGAAAGGGGTGGCGCATCGACGAGGTGAAATGGCTGGAAGGAGGTTACAGAGGTAGGGGACGAAGTCCTGGTTGCTGGATTTCGTGATCCAACGGCCCAGATGTTGGCGCGGTTGGAGGCTACGATCAGATCGAGGATCTAATCGGACGATTGATGGTTAGGTGCTAATGAGTGGTTATGATGGAGGGATAGGTATGATCCAAGGGTGAGGGGAGAAGGGGTGACATGGAGCGAGATAGGCAGTAGGATGGTGGGAGATAGGGTGGTTGGGAGCGAGGTGCTAGGGGGCAGCTCAGATCTAATCAGAGCTCAGATCAGACGGCTGAAATGGAACGGGCGATGAGTGGCTAGGATGGGGGGCCACGGAAAGAGATCGGACGGTGGAAAGAGGAGGCAGGTGGCTGAGAAAGAACGGGCCACGTGGACGTCCGAGAGGGTGCCACGTGGCCCAATCAAATAATTCGTAAATGAGAAAATAAAGATAAATATGAAAGAATTAATTAGAGCAAAATTAGTAAAAAAGTCAAAGAATGAAAGTTGTATATCTCGATGAGATCTATAAGTTTTATGTTGGAGAAAAAGTCAAAAGAGGTCAATTGTACAAAAATTATTTTCGGGGTATTTTTAAGAGGTTAAAAACATCGATTTCTAGCTTTGGCGTGTTTTTGTATTTTTTAGTTCTTTTAAAGGTTTAGGAACTTATAGACAAGTAATTAACCTAATTTGTATAGGTTTCTAATAAAATAATTACAAGAAAATTAAGTACATTAATTACATGTTAATTGCACACAATATAATACAATAAAATAGTGAGGAATTATTAGCGAATTTTATTGGGTTCTTTAAGCTAGGAGATTAAAAATTGACTTTAGCATGATGAATACGAGATTCATTAATAAGCCTCCTTCCCTGGACCGTGAGCAAGAAGATACCTACTCTGAAAATTTGAAAAATATGCTCGATAAACAAGTTATATATATATTACCATCTTATTTAATAAATTATTATTCTTACTTGAAAATCAAGTAATTTCTCCTACTCAGTAGCAGGAATGCGACATCACCATAATTGGGTACTAATCAAATGTGTATTCACAATGTTGGTTCTTTCATTTGCAATCATGTTGCTATTCAGAAAATCCTTGCAAAAAAATTAATTTTAATAAGATATTTATGAAAAATAAAATGTGAAAATTTAAATAAATTCTACCTCCCATCTCCAGAAATCTCCAACAAAGGGTAGAAATCCGAAATCTAGCCACCTTCAGTCGATAAAAGCGCGTGGACGCTCGAACATCCTAAAAAAGGGGAATCTGAATCCATAGGTGTTCGCGTAGAAACAGGGACAGGGCATGGCTAGGGAACGATTGAGGAAGAGGGCTCTCAGTGTACATCTAGAAGGATATGGAATAATGCTCAAGCGCATCACGGAAACATGTAGACCGTATCGTATACGATCGAGAACGACTAGTCGTACTAGTAGTTCTATGCAGCAGAATTAAAAAAAATCATGTGATGAAATCAGTTGATCCAAGAACGATTCTCGGATCGTTTCATCTAAACCACATCAAGGATAAAGGAATACCTCTTGTAGCGTGGTTGATCAAGTCTCTACGAAAAGAGACCTCATGTCTCAAGTCTGATCTCTGGAGAAGATGCTTGCGAGCGCGGGGATGAGCCGCGTGAACCTTGCAATCCAAGATGTTGATTTAAGCGTGGGAACTCCTGATCTCCTCACACGAGATCGAACGCCTTCTTCGTGAGCGAAGCATACCAAATAAGATGGAGAACCGAGAGTCGTCTAAGCTGCGACACAACGATGAAGCGACGACGAATATCTCTTCTTCTCTTAAGGTGGACGGCTACCAAAGGGAGAGAGAGGAAGAGAGGGCGTGAATGGAGAGAGGAAAGAGATCTTGGTTGAGATTCTTATTATCCATAGAGAGCATGGGATGCCTCTTTTTATATAGGGTTTTGGGAGTCCATGGATCACAATCCATGGGATACACAAAATCAATGGATGATATTGATTTGTGCTTCTTTCAATGGCCAAGATGTTGTTGGTAAAAACATAACAACAATTGATTTAATTTAGAATAAATATATATTGATAAATCAATCCCAAAATTAAATCAACAACATATGGAGATAATGGAAAGGAGAGTGCCTCCTTCCATATACATGGAGTGGACGGCCACCCTTTCCTAATAGGAATAGGTGGTCGTCCCGTCCATCTAATATGCAAGGGGCATCTCTAATGTAATCTCCTTAGATTACATTATTCCAAGCATCTACAATTTAACAGCAACAATTTTTGTAAATTATTCTACATAAATAATTCATAATTATTTTGTGAATATGCAATCTTGCCATTGGAAATTTGTGAATCGCATTCTCTACTCAAAATAAAATGTGATTTACATTTTCAATTAAATATCCAATGTGAATCCAATTCACACCAATAATTAATCAATAAATATAAATCATAATAAGCTCTCTTCAATACATTATAAATCATAATAATCTCTCTCTAATACATTATAAATCACATTTATGATATATTATGATTAAGTGGATATTCCTATCCACATTATTCTTATCAATAATAATTAAATCACCTTTGATTATATTGGATAATCATTCACATGTATCCTAATAATGTGAATCAAATTCACATCATTCAAGATAATTAAATTTTTTTAATTATCCATTTCTCAATGCTTAGATATAATTCAACTATGGAATTATTCTCGAACCCTTTCAAGAATAATGCGCTTTCTCCTCATATACTTGGATATAAGGACGTCGCGATTGTATTGTTCCACATATAGTGACTTGGATGTTGAGATCACATCTCAAATCTATATCTCACGGACCACTCGTAGATTCTTGATTAAATCAATACCGCAAATCTAATCTTCTCATTGCATCTGAATCTCATTCAGATAAATGTCCAATACTTGGACCAAGATTATATTGCTTCTCTATTGAGGAGAGTCACTAAAATCCAAACTTGTTTCATCACTCCCTCGGAATGGAAGCGTCATGGTTATACAATCCTTTATAATCACATCACCCTCAGGTATTCTTAACACATGTACATCCTGCATACTGGAAGACATATGATAAACCCAAAGATGTAAATCAATTTTACATGGTCATCTTCAGGGCTTAACCATCAAGTTTCTCAATCTTGATCATTTGGGAATCGGTATCTATCATATGCTTTCCCAAAGCATATATCATACCTTCAAATTCTTGTCATATTTCCAAAGCACGACGACCATGCATGGAATTTGATCGGTCCCAATACCTCATGAGTGAATTCATGTCTTCCGGTTCACAAGTAAACATGTATGATCCCTTTGCGAGATTGTATTACTCATATGTCCTTACATGCACACCAGCTCGCCCAGTGTATAGACTTTGGTTAGGTCATCAACCTATTGGTCTGCCAAATGTATACACTCAGACATATATTAAGACATCTGTCTATGGTCAGAGGATGTGTGTCTATATTGTGACAGTATTTAACATAGGACTTAGGTTATCTCGATCCCATTAAGTCAACCCTTTGACCTAACTAATCTCACACCTCCGAATCACTATTCCCATGTAGAGGACTTGCATCAAGAGGTCGGTCAGATATCAGTCTTAATGAGAAAAGGATTGCCATCTCCTACTCACGCTGGAGATCGTCACTTAATAAATTTTTGTTGGTGCTTGATAAGTCCTCTATCCAACTCCTTAGATATTCATCCAAGTATCAACATATATGGTTCAATTAATGAATCAACAACTATATGTATATCAAGACGGCCATGGCACATAACCCTAATTGTACAGAGGGACCTTTTGGTGCATTCATTCATTTAATCTCGTAAAGGGAGTGAAAACAGTCAATAACTTTTTATTGATGAATCATATATTATAATAACATATATTGTAAGAATGATTCGCCTCGGGCTCACAAGGCTAACAATCTCCCACTATCCCTCAGAACCATTCAGGAACAATCCTTAAATCCATACTCATTACATGATGGTCAAAAACATTCTGTGTCAGAAGTTTGGTAAGAGGATCAGTAACGTTGTCGGCAGAGGCCACCTTTGTGATGACGATATCACCATGGTTTTGAATCTCCTGAATGATGTGGTATTTCCTTTCCACGTACTTGCTCTTTTGATGCCATCTGGGTTCCTTCGCCTGGGCAATGGATCCCGTGTTATCGCTGAGTAACGGGATGGGAGTATCAGAGGAAACTACGCCAAGCTCTAGGATGAACTTGCGCAACCACGCCACCTCCTTTGCAGCATCCAATGCGGCAATATATTTGGCTTCTGTTGTTGAATCTGTTGTAGTGTCCTGCTTCTTGCTTATCCATCTCACAGCACTACCGTTCAACAGGAACACAAACCCTGATGTTGACTTTCGATCATCAATATCCGACTGGAAGTCTGAATCTGTATATCCCAAGACTTGGAGATCACCATCTCCATAGACCAAAATGTAATCTTGCATTTGTGTTAGATATTAGAAAATGTTCTTCATTGCATTCCAGTGTTGCTCTCTATAGCTGGATTGGTAACGACTTACCGCTCCCACTGCATGGCAGATGCCTGGCCTAGTGCACATTATGGCATATATTAAGCTTCCTACAACCGATGCATAGGGGCATCCATCCATGGCCTTCTTTTCCTCAACACTTTTAGGTGCCATTCCTTTAGATAGGTGAATACCATGTCTTAAGGGTAGGAAACCTTTCCTGGAACTATCCATATGGAAACACTCAAGAATTTTCTTAATGTAAACATCTTGTGATAATCCCAATATCCTCTTTTCTCGATTTCTGAACAACTTCAGGCCTAAGATGTAAGAGGCTTCTCCAAGATCCTTCATCTCGAAGGTATGGGTCAGCCAAATTTTCACACTGGTCATCATCCATGTATCATTCCCAATAATAAGGATGTCATCTACGTAAAGCACGATGAACACAACGACGCTCCCACTAAGCTTCTTGTACACACAAGGTTCACCAGGATTATGCACAAAATCATAACTCTTTATGGTTTCGTTAAATCTGATGTTCCGGCTATGAGAAACTTGTTTGAGCCTATAGATAGATTTCTTCAGCTTGCATACTTTGCCATCCTCAACTATGAAGCCCTGGGGCTGCTCCATATAGATATCCTCCTTGAGGTATCCATTGAGGAAAGTCGTCTTGACGTTCACCTGCGAGATGTCGTAGTCAAGATATGCAGCTATAGCTAGCAGTGTCCTGGTGGATTTAAGCATAGCCACAGGAGAGAAGATCTCATCGTATTCGATGCCTTCTCTCTGTGTGTAGCCCTTGTCTACGAGCCTTGCCTTGAAAGTCTCTATTTTACCATCAGATCCCCTCTTTCTCTTGAAAATCCATTTACACCCAATGGATTTTACCCCTTTAGGTGAATCCTCTAGGGTACATACACCATTCTTATGCATGAAGTCAATCTCTGACTTCATTGCTAGCATCCATCTATACATGTCATGATCCGCGAGTGCTTCATCAAATGAAGCAGGATCATTGTCAGTTTCACTCACACATGGAATCCATACCTTTCAGGTGGTGCAACCGCCCTCGAACTTCTTTGAAGAGGCATGGGTGTTTCATCTTTATTTATCTCTTCAGTTTCTAGTTCAGGAAGCTCAGAATCCTCAGGGAATTCAATGAGTTTCTCTACTTCATTTTTGTCTTGACCTTTAAGGAAATCATCCTCCAGAAATTTCATATCTCTAGAAATGAAAACATTTTGAGTCTCAGGGTCATAAAGCCGGTATCCAATACCATCTTTTACATACCCAATGAAGTAACATTCAAGAGAGCGAGATTCCAACTTATGTGCGTCCACATTCTTCGCATGGACCAAGCAACCCCAAACCCCCAAGTGATTAACACTAGGTTTATTTCCATACCATAGCTCATGAGGAGTCTTAGGTACAGATTTGCTAGGAATCTTATTCAGGATATATATTGCAGTCTCTACTGCATATCCCCAGAAACTAAGAGGTAAATGTGTTTTGCTCATCATTAATCGGACCATATCCATGATAGTCTTGTTGCATCTTTCAGCAACAGCATTAAGTTGGGGGGTTCCACGAGGAGTGAGATTGGAGATAATTCCATTCTCTTTAAGGTGTTCCTTGAATTCATCTGAGAGGTACTCGCCACCTCGGTCAGATCGAATCCGTTTAATCTTCCTATCGGTTTGGTTCTCAACCAAAGCCTTGAACTCTTCCAACTTTTCAAAGGTTTTAGATTTATGACGTAATAGGAAAATAAACCCATATCACGAGTGGTCATCAATAAACATCAAATAATATCGATAACCATTTCGAGTCGTAGTACTGAAGGGACCACATACATCGGTATGTACTAGGTTAAGAATACCTTTGCATCTTGTAACCTTGTTACGAAAAGGCATCCTCGTCATTTTACCTCGAATACAATGTTCACATGTAGGAAAAGATTGAACCTATAGTAAATCTAAGGGTCCATCTTTTATCAATCTATTGATCCTATCAACAGATAAATGACCAAGCCTTTGATGCCATATCATATTCGAATGATTTGCATTCTCCCTGAATTTTTTAGGGTTATTATTATTATTATTAGCGGTAGTAACATTTATAACATGTTCATCAATTCACAATTCATAGAGTCTACCAGAAGTCAAAACACCATATGTAATATGTTTATCATAATAACTTATGACTAATTTATTACAAAAAAGGAATGAATATCCACTTCTACCAAGTTAAGATATAGATATCAAATTCCTTCTGACTTTAGGTACATAAAGGCCCTCTTTAAGTACTAGGACTCTTCTACTAGATAATGATAGTCTGCAGGTCCTGACGGTGACTACTGCAATACTTGCATCAGATCCCATCTAGATACTATCTCCCCTTATTTCATATTCCTAGTTTCCTGAAACAGATGCAACACATTTCATACATGAACAGAACCACCAGAATCAACAACCCAACTTCCTTTTCGTCCAATGAGAAAGCTAGTTTCAATGATGAAAGTAGATTTCATACCTGCAGGGGCTTTACCATTGTAGACAGACTTCGGGTATTCCTGGCAGTTATGCCTCCAGTGCCCCGACTTTTTGCAGTCGTGACAAAAGTCTCTTTTCTTTGACGCCATCAATGTGGATGCACTGGAAGATGAGCCAACTCCTTGACTCTTCTTCTTTCTCTTCTGGGTCGGGCCTTTCCGAGAACCTTGCTTCCGATCGTACTTTCCTTTCACTTGTGCAACCATAGCACTAGCAAAGGGGCCATCCTTCCTCATTGCGTCTTCAGCAGACATTAATGCAGCTAACAACCTAGCGTTAGTATAGTCAACTTTGCTCATGTGGAACGTGACAACAAAGTTGTTGAAAGACTTAGGGAGCGACAGCAGAATGAAATCAGCCTACATATCACCATCCATGAAGGTTCCCAGGGTTTCCAATTTAGAGAGGTATCCAAACATTTTGAGACATGTTCTCTGACAGAGGTCCCTTCATGCATCTTGCAATGAATAATTTCTCTCATTACATTATAACGTTGTGTGCGGTTTACGTCACCGAACATATCTTTCAGATTCATCATAATCTCTTGGCAATGGTTCATCTCCACATGCTGCTTCTGAAGCACATTGGATAATGAACCAAGAATGTAGCATCTTTCCATATTATGATCTTCATCTTATTTTTCATTAAATTTGATGTCTTCCGAAGTCTTAGGGCCTGCAAGCTTGTCCTTGGATAGCACATCAAAAATGCGCTCAGTAGAAAGGACAAGATCTAAATTTCAGTTCCAATCCGAATAATTTGGCTCGATTAACTGATTGACCTCCAGGAGCCTGCTCAAAGGGTTCATGGACTTCATTTTCAGAAATTAAGAATGCACTATATTAGAACATATAAATAATTATATATTTATTTTAAAACATTTGATTAAGGAATTCTAAATCAAATTAGTCTTATCTTTTTCAACTTTGAAAGTTCATTTCCTTATTTACTTTCAAAGTAAGAGATATACTTACCGCTATATCTCTAGCAAGAACTGTGATATCCTCTTTATCTTTGTCACATCCCAATAATATGAGAACCTATGACTCAAATAAAGAGAAGCGGGAACACATTTCGTCTTGCAAGTCCAACTCGTATTTCCTAATTCGGTCTTTAACACCCGAGCCCACCACCCCTAAGATGATGTTGACCTGCTACTAATTGAACCAACCGTCAATAGGCTTAAAACTCGCTATATACAATCCAATATTGCTCCAATAATATGAGGACCCGATATTGGGGCCACTACGCATACGATCTTACTCTTTTGAGAAGCAAAGGACCCGATCCAAATAAATTGTATACAAGAGCTGTAACTTCGGACAGACGTCTCCTACATACAATATCTAGCGACGGAACCCTTTGCCTTGACGGGAGATCATGGATGTCACTTATGTGATCCTCCACCTCATATTCAAATTCATTTAATTAATTATCATGAATCACGTTCATATAATTAATTCTTCCAAGGAAAATACGCATCTATTCATAATAGAGTGTTTCAACTGGAATCAATTTAAATCAATTATCAATCCAATTCAATCAACAAACTTGATTGTATCTTGAATGAATGGTATAATATCAAAGTACGTATTATTTGAATTTTAATAATTAGAAAAATACACCTTGGTTTCTCCAGCATTATCGAGTACGTACACGCTATCATGGCCAGTACCGACGGGAGTGACACAGACCGCACACAGTGTAACCTCCTACCCCAATGCTCCCCGACTAGATACCATATCCACCTCAGGAAATGATAATGCCAAATAGATCATTGTGTACTTGAGATGTTAATCGGTTTTTCAATCGAAATTATACCATATAGTAATAATCAAAACCATTTTGATTATAAGAAAATTTGCTAAACAAATTCCCGATCATATTCAAGCAAGTTTGTTTGTTGATTGTGTAACCAATTATGATCTAGATCTTATCTAGTCAATTTATCCAATTAAGGAAATAATTATTACTAATATTTCTCAAATATTTTTCATAATTATTTCAAGAAGTTAACAATTAATTTCACTAATTGACAATCACATGGTTCTTGATTAAGAATGTAATTTCAGCATTGACCCCTACTTACTAAAATTAACATATCTCAATAAATTTAAATTCAAATTACGTAAAATAATTAGCACACATTCTAAGGTGTTTTAAAATATTAATCAAGTCATTAATTATGTTAAGATTTGCAGTTCCTAAAACTTTGCATACATGTTCATTCAAATGATCATATCTCGAGCAAACAGAATCCAAATTACGTAAACTCAGATCCTACGATTTCCTTATTTAATGAGGAACAAAATATAAGTGATTATTTTGTGTTTAAATATTTTAAACATGGACGAAATTATTCACTAAACAGAGGTGCGAAATTGAAATGCGATAAAAAAAATTCGCAACTCCAACGAATCCAAGCCTTCCTAGGTTTATAGATCATATCCAAAACCTTCAACCTGAATCTGATATAACTTGAAGGATATGGAATAATCATCAAGCGCATCATGGAAGCGTGTAGATTGTATCGTAGATGATCGAGAACAACTAGTCGTACTAGTTGTTCTATGCAGTGGAATTTAAAAAATTTTCATGCGATGAAACCACATGATCCATGAACGATTGTCAGATCGTTTCATCTAAACAACATCAAGGATAAAGGAATACCTCTTTTAGCATGATTGATCAAGTCTCTACGAAAAGAGACCTCCAGTCTCAAGTCTGATCTTCGAAGAAGACACTTGCGAGCGCGAGGACGAGCCGTGTGAACCACGAAGTCCAAGATGTTGATCCAAGCGTGGGAACTCCTGATCTCGTCACACAAGATTGAATACCTTCTTTGTGAGCGAAGCACACCAAATAAGATGGAGAACCGAGAGTCGTCGAAGCGGCGGCACAACGTCGAAGCAACGACGAATATCTCTTCTTCTCTTAAGGTGGACGACCACCAATGGGAGAAAGGAAGAGAGAGCGTGAATGGAGAGAGAAGAGAGATCTTGGTTGAGATTCTTATTAACCCTAGAGAGAATGGGATGCCTCTCTTATATAGGGTTTTGGGAGTCCATAGATTACAATCTATGTGATACACAAAATCAATGGATGAGATTGATTTGTGCTTCTTTCAATGGCCAACATGTTATGGTAAAAACATGGCAACAATTTGATTTAATTTAGAATAAATATATATTAATAAGTCAATATAAATCAATCCCAAAATTAAATCAACAATATATGGAGATAATAGAAAGGAGAGTGCCTCCTTCCATATATATGGAGTGGACGGCCACCCTTTCCTGATAGGAATAGGTGGTTGTCCCTTCCATCTAGTATGGAAAGGGCATATGTAATGTAATCTCCTTAGATTACATTATTCCAAGCATATCCAATTTTACAACAACAATTGTTGTAATTTATTCTACAAAAATAATTCATAATTATTTTGTGAATATTGAAATCTTGCAATTGGAAATTTGTGAATCGCATACACAACCCAAAATAAAATGTGATTTGCATTTTTAATTAATTATCCAATGTGAATCCAATTCACATCAATAAATAATCAATAAATATAAATCATAATAAACTCTCTCTAGTACATTATAAATCACATTTATAATATATTATGAACAATTGGATATTCCTATCCACATTATTCTTATCCATAATAATTAAATCACATTTAATTATATTGGATAATCATTCATATGTATCCCAATAATGTGAATTAAATTCACACCATTCAATATAATTAAATTTCATTTAATAGTCCATTTCTCAATGCTTAGATATAATTCAACTATGGAATTATTCTTGAACCCTTTCAAGAATAATGCGCTTTCTCCTCAAGTACTTGGAGATAAGAACAGGGCGATTGTATTGTTCCATGTATAGTGACTTGGATGTTGAGATCACATCTCAAATCCAAATATCACGGACCTCTCGTAGATGCTTGATTAAATCAATACAGTAAATCTAATCTTCTCATTGCATATGAATCTCTTTCATATCAATGTCCAACACTTGGACTAAGATCAGATTACTTCTCTATTGAGAGGAGTCACTAAAATCCAAACCTGTTTCATCACTCCCTCGGAATGGAAGCACCATGGTTATCCAATCGTTTATGATCACATCACCCTACATATTCCTAACACATGTACATCATGCATACTGGAAGACTTGTGATAAATCCAAAGATATAGATCAATTTTACACTGTCATCTTCAGGGTTTAATCATCACGTTTCTCAATCTTGGTCATTTGGGAATCGGTATAGATCATATGCTTTCCCAAAGCATATATCATACCTTCAAATTCTTGTCATGCTTCCAAAGCATGATGACTATGCATGGAATTTGATCGGGCCCAACATCTCATGAGTAAGCTCATGTCATCCAGTTCACAAGTGAACCTGTATGATCCCTTTGAGAGATTATATTACTCATATGCCCTTACATGCACACCAGCTTGTCGGTGTATAGACCTTGGTTAGGTCATCAACCTATTGGTCTGCGAAATGTACACACTCAGACATATACTAACACATTTGTCTATGGTCAAAGGATGTGTGCCTATATTGTGACAGTATTCAACACTGGACTTGAAGGATAAGGTAAGATCCTTAAGCGCATCACGAAAGCATGAGGGTCGCATCGTATGTGATCGGGAATGACTAGTCGCACTGGTTGATCGATGCAGCGGAATTTAAAAATTTAAAATGATGAAACTACGTGATCCAAGAACAGTTCTTGGATCGTTTCATCTAACCACAACTAGGTATAAGGTTTACCTCTTGAAGCGTAGTTGTGATCGAGTCTCTAAACCAATAGACCTCCTGTTTCAAGTCCGATCCAACAGAGGAGATGCTTGCAAGCACGTTGATGAGACACGTGCTCCTCGCAATCCATGTTGACGATCGAAGCGACGAATCTCCTGATCTCATTATACGGGATCCAATATCTTTTTCACGAGCGAGACACACTGAAGGAGATGGAGATCCACGAGTAGATGATCCGGCAACATAACGACGATGTTGCGGCGATGAAGACTCTCTCAATGGCTCCGTGGTGGACGGTCATTATGAAAGAGGCTTGGCGTGTGGAGGAAGAGAGAGGGAGAGAGAGCATTCGTAATTGTGTATTTCGAAGAGCAATGGGTGCCTCTTCTTATATAGGGTTTTGGGAGTCCATGTATCCCAATCCATGGACATCATACAATCAATTGGTGAGACTGATTTGTGTTTCTTTCAATGGCTATGATCTTGTTGTAAAAACACAAGAACAATTAATTTAATTTAAATTAATATATATTGATAAATCAATATAGTTAATTTCAATTCAAATCAATGAGCTAGTATTGGAGATAATGACAAGACTAATCACATCCCTTAAAAAGGGGAGACGACAACCATCATCTCATGAGATCTCATTATCTCATGAGATCTCACTATCTCATGATATATCTCCAATATTTACAATAATAATTGTTGTAAATTATTTCAAAAAATAATTCATAATTATCCTGTAAAATATTGCAATCATGCCATTAAAAAACGTGAATCACATTCACATCCTAAAACAAAATGTAAATTATATTTTCAATTAATTATCCAATGCAAATCCAATTCGCATAAATAATTAATTAGCAAATATAAATCACAATATGCTCTCTCTAATATATTATAAATCACATTTATAATATACCTAATTAATATGGATGGTACTATCCACATTATTCATATTCATGATAATTAAATCACATTTAATCATCTTGGATCTCTTTTCTCGCGTGCCCAAATAACAAGAATCACATTCACATTATCCACATATTTGATAATCAAATCACATTTTATTATCTCAGACAACTTTCCCAATAATATGAATCAAATTCATATTATCCATGATAATTAAATCACATTTAATTATCAATTTTCTCAATGCTCGGATTCATAATATCAACAATGAAATTATTCATGAACACTTTCAAGGATAATGCGCTTTCTCTGCGGATACTTGGAGATAAGGACAGGGCGATTATATTGTTCCACGTATAGTGACTTGGATATTGAGATCACATCTCAAATCCAGATCTTGCAGACCTCCTAGATGTTTGATTAAATCAAAGCCGTGGATCCAATCTTCTCATTGCATCCTAATTACATTCAGATCAAGGTCCAACATTTGGACTAAGATTAGATCACTTCTCTATGAGAGGAGACACGAAAATCCAGACCCGTTCCATCACTCCCTCGGAATGGAAGCATCATGGGTATACAATCATTTATGATCACATCACCCTCATGTATTCCCAATACCTGCACATCTTGCATACAGGAAGATCCAGATTAAACCCAAATTTTTAGATCTCTTTTGGACTGTCTCCTTCAGGGTTTTATCATTAAGTTTCTCATTCGATCATTGGGAGTTGGTATCGATCATATACTTTCCAAAAGTATATATCATACCTAGGTGTTGATCATATATTTTCCAAAAGTATATATCAAACCTACAAATTCAATCAAGCCTCCAAAGCGAGACGACCGAAAATGGAATTTGATTCTTCCCAATATCCCATGAGTGAGCTCATGTCTTCCGGTTCAATAATGAACATGTATGTTCCCTTTGAGAGATCGTATTACTCATATGCTCCTACATGCACATCGGCGCGTTGGTGTATAGACCTTGGTTAGGTCATCAACCTATTGGTCTGCCAAATATATATACTTAGACATATAGTAACACATCTGTCTTCGGTCAGAGCATGCGTGCCTATATCGTGACAACATACGACATAGGTCTTTGGTTAGCTCGATCTCGTTAAGTCAACTCTTTGGCCTAAGTAATGTAACACCTCCGAATCTTTATTCCTTTGCAGAGGACCCGCATCAAGAGATCGGTTAGATATCAACCAAATGAGAAAGGATTGCCATCTCCTACTCAGGCTGGAGATCATCTCTTAACTATCATTTGACGGTGCTTGATGGGTCCTCAATCTAAATCACTAAATATTCATCCAAGCATCAGCCTCTATGATTCAATAATTGGATCAACATATATATGATCAACAGGATGCCATGATACATAACCCTAATTGTACTAAGGGACTTATTATGCAAATTAGTTATTCTTCATTTCAGATTAGGGGAAATTCGCAATAACATTTATTGCGTAATAGCTTGTCATGAGCTCGCATGTCCAACATGACTTAGGTTATCTCGATCTCGTTAAGTTAACCCTTGAACTAACTAATCTAACACCTCCAAATCACTATTCTCGTGCAGAGGACCTGCATCAAGAGGTCGGTCAGATATCAATCTTAATGAGAAAAGGATTGCCATCTCCTACTCAGGCTGGAGATCATCACTTAATAATCATTTGCCGGTGCTTGATGAGTCCTCTATCTAACTCCTTAGATATTTATCCAAGCACCGACCTCTATGGTTCAATTAATGAATCAACAATTGTATGATTATCAAAATGGCCATGGTACATAACCCTAATTATACCGAGGGACCTTGTAGTGCATTCATTCATTTAATCTCAGGAAGAGAGTGAAAACAATCAATAACTTTTTATTGATTAATCATATATTACAATAACATTTATTGTAAGAATGGTTCGCCTCGGGCTCACATGGCTAATACATCTCCATAAAGATAGGGAGAGGATAACTAAGAGATTCGTAATAGGCTAAGATATGTAGAGTCTCTTCAGGAAGAGATCCTGAATCAACAGGCAGGGTTGGCTTCCTACTAGAAGAAGGTGATTGTGAGGAGGATGGATGACTAGATCGTTGAGATCCATGCAAGCCACCACGTCCAAAACCTATCATGATTGTAATGGAAATATAATAGTTTATTAAAAATATTAATAGAAAATGTTTTTAACCGAATATGAGAAAATACTTTTCTAAATATTTACAATTAATCTTCGTTATTTGATTTCTGGTGAATTATAACCTATTTCATTAATAACATAGTTGTCTGAGTCATCATTTGTAATCCCCACATCATCTATTAGGTCAGCATGTGTTACCTTATTATCTGCCAATTGAATAGCTTCAATGATAGGATCTACATCTGACACATTATTTTCACTTATAAATAGGCGGGAAAGCTTCATCCGTCACATCTTCTGTAGGAGTGCTTTCTTTAGAAATACAAATATGTAAATTTATCTTTACGACAATGAAAGATTCTACATTCTTTCTCTTCTTTGACACTTGCAGAAGATAACAAACTTTATCCACTTGTTATGCAAGAATGAATGGTTCAAATCTACGAATAAATTTTCTTTGTATAACATCAACGACCTCCTATCGATCACTACACCTTCATTTGGATCGTACCAATCACACAAAAAAGAACAACTTTGTTTTATGATTGGAATATTATATTCTACTTCCAGTACATCCTTTAAGATTCAATAATAGTCCAAAGTGTCTTCCCTGTGAAAGATCTACGAATCATCACTCCACAATTCTGAGTAGTTAATTTTTTAGAAGAATTTACTGTATGAAATCGATAACCATTACCCCAACAATAGTTATGATATCGAACTTGAAAAAATGACCTTCAGAAAATTATTTTAATATATGTATACTATAATTATTATCATCCAATTATTTTGTTCGATTATTAGACCATTCCGAAAATTGATTCATATATGTGCTCTCACCATGATCTTATGAATATGTTAAACTTGTTCAACAATTTTCTTTCCAGATTCCTAAAGTGAATGCACATAATTAACATGTGATTAGAAAGAAATGATTATTTATATTAAAAATAAAGAAACATACTCAACATATGGTGTTATTTCCTCACAGTTGTCCAGTACGTATAACTTAGCAGTATCATTCTCTTGTTTCGCTTACATACGCTCCCTATCCTTTTCTATTGGATGACCGGACTGACGAAAGATATTGATATGTGATTCTTCATCAGAGTAAATTGTCTCAGACCTCTTTGTTCTATTTTGGATAGTAAACACATTGTCGGAAAAGTATCTAACACAAAATATTGTTACTTCTCCATAAGTGTACTGAGAACTTATAGATCCTCCGACTCTACTTTTGTTTGGAACCTTTCTTTTCACAAAGAACATAAACCTAAGTACGATAGATTGTGTTTTTAAGATAACCAAAATTATCAAAGTAAGAAACTACTACATACACATACCTTTTAAATGGATACATCCATCAATATTTTACGGGCCTGCCAACTTTGACCTCGCGTGGAAGATGAATCATCAGATGCTCCATTGAATAAAAAAGCTAGTGCAAATATTTTCTCCAAAGTACATATAATCACAAGAATATTTTTTCAAGATATTCCATCTCCACTTGATGTATGCATGACGAATATAAAATTTGAAAAATTTTGCTGACATATATAGAACATCAATGATATTTTTTGGTAACAATCCTCCGAAGACTATTGGTAGTAGTCTTTTCATAAATACACGACAGTCATGACTTTTCATTCCTTTAAATGAGAACTTCTTCAAATCGATCAAATTTGAGAGATTTGATGCATATACATCTGGAAATTTCAATCTACTTTCCCATTCGCATATGCATTTCACTTGATTTCTGTCCAATGTATACTTCCCTTTTGGAAATTCAACCCTTTGATTATCAAGATCTTTTACATATAACCCTGAATGATTAAAAATGATCCTTAAATCATGACAAGAATTTAATTTTTCTTTTGTATAACCAGCTACATTCATAACTACATAAAAGATGTTATCGATAGCATTTTTCTCGATATGCATAACATATATTGTGTCGTATCAATAACTTTCTCCAATAAGATAGCTCCTGAAATAAAGTCTTCTTAATCCAATTATGACTGTCACCAAAATCAGGTAAAGGTTGTGTATTTTTTCCATTTTCCACAGTTGAATTTTCAAATTCTTCTAAACTTGATAATATCGTATCAATAGAATCAATTATCAGAGGAAACGAAGTTCGATGGTATTCCTCTTAAATGTTTGTTTCTATCTCTGATATGGATGATTGTTTGTAAGAAAACATCTATACCAATTAAAAAAATATGGTTTCCGACCATGTTGAAGCTTAAAACATTTCGTACTCTCCATACAATATGAACATGTTTTACGTTCATGCATACTCCATCCAGATAACATTACATTAGCCGAGAAGTCTTTTATTTCCATAGTAGAGCAACTTTCACATTGAATGTTTGACTTTTATTTGCATAGTATATATGGACTTCATCGATTCAGAGCGTTTTCAATTCATCTATAAGAGGACATAAATACAAATTGATGTATTTTCCCAGAAGTGCAAGTCTTGCTATTAACAATGATAAAAACATGAATTGTCTCTTTAAACACAACTATAGAGGTAGATTGTAAGGTGTTGTCATTATTGACCAACAAGAGTAGTCTCTACTTTCCTATGAGGATTAAATTCATCTATAAATAAACATATAACACAATTCCTTCTTTCCTTTGAAAATGAAGGAAAGGTTGACATTCTTGTTTTCCAACAATCAGACTCCAATGGATAATCCATATACTCTTCATGACCATGCTCTGCATGGCGTGACATATATTTAGTTGTTCTTTACAATAATATAATCGCTTTAATCTTGAAATCAACAGAAAATATCGTAAAACTTTCCTTTATATTTTATTTTCACGCTTACTTGATTCCTTAAATATTAGCTCATCACATTCAGGACAACGTGTCAAATGTTCATGTTCACCGTAATGTAAAATATGGTGACTTATGTATGAGACTATTTTAACTTTAGCTAAACCCATCTTTCGCATCATTTTCTTGGTTTTATAATAATTTCCTAATAATTCAATATCTTCAAGTAACATCCTCATTAGAACTTATCATCATAACGTCAAAATTCCGATCAATCGTATTATACTCCATCTTCGTTGATAGAAGCTTTGAAACGGTTGAGGGTTTTGAATATGTCTTACAACCCGACCATAAAGACTCTTCTATCTCTTTTCAACAACTCGTATAAGTCTCTTGACTCAACATATGGTTTCTCTTCATCTGGACAATCAAAGTTAAACTCTGGACCTAAAACGTAATGTTGTCTGCATCATTTAACTCACTAGTCATTATAATCAATGACTTCTTTGTGCCTCAACCGAATATGACATCCTTCCATTAAATTATTTTTCAAAATGTGCAACTGAATTTCATCATTTGGTCTCTTCTTTTAAAAAATTATACTTTTGACACGATCACAAGATAGTACCATTTGAATCTATCATACGAGAACCTTGAGCATAAGCAAATTTCACAAATTCTTGAACACGTGATGAATCTCATATTCATCATGCTAAAATTAGTCAACTAGGCTTGATTCCTCAAAGTTCATATGAATTTAATAATTAATATAGCATCATTAGCATTCATACAAGTGTAATTAATGTTCTCATTTCATCATGCATAATTGCATAATGTGTAAATTGGCCTAAAAAGTACTAACCTCACATATTTTTAGTTAATTCATCCTAACTCCAATTGACCTACAACCACCTTCATTGTATAGATATTACTGATAAGAATAAATAAAAAATAAAAAATTGCTAACTTAAATAAGTGTCAAATGATCCCAAAGTTTAAATTTCACATCTGACGGACTAAAATACGTGTATCTCCCTCATACAACGTTCGATTTTGATCTACTCACTTTTATAGACTCCATTTTCAAATATCTTCAAAACAATACCAATTTCATAAAATTCGGGAGCTCATATGTGAAGTTGAGTTTTGGGTCTCTTTTGTGTATTTTAGCTTTTTGTGATTTTGATCTGAGTTTTTATGTACATAATTAACCCTTTTAATTTTATTTCTTCTTTATTTCTGTTCTTTAGTGAAAGTTTTATTAAAAAGTATAAAAATTCAAATCTAGATCAAGACTGAAATCAAAGAAATTAACTGTGTTCGAATATTTGTTGTGAGTATGTACGAAATTCACGTGTCTCGTACCTCTATTTTATTTCCCAGATTATTTATTTATTAAAAATCCAAAAAATAAATTAGTATGTAATTAACTTTATGGTATTTTTTATATTTTTATCCTCTTTTAAAACCACCAAAAAAATACAAAACCCCAACAGTTGGTTTTCTATACACATGGGGAGCCCCAAAAACATCACTTTGTACAGATGACCTCATTCGCTCCCGACTCATGAGATTGTAGTTCTCGTCGAGATGAACAACTTTAGTGAAGGAAATTTTTCGATCCGATGTCTCCTTCTATTTCTTTTCTATTTATCTTCCTTTTTAATTTTGATTTTTTTGGGGATGCCACGTGGCAGCCCTTAGGTGTGCCACGTGGCACCCCTACTCTTTATCTCTCCTCTCTCCTCCCCGAGGCAAGTGCCTAGCACGTGAACTCTCTCTTCTTCCCTTCCGCAACCGCCTGCTCAGTCGTTTCCCTCGTCCTCTTCTGCTCCCTCGTAACGCCAGTCGTCGCCCCCGCTCTCTTTGGCCATCACGAGGCCACCCCCCGCCGCATACCCCTCCCCCTCCTCGCTTCTATAAAGTCCTAGCTCCACCAATAGCTCGTCTCATCCGCCCTTCAACCTTTGAGTGCTGGTGACGGCGACACCATGAACGGTGAGATCCAAAGGTTATCCTTGTTGCACCTCACTAGCAACCAAGCCCTCTACTCCCTACGCCATAACAGATCGAGTGATAACCAGGGATAAGGCTTCCACCATCTCCAACTCTCCAGGCTGCATGCTGCCCCACCTACCATTGCACGCAAGGTCCGCAGTCACTGCTGCTCTGTCCCTCCAACGGATCGAGTACACGTGAAGAGCCCCTCCGCTTCACCTCTGCAGCTCAACCCTTCGACTGTTCCCAGGTACATCGTCACCTCCTTCATCCATCGAGCTCTACGCTCATCGCCTCTTCCGCCGCTTCAATGCCCTCCACCTGCTCCTCAACCTGCTAGCTGCCTCTCCGCGGGTGATTGGGCACCCACCCTCCGCATGGTGTCCTCACAGCAACCTCAGCTTCACCGACCTCCGCATGTGCGCCATCAACTCCTATGCGCCACTACCGTACGTCGTGCCCCACCGGCCGCCGACTGCACCTCCCACGCGCTCGCAGCCAGACCGTGCACCTCCTGCACGTCTACCACGGTACCACCACCAATGCTATGCCCTTACCGCCCTTGACGCGCGACCCACCATGGAGGAGCATCGTCGCCTGCTGCCCAATCTCCCCCATGTGAGGAGCACGTGGGGCGGGAGATTTTTGCATGCATAGCCCCCAGTTTATGAAAATCTGAAAAATAACAAGCCAGTCAGAGTCACGTGCAACGCATGTGACTTATTGGGAAAATTGCACATGCACCCCGTTGGTTCCAAATAATTACATGAAGGCCCATACCTGTCACGGACGTCAACGTCATGTGCCCTATAAGTGATGCATTGGAAAAATTACAGCCAGAGCCCCTCTGTGTTCCCATAATTACATATAAGTCCTCTAGGGATCATTTTGAAAAGAAAATAACTTTGTTTAGTACATTTTAGTCTCTAGATCTTTAATTTATCATATCTTTTGCATGTGAACGCCAATTTTAGCGCATGATATGTCATTTTGAAGCTCTTTTCATGCTTCTTCATATTATATACTTTGTGGATAGATTTGATCCTTTTTATGAAGATTATTATTTGAGGAGCATTTCGATTTATGCAGGCTAAAAATTAACATATTTATTCCATTCTTTACTGAGAAGATTCTTGACTTTATTTATAGGGATTTGTGCGAGGACATGAATTTATTTGATTCTCTTACACTATTATTGATATTCTCGAGGATTCAATTTTTGCAAGGGATTAATTAAGATTTATTCTTTTAATATTATTGACGATTATTTGAGGAATTGAATCATAGAAATTCTGAGACCAGATATTCTGGTTCTAAATTATTGTGAGTATTGATTAATCTATTTACCTGATGCACTGGGATTGATTTGATTATTTCTCTTGAAATTGCATCTTTTGATGTGTGATACGATTTCGAGGATATTGATCAATATTTTTGGAATAAAAATTATAAATTATAGATCTCGCGCTTCATTATTCCCTCTGTATTCTTTCATTTTCTTCATAACATATCTTCATCATTGCATTGTATTATATTTTTCCTACATAGAAATTAATGAAGCAAATAATTAATTATTTAATTTAAGACCGTGTAACTAAAAATCACCATTCCCTGTGATCAACCTTGGTAGACTTGCCAAGTAAAAAATACTCCACAACATTCATAGATTGTGGTTTTTGACGAATCATTTTTAGCCTCATGTACTACAATTATCAACTATCAAAGATGAATTCCGCAGTCATCAAATGGCATCGTTGCCGGGAAATGACGAATTTTTAGACTTTTAAATTATTCTCTGTAATTAATATTTGTGAAAATAGTTTCTATCATTTTTTTATTTTCTGCATTTCATTTTACTCTCACTTCTGATACTAATCACAATTTCTCTCTTCGCAGATTACTCAGAGCTTTTTTTGGATATATATCAAGGATCTACGAAGATGGAGATTGAATTTTTAATTTTGAGAGAGATAGAGAGTTAATTTAAATTTAATTTTCTACATTATTCACAGGGTCCCTCTCTCTTTGAACCCTATTAATTTGTAATATTCAGGACTGGACTTTTCTGTGGTGTGTCGGGTCTGTTTCAACCTCTTTTATGCGGTTGGGACCCGACTTGAGTGGCATAGAATTTAGGAGCACATATAATAGCTTACATTTTTATCCTTGATTGTGCTCGTATTTTTTACGCCACACTTCTTCACTAACTAGATTCACTATAGATCGTTCGACTTAGCTAAAAAATATTAATCAATTCTTTCCTGCTAATAGAACTATCTACTTAGGGCGATTTCATCTGTGCATATCATTTAGTGTAATTTTAGGTCCTTATATTGCATCCCACATGAAGAACTCTAGGAATCACTGCAAGTCTTCTTCTTAAGCATGTATCATTGATTTACACTTGCATTGGCTTTTCTATTCTCCCTCCTTAGTTTTACAACTTAGGAATTAAAGGAATTGGGATTGCTCGTAGACGTGAATTTTTGTGCTCATCTAAAACTTCATTGATTACCTTAATCTAAAATCAGGATCGTTAATCAAGGCAACTAAATAAAATTAACACACAATTAACCATTGTGTCTGGTGGATAGAAACCCACTCGTTGTTTGTAAGGACCATATCACACACTTAGGGTAAAGCCAAAATCGAAAATTTTCGTTCAGACTACTATTTTTAGAAACAATTAGCTACTTCTCAGTGAGGGTTTCGGGTAGCCATTTTACAAGCCGAATTCCCTTAGTAGAGTGGGTGGTTTAGAGAACACCGTGAAAGGCTCCGTCCTCAAGTAACACGGGTTGTCGTCTAATGGACCATACTTACACCCATACTGGTTGAAAATAGATGCAACTAGTTGTATGAACTCATGGCAGTCTTTGTGAAATATTTCGACACCTAATAGCTCCGCTTAATTTTTAAGATTTCTTTGTCATTAGATTAAAATTGAAAAGATGAGCAGTCGAACCCTGACGTGCTTTCACAAGTGTCGAGTGGGTGAATCTATGTGTTTGTTTTGTGTTTGACTTGTGTGCGTCAAAGACCTTGCAATCGCAAGCAAATCGTGATTCGTGAATCACTCCATCCCTCCCTTGAGAAGATGTCTGCACACTGGTCTTCCTACCTGGTCTCCATGACCATGCCCTGATATCCTTCTTCTCGTTCATTTCAAGGGAACCTTCTCTGAAAATCAGGTCCCCCTCAGCCATCATTCTCTTCCCTCCCATACATTCCACCCTATGACCACACTTCTCTGAAATTATTCATGAACACTTTCAAGGATAATGCGCTTTCTCTGCGGATACTTGGAGATAAGGACAGGGCGATTATATTGTTCCACGTATAGTGACTTGGATATTGAGATCACATCTCAAATCCAGATCTTGCAGACCTCCTAGATGTTTGATTAAATCAAAGCCGTGGATCCAATCTTCTCATTGCATCCTAATTACATTCAGATCAAGGTCCAACATTTGGACTAAGATTAGATCACTTCTCTATGAGAGGAGACACGAAAATCCAGACCCGTTCCATCACTCCCTCGGAATGGAAGCATCATGGGTATACAATCATTTATGATCACATCACCCTCATGTATTCCCAATACCTGCACATCTTGCATACAGGAAGATCCAGATTAAACCCAAATTTTTAGATCTCTTTTGGACTGTCTCCTTCAGGGTTTTATCATTAAGTTTCTCATTCGATCATTGGGAGTTGGTATCGATCATATACTTTCCAAAAGTATATATCATACCTAGGTGTTGATCATATATTTTCCAAAAGTATATATCAAACCTACAAATTCAATCAAGCCTCCAAAGCGAGACGACCGAAAATGGAATTTGATTCTTCCCAATATCCCATGAGTGAGCTCATGTCTTCCGGTTCAATAATGAACATGTATGTTCCCTTTGAGAGATCGTATTACTCATATGCTCCTACATGCACATCGGCGCGTTGGTGTATAGACCTTGGTTAGGTCATCAACCTATTGGTCTGCCAAATATATATACTTAGACATATAGTAACACATCTGTCTTCGGTCAGAGCATGCGTGCCTATATCGTGACAACATACGACATAGGTCTTTGGTTAGCTCGATCTCGTTAAGTCAACTCTTTGGCCTAAGTAATGTAACACCTCCGAATCTTTATTCCTTTGCAGAGGACCCGCATCAAGAGATCGGTTAGATATCAACCAAATGAGAAAGGATTGCCATCTCCTACTCAGGCTGGAGATCATCTCTTAACTATCATTTGACGGTGCTTGATGGGTCCTCAATCTAAATCACTAAATATTCATCCAAGCATCAGCCTCTATGATTCAATAATTGGATCAACATATATATGATCAACAGGATGCCATGATACATAACCCTAATTGTACTAAGGGACTTATTATGCAAATTAGTTATTCTTCATTTCAGATTAGGGGAAATTCGCAATAACATTTATTGCGTAATAGCTTGTCATGAGCTCGCATGTCCAACATGACTTAGGTTATCTCGATCTCGTTAAGTTAACCCTTGAACTAACTAATCTAACACCTCCAAATCACTATTCTCGTGCAGAGGACCTGCATCAAGAGGTCGGTCAGATATCAATCTTAATGAGAAAAGGATTGCCATCTCCTACTCAGGCTGGAGATCATCACTTAATAATCATTTGCCGGTGCTTGATGAGTCCTCTATCTAACTCCTTAGATATTTATCCAAGCACCGACCTCTATGGTTCAATTAATGAATCAACAATTGTATGATTATCAAAATGGCCATGGTACATAACCCTAATTATACCGAGGGACCTTGTAGTGCATTCATTCATTTAATCTCAGGAAGAGAGTGAAAACAATCAATAACTTTTTATTGATTAATCATATATTACAATAACATTTATTGTAAGAATGGTTCGCCTCGGGCTCACATGGCTAATACATCTCCATAAAGATAGGGAGAGGATAACTAAGAGATTCGTAATAGGCTAAGATATGTAGAGTCTCTTCAGGAAGAGATCCTGAATCAACAGGCAGGGTTGGCTTCCTACTAGAAGAAGGTGATTGTGAGGAGGATGGATGACTAGATCGTTGAGATCCATGCAAGCCACCACGTCCAAAACCTATCATGATTGTAATGGAAATATAATAGTTTATTAAAAATATTAATAGAAAATGTTTTTAACCGAATATGAGAAAATACTTTTCTAAATATTTACAATTAATCTTCGTTATTTGATTTCTGGTGAATTATAACCTATTTCATTAATAACATAGTTGTCTGAGTCATCATTTGTAATCCCCACATCATCTATTAGGTCAGCATGTGTTACCTTATTATCTGCCAATTGAATAGCTTCAATGATAGGATCTACATCTGACACATTATTTTCACTTATAAATAGGCGGGAAAGCTTCATCCGTCACATCTTCTGTAGGAGTGCTTTCTTTAGAAATACAAATATGTAAATTTATCTTTACGACAATGAAAGATTCTACATTCTTTCTCTTCTTTGACACTTGCAGAAGATAACAAACTTTATCCACTTGTTATGCAAGAATGAATGGTTCAAATCTACGAATAAATTTTCTTTGTATAACATCAACGACCTCCTATCGATCACTACACCTTCATTTGGATCGTACCAATCACACAAAAAAGAACAACTTTGTTTTATGATTGGAATATTATATTCTACTTCCAGTACATCCTTTAAGATTCAATAATAGTCCAAAGTGTCTTCCCTGTGAAAGATCTACGAATCATCACTCCACAATTCTGAGTAGTTAATTTTTTAGAAGAATTTACTGTATGAAATCGATAACCATTACCCCAACAATAGTTATGATATCGAACTTGAAAAAATGACCTTCAGAAAATTATTTTAATATATGTATACTATAATTATTATCATCCAATTATTTTGTTCGATTATTAGACCATTCCGAAAATTGATTCATATATGTGCTCTCACCATGATCTTATGAATATGTTAAACTTGTTCAACAATTTTCTTTCCAGATTCCTAAAGTGAATGCACATAATTAACATGTGATTAGAAAGAAATGATTATTTATATTAAAAATAAAGAAACATACTCAACATATGGTGTTATTTCCTCACAGTTGTCCAGTACGTATAACTTAGCAGTATCATTCTCTTGTTTCGCTTACATACGCTCCCTATCCTTTTCTATTGGATGACCGGACTGACGAAAGATATTGATATGTGATTCTTCATCAGAGTAAATTGTCTCAGACCTCTTTGTTCTATTTTGGATAGTAAACACATTGTCGGAAAAGTATCTAACACAAAATATTGTTACTTCTCCATAAGTGTACTGAGAACTTATAGATCCTCCGACTCTACTTTTGTTTGGAACCTTTCTTTTCACAAAGAACATAAACCTAAGTACGATAGATTGTGTTTTTAAGATAACCAAAATTATCAAAGTAAGAAACTACTACATACACATACCTTTTAAATGGATACATCCATCAATATTTTACGGGCCTGCCAACTTTGACCTCGCGTGGAAGATGAATCATCAGATGCTCCATTGAATAAAAAAGCTAGTGCAAATATTTTCTCCAAAGTACATATAATCACAAGAATATTTTTCAAGATATTCCATCTCCACTTGATGTATGCATGACGAATATAAAATTTGAAAATTTTGCTGACATATATAGAACATCAATGATATTTTTTGGTAACAATCCTCCGAAGACTATTGGTAGTAGTCTTTTCATAAATACACGACAGTCATGACTTTTCATTCCTTTAAATGAGAACTTCTTCAAATCGATCAAATTTGAGAGATTTGATGCATATACATCTGGAAATTTCAATCTACTTTCCCATTCGCATATGCATTTCACTTGATTTCTGTCCAATGTATACTTCCCTTTTGGAAATTCAACCCTTTGATTATCAAGA
Source organism: Ottelia alismoides (assembly GCA_037367405.1). Taxonomy (NCBI): domain Eukaryota; kingdom Viridiplantae; phylum Streptophyta; class Magnoliopsida; order Alismatales; family Hydrocharitaceae; genus Ottelia; species Ottelia alismoides. Next base: position 453,741 of record JAZKJV010002784.1, read on the forward strand.
TCTTTTACATATAACCCTGAATGATTAAAAATGATCCTTAAATCATGACAAGAATTTAATTTTTCTTTTGTATAACCAGCTACATTCATAACTACATAAAAGATGTTATCGATAGCATTTTTCTCGATATGCATAACATATATTGTGTCGTATCAATAACTTTCTCCAATAAGATAGCTCCTGAAATAAAGTCTTCTTAATCCAATTATGACTGTCACCAAAAATCAGGTAAAGGTTGTGTATTTTTTCCATTTTCCACAGTTGAATTTTCAAATTCTTCTAAACTTGATAATATCGTATCAATAGAATCAATTATCAGAGGAAACGAAGTTCGATGGTATTCCTCTTAAATGTTTGTTTCTATCTCTGATATGGATGATTGTTTGTAAGAAAACATCTATACCAATTAAAAAAATATGGTTTCCGACCATGTTGAAGCTTAAAACATTTCGTACTCTCCATACAATATGAACATGTTTTACGTTCATGCATACTCCATCCAGATAACATTACATTAGCCGAGAAGTCTTTTATTTCCATAGTAGAGCAACTTTCACATTGAATGTTTGACTTTTATTTGCATAGTATATATGGACTTCATCGATTCAGAGCGTTTTCAATTCATCTATAAGAGGACATAAATACAAATTGATGTATTTTCCCAGAAGTGCAAGTCTTGCTATTAACAATGATAAAAACATGAATTGTCTCTTTAAACACAACTATAGAGGTAGATTGTAAGGTGTTGTCATTATTGACCAACAAGAGTAGTCTCTACTTTCCTATGAGGATTAAATTCATCTATAAATAAACATATAACACAATTCCTTCTTTCCTTTGAAAATGAAGGAAAGGTTGACATTCTTGTTTTCCAACAATCAGACTCCAATGGATAATCCATATACTCTTCATGACCATGCTCTGCATGGCGTGACATATATTTAGTTGTTCTTTACAATAATATAATCGCTTTAATCTTGAAATCAACAGAAAATATCGTAAAACTTTCCTTTATATTTTATTTTCACGCTTACTTGATTCCTTAAATATTAGCTCATCACATTCAGGACAACGTGTCAAATGTTCATGTTCACCGTAATGTAAAATATGGTGACTTATGTATGAGACTATTTTAACTTTAGCTAAACCCATCTTTCGCATCATTTTCTTGGTTTTATAATAATTTCCTAATAATTCAATATCTTCAAGTAACATCCTCATTAGAACTTATCATCATAACGTCAAAATTCCGATCAATCGTATTATACTCCATCTTCGTTGATAGAAGCTTTGAAACGGTTGAGGGTTTTGAATATGTCTTACAACTCGACCATAAAGACTCTTCTATCTCTTTTCAACAACTCGTATAAGTCTCTTGACTCAACATATGGTTTCTCTTCATCTGGACAATCAAAGTTAAACTCTGGACCTAAAACGTAATGTTGTCTGCATCATTTAACTCACTAGTCATTATAATCAATGACTTCTTTGTGCCTCAACCGAATATGACATCCTTCCATTAAATTATTTTTCAAAATGTGCAACTGAATTTCATCATTTGGTCTCTTCTTTTAAAAAATTATACTTTTGACACGATCACAAGATAGTACCATTTGAATCTATCATACGAGAACCTTGAGCATAAGCAAATTTCACAAATTCTTGAACACGTGATGAATCTCATATTCATCATGCTAAAATTAGTCAACTAGGCTTGATTCCTCAAAGTTCATATGAATTTAATAATTAATATAGCATCATTAGCATTCATACAAGTGTAATTAATGTTCTCATTTCATCATGCATAATTGCATAATGTGTAAATTGGCCTAAAAAGTACTAACCTCACATATTTTTAGTTAATTCATCCTAACTCCAATTGACCTACAACCACCTTCATTGTATAGATATTACTGATAAGAATAAATAAAAAATATAAAAATTGCTAACTTAAATAAGTGTCAAATGATCCCAAAGTTTAAATTTCACATCTGACGGACTAAAATACGTGTATCTCCCTCATACAACGTTCGATTTTGATCTACTCACTTTTATAGACTCCATTTTCAAATATCTTCAAAACAATACCAATTTCATAAAATTCGGGAGCTCATATGTGAAGTTGAGTTTTGGGTCTCTTTTGTGTATTTTAGCTTTTTGTGATTTTGATCTGAGTTTTTATGTACATAATTAACCCTTTTAATTTTATTTCTTCTTTATTTCTGTTCTTTAGTGAAAGTTTTATTAAAAAGTATAAAAATTCAAATCTAGATCAAGACTGAAATCAAAGAAATTAACTGTGTTCGAATATTTGTTGTGAGTATGTACGAAATTCACGTGTCTCGTACCTCTATTTTATTTCCCAGATTATTTATTTATTAAAAATCCAAAAAATAAATTAGTATGTAATTAACTTTATGGTATTTTTTATATTTTTATCCTCTTTTAAAACCACCAAAAAAATACAAAACCCCAACAGTTGGTTTTCTATACACATGGGGAGCCCCAAAAACATCACTTTGTACAGATGACCTCATTCGCTCCCGACTCATGAGATTGTAGTTCTCGTCGAGATGAACAACTTTAGTGAAGGAAATTTTTCGATCCGATGTCTCCTTCTATTTCTTTTCTATTTATCTTCCTTTTTAATTTTGATTTTTTTGGGGATGCCACGTGGCAGCCCTTAGGTGTGCCACGTGGCACCCCTACTCTTTATCTCTCCTCTCTCCTCCCCGAGGCAAGTGCCTAGCACGTGAACTCTCTCTTCTTCCCTTCCGCAACCGCCTGCTCAGTCGTTTCCCTCGTCCTCTTCTGCTCCCTCGTAACGCCAGTCGTCGCCCCCGCTCTCTTTGGCCATCACGAGGCCACCCCCCGCCGCATACCCCTCCCCCTCCTCGCTTCTATAAAGTCCTAGCTCCACCAATAGCTCGTCTCATCCGCCCTTCAACCTTTGAGTGCTGGTGACGGCGACACCATGAACGGTGAGATCCAAAGGTTATCCTTGTTGCACCTCACTAGCAACCAAGCCCTCTACTCCCTACGCCATAACAGATCGAGTGATAACCAGGGATAAGGCTTCCACCATCTCCAACTCTCCAGGCTGCATGCTGCCCCACCTACCATTGCACGCAAGGTCCGCAGTCACTGCTGCTCTGTCCCTCCAACGGATCGAGTACACGTGAAGAGCCCCTCCGCTTCACCTCTGCAGCTCAACCCTTCGACTGTTCCCAGGTACATCGTCACCTCCTTCATCCATCGAGCTCTACGCTCATCGCCTCTTCCGCCGCTTCAATGCCCTCCACCTGCTCCTCAACCTGCTAGCTGCCTCTCCGCGGGTGATTGGGCACCCACCCTCCGCATGGTGTCCTCACAGCAACCTCAGCTTCACCGACCTCCGCATGTGCGCCATCAACTCCTATGCGCCACTACCGTACGTCGTGCCCCACCGGCCGCCGACTGCACCTCCCACGCGCTCGCAGCCAGACCGTGCACCTCCTGCACGTCTACCACGGTACCACCACCAATGCTATGCCCTTACCGCCCTTGACGCGCGACCCACCATGGAGGAGCATCGTCGCCTGCTGCCCAATCTCCCCCATGTGAGGAGCACGTGGGGCGGGAGATTTTTGCATGCATAGCCCCCAGTTTATGAAAATCTGAAAAATAACAAGCCAGTCAGAGTCACGTGCAACGCATGTGACTTATTGGGAAAATTGCACATGCACCCCGTTGGTTCCAAATAATTACATGAAGGCCCATACCTGTCACGGACGTCAACGTCATGTGCCCTATAAGTGATGCATTGGAAAAATTACAGCCAGAGCCCCTCTGTGTTCCCATAATTACATATAAGTCCTCTAGGGATCATTTTGAAAAGAAAATAACTTTGTTTAGTACATTTTAGTCTCTAGATCTTTAATTTATCATATCTTTTGCATGTGAACGCCAATTTTAGCGCATGATATGTCATTTTGAAGCTCTTTTCATGCTTCTTCATATTATATACTTTGTGGATAGATTTGATCCTTTTTATGAAGATTATTATTTGAGGAGCATTTCGATTTATGCAGGCTAAAAATTAACATATTTATTCCATTCTTTACTGAGAAGATTCTTGACTTTATTTATAGGGATTTGTGCGAGGACATGAATTTATTTGATTCTCTTACACTATTATTGATATTCTCGAGGATTCAATTTTTGCAAGGGATTAATTAAGATTTATTCTTTTAATATTATTGACGATTATTTGAGGAATTGAATCATAGAAATTCTGAGACCAGATATTCTGGTTCTAAATTATTGTGAGTATTGATTAATCTATTTACCTGATGCACTGGGATTGATTTGATTATTTCTCTTGAAATTGCATCTTTTGATGTGTGATACGATTTCGAGGATATTGATCAATATTTTTGGAATAAAAATTATAAATTATAGATCTCGCGCTTCATTATTCCCTCTGTATTCTTTCATTTTCTTCATAACATATCTTCATCATTGCATTGTATTATATTTTTCCTACATAGAAATTAATGAAGCAAATAATTAATTATTTAATTTAAGACCGTGTAACTAAAAATCACCATTCCCTGTGATCAACCTTGGTAGACTTGCCAAGTAAAAAATACTCCACAACATTCATAGATTGTGGTTTTTGACGAATCATTTTTAGCCTCATGTACTACAATTATCAACTATCAAAGATGAATTCCGCAGTCATCAAATGGCATCGTTGCCGGGAAATGACGAATTTTTAGACTTTTAAATTATTCTCTGTAATTAATATTTGTGAAAATAGTTTCTATCATTTTTTTATTTTCTGCATTTCATTTTACTCTCACTTCTGATACTAATCACAATTTCTCTCTTCGCAGATTACTCAGAGCTTTTTTTGGATATATATCAAGGATCTACGAAGATGGAGATTGAATTTTTAATTTTGAGAGAGATAGAGAGTTAATTTAAATTTAATTTTCTACATTATTCACAGGGTCCCTCTCTCTTTGAACCCTATTAATTTGTAATATTCAGGACTGGACTTTTCTGTGGTGTGTCGGGTCTGTTTCAACCTCTTTTATGCGGTTGGGACCCGACTTGAGTGGCATAGAATTTAGGAGCACATATAATAGCTTACATTTTTATCCTTGATTGTGCTCGTATTTTTTACGCCACACTTCTTCACTAACTAGATTCACTATAGATCGTTCGACTTAGCTAAAAAATATTAATCAATTCTTTCCTGCTAATAGAACTATCTACTTAGGGCGATTTCATCTGTGCATATCATTTAGTGTAATTTTAGGTCCTTATATTGCATCCCACATGAAGAACTCTAGGAATCACTGCAAGTCTTCTTCTTAAGCATGTATCATTGATTTACACTTGCATTGGCTTTTCTATTCTCCCTCCTTAGTTTTACAACTTAGGAATTAAAGGAATTGGGATTGCTCGTAGACGTGAATTTTTGTGCTCATCTAAACTTCATTGATTACCTTAATCTAAAATCAGGATCGTTAATCAAGGCAACTAAATAAAATTAACACACAATTAACCATTGTGTCTGGTGGATAGAAACCCACTCGTTGTTTGTAAGGACCATATCACACACTTAGGGTAAAGCCAAAAATCGAAAATTTTCGTTCAGACTACTATTTTTAGAAACAATTAGCTACTTCTCAGTGAGGGTTTCGGGTAGCCATTTTACAAGCCGAATTCCCTTAGTAGAGTGGGTGGTTTAGAGAACACCGTGAAAGGCTCCGTCCTCAAGTAACACGGGTTGTCGTCTAATGGACCATACTTACACCCATACTGGTTGAAAATAGATGCAACTAGTTGTATGAACTCATGGCAGTCTTTGTGAAATATTTCGACACCTAATAGCTCCGCTTAATTTTTAAGATTTCTTTGTCATTAGATTAAAATTGAAAAGATGAGCAGTCGAACCCTGACGTGCTTTCACAAGTGTCGAGTGGGTGAATCTATGTGTTTGTTTTGTGTTTGACTTGTGTGCGTCAAAGACCTTGCAATCGCAAGCAAATCGTGATTCGTGAATCACTCCATCCCTCCCTTGAGAAGATGTCTGCACACTGGTCTTCCTACCTGGTCTCCATGACCATGCCCTGATATCCTTCTTCTCGTTCATTTCAAGGGAACCTTCTCTGAAAATCAGGTCCCCCTCAGCCATCATTCTCTTCCCTCCCATACATTCCACCCTATGACCACACTTCTCTGAAATTATTCATGAACACTTTCAAGGATAATGCGCTTTCTCTGCGGATACTTGGAGATAAGGACAGGGCGATTATATTGTTCCACGTATAGTGACTTGGATATTGAGATCACATCTCAAATCCAGATCTTGCAGACCTCCTAGATGTTTGATTAAATCAAAGCCGTGGATCCAATCTTCTCATTGCATCCTAATTACATTCAGATCAAGGTCCAACATTTGGACTAAGATTAGATCACTTCTCTATGAGAGGAGACACGAAAATCCAGACCCGTTCCATCACTCCCTCGGAATGGAAGCATCATGGGTATACAATCATTTATGATCACATCACCCTCATGTATTCCCAATACCTGCACATCTTGCATACAGGAAGATCCAGATTAAACCCAAATTTTTAGATCTCTTTTGGACTGTCTCCTTCAGGGTTTTATCATTAAGTTTCTCATTCGATCATTGGGAGTTGGTATCGATCATATACTTTCCAAAAGTATATATCATACCTAGGTGTTGATCATATATTTTCCAAAAGTATATATCAAACCTACAAATTCAATCAAGCCTCCAAAGCGAGACGACCGAAAATGGAATTTGATTCTTCCCAATATCCCATGAGTGAGCTCATGTCTTCCGGTTCAATAATGAACATGTATGTTCCCTTTGAGAGATCGTATTACTCATATGCTCCTACATGCACATCGGCGCGTTGGTGTATAGACCTTGGTTAGGTCATCAACCTATTGGTCTGCCAAATATATATACTTAGACATATAGTAACACATCTGTCTTCGGTCAGAGCATGCGTGCCTATATCGTGACAACATACGACATAGGTCTTTGGTTAGCTCGATCTCGTTAAGTCAACTCTTTGGCCTAAGTAATGTAACACCTCCGAATCTTTATTCCTTTGCAGAGGACCCGCATCAAGAGATCGGTTAGATATCAACCAAATGAGAAAGGATTGCCATCTCCTACTCAGGCTGGAGATCATCTCTTAACTATCATTTGACGGTGCTTGATGGGTCCTCAATCTAAATCACTAAATATTCATCCAAGCATCAGCCTCTATGATTCAATAATTGGATCAACATATATATGATCAACAGGATGCCATGATACATAACCCTAATTGTACTAAGGGACTTATTATGCAAATTAGTTATTCTTCATTTCAGATTAGGGGAAATTCGCAATAACATTTATTGCGTAATAGCTTGTCATGAGCTCGCATGTCCAACATGACTTAGGTTATCTCGATCTCGTTAAGTTAACCCTTGAACTAACTAATCTAACACCTCCAAATCACTATTCTCGTGCAGAGGACCTGCATCAAGAGGTCGGTCAGATATCAATCTTAATGAGAAAAGGATTGCCATCTCCTACTCAGGCTGGAGATCATCACTTAATAATCATTTGCCGGTGCTTGATGAGTCCTCTATCTAACTCCTTAGATATTTATCCAAGCACCGACCTCTATGGTTCAATTAATGAATCAACAATTGTATGATTATCAAAATGGCCATGGTACATAACCCTAATTATACCGAGGGACCTTGTAGTGCATTCATTCATTTAATCTCAGGAAGAGAGTGAAAACAATCAATAACTTTTTATTGATTAATCATATATTACAATAACATTTATTGTAAGAATGGTTCGCCTCGGGCTCACATGGCTAATACATCTCCATAAAGATAGGGAGAGGATAACTAAGAGATTCGTAATAGGCTAAGATATGTAGAGTCTCTTCAGGAAGAGATCCTGAATCAACAGGCAGGGTTGGCTTCCTACTAGAAGAAGGTGATTGTGAGGAGGATGGATGACTAGATCGTTGAGATCCATGCAAGCCACCACGTCCAAAACCTATCATGATTGTAATGGAAATATAATAGTTTATTAAAAATATTAATAGAAAATGTTTTTAACCGAATATGAGAAAATACTTTTCTAAATATTTACAATTAATCTTCGTTATTTGATTTCTGGTGAATTATAACCTATTTCATTAATAACATAGTTGTCTGAGTCATCATTTGTAATCCCCACATCATCTATTAGGTCAGCATGTGTTACCTTATTATCTGCCAATTGAATAGCTTCAATGATAGGATCTACATCTGACACATTATTTTCACTTATAAATAGGCGGGAAAGCTTCATCCGTCACATCTTCTGTAGGAGTGCTTTCTTTAGAAATACAAATATGTAAATTTATCTTTACGACAATGAAAGATTCTACATTCTTTCTCTTCTTTGACACTTGCAGAAGATAACAAACTTTATCCACTTGTTATGCAAGAATGAATGGTTCAAATCTACGAATAAATTTTCTTTGTATAACATCAACGACCTCCTATCGATCACTACACCTTCATTTGGATCGTACCAATCACACAAAAAAGAACAACTTTGTTTTATGATTGGAATATTATATTCTACTTCCAGTACATCCTTTAAGATTCAATAATAGTCCAAAGTGTCTTCCCTGTGAAAGATCTACGAATCATCACTCCACAATTCTGAGTAGTTAATTTTTTAGAAGAATTTACTGTATGAAATCGATAACCATTACCCCAACAATAGTTATGATATCGAACTTGAAAAAATGACCTTCAGAAAATTATTTTAATATATGTATACTATAATTATTATCATCCAATTATTTTGTTCGATTATTAGACCATTCCGAAAATTGATTCATATATGTGCTCTCACCATGATCTTATGAATATGTTAAACTTGTTCAACAATTTTCTTTCCAGATTCCTAAAGTGAATGCACATAATTAACATGTGATTAGAAAGAAATGATTATTTATATTAAAAATAAAGAAACATACTCAACATATGGTGTTATTTCCTCACAGTTGTCCAGTACGTATAACTTAGCAGTATCATTCTCTTGTTTCGCTTACATACGCTCCCTATCCTTTTCTATTGGATGACCGGACTGACGAAAGATATTGATATGTGATTCTTCATCAGAGTAAATTGTCTCAGACCTCTTTGTTCTATTTTGGATAGTAAACACATTGTCGGAAAAGTATCTAACACAAAATATTGTTACTTCTCCATAAGTGTACTGAGAACTTATAGATCCTCCGACTCTACTTTTGTTTGGAACCTTTCTTTTCACAAAGAACATAAACCTAAGTACGATAGATTGTGTTTTTAAGATAACCAAAATTATCAAAGTAAGAAACTACTACATACACATACCTTTTAAATGGATACATCCATCAATATTTTACGGGCCTGCCAACTTTGACCTCGCGTGGAAGATGAATCATCAGATGCTCCATTGAATAAAAAAGCTAGTGCAAATATTTTCTCCAAAGTACATATAATCACAAGAATATTTTTTCAAGATATTCCATCTCCACTTGATGTATGCATGACGAATATAAAATTTGAAAAATTTTGCTGACATATATAGAACATCAATGATATTTTTTGGTAACAATCCTCCGAAGACTATTGGTAGTAGTCTTTTCATAAATACACGACAGTCATGACTTTTCATTCCTTTAAATGAGAACTTCTTCAAATCGATCAAATTTGAGAGATTTGATGCATATACATCTGGAAATTTCAATCTACTTTCCCATTCGCATATGCATTTCACTTGATTTCTGTCCAATGTATACTTCCCTTTTGGAAATTCAACCCTTTGATTATCAAGATCTTTTACATATAACCCTGAATGATTAAAAATGATCCTTAAATCATGACAAGAATTTAATTTTTCTTTTGTATAACCAGCTACATTCATAACTACATAAAAGATGTTATCGATAGCATTTTTCTCGATATGCATAACATATATTGTGTCGTATCAATAACTTTCTCCAATAAGATAGCTCCTGAAATAAAGTCTTCTTAATCCAATTATGACTGTCACCAAAATCAGGTAAAGGTTGTGTATTTTTTCCATTTTCCACAGTTGAATTTTCAAATTCTTCTAAACTTGATAATATCGTATCAATAGAATCAATTATCAGAGGAAACGAAGTTCGATGGTATTCCTCTTAAATGTTTGTTTCTATCTCTGATATGGATGATTGTTTGTAAGAAAACATCTATACCAATTAAAAAAATATGGTTTCCGACCATGTTGAAGCTTAAAACATTTCGTACTCTCCATACAATATGAACATGTTTTACGTTCATGCATACTCCATCCAGATAACATTACATTAGCCGAGAAGTCTTTTATTTCCATAGTAGAGCAACTTTCACATTGAATGTTTGACTTTTATTTGCATAGTATATATGGACTTCATCGATTCAGAGCGTTTTCAATTCATCTATAAGAGGACATAAATACAAATTGATGTATTTTCCCAGAAGTGCAAGTCTTGCTATTAACAATGATAAAAACATGAATTGTCTCTTTAAACACAACTATAGAGGTAGATTGTAAGGTGTTGTCATTATTGACCAACAAGAGTAGTCTCTACTTTCCTATGAGGATTAAATTCATCTATAAATAAACATATAACACAATTCCTTCTTTCCTTTGAAAATGAAGGAAAGGTTGACATTCTTGTTTTCCAACAATCAGACTCCAATGGATAATCCATATACTCTTCATGACCATGCTCTGCATGGCGTGACATATATTTAGTTGTTCTTTACAATAATATAATCGCTTTAATCTTGAAATCAACAGAAAATATCGTAAAACTTTCCTTTATATTTTATTTTCACGCTTACTTGATTCCTTAAATATTAGCTCATCACATTCAGGACAACGTGTCAAATGTTCATGTTCACCGTAATGTAAAATATGGTGACTTATGTATGAGACTATTTTAACTTTAGCTAAACCCATCTTTCGCATCATTTTCTTGGTTTTATAATAATTTCCTAATAATTCAATATCTTCAAGTAACATCCTCATTAGAACTTATCATCATAACGTCAAAATTCCGATCAATCGTATTATACTCCATCTTCGTTGATAGAAGCTTTGAAACGGTTGAGGGTTTTGAATATGTCTTACAACCCGACCATAAAGACTCTTCTATCTCTTTTCAACAACTCGTATAAGTCTCTTGACTCAACATATGGTTTCTCTTCATCTGGACAATCAAAGTTAAACTCTGGACCTAAAACGTAATGTTGTCTGCATCATTTAACTCACTAGTCATTATAATCAATGACTTCTTTGTGCCTCAACCGAATATGACATCCTTCCATTAAATTATTTTTCAAAATGTGCAACTGAATTTCATCATTTGGTCTCTTCTTTTAAAAAATTATACTTTTGACACGATCACAAGATAGTACCATTTGAATCTATCATACGAGAACCTTGAGCATAAGCAAATTTCACAAATTCTTGAACACGTGATGAATCTCATATTCATCATGCTAAAATTAGTCAACTAGGCTTGATTCCTCAAAGTTCATATGAATTTAATAATTAATATAGCATCATTAGCATTCATACAAGTGTAATTAATGTTCTCATTTCATCATGCATAATTGCATAATGTGTAAATTGGCCTAAAAAGTACTAACCTCACATATTTTTAGTTAATTCATCCTAACTCCAATTGACCTACAACCACCTTCATTGTATAGATATTACTGATAAGAATAAATAAAAAATATAAAAATTGCTAACTTAAATAAGTGTCAAATGATCCCAAAGTTTAAATTTCACATCTGACGGACTAAAATACGTGTATCTCCCTCATACAACGTTCGATTTTGATCTACTCACTTTTATAGACTCCATTTTCAAATATCTTCAAAACAATACCAATTTCATAAAATTCGGGAGCTCATATGTGAAGTTGAGTTTTGGGTCTCTTTTGTGTATTTTAGCTTTTTGTGATTTTGATCTGAGTTTTTATGTACATAATTAACCCTTTTAATTTTATTTCTTCTTTATTTCTGTTCTTTAGTGAAAGTTTTATTAAAAAGTATAAAAATTCAAATCTAGATCAAGACTGAAATCAAAGAAATTAACTGTGTTCGAATATTTGTTGTGAGTATGTACGAAATTCACGTGTCTCGTACCTCTATTTTATTTCCCAGATTATTTATTTATTAAAAATCCAAAAAATAAATTAGTATGTAATTAACTTTATGGTATTTTTTATATTTTTATCCTCTTTTAAAACCACCAAAAAAATACAAAACCCCAACAGTTGGTTTTCTATACACATGGGGAGCCCCAAAAACATCACTTTGTACAGATGACCTCATTCGCTCCCGACTCATGAGATTGTAGTTCTCGTCGAGATGAACAACTTTAGTGAAGGAAATTTTTCGATCCGATGTCTCCTTCTATTTCTTTTCTATTTATCTTCCTTTTTAATTTTGATTTTTTTGGGGATGCCACGTGGCAGCCCTTAGGTGTGCCACGTGGCACCCCTACTCTTTATCTCTCCTCTCTCCTCCCCGAGGCAAGTGCCTAGCACGTGAACTCTCTCTTCTTCCCTTCCGCAACCGCCTGCTCAGTCGTTTCCCTCGTCCTCTTCTGCTCCCTCGTAACGCCAGTCGTCGCCCCCGCTCTCTTTGGCCATCACGAGGCCACCCCCCGCCGCATACCCCTCCCCCTCCTCGCTTCTATAAAGTCCTAGCTCCACCAATAGCTCGTCTCATCCGCCCTTCAACCTTTGAGTGCTGGTGACGGCGACACCATGAACGGTGAGATCCAAAGGTTATCCTTGTTGCACCTCACTAGCAACCAAGCCCTCTACTCCCTACGCCATAACAGATCGAGTGATAACCAGGGATAAGGCTTCCACCATCTCCAACTCTCCAGGCTGCATGCTGCCCCACCTACCATTGCACGCAAGGTCCGCAGTCACTGCTGCTCTGTCCCTCCAACGGATCGAGTACACGTGAAGAGCCCCTCCGCTTCACCTCTGCAGCTCAACCCTTCGACTGTTCCCAGGTACATCGTCACCTCCTTCATCCATCGAGCTCTACGCTCATCGCCTCTTCCGCCGCTTCAATGCCCTCCACCTGCTCCTCAACCTGCTAGCTGCCTCTCCGCGGGTGATTGGGCACCCACCCTCCGCATGGTGTCCTCACAGCAACCTCAGCTTCACCGACCTCCGCATGTGCGCCATCAACTCCTATGCGCCACTACCGTACGTCGTGCCCCACCGGCCGCCGACTGCACCTCCCACGCGCTCGCAGCCAGACCGTGCACCTCCTGCACGTCTACCACGGTACCACCACCAATGCTATGCCCTTACCGCCCTTGACGCGCGACCCACCATGGAGGAGCATCGTCGCCTGCTGCCCAATCTCCCCCATGTGAGGAGCACGTGGGGCGGGAGATTTTTGCATGCATAGCCCCCAGTTTATGAAAATCTGAAAAATAACAAGCCAGTCAGAGTCACGTGCAACGCATGTGACTTATTGGGAAAATTGCACATGCACCCCGTTGGTTCCAAATAATTACATGAAGGCCCATACCTGTCACGGACGTCAACATCATGTGCCCTATAAGTGATGCATTGGAAAAATTACAGCCAGAGCCCCTCTGTGTTCCCATAATTACATATAAGTCCTCTAGGGATCATTTTGAAAAGAAAATAACTTTGTTTAGTACATTTTAGTCTCTAGATCTTTAATTTATCATATCTTTTGCATGTGAACGCCAATTTTAGCGCATGATATGTCATTTTGAAGCTCTTTTCATGCTTCTTCATATTATATACTTTGTGGATAGATTTGATCCTTTTTATGAAGATTATTATTTGAGGAGCATTTCGATTTATGCAGGCTAAAAATTAACATATTTATTCCATTCTTTACTGAGAAGATTCTTGACTTTATTTATAGGGATTTGTGCGAGGACATGAATTTATTTGATTCTCTTACACTATTATTGATATTCTCGAGGATTCAATTTTTGCAAGGGATTAATTAAGATTTATTCTTTTAATATTATTGACGATTATTTGAGGAATTGAATCATAGAAATTCTGAGACCAGATATTCTGGTTCTAAATTATTGTGAGTATTGATTAATCTATTTACCTGATGCACTGGGATTGATTTGATTATTTCTCTTGAAATTGCATCTTTTGATGTGTGATACGATTTCGAGGATATTGATCAATATTTTTGGAATAAAAATTATAAATTATAGATCTCGCGCTTCATTATTCCCTCTGTATTCTTTCATTTTCTTCATAACATATCTTCATCATTGCATTGTATTATATTTTTCCTACATAGAAATTAATGAAGCAAATAATTAATTATTTAATTTAAGACCGTGTAACTAAAAATCACCATTCCCTGTGATCAACCTTGGTAGACTTGCCAAGTAAAAAATACTCCACAACATTCATAGATTGTGGTTTTTGACGAATCATTTTTAGCCTCATGTACTACAATTATCAACTATCAAAGATGAATTCCGCAGTCATCAAATGGCATCGTTGCCGGGAAATGACGAATTTTTAGACTTTTAAATTATTCTCTGTAATTAATATTTGTGAAAATAGTTTCTATCATTTTTTTATTTTCTGCATTTCATTTTACTCTCACTTCTGATACTAATCACAATTTCTCTCTTCGCAGATTACTCAGAGCTTTTTTTGGATATATATCAAGGATCTACGAAGATGGAGATTGAATTTTTAATTTTGAGAGAGATAGAGAGTTAATTTAAATTTAATTTTCTACATTATTCACAGGGTCCCTCTCTCTTTGAACCCTATTAATTTGTAATATTCAGGACTGGACTTTTCTGTGGTGTGTCGGGTCTGTTTCAACCTCTTTTATGCGGTTGGGACCCGACTTGAGTGGCATAGAATTTAGGAGCACATATAATAGCTTACATTTTTATCCTTGATTGTGCTCGTATTTTTTACGCCACACTTCTTCACTAACTAGATTCACTATAGATCGTTCGACTTAGCTAAAAAATATTAATCAATTCTTTCCTGCTAATAGAACTATCTACTTAGGGCGATTTCATCTGTGCATATCATTTAGTGTAATTTTAGGTCCTTATATTGCATCCCACATGAAGAACTCTAGGAATCACTGCAAGTCTTCTTCTTAAGCATGTATCATTGATTTACACTTGCATTGGCTTTTCTATTCTCCCTCCTTAGTTTTACAACTTAGGAATTAAAGGAATTGGGATTGCTCGTAGACGTGAATTTTTGTGCTCATCTAAACTTCATTGATTACCTTAATCTAAAATCAGGATCGTTAATCAAGGCAACTAAATAAAATTAACACACAATTAACCATTGTGTCTGGTGGATAGAAACCCACTCGTTGTTTGTAAGGACCATATCACACACTTAGGGTAAAGCCAAAAATCGAAAATTTTCGTTCAGACTACTATTTTTAGAAACAATTAGCTACTTCTCAGTGAGGGTTTCGGGTAGCCATTTTACAAGCCGAATTCCCTTAGTAGAGTGGGTGGTTTAGAGAACACCGTGAAAGGCTCCGTCCTCAAGTAACACGGGTTGTCGTCTAATGGACCATACTTACACCCATACTGGTTGAAAATAGATGCAACTAGTTGTATGAACTCATGGCAGTCTTTGTGAAATATTTCGACACCTAATAGCTCCGCTTAATTTTTAAGATTTCTTTGTCATTAGATTAAAATTGAAAAGATGAGCAGTCGAACCCTGACGTGCTTTCACAAGTGTCGAGTGGGTGAATCTATGTGTTTGTTTTGTGTTTGACTTGTGTGCGTCAAAGACCTTGCAATCGCAAGCAAATCGTGATTCGTGAATCACTCCATCCCTCCCTTGAGAAGATGTCTGCACACTGGTCTTCCTACCTGGTCTCCATGACCATGCCCTGATATCCTTCTTCTCGTTCATTTCAAGGGAACCTTCTCTGAAAATCAGGTCCCCCTCAGCCATCATTCTCTTCCCTCCCATACATTCCACCCTATGACCACACTTCTTCATGGAATAGACATCTCTCACATTCTGAGAATCTTATGGACACGAGAGAGCGAGTAGAATCGAGGATGGAAAATAAAGTCCGATTACTATCGACTCCCAACCTCTTGAACCATCCCTTACTCAGATTGACTCTCTTCTTGTGTCGACCAATTTTCCTTCGACAATTCACGAGAAAACCAGATACTCTAGTTAGTGAAGAAGTGTGGCGTGATGACTATTCACTATAGATTGACTCTCTTCACTAACTAGATTCCTTGACCATACCGTGATGACTATGAATAATCAACTCTATTCAAGGTTGCATGCCAGTATCACAATAAATGGAGAATGATTATTCAATCACAAGTCATGAGATGTTTGAGGATGAGATTGCTCCGACCAATCATAGAGCAAACATTTTGATTGAGAAAATATATGATCTCATCCAGTCTATGAAACATCCAGAAAAAGTGAGGCCACCACCAAGTGAACCACATAACAATCACGTAACTCACAATCAGGCACAACCACTACTGACCTCTAACCCCCATACTGACCATATCACAGGAAATACCAAAAAATGAAAAAAAATAGGAAATTAAAATAAAATGGATAATTTTGAAATGGAAGCATTTTACAAGAGTCTGGTCTTAGATCTTCCATTGATTAAGGCCATAGAATATATGCCCGATCTTAAGAGATTTGTAAAGAGTCAACTAAACCCCAAAATGATGGGCAAGAAATGATCAAGGAGTGAATATCATACCATATCTATGGCCAGATCTTTGGTGATGAATCGAAAAACCAAAAGTCGCAAAGTCAAGCGGTTGACTCGGATCACATGTGAAATTGAGGAGACATTATTTACTTATGTTCGGTTAGACAACGATTCTACATTAAACATCCTCCCAAGTCCATTCTTGACCAACTAAAACTCGAACAACTCAAAAAGACTAGGGTGATCGTTCAATTGCCTGGTCGATCCACCAAAAGACCACAGGATATTGTTTCGCTCGTCGTAAACTTCTGAGGTGACAAATACAAAGTGCATTTTATTGTCCTTGACATCGAGCACCACGGAGGATTCCTTGAGTCTCCTATATAAGCCTCTGCTAAGGTAATTGTCGATTGAGAGACTAAGGAAATCAAGTTCCCAAACTCTGACCACAATGCACAAAGCCTCAATGACATGACATGCTTTGAGGAAAACCAACTTGAAACCAACAGTTGTGATCAGGAGAAAACAATTTACATGATCAGACATCTCCTCATGGCACACAGATACAAACCCTAGGAGAGTCACCTGAAAGACTAACTGTTGGAAAACTTCTGATTCTCACCCTAATAGAGCTCCTTTGAAGATTCAAGATTTTGGAGCTTATACTGTGTTGGACCATATTTCTGATAAACGTCACAATTATTTGAGTGGTCCAATTTTCGAGTCGGCAGTAATTCATGAGATACTTGAACCATACGAGGAATCGACTCTAGAAACATCCGATGTCACCAAAATTCACGATTATCGGAAAGTGACATCAACATTCCCAGCCATAACTCACAAAACCACCATGAACAATCTCCCTCGCCCGAAGCCACGTATGACCCTAGAAGAATTGATCGACTTTTATAGGGATTCATCTGACGAGGAACTCATAAATGCCCACAGGTTACTCAATATAGGGAGATGAAGATTGTCCAGCTTCCTCCCAATGCTTCTCATGGAAACAAACAGACCAAGAAGGTCACCTTTGATTTCTGAAGAGTCCTCATCCGATTCTGAAGTGGTTCATCAGGTAAGTGCAATAAGTACAACTCTGATCCAAGGGCACTTACCTCTGATTGACAATAGTTGGAGATCCTTTGTGTATTACTATTATTCTTCTAAGGATGAATCTGATAATGTCTGGTCTTCTTCATATGCCCCTCTTCATCACCCCCCACATCTCCATATTATCTCCCACTACACTCTTGCAATAAGGTACGTCGCAAACCTCCATGACCTTGTACATTAATAAATCTACCTGATTCCCCACGTGTAATTATCCGATCATACTTAGGCTAACATGAGCCTAAGTATAGGATGATCAGTACAATTGTGTTTACATCACATCTATTCTTTTCTCCTTACCCTCGACTGCCTCATTTCATGCTTTTCTGCTATGCTTAGTCCCTCAAAAGTTTAAGTATAGGGGTCATGCCGACTTCTTTTCTTTTTCGCTCATATATACTTAATACGGGCAATGTCCGCATTTCACTTTGTGCCATAAGGATATAGCACAAGCTAAGTAAGGGGGTGTTTGTATATATTCTATGTACTTTATCCATAGCTCGTACTTTAATTGTTTCATCCAACATCGGGGATGGGTACAAGTAGTGTATATTATGTATAATATACTAAGGTCTTTCTGTAAATAATTATTGGTTTTCAAAAAAAGGCAAGAAAAAAATAAAAAACAATAAAAAAATAAAAAAAATTCACTCATGGTCTTGCATTTCATTAAGCATCTCATACATCTATGCATTCCTTGTTTGGCATATTCTTGACACATTCATTATCACTCGATGCTTGAGGATTTTGAGGACACTTGATTTCTGAGATATTGAGAGTCTGAGTTAGTCAGCCTTAGTTATTAGGGATTTGAACTTAATAATCCACACTTACCTAGTTTGAAAGATTTGAGCGCTATATTGCACTCTTCATCTCTACCTTCTAATGAAAATCATCAGCACAATACATTCTCAACTGCATGATTGATGAGATGGGTTGAGTTATCACTTGAGGAACTGAGACTGGAAATTTGAGTCTAGATCCGATCTAATGATGCTCGAGTATGGGATAAAGTTAATAAAGACTTCAAGAAACATGAATGTCAGCAAACATTAGTCAATATGTGAACAAGTTCTCATGCTATCTTTAATATTTACCTATGTACTAGGGTGTGATGAAACATAATTAATTGTTGATCAGTGTGTTCCAACTTTTTGTAAAAGCAGTGGAGATAGCCAAAAAGAAAAGAAAAGAAAGAAATATTCAAAGAAAAACTCTATCATTACAAGTCAAATTCAAAATATCTTCCACCCAAAGACGAGCGCTCCTAACCATTTTTAAAGTGTCCACTTAGACCAAACGCTATTAGGAACAAGGAATCGGGCTAGCACCATAAAGGGCTCTACATCATATAGTTGATATAAGTCGGGGTGTCGAAGGTATCTTAGATACTCAAAAGAGACACTCCCCAGTGTACTCCCAGAAAAACACGTGCAGAAGACTCCAAATTCTCTTAACGGACCCATTGATCAACAAACTAAAAATATACACGTGTTGAGTTATAAGGCACTCGAGAGGCCCCTTGTTCCAATGAGAGAGAGAGAAAAAAATAGACACAATCCTATGCCCTTCATCATAAGGCCATCCATCTACATTTTCAAGTCTGACAAACTAATGAGATGGTTGAATGAAGCAAGAATAGACTTATTCCCTAGTGTTGAGGATTAGATCTAGAGGAGAGTCTCCTGGACTGGAACTTTGGGTGATGTCTCGACTCAACTCTCATGATTGCTGGACTAAATTTCATAACCTTATATTCTATGTACAAACGGAGAGTCTGATAATTAGAGAAGTTGGATTCCTTTTTACTAAAGCATGGTTGAGCCCAGAATTTTATGATCGCTTAAATTAAGGGTCTTCTTTAAATTAAGCCTTGAAATTTTCACATGCACTGTCATGGATTAATCTGATTCCTTCATTCTTTAAATGCTCGGGGACGAGCATGGTTTAAGTACAGGGGTATGATGAATCTCATATTCATCATGTTAAAATTGGTCAATTAGGCTCGGTTCCCCAAAGTTCATATGCGATTAATAATTAATATAACATCATTAGCATTCACACATGTGTAATTAATGTTCGCATTTCATCATGCATAATTGCATAGTGTGTAAATTGCTCTAAAAAGCTGCTAATTCCCATATTTTTAATTAATTCATCCTAACTCCAATTAACCTGAAACCATCTTCATTGTGTAGATATTACTTACAAGAATAAATAAAAATACAAAAAATTGCTAACTCAAATAAGCGTCAAATGATCCCAAAGTCTAATTTCACATCCGACGGACTAAAATATGCATGTCTCCTTCATATAGCGTCCGATTTTGGTCTAATCACTTTTAATGTACCCCATTTTCAAATACCTTCAAAACAACACCAATTTCATAAAATTCGGAGCATATATATGAAAGTTGGGTTTTGGACCTCTTTTGCGCATTTTAGCTTTTTACGATTTTGACCCGAGTTTTTATGTACATAATTAACTCTTTTAATTTTATTTATTATTTATTTTTTCCTTTGATGAAACTTGTATTAAAAGGTATAAAAACCAAATCTAGATCAAGATTGAAATCAAAGAAACTGACTTTGTCCGAGTGTCTGTTGTGAGTCTGAACAAAATTCATATGTCTCGTACCTCTATTTTATTTCCCTATTTATTGATTTATTAAAAATAAAAAACAAATTAGTGTGTAATTAATTTTGTCATATTTTTTATGATTCTTATCATCTTTTAAATCCACCAAAAAATTACAAAACCCCAAAAGCTGGTATTCTATGCACATGGGGAACCCTAAATATATCACTTTGTACAGATGACCTTATTTGCTCTCGATTCCTTCATGAAGGTTGTAGATCTCGTCGAGATGAACAACTTTTGTGAAGGTGATTTTTTCGATCTGAGGCTTCATTCTATTTATTTTCTAATTTTCTTTCTTTTTAATTTTGAAATTTTTTAGGTTGCCACGTGGCGGTCCCTAGGCGTGCCATGTGGCATCCCAACTCTCTATCTCTCCTCTCTTCTCCCCAAGTCACGTGCCTAGCACGTGACCCCTCTCTTCTTCCCTTCCATAACCCCCCGCTCAATCGTTCCCCTCATCCTCTCCTCCTCCCTCGTAACGGTCGTTGCCATCCCCGCTCTCTCCAGTTGTTACGAGGTTGGCCCCTCCGCATCTCCCCCCCCCCCCCCGCTATAAAGTCCCAGCTTCGCCAGTAGCTTGCCTCATCTTTCCTACAACCTTTGAGTGTCGGTGACAGTGGCACACTGACCGACGAGATCCATGTGTTATCCTCTAAGTTTGTTGCACCTCGCCGGCATCCAAAGCCCTCTGCTCCCTTTGCAGAGCAGATTGAGTGACAATCACGGAGAAGTCTTCCACCATCTCCAACTCTCATGGCCGCACACTGCCCCACTTACCACCATGCGTTAGGTCCGCAGCCACTGCTGCTCCGTCCCTCCAATAGATCGAGCACACGCGAAGAGCCCCTATGCTTCACCTCTGCAGCTCAACCCTTTGACTGCTCCCAGGTACATCGTCACCTCCTTCTTCCATCGAACTCCACGCTCACTCCCTCCTATACCGCTTCAACGTCTTTCGTCTGCTCCTCCGCCGGACAATTGCCTCTTCGCGGGTGGTTGGGCACCCATCCTCCGGTTGACGTCCTCACGACAACCTCGGCTTCACCGTCCTCTGCCCTTACGCCATCCCCTCCTGCGCAACATCACCGCACGTCACGCCCCTCCAGCCGCCGGTTGCACATCCCACACGCTCGCAGCCAGCCCACGCGCCTCAGGCGCATCTGCCACCGCCACCGCCACGCCCTCTCCAACCTTGATGCGCGGCCCGCCTCAGAGGAGCACCACCGCCAGCTGCCCAATCCCTCCCACGTGAGGAGCACATGGGGTGGGAGATTTTTGCATGCAGAGCCCCCAGTTCTCTGAAAATATGAGAAAGAACTAGCTAGCGACTTGTTGGGAAAATTGCAAACGCACCCCACTGGTTCCAGATAATTACAAGAAGCCCCTATTTGTTAATGACGTCAGCGTCACGCGCCATGCATGTGATGCACTAGAAAAATTATAACTGGAGCCCCTCTATATAAGTCCTCCAGGGACCATTTTGAAATGAAAATATTTTTGTTTATTACATTTTAGTCCTAGATTTTTAATTTATCATATTTTTTGCATGCGAACTCCAATTTTAGTGCACGATATGCCATTTTCAAGCTCTTTTCATGCTTTTTCATATTATATACTTTGTGGACAGATTTGATGCTATTTTATGAAGATTATTATTTGAGGAGCATTTTGATTTATGCATGCTAAAAAATGACATATTTGTTCCATTCTTTACTGAGAAGATTCTTGACTTTATTTGCAGGGATTTAAGGGCGAGGACCTGAATTTATTTGATTCTCTTGTATTATTATTGATATTCTTGAGGATTCAACTTTTGCAGGGGATTAATTAAAATTTATTCCTTTAGTATTATTGACGATTATTTGAGGAATTGAATCATAGAAATTTTGAGGCCAGATATTATGCTTCTAAATTATTATGGGTATCGATTGATCTATTTTCCTGACGTACTAGGATTGATTTGATTATTCTCTTGAAATTAAATCTTTTGATATATGATTAGATTTCGTGATATTGATCAATATTTTTGGAATAAAAATTATAAATCACAGATCATGTGCTTCATTATTCCCTCAGTATTATTTCACTTTCTTCATAGCACATCTTCATCATTGCATTGTATTATATTTTTTTGACATAGAAATTAATATAGAAAATAAATAATTATTTAATTAAATTTAAGACCATGCAACTAATATTCATCATTCCATGTGTTCGAACTTGGCAGACTTACCAAGTAAAAAAATAGTCCACAACACTCAAAGATTGTGGTGTTTGACGATTTGTTTTTCACCTCCAATACTACAATTATCAACTTTTAAAGAGGTGAAATCCGCGATCATCAACTCCTCTTTGAAAAATCTCCAAAATATGACCATCAACTATACGCTTCTACATCCAATATCTATTCGTCATCATTGTCACCTGCATGTTATAGTTCGATAGATCAAATGAGAAGAGAAATTTTAACATTGACTTCAATTGGGAAAATGGACCAAGAAAATGTAAATCATATCCCATCGTTGTCCTAAACCTATTTCCCTAATTTTAGGAGATGAGAAAAGAAGTGTTTCATTAATTATCACTTGAGACCATAAGGATTCAAACTTACTACAAGTTGATAGTGGACACATGCTAGTTTATATCTAAGGAAAATTTGACAGCATAATCTAGCACCCCTCCAATATACCCAAAAAAACAATCGCAATCACTCTTAACACTATCATCATAGTGATAATATTAATAACAGATTATGATTGGTTTGGTATACCGAAGATGAATGAGTTATGCAATTGAATTTTCATTATTTATAAACTGTGACATGTGACGATGATCACCTTATTGTAAGGTTCGAATACTTACAGACTCCCTTAGTTTGGGACCTTTGAACTGAGGAAAGTCAACATAAATGTAATATTTAAGGTCAATTTACATCATACATTTGTACGTACTAATAATGAGACAGTAAAATAATCTTAAGATATTTATTTATGTTGTTCAGACATTACGTGTATTTGGTTAGTTAATGTGGGAGAGTAGGGGGGTATGGACCTATGTGAAATTAAATTGGTGCCTAAATATAGTGTTTAGATGATAATTATTGTAAGTGTACCTATAAAAAAATATTCTTCCACCTGCATACATCAAAATCTACGTCATAGATCAGGATATCTCATCCCGTGTCCAACCAGGGGCGGAACTAGTATATATTATGGGGGGGGCATGGCCCTCCCATGATTATTATACGTCCCTTGTACAATGTATTAAGTTTTTAATACGACCCCTCCTTAATTGTATTATATTTAAAGTTGTTAGAAAAGTTGTAGAATCATTAAATGGCTAAGTGGTAGAGTGGCATGGTTATTATTTTGCAGACCAGGGTTCGAATCTTGTCTCCATCAATTTTACTTTCTTTTATATGGTTTATCCAATCGCTTCCAAAGTATCAAAATAATTTGATATAAAATTGTATTCAACTTTATTTATCTCTCCCATTGTTTTAAATAAAATAAATTTTATTGTTTCCTTTTTAATTATTGTTTCAAATTTTCACTTGATAATTTAGCATTTTTAGCATAGATTTAGAGCGACTTAAATTATTACATTTCTCCAATTTTAAAAATAACCACTAAAAAACCAATTTATTTGAAATTCTAACATTAATAATAGATTTTAATTCTATGTTTATCAAGATTGAAAGAGTTTCACTTTAACAATATTAATTCTATTTAAAAATATCATTAAAAAATACATAGATTTTTTTATTTTTGAGCATACATAATAGTTGTATACTCGGCCCCTCCTTGATGAAATTCCTGGTTCCGCCCCTGTGTCCAACAGTATTGTGAAAATAATAAAAAACATATAACACAATTAGAAGTGATGAAATCCCCCAATGTGTTGCAAACACCTCTCGATGTGCAAGACTACACACAACCTGGTGTAGAGGGAAGAACTACGTGCGATTGATTTTGTGCGATTTAATAATAAATTAATATCTTGATCTTATTATCTACCCAAGTATAAGTTAATGCCATATACTTGGGCACATTAAATAAAACTTAATGTGATAAAGAAATAAAACAATATAACTATTTATCATGAAATTATCATGTATACACACCCATGCACCTGCATAATTGTAGGAACACGCGTCCATCTCCCCGCCCATAAGTAAACTCATCCACACGTCTTTGTATATACATCTTCACATTGACATCATACAAATTCACCTACATATAATTTTAATCGCTGTCAACGTAGTAAACAAACCAAAAAATGAAACTTTGTTATGCTCTAACATCAAACACATAAATATTTCAAATATACACTAATTGTGGTCCTCCTTTTATTTTTTTGATAGCATTTGATAATGATGCATCATATAAAATTCTTTTTCAATTTGTTGAATCTAAAGACGATCCACTATTAACCACGAAATCTGGGAGCCCAAATGAAATCTAGTACATCAATCAACCACCACAGCTTGAGCACTCTTGGATCGCAACGACCTCAGTTTTAGGAATCTGCACTCGTAGTAGCGACATACAACTCCAAGATAAAAGTTTGTGCCCCCAAAGTTCGGTGGGTCACATAAACCACTCCAAATCCTCTTAATGTCAATCCAAGGGTTGTTGCATCCAGACTAAAAAAGAAGCTCATATTTTCACATCCCCTAAGAAACCTCTTCCACTGGAGGATTCATATGAACTATGCCGACCCAATAGAAATATGAGAATCTGAACAAAAAGGCCTTGAGCATAGCAAGTTCTATAATTAATGTGAAATCTGCTGCATGGTCAATTTTGGATACAAAAAACCTACCTTTCATATATTATAAAAAAATGAGACTGGAAAAGTTGGTAATACCACAAGGAATTAAGGACCTTTCTTGTACTACGATCCATATCTAACCACATGCGCTCTCTGCAATAATAACTCCACAAGATTGGATGTAACCGTAAAAATCTATTATCATCCTTCCAGTATAAAAGGAATATAAGTTGTTGCATGAACTTCAACAACAGAGATGTTTTAAGAGAACAGATGTTGCATGCCTCCTTAAAGTACATTGTTTTTTTCTTAGTCTCTTCTGCATAAGACGTTTATATGAATTCCTCACATGGGAAAGAATATTGATATACTCAAACGTATCAGAAGATCCTGCAACATAGCTCTATGCTATGACATGAAAGAGGAAATGATTCTCCTAGAGCGATCTTCACAAGTTGTGTTCTCTCGGGTATATTCTCAAAAGCATGTACTCAACATCATCATTTGATGGAGTCGCACGACCCATACGCCTTTCGACTGTAAGAAAAAGATCCGTTCTCAAATTCACTCATGTCTCTCCACCAAAAGATAGCCAGCAAAGTATTGTAAGGGAGTGGAGGAGCACTATAAGGGACCAATGAACACGCCAACACATGCACTTAAACACACACACACACACACACACAAAAACACACACACACACACAGACACACACATGCGCGCGCACGTATTCTTGCACTCGCATAAGATACCAACGCACACACCACCACACAAACACACACTCATACATACACCAACATACACATCATTAAACGCAGACGTGCATGTATTGAACATCTACCGTTTCTCTTAGTCATTTCATCAAATACATACATTGCATAATAAAGAAAATACATGCAAGAAATAAAAAACTATCACTATCTATTTTTATAAATCAAAGAATGAGCGTAGTATATTAACACCCACACTTCAACACACACACATCTACAACTTGCATTTCCAAATCACATATAATCGAAAATCAAATCAAATATCAATACATGTTTAACTGATGAATACATAATCAAAAAATAACATATAACATAAATCTAGTATAGATCGGTGAAAAAAATATCAAAATCATGCAAACTCTAAATCAATCATTTCTCCATAAATATGCAACAAAAACTAAAAATAAATGAGAGAAGTCGTCGAAATACCCCAAGGAAGGGGATAGTGGGCAAGAGGGAGGTGACAGAGGCTCTTCGACAATGGTGGAGTGAGGTCGAAAATCATCGGAGATGGATTTGAGGGAGGCGGTTGCGTATGAAATGAGTATTGGAATCAGACATGCGTTCTGTTTACAGACGTCGGCGAACATACTTGAGTGCTTGTCCAGTGACCTACCAATGCCCGCCCGGCTTTTCACATGCACCTGTTAGACCCGTACCTTGAATCTCAAATGGACAAGTATTGCAGGCGAGTACTTGTGCAACCTAAGTGCTCACCCATATGCATGTAATCACATGTGTTCACCAAGTGCAAGTTAGTCCGTGCACGCCAGTCACACCTTTTTGTAGTTATCGTGTTTGTACATGTTCGATATGTGTTGCTTGTGTGATTCACAACAAGTACTAAAATTCAATTCATGTTCCCTAATTTTTATTTAATTTTTTACATGCTTATGAAAACTTGTTTTTAGTACCACGCACCTCATTGTATTATTTGGTAAATTTTCCACACATGCACATACAAAAACGTGCACACTTATTTGCTCATCACACACAAGCATACATGAATTTTTTCATCTAAACGTTAAGCATGTCATTACATCATGGGCCAGTTTATCTAATTGCATCACAACAAAACATGTCATCGATATTCTAGCATATTGTGTTTAAATATGGTAGAAGTCTCGAAATTACTAGAAATAATCATGGGCCAACATTAGGCAATTAAATAGCTCCCTGTGCCAGGAATCACTCCGAACAGGGATTATATTGCACTTACTACTTTTTTGGTCCATGTCCCTCTCTTACAAGATAAATCATATGAATATTATTATTTATTTTCTTTGTAGACATTGGATCATAGAGATCTTCAACTTAAAACTTTGGGATCATTTCATTAGTGAAACTCACTTTAGGGCTATTGTGTCAGTATCATCTTCAGTTAGTCCTCCAAGATACTGACCACATTTCCTGATTTTTCTCTAATTTAACTCATCAATACTATTTTTTACTATTACTACTTTGTGATCTTTACTCTATCAAGTCTCACACTCGAGCATTGGGTAGTTAGGTGATGTGTTCTTTTAGTGGATATATAGGCACACCGAAATATACACACTCGTCTAAGTTCCTTATTTTCTTTTTTTGTCTTCAATTTAGCAATATATGGATTAATTAATCAACTTATTAATATTCACGTCTGTCTTTATGTGCATTCAAGACATGTGTAAATGTTTCTCATGCTTTATTATACATACACACGCTTCCTTAATGTACATAACATCCTTTGGGAGAGAGACAACCTTGTAGAGGGACTCTCGGGATCATTTACAAGTTTTCAACATGAGGAAAATAACATTTGGAGGCTTGAATATGTACATGTATAACTTGATTTTAACCACATTATACCGGAAAATTCATCTCAACTTGCACATGTATTTACAACCATGTATTTGATGAGCTTCGATTCAGACCTTTATTTTTCATTACTTTTAAAAACAAAAATCGCGTGTTGTAAATCATTTTTTTCTCTATCAAACAAGTATTTATTCGGATTATTTTGATACATGGTTGAAGTATTAAAAATTAAATTGTATAATTCATCACGCTTTGCCTATTTTATGTTATCTGGTTCTTATAGGTTCAATCCTTGTATGAAATTTGGTGAAAAAAATCTCATTCATAGATTATTTGGCGCTTTATTTTGCTCAAAATTCAAATCAATTGCATGTGTTTTCTACCATCAAATAATTGTTGAGCGATTTTTTTTATTTTAACAAGTATGTGCTCGTGTTTTGCAAAAATTTCAAGTCTGGTAGAATCCTCGTTACGACATCTATTTTATGTTATAGACAAATACAAAGAAAGGAAGTAGAGGAGGCTTTGAAGGTTATGAGACCCGAGAAAGGTATAGGATCTGACTACATTCTTATTGAAGTATGGGGAGTTTTAGGTGAGTGTGGTTTGATTCGGCTTACTAAGCTATTCAGTGTTATTTGGCAAAGCAAGAAAATACCTGAAGATTGGAGGAGAATCATCGTGGTGACTCTTTACAAGAACAAAGGAGACATGCAAAAATTTTCAAATTACAAGGTATCAAGGTGATGAGTCACACGGTGAAATTTTGGAAATGTGTGATCGACAGAAGGTTGAGGCAAGTTTCCAATATAAAAGAAAACCAATTCAGATTTATGACAGGTCGCTCAACTATTGAAGCCACCACTTGTTGGGAGAGCGATGAATATTTATAGAGAAAAAACAAAGGACCTATGTATGATTTTTATTGATTTGGAGAAGGCTTATGATTCTGGTGATTCTGTCCCACTGGAGATATCATAGAGTTTTGAAGAAGAGATAAGTACATATCCTATATATTAACCTCATAAAGAATACGTATGATAGGGTTTCATTTTGTGTGATGATCTAATGTGGGAAGAATGACTATTTTGACATCAACATTGATTTGCATCGAGGTTCAGCTTTGAGTACATTCCTTTTTGCTTTGGTTGTGGATGAGTTGACAAGTCACATTCAAGATAAGATACCTTGGTGTATGTTATTCGTTGATGATAATGTGTTGACTCATGAAACTAGAGATGGAGTACATGAGAATTTTCAGGTATGGAGACATGCATTGGAGACTAAAGGATTTCGTATAAATAGGACTAAGACTGAATATATGAAGTGCACTATTGATGGAAGCGATGATGAAGGAATCAATGTGAAGATTTGTGACGACAACGTTCAGAAGTAGAGATGAGCATGGGCCGGGCCCTACAGGGCCAAGGCCCAAGCCCATTTATGTTTGTGGGCTTTGGCCCGGGCCTAGGCCCACTAATTTTTTTTGAAGGCCCAGACCCAAGCCCAACCCAATTATTATGGGTCGGGCCTGGGCCGGGCTGGCCCATAATGTCTCAAAAATCAATTGGGCTTGGATTGGCCCAAAACTTATGAGTCTAGACTTGGTGGGCCCATAAACTTGGCGTACCCGCATTTGGTTATTTTGATTGTAATCTTCATTATGAAGTATTTATTAGTTTTTTAGGTCTTTATTATTTAGTTATCCTACTGTTTTGCATGGATTTGATCATATCTATGATTCTACAATATCTAATTGAAAGAGTTTCGTAGAGATATTATAGAAACATGTGCAAATAGTAGTAAACAAATAGATTGAAAATGTTCCTCAGGTGGATTAATCTGTCGATGTCGTCAACTCCCTCATTAAATCCAGATGAATATATCAAAGTGAGATATCAAAGTCTAGACACATATGGGCTCTATGCGGGCCAGGCTATCGGGCCTAACTGGCCTAATTTAGGGCTTTTATGCGGGCCGGGCTATCGGGCCTAATGGGTTGGGTCGGGCTAAGCCCGAGCCTGGCCCAATTATTAAATAGGCCTACATCTTTGGCCCAAGCCCGACCCATAAATAATCCGAGCTCGGGCTGGGCCTGGCTATGCGAGCTGGTCTTCGGGCCGGGTTGGGCCAGCCCAGCCCAACATCCCTATTCAGAAGAGATATTCTTAGATACTTGAGATCTATTTTGTAACATAATGGAGAAATTGATGGATATGCTACTAATAAAATAATTGCATGCTGACTAAAGTATAGAGGAGTCTCTATTGTTCTCTGTGATAAGAAAATTCCTCTTAAAATCAAAGGAATGTTTTACAAGCAGTTGTGAGATCTGTTATGCTCTATGGATTTGGATGTTAGCCTGTGAACCATGGATATGTTCAGAGAATAGCAGTAGCGGAAATGAAAATGCTAAGGTGGATGTGTGGACACATGCGTAAATATCGAACTCGGAATGATGCAATCAGAAGGAAACTTGGTGTATTTCCGATCGAGGACAAAATGCGAGAAAACCACTTAAGATGGTTTGACCATGCGCAAAGGAAGTCAGTTGATGCACCAGTTAGGAGATGTGAGTTTTAGTATTCAAACCGACTAAGAGAGGGTAAGGAAGGTCAATGAAGTGTTGAAATGAGACTATACGAAGGGATCTTAGTTTTTTTGATCTAAACTCGATTTTGACCCTAAATAGATATGAATGGAGGCCAAAAATCCATGTAGCCGACCTTACATAATGTGAGAAAAGGCTTCATTTGTTGTTGTTGTAGTTGATTAAGTGGTTGTGTATATTATTCTCTACTTTGGTTCACTAAAAATCTATAAAAATTCATATTTTCACCAAGAACTTAAAAAATACAATAGTTGCATCTCATATAGATTTGTCTTATGACTAAGATTCATTAATTTTGCATTTTTTTGATTTGAAAAAATACATAAAAAATAAAAAATATTGCTTTATTTTCATACATGCACACTAACTGTTAAAAATAAAAAAAATGCATTTCATTTAGTTTTTAACATTCCTTGCCTAGAAAAAAAATAAATTTGTAAAAATACCACTTTTGTATTTCTAGATATTTAGGTAATTAGAGGCCATTCTTATAACCTATAGATTTCACAATGTATTTTTATTTCTTCAAAAGTTTATTTCTAAAAATCCTTGAAATAATTTACTATAAAGACTTAAAAATATTTTATCCTATTTTTATGTGTTTTGAGCATAGAAAACTATTGCAAAATACCCCCATTGGTACACACCCTCACATCAAACTTGCATAATAGCCTTTTGCACATCTTATTGCCTCACATTTGCATTTCATTTTGTATAAAAAAATCTTTAAAAATTCATATCTGAAAACTGAATCACTTGTTGCATGAATTGATTAGAGCCTATATTTTAGCCCTTGACATTGTTCTTTCCCACAATAAAAAAATAGTAGTCCTTGAACTATACACCGACATATAATGTCATGACCAAACATTTAAAAGTAACAATATGGTACATTATATATGAGCTCGATAACATTATGCTCTCTATTTGACAAGAAAGGTCTTGTCGTTATCTTTTATATCGTAAGGATGGAAATGCACATCGTTAATAGATGTTTCTCCTTCCATCTCCCTTTCCACAACATACACCCACATATTACATCCTCATTTCCATCCCACGCCACGCTCGCCAGTCCAATCTGCTCCCTGTGATCCCTTGTCTCCTCCCCTACCACTACCTAGTTATGTGAGCGGATGCCTCTTCTACCCATGCGAGCCCCAACCTCCTACGAGCTCCTGCCTCCTCTATGTGAACTTCGGACTTCCGTATGCGAGCCCCTGCCTCCTTTGCCTTTTGTTACGATACGAGAGTCCTCTTATGCTTCACCAACTTATTATTGGCGAACAGGGCCATGGATTACCTTTCTTTTGAGGGGTAGGACATGTTATTTCTTTTCTGAGTGGGGTGGTGAATGCAGTTGTAGCTTTTGAGAACTTTAGTGGCTCCTGCATCAAGGAAAGATAATCATGCATGTAAAGAATCTAAAGATGCATAAGGGATATTTTGTATGAATTACTAGGAAGAAAAAACTTCATGAGAAGGAAACCAATATTTAAGTAAAGAATCTAAAGATTTTGAAGGGATATTTTACAGGAATTACTAAGAAGATAAAACTTCGTGAGAAATAAATCAAGATTTAAGCATTCTTACTGATGTTTTCGAACATACCACTATGGCACTTGTGATGTTTAGCAAAGGACGAGTACGATATCCATTGGTGGTCAATTGAAGATGTGTTGCAAGGAGCATTGTTGAAGTGCTTCATCATCATCTGCAGTAAATCAAGACATAAATCATCGGTAGATTCAATGAATTCACTAAATTAAACAAGACATGATAACATCAAAGTAATTGATGTATGTAACATACATTGAAAGCTACTTGCTTCAAGATGCGCATATTTCATTGATACAGGATCCACTAGAATTCTCGAAAGCTACATCTACATTTTCCACCCCAGTCAGGCAAGAAACCCCTTCGAAGCATGGGGTTGTTTACATCCATGTTCGCCAAGAATAACCTGGTGATGTAGAAGGGGCCTATCATCATGTAACTAAGGGCGGTGGGGTGAGTGATCGCATGAGAAAGGCGGAGGAGGTGAGGGGTCGTACGAGGTGAGGGCTCACAAGGGCGGTGAAAAAAGTTATGACTCACACATGAGTGATGAATCTCATATTCATCATGCTAAAATCCACTTTTTAATCCCCTAGCTTAATGAATCCAATAAAAACACTAATAATTCCTCATTATTATCTTGTATTATATTGTGTATAATTAACCTATAATTATGGTATTAAATTACTTTATAATTATTTTATTATTAAAAACCCATAAAAATCAGGTTTCATAATTGTCTATAATTCCCCTAACCCTTAAAAAAACTAAAAAATGCAAAAAAAACTCAAAACCGAAAATCGGTGTTTTTTTACCCTTTAGAAATACCCCCAAAATATTTTTTTGTACAAATGATCTCTTTTAGCTTTTTGTCCAACATGAAACTTGTAGGTCTCATTGAGATCTACAACTTTCATGTTTTGACTTTTCCTAATTTTACCTCTAACTAATTCTTTTTTATTTTACTTTGTTTTTCTATTTTCTTATTTTCTAATTGGGTCACATGACACCCTCTAGGCCGCCCACGTGGCCCGCTATCTCTCTCTGCCACCCGCCTTCTCCCAACACCGTTGGATCAAGCCGCCTCTGCCTCCATCGTTGCCCTTCAAATTATGCTTCGCCACAACCGTCAGATTAACCCTTCAGATCTAATCATCACCACTCATCTCCGCCTTATTCGTAGCCACTCGATCCCCTCATCATCCAACAACTACCCTCACGTTACGCCGCCCCTTCACTTCAGCTGCCCCGATCACCTTCTCATCCCATGCATGTCCACTCTCCACGTCACTCACTTCTCGCTTGCCGTTGGATGGGATCCTAAGTCCCATCTGAACCATCTGGCCCCGCCTTAATTGTAACCGCTGGATCAGATCCTGTGATCTGATATCCACCGCTCGCCCAGGCTTCCATCCTAACCGTTGGATTGAAGGGTCCAACGGCTAGGGCTTCGTCCCCTACCTCTTGCCCGACCGTTACCCTCGCACCCCCTCCGCCCCCTTCCTATTATGGAAAGCACCCAAACCACACTCCTCCCCTTCTAACAACTCCTCCCCATGGCCACGAGATTTGCCTCCTTCGTGTAACCCCCGGGACCGCCCCCTTCACTCCACTAGTCGTTACCACCGTCGCCATTACGCCCCTTGACCACCTATAGCGTCTCAACCGCCACCTACAAATACCCCCACCCTACCATCGATCACCGGCATCCACCAATTCCACGGGCTGTGGCCCAGGCTCCTATGCCCTCCGTGTTGGACATGTGAGCCCACGGCGAGCCATTATGCAATAAATGTTATTGTGAATATCATTCCCTGATCTGAAATGAAGAATAAATAATTTGCATAATAGGTCCCTCTGTACAATTAGGGTTATGTACCATGGCTATCTTAATGATCAAACAACTGTTGATTCAATAATTGAATCATAGAGGCTGGTGCTTGGATGAATATCTAAAGAGTTAGATTGAGGACTCATCAAGCACCGTCAAATGATTGTTAAGATGTGATCTCCAGCCTGAGTAGGAGATGGCAATCCTTTCTCACATAGGCTGATATCTGACCGACCTCTTGATGCAGGTCCTCTGCATAGGAATAGAGATTCGGAGGTGTCAGATTAGTTAGGTCAAAGAGTTGACTTAACGAGATCGAGATAACCAAAGTCCTATGTTGAATGCTGTCACAGTATAGGCACGCATCCTCTGACCGGAGACAGATGTATTGCTATATGTCTGAGTATGTACATTTGGCAGACCAATAGGTTGATGACCTAACCAAGGTCTATACACCGGCGCGCTGGTGTGCATATAAGGGCATATGAGTAATACGATCTCTCAAAGGGATCATACAGGTTCACTACTGAACCGGAAGACATGAGCTCACTCATGAGATATTGGGAAGAATCAAATTCCGTGCACGGTCGTCTCGCTTTGGAAGCTTGACTGAATTTGTAGGTTTGATATATACTTTTGGAAAGTATATGATCAAGACCTAGGTATGATATATGCTTTTGGAAAGTATATGATCGATACCAAATCCCAATGATCAAATGAGAAACTTAGTGATCAAACCCTGAAGAAGGCAGTGTAAAATAGATCTTGATCTTCGGGTTGACCATGGGTCTTCCAGTATGCAGGATGTACAGGTATTGGGAATACCTGAAGGGTGATGTGATCATAAACGATTGTATATCCATGACGCTTCCATTCCGAGGGAGTGATGAAACAGGTCTGGATTTTAGTGACTCCTTTCAGTAGAGAAGCAATCCGATCTTAGTCCAAGTATTGGACATTGGTCTGAATGAGATTCAGATCCAATGAGAAGATTGGATTTGCGGTCTTGATTTAATCAAGCATCTGTGGGAGGTCCGTAAGATCTGGATTTGAGATGAGATCTCAACATCCAAGTCACTATACGTGGAATAATACAATCGCCCTGTCCTTATCTCCAAGTATCTGCGGAGAAAGCACATTATTCTTGAAAGGGTTCAAGAATAGTTCTTTTGATGAAATGTATATCCAAGCAAGGACTTGATGATTAAATGTGATTTAATTATCAAGCTTAAATATGAATATGATTCATATTGTGAAAATGATTATCTAAGATAATTAAATGAGATTTAATTATCAAAGATTAAGAGAATGTGGATAACACTATCCATGATATATGTGTGTTATAAATATGATTTATAATATACATATAATAAGAGAGAGAATTTATGTAAATAGCATTTGTTAATTAATAATGTGGATTGGATTCACATTTGTTAATTAATTGGAAATGCAGTTTACTAACTAGTTTGGGTTGTGAATATGATTCACATAATATTCAATGGCATGATTGAAATATTCACAAATTAATTTAGAATTATTTTTGTGAATATTTTTGTGATTAATTAAGGAATAATTAAATAAATAAAATGGAGCAATAACCACCTTCATAGATGGCGTCACCCATAAATGGTTCATGGGTGACGCCCCCCCTTTTTAGGAGGGTGGTTGGCTCCATTACATTTATTATATTATCTCTTAGTTAAATTGATGTTGTTGTTTTTAACCAACAACAAATCATGGCCATTGATTTATCATGGACCAAGCATAGCCCTTGGATCCATGTGTCCCATGGATTGAGATCCATTGGATCCTAAACTAGTATATAAGGAGGGCTAGGGTAGCCTCTCCATGGTACATTATTAAGAGTTGTAAAAGGTGACAACTCTCTCTCTCTCTTTCTCATTCTCGCCCTCTCTCTCTTTCTCTTCTCCATTAAGTGGCTGTCCACTTTGTGTTGAGAAAGGAGAGACTCTCGGCTTCTTCTTCGACGACTCGTGGATCTCCATCTTCTTTGGAGTTGCTTACTCTAAAGGAAGACGACGGATTTCGTTTGACGAAATCGGGGGAGCCATCGCTTGGATCTTCATCGAGGATTGCGGGAAGGAACGTGACTCATCATCACGCCCGCAAGTGCGTTCTTCGTGGATCGGACTTAAGATAGGAGGATCTCTACTTTGGGATCTCGCGATCACAACCACGCTTCAAGAGGTATTCCTTGTACTTTGTGGTTTGATGAAACGATCCGAGAAGTGTTCTCATGATCATGTGGTTTCATCTTTAAAGTTGAAAAATTTTTTAATTTCCGCTGCATCTGGCATCTAGTACGACTAGTTGCTCCGATTGCATACGATGCGATCGACACGCTTCCGTGATGCGCTTAAGGATACTCAATATCCTTCACTCCGATGACAACGGAGTGGCTAGATGTCTAGGCGATGATGACCCCAGCCCAGGTGTGATCCATGGCGCCTCTGCCATGTTAGCTCAGCCATCTCTGGCTGTAGCTGAGCTCTCTAGTGTGGCTGGCGAGACCGGACGAAGACCCAAGGCTCATCCTACCCTCAACACATGCTCCTCCTCCACTGGATTCTCCTCTCCGACGAGATACCCTCCTCCTCACTATTTTCTTTCAGTTTTCTCCCAATTTTCTCACCGTACTCCGCCACTTTTGTAATGCGCGTTTTGAGTAGTTGTGAGTTTTGTAGAATAATACCATATATACTATGTTTTTAAATGTTAGCAAGTGTTATTTCAAGGAAATATTCACACTTTATGTTTGACATAGTCAATAGATTCGCCTTGATGCGACGATTTCATTGAAACTTGTTTTGTGTAAATCAAAGACCATCCTCAATAATTATGACTTTAGAAGGTTCTCTGGATTTTGTAGCACATCAAACATAGTACAACATCTAGTAATTTGGAAGTATGGTAGTAGCTTATAAGTAGTAGTAGCTACTACTGGGATAGGACCCACAATGTTATAGATTTATGTTCATTAGACCATAATCATATCATCAAGACTAATTAAGCATTATTAATACTAATTACCAGTGACTGGTGATAATTAAGTGTCCTTAATGAAAGTAGGACACATGGAAGGCAAATCACTGGACACGTGTCGTTATACATACAGGACAAGTGTCAATACACAAGAGTAACATGTGTCATCATTCAAAGATTAACATGTGTCCTGGTGCATGTAAGGAATGTGACATTATGCATGTGCACCAAGTGCCCTCATGCATGCACAACATGTGTCCCTCATGCATATATGAGCTACGTGTCATGGTGCATGGATGGCAAGTGTTGCCATGTGTCTTCATGCATGGTAGAGAGGTAACATGTGTCTTAAGCCTCCCTTATATGCTGACACATGCTACACATGAAAAAGGGGTTGGAGGCCTATATATACCCATGAGCTCCTCATTCCACTCATTCCATCCCACACCACTCTCACCACCTTAGAGCCCAAGAGACGTAGAGGGTGTTGGAGGAGCATGGTAGAAGTTGCGGCGAAGCCCTGTCGGTTATCGAGAGCACGATAGAAGCCGTAACGAGGTTCTGCCAGTCATCAAGCAGTAGTGTTCAATCTGAGACGGATATAGGTGGTATTCACTAAAGAAGGCGATCCTGACTTGAGTTAGATAGCGATCAGGTGAGGGATTCTCAAGCGCTATTTTAAAGTAATAATCTTTAGCTTTTATGCATGGTTTTGATAACAAGTATGTAATCATATTTTCTAAAGCTTTTACGTATGAATTGCAAGTACCATATAGTAGATATGAAATCAGGTCTTTAAAAAATATTTCAAATGTCATTTCAAGTGTTTTATCATGATAGCACTTTTCAAGCATATGATTCTTTATGGAACACGAAACATAAGTCTCACTAATTAGATTTGAGCTTTATATAAAAGAAATATGTTTGAACAATCACTGTGCAATCTGTATCGGTTTTCAAGTTCTTAATAGTTTCCAGTTGTAAGAATATGCATGCCATGTCAGATTGTTTTATGTTTTAAGTTCTCAACAGTTTCAAGTTCTTAATAGTTTCCAGCATGAATTAGCAAGAGTACGGATTATTAGTGTCAAGAAAAGAATCAGAATCATAAAGTAACCACCACAATAACTATTTTATACAAGTCATGAACTAGCCATTAGAT
Source organism: Ottelia alismoides (assembly GCA_037367405.1). NCBI lineage: Eukaryota > Viridiplantae > Streptophyta > Magnoliopsida > Alismatales > Hydrocharitaceae > Ottelia > Ottelia alismoides. The sequence goes on from JAZKJV010002784.1 coordinate 491,834, forward strand.
ATGGTGATGTCATTAGATATGACCCTGAAACAACCATTAGATATGAGAAACCATTAGATATGGTATCAAGAGGACTTTGGGTCCGCATTCTGTATACATATAGGCTTTAGGCCATATGCAGGGTGTTTTTGGTCTTTGGGACCGTCTGCGCGTATGACTTAGCTTTGTTTCAGCGTTCATGAGTCGATAACTTAGCCACAGTGGTGATCAATGCAAACAACTTAATAGTGATTATTATATTTCAGTTTACTTCTATTGACGTGATTTTCAATGTTTGATTGCAAAACTAGCATGTTTTTATATGACTACGATCACAAAGTCTCTTTTAATCTATTCCAAAGTATTCAGCATAAAATTTGGCATGATACTCATAGTTCAACATTTGGCTATATATGTAAAAAGATTGAGATCCATTCACTGGGTCTAAGCTCATAAATGATTTTAGACTCATCCCGTTATACTATTATTATGTACAAATCAACCGAATCACGACCATAAGGAGGAAGGATTTTTTTGTATTGTATATTGTTTTGTAAGGAGATGTAATAGAACTTGTGTAAGACACTTCTTTGTATAGTAAACTTTAATTACAAGGATGATATGTATTTGATGAGATTTGCCATATGTGTACTTTTAGGAGAAACAAAGAAGAAAGATCTCTATTGTGGCACGTTCTGGTTAGCAGGACGGGTCGTGACAACTTTCATCGGCCACTGACTATCCAACAACCTCTGCCAACTCACCCTCGTCCACGCCAATGCACCGCTCACCCTTCCCCTTTCTCCACAACCTCACCCACTCCGACCCCCTTTTTCCCCTGCTCTGCCGGAGAAGAAAGCCCTGGCCTCCACTCCCATCACCTCCACGACAACCATCTTACCTCACTCACTCACTCACTTCACACACATTGCTTCAGCTACTCTAACCTTGCAGGAATCTTCAATGAACAGAATCTACACCGCTTCGCTGATCTCCAGCCTCGTCTCCAACGATGCTCCGCTGAAAGCCTTGTAAAGCTATCCTGGAAGCTTCTCCGGCCTCCCCTCACCTTCGGCAAGCCGTCACCAAGGTTCATCAACCTTCGATGAGTGCGGGGGAGCCCGACGGAGCTCGAGCGAGCTCGTCGGAGTTCCATCTACGTCGCCTCTCCCCCGATGGAGGAGAAGCACATGCACCATTGAATGGCACCCCATGGAGGCCATCCAACGACCTAGGAGGAGCCACGTCGCATCTCCAGACCTGCAGGCTCGGGTCTGTTGAGCCACCTATCCTAAGCACCTAGTGCACGCCACGTGTTCCCGAAGCTACGCCTCCCTCGCGCCTTGCTCCTCATGTGCCTCACGCGTGAGGGGATGGGTTATTTGCACATAACACCCTAGGACTTTTCATAATTTCAAGAAGGTCCAAGCGTGCGTGCATCACGCATGCGTTTGGACATTTTGCACAAAAGGCCCGGGGAGGGAATGCATAATTACAAAAGGTCCCGCGCTACAGACATAATTATAAAGGGGCCCAAATGTTTTTTGAATATTGCAAATAGGTCCTTCCAAGGACCTTTTGTAATTCTTTATTATTTTACTCCTCGCATTTTTATTACAATTATGCCCATGCATTGTTTTCTTCGTAACTTGAACATCGTAGGTCCAATTTGCTTGATTTCAGTGTCATTTTGTTCCTTATTACATCACCTATATAATAACACATTTAGTTTTCTGATTTGGCACTAATTTAAATATGATGAGTTTTTAATGAATATAGTGTCACTTGCTCAAATGCCTTGCCATCAAATAGAAGCTTGGTCGTAATGTTATGCTAAAAAAACTCTGATTTCAAACCATGATCTGTTGCTCAATTTAGTGATCTTTTTAGGGCATATTTGTAATAGTCATTTGCATGCATAACCCTTACATTTAATCATTCATTTTTCTCTTGCATCACCTTATAATCACATTGAAAAATGAAATAAAAATACATGCATCATTGTTTGCATTGCTCTGCTTGCATTTTATTCTGCATCTGCACGAGGACCTTTAAATGAGAAACTATCCATACATGCATCTAATTGACCAAAATTCGAGGTCATTTCGGATCAAGTAGTGCCAGGGTGGCCTCTAATATATTAAAGTAACTCATGTCCCTGTGTTCGATCTTGGTAGACTTGCCAAGTATAAATTTTCCACAACATCCAAATAATGTGGTTTTTGCTGACCAAAATCCGTCCTATGCTACGACAATTCTCTATAATTAAAGAGGCGGATTTCACGTTCACCAATGAGGTTGCAGAGGAGGAGCCTGACAGTAAGGATGGGAACGTGACGAGATTGAGGATCATGGGGGACGGAGGGGATCAGGGAGCCTGACGAGAAGGATGGGAACACTGATGCAACATGTGGGTGTGGGTCATGGGAGGGAGATGGAAGGGGAATGATTTATTGATAAGGGGCATTTTTGTTTTACGATAGAAAAGATGACAACAACGAGGTCTTCTCCTCATATAAAGGCCACATTGTTATCGAACTAATAGATAATGTACCATATTATTACTTTTTAAAGTCTTGACATGACATTGAAAATGGATTATAATTCAGGGATTAAAATAAAATTTGATCACATAATATATTTTTTTGTCATAAATCAAGCGTGTGTTTGATTGTGAGTTTTTATCATTTTTCTAAGGCTAATATAACCTAATTAAGGTCGAGCCCCACCCCATCAGTAATGGTGCGGCTTAGGTCAACTGATACGAATAAGATACAGTTCACTCAACGATTGCCCATCTATAAGTCATTAGCATGCCGAAGTCATCCCCCCTGTGCCTTGTGGAGGGACCAAGCGCCCTCCTTTCCAAACTTTCTCGACCTCTACTTCTTTGAGGGTGAAATTGAGGTACTGCTTGAAGTCTCAAGAGAGCGATCCGGCTCACATGGTGCGATGCGAACATGCTGACTTCTCGATACGGAGAGGAGGGACTAGACTAGGAGATGAGCCCAATCAAACTAGCCTCAAAAATATATAATTATCAAATCCAATATTCTCATATTAAATCAAATACCCACAACAACAATTGAGAGAAAATACCCACTACTATATATAAATATCCTAAACTATATTGCGAAGCGGGAGAGATAGGTGAGCGATAGGATAGCGAAGAAGGCCCGTCATCAATTTGGCGCATTTATGGTACAAAACAATTTCTCCGACATTCACAATGTTTGAATGTCGTACTACGTCTCCCATCATAAAAAAAGAAAGTAGAAATGGAAGAGAGAATACATATCTGCATTCATTTTAAAAAAGGATTCAACAAGATACATACCAGTAACATCAGAATGAAGGACCATCAATGAGCTCTCTCGAGATAATACGCAACAGTACGAAAGAAATCTATCAAGATAATGGAAAAAAAACCAAGTGCAAAAAGTGAAAAAAAAGGAAGAATGGGGAAAAACCCAGCATCCCCACTCCTAGCCAGAACATCCATCAACCCATCATCCAACCAATCTCCTCCCGCCACATGCCCTCTCCGCCTCTAGGGCTCCGCCACCGCCACCAACCGACCTCTTCCGCCTCCCTTGCATGGAGGGTGACCTCGACCTTCCTACGAAGGTCGCCCAGGCCGTCCACGTCCTCAACCACGACTCCCTCTCCTGCAACCGCGTCGCAGCCAACCAGTGGCTCGTCCAGTTCCAGCAGAGCCCCCAGGCCTGGTCCGTCGCCACCTCCATCCTCACCTCTGACCTCCCCCCCTCCCCTGCGCACCTCGAGGCCGAGTTCTTTGCCGCCCAGATCCTCAAGAGGAAGATCCAGACCGAGGCCAGCTCCCTCCAGCTCCCCGCTAAGGAGGCCCTCCTCAACGCCCTCATCCTCGCCGCCAAGAGGTTCAGCATCGGGCCCCCGCAGGTAAACATTGGGTTCTCTCTCCATTTTTTGGCGTACGAGTTGATTTGAACTAACTGGTTTCGTGTGAAAGATCGTAACTTCACGACTACCCAAGTGAGAAACAGTGTTCTTGGACAACTACGACCATGTTTAGTCTCACGGAATCTTTATAACTAATGATGTATGACCAATTTCAGTTCAGTAGAAAGATTTTGATTGTTATTTGTTGTTTTCCTATTCCGTGCCGTGAAGCTCCTGACTCAGATATGCCTTGCACTCTCTGCACTCATCCTTCGGGCTGTGGAGTACAAGAAGCCCATTGAACAATTGTTTTCCAGCCTGCATAATTTGCAAAGCCAGGAGAATGGTTGTGCTGCCGTACTGGAAATGCTTACTGTCCTGCCAGAAGAAGTCATCGAGGACCATAATTCGGACCGCAGCATCGATTCAACTAAAAGATTCCACTTTGTGCAAGAGGTTACACGTGAATATTCTAGTTATGGTTATATCTTATTGCGCATGACATTGCCATAATTTATCTTTTGGTACAGCTGCTTTCCCAGACTCCAAGCGTACTCAGCTTCTTGCTTGTCCAGTCTGAATCGCCTCAAAATGGAATCCAACTTTACGAGAGAAATAGGAAGGTTTTGCGCTGCCTATTGAGCTGGGTAGGCCAAGAATTACAATCTTCATTTTATTTTTGGGCCCGGAATATGAAGTTATTAAACCTGTAGAGCACTGATGTAGCATATGGATCAATATTGTTATACCAGATTTTCAACTGTTATATTAAAAAGCAGATGCTTGAGTAGGATATCATGTTTGACTTGGATCATATACACAATTCTTCCAAGAATCCAAATCACTTAGGTTGGTATAATAAAAAATTTATCTTAATCCTGTATTCATATGTTAATTATGGATTCATATCTTCTGCACATCTAGGATTTCTTTTTTTTTGACTAAATATGCATCCATGAGTGACATAAAGCATGGTAAAATGTTAGTTGGATTTTGGCAAGATTTTGATTTTGTTAGGTGTGTATCAATACTCACTTGCACTCCTGTTTTGGAATCAATTGAATTATCATCCGATATTAGCTATATGCTGGTGAACAGACGAAAGGTGCACATTGCTTGGTAAAATTTCCAGATTTTTCCTAATACCATTGCTGGAAAATTTTCCCCATTCACCGCATCTTTGTTATATTGTTTTGAAAAGAGTTGTTTAAATTGCTACTTGGTAAACCATGTTGCTCTGCTGAGAAACTTACGATCAGCATTTTCTATGCAGCCTCATGTACTGCTAGATTGCAGATGGCACAATACCCAGGCTTTATAATTTATATAGCCACTTCCGATATAAACGTATCCCGATATATTTGTTATTACAATATGGCTAAAATGATACATACATGCATTGTTGATTAGGTTTAAGGTCTGCCATCGAGCCCTCGTGGGTGGGGTGGGGTGGGGGGTGCATTCGCTTAACCTTAGCCCCCTAGGCTCGTTGATCGGGCATGCGGACAACGAGACCCCTCCTATTAACGCAGGAATTTGTGAACATGTAGATTAAATTATAACTGCACGACATGGGATCACTATTGTTGCCGATATATGACACTTTAAGGCAATGCCAGTAAGTATCACATGTGATATACGGTCCGCCTCAAGAATGTCTAGTTAATGTCTAGTTACTTACTATATTTTTTGAAGAGAAAAATGGATAATGTGGCTGCAGGGATTCAGGCCCAGGTCTCCACAGCCACAACATTGAATTCTCACCACTAAACTACAACCACTTAATGCTAGTAGCTTACTATATGCAACATAGTATTGTTTCTTTAATACTTTATATACTTTATAATTTATTTATCATTAAAGTTGTAGTGCATTATAGTTTCTCTTTGCGTACTTTGCGTTCTCATGTATAACAATGTTTCATTATGCACTGTATGGTGTGGTACGAGTTAAACCTATTAATCACACCTTTATTTTATCAAACAATTGCATACTTCGATATTGATTGAAGAACATTAAGAATCTTAGTTAATAAAAGCATTATTTAGAGTTTTTTTCTTTCTTTGCAATGACATTAACAAAATATCTAGGTATAAGCACTGGGTAGGCCCTCAAACTCATTTAACTTAGTGGGCTTTGGATCTGGTGAATTTTCAAAAAGTATATCAAAGTTCGGCCCAAACCCACATTCAACCCAAAGTTAATGGGCTGGGCTTAGGCTGAGTTGGCCCAAACTACTTACACACCTAACAATGACTGTCTATAATATCTTCCTTATTCAATGTAAATACTGACAATGGACGGTCATTTAATTTGTTATTGGAAAGGGCCAAGCTCCAGTATTTTATATAATCTCTTATTAAAGTATCAGGAAAGTATTATACTTTAAACTTTTAATTTGTTACAGGAAATGCTTCTGGAACTGGAGGTCCGTTCGACACGGTATAGTATGTTCACGTCGACTAAGCATTCTTGAACATATGAAGAACAAAATACCTGTAATATTATTTTAAGAGAATAATAAATCACTCATTGAATATTATACATCATTTTAAGGTTGTACATTACATTGGGCTATCGGGCTAGGCTGTATGGTCCTATATTTTGACCCATATCCGACCCATTTTAATTTTGAGCTTGGGCCATGCTGGGTTAAGAAGGCCAAGTTTCGGGCTGGACCAGGTTGGCCTGGCCCAGTACTTATCCCTAGAAATATCTGTGAAATTTTCTGAATGCTCCTTTTGCGACTTTTGTGAAATGTTACTGAAATCGACATTTGAAACTGTGACATAAAACAATGTCATCTGTCTTGTGAGGGGTAAAATATGTGCGCCTCCCTCTATTAGGCATCTCTTTACTTTAAAGGTGGACAACAGAGTGGTTTTCAAATTGCGATAACAACATTCATATAGAAGCAGTCTGCGGAAGTTATTCTCTTGCTCAAGTGTTACTGTGTCTGGTGGTAATGCAACCCTGGCACCATGCTTACACTTGGAGGAGAGGAGTGTCTGGCTGTGTACTAGATTTTCATTCTCAGATTCTAAATTAGAAACTTTACGGCCTGTTGGACATGAAATTGCGATATTTTGTAGGTATCATTACCCTTGCATACCTTGATATCCCGAGATCGATGCGTGTTCATTTGTGCGTGAGAGATTGCAGAGTTGTTTGAAGAAGATAGATACCCGTGAAGATTAGGTTTTTCGCCTGGTTGCTTCAAAGGAGGAAGTTTTTGACCAATGGGTATACATCTAAGCGTGGTATTGGTTCAAACTATCCATGTCCTCTTTGAGCTCTGAATAGGAGGTTGTCAGTTACCTTCTCAAAAAGGAAGAAGAGAAATGTGAATCACCTTCTTTGTCAGTACATTTTCCAAGAGGGTGCGGGCTGATTTGAAATTTGACTATTGTACATCTTCCAAGAGGGTGTGGACTGATTTGAAATTTGACTAGGTGGACTCCTCTATTTTTTGATATATTTTGGAGAAGATTTAGACAAAGGTAGTCATCTTTGGATGACACTGTCTATAAGTGATGTTTGACAGTAACTGCCTACCGGGCTTTAGGAGTGTTCTGGCACAAACAAACAATATTATGTTCATTGTCATGAGGTGTTTCCAAGGAAATGTTGTTGTACTTGAGTTTGCGTTTAGAATTTTTGGCAGTGTAGTCTCTTATGTTTTTGAATGACTAATAATTTAGTTGCCATCCTTTAAAACCTTATTAATGCACCCTTCATCACGGACATTCATGCATGAGATTGTGTGTTATTCAAAGATATTATTTTTAGTGTATGTCAATATTTGATACCTCCTTATGTTTTCTTTCTTTGTTTCTCGTAAAATTTTGCAGCTCATCTATCAAATTAAACCATTTTCACTGTAACATAGTCTTTTTTCTGGTAGAAAATTTGGACCGGAAATAGTCTTTGAATTACTCTATCATTTTCAACTTTTTCAATTATTCGAGTTTTCATCAACAATATTAAAATTGTTTTTCTCTCACGAGCCTACAACACATTTCTTGATTTTCAGGTTCGAGCTGGTTGCTTTTCAGAAATTCCAGCCTCTTCATTGCCTGCTCATCCATTGCTCAACTTTGTTTTTAATGCATTGCAGGTATTCATTCTTTGTATTTCTTTATAGAAAAATCTACACACATGTTCCTATTAAATGATGTAATTACACATTAACCCTGGTATATTTCATATTTGCGCTGCAACCCTAGTAGAACTCAGTTCATAATACAGTGCTTGTCCTTGTCGTGGTCTATATTAACAAGCCTCACCACCTTTGAGTTAATCTAAATCATATACAATACATACTTTTCTGAAAAACATCCAATAATCGAATTAATCCCCTGTCCCAATCTCTTACAAACACAATCTAACAAGACCATTGGACATCACTGAGGGCATCTTCAGGAGGGAGATAACGGCGGAGGTAGCGGGAGAGCTTGTCAGGGAGTTATTGGGAACACACGAACTGGAGGAAAGCAAGGGTGACACGGGCTGCTTGTCTTTTATGTTCACATATATGATTAGGATGTCATCGAGGCAACAATGGTTTAAGGGCGGTGGAAGAGTTTGTGGGCACACATGGATTGGAGGAATGCAAGGGTGCCATACATGCTGTTCGGACTGTGTTTAAATTTGTGTATAGGGATGTTTCATGGATGCAATGGTGGAAGGGTGATGATGAAGAGGTATGCTAAGATGGGGTGAAGCCGTGTTTTAAGGTGGAGCGGGGAGCTGATGTTGTCAGTGTTTGAAATCTACTTTAAGGGAAAGCCATTATGGTGCTTCCCTTAAAAAGCTACTCGGGATTACCAACCACGTTTTTTTCATGATGGTGATCCAGGATGTTAAGGGGAAAGTTGTTGGGAGGATTTTGACAACAAGATTTGGGAGGATTCTGTCAACAAGATTATGAGACAGTCTCCGACATGGAGGTGATGTTGGGGTTTTATAGGAGATATGCTTTTGAAGTAGAGGTTCAGGGAAAACATTGATTATTTCTTTTCAACGATTGCCATTATGTTGTTTTTGATTGGCTTTACTTCTATACAAGATAGGATTATGATATCATCGGATGTGTTTCTAGATGTGGGATTCATCATAGATGCCGAGCATTTGGAAGATAATGGTTGGATGTTGCAATTAGGGTGGGAGGACGGACGAAGGTCGGGGAGGGGGGAACCTGTTGGGGATGTCCTAACATAGAGTTTGTGACGGAGGTCATGCAAAAGGGGGAGATTGCTCACGACGTGTTCAAAGAGAGGCCGTGAGGGTGATGAAAATGGTGGTGGTGGTGGATACTTATAGGAAGAGAAAAAGGAAGATGAGAATGGAAGTCTACATGACATGGAAATGGTAGCTTGACGGTATCGATGAAAGGCGAAGGAGATGGGATGGAGAGCTCCCTTCGGAAGAGAGAGAGAGACTGCAATGGGTGGTGCGAGAAGGAGAGAAAGTGTGGGCGATGACTAGCAACCATGGCGACAGGAAGGTACATAGGGCCACAAATCATGGAGAAGAGAAGGGAAGGAGGTTTACTAAATGAGAAGATGCGAGGGAAGAGGGAGGGTTGGACTTTTGTTTCTCGTTGGAAATGCTGCCAATGGTGCTACATGTGTGGGGAATATGGACATTGGGCTGTTGTTTGCATGGTGTTCCCTTGTTGTTTTGGGTGTGGTGCAAAGGGCCAACGATTTGCAGATTGCCTTGGGGTTCGGAGGCCTTGTTTGGATCCTCCTCCGCATGGGACTACTCTGAAGATCGATTTTGTTTCACAGATGTAGTCTCCACACCGTACGTATGAAGCAATGGTATGTGGAAAAAACTATGATCCTTGCTCAGAGAAAACTCGTATGCTGATTGGGACTTGCCTGGAGATGATGGGCATAGGGTCCATAACATCGATTTTGCTTCCGAAAGTTGACTCAACCTTTTCGAGAGATGCGGTTCTTTTGGAGGAAAATATGTGCTGTGCTAGCGGTTTATCTCCCCATGAGACCGATCTTCTGCTTTCTTCGTTCTCAGAAGGGGAATTAGGTGGAAATTAGCTCGCTACACCGATGGTGAAGCATCCTGCACCTTGAAGTTTGTGACTCAGATATTTGGTCTGTTACCGTCAAGAACAGTGGAGGTGGTCGACCTGATGCTGAGGGAGTTAGGCATCATCTCTGCAGTATTATTGGATGGTCAACTTTCTGGGGTTGACCCTAACATCACCACTGTTTTACTGGAGGTGGTGGTAACCCTACCCTCACAACCATTTCGTTCGTTGGTAATTAGATGAGCACTGTTCAAGCTTCTTGTGTTGGTGGTTTCTCCGTCACTGTCTTTGTGCTCGCCAAGGTTGCAGAAGTCGGTAGTCGGTACTCGGTCGACAGGGTCACTGACTAAGGATTAATCGGCAGACGGGAGAGTAATCGGATTTAGTCGGGCGTTAGTCGATTTTGAATTTTTAATTATTTTTAATATATAAATCAAATTTTAATACACATACTATCATTTATCTTCATAATTTTAGCAAATTTAATATTTTCAAGAGCTTAAAAAATTATAGTAAACACAGAAGCGACGTTCGCGGGAGGTGTATCCATCTACATAGTCACAAACTCACAAATTACTAATCATCAAACACAAAGCTAACCAAACTTAGAAGAGAAAATACATCCTTACAATAAAATCTAAGATCATCTTAAGCAAATCTAAACAATAACGTCTAAGATCAACCTAAGCAAAAACAATTTTTTTGAAGAAAATCTAACATTGTTATTTGTTAACAATAACATTAACATATTAACATCTAAGTTCAACATCATCAACATAAGAAAATCTAGGCAATAACATATTAACATCTAAGATCAACTTAAGTAAAAACAAAAAAAATTGAAGAAAACCTAACATTGTTATTTGATAACAATAACATTAACATATTAACATCTAAGTTCAACATCATTAACCTAAGCAAATCAAAGCTATAACATCTAAGATCAACCTAAGCAAAAACAAAAAAAATTGAAGAAAACATACATAACCTAACATTGTTATTTGCTAACAATAACATATTAACATTTACCTTTAACATCATCAACCTAAAAAAGAAGATGAAATAAAAGCAAAAACAAAAAATAAAAAAACCTAACCTGTTGGAGCCTAGACCGAGGGGGCAGAGGCGGCGAGGCACTGAACGTGGTGGGGTCTGCGAGGCGTTGGGGGCGGAGGCGGCATGGCACTGAACGTGGTGGGGTCTGCGAGGCCTTATAGGCGGCGAGGGGTCGGGGCCTGGGGGTATCGCGCACGGGAGAGGGGGGGTCGAAGACTCGAAGGGTTCTGTCGAGTGGAGGGTTACTGTCTAACAGTAACCCTTTAATTCAACATCCGAATCCTAGCTCGGATCCTCTATGCAAAAATCGGTCGTATAAGCGGCCACCTAGACCGACTAGGCGCCTGACTAATCGGGCTCAACCGACTATAGGCCGATTTTGCCTATTCGAGTCGGGTACCCTTCCTAGTCGCATAGTCGGACCGACTAGTCGGTTTAGTCGGCCGACTTTTGCAACACTGGTGCTCGCATGTCTTGGATGTTGGCAATGGAAGCTTGCTGTAGGAGTGGTCGTCGGAGAAGATGGAGTGCCGTGGAAGCAGCAATGACCGATTCGGTGGCAGAGAGTTTAAATGCGGGTGAAGCGGCCAAAATCATCAGAAGTAGCATATCTCATGGGGTTCGAATTTCAAATCGATCCGTTTATGAAAGGGGAGGACTGTGGGGCGCCTTCGCAATCCAGAGTTGGGGTGAATCTCGTCACTTTTGTTGTTTCCGAATGTTAGGGCTCTCTGGACCCTTTTGGTTAAAGATATTTGTCTTGATAATCGAGCGATAGCGGGTCTGATATGAACTCACCTCTTATTGGAGCCTCGAAGGACCTGACTCGAAGCACCTTTTGTGCTTGGACACTAGTTCGAATTGCATCTGCCCTCTGCTGGAGCATCTGTAGAACCAATTTGCTTGAGACCTATGGTGATTCAAAACCTGAGTCCGAGTCTGTCCAATGTTAGAATGTTCGAAAAGTCTAGCACCTCTCTCCTTTGATCCGATCTCAAAAAGCAAGAGCAGGCGGGGGACCTAGTTCCTCAAGTGGTCATTCCAGAGGATCATGAATCTCTGACGCATGAACTTGAGAGGGAGGACATGGCGATCTCCATTTTTTTTTGAAATCCAAAAGAGGTGGTAACACGCTATGGTGCCGCCCCAAAATTATATTAAAGAAAGTAAAAGCAACAAAATTCAAGTGGACGGATATTCACACCAGAATCCAGTCCTCAACAAAACCCTTGGACCGAATACAAACATTCTCCCTATAGAACCTTTGGCTAGAGAACAATAAAGCGTTCCTAGCCAACCAAATAGACCAGAGTAAAGACACTGGGCCAAGGAGCTCCCTCCGCGACCGTTGCCGTGTCGATCGCATCGATCCCCAAAAAGCATCGAAGGACCTTGGACTTACCCATCCTAGTTCGAGGTCCTCCCACAACCCAATAGTGTATGAGCATGCGAAGAAGAGATGGTCCATAGATTCAATACCATTCTCGCACAAGGGGCACCTCTCAGAAATCGAATCGAAGAATCCGGCGCAGCGATCCCACGTCATCAAGCACTTGCGTCTAAGTTGCCAAAGGAAGAAGCCAATCCTCTCAGGTAACCGAAGACCCCAAACAACGTTGCAATCCCCAACAAGCTCATCAGTGTGCGCAGGAGGCGGCCTGCGAATCGTCACGTACGTCTTTTTGATAGAGAAATATGATCTCCTCTACACCCAGTGGTCCCTGCCCCCCATAGGGCCCTCACAGCCAGCCATGGAGTCGCATAGATGAAGGAATTCCTCCAGTTGCTGATTGGAGAAGTTGCACAAAAGAGCGACATCTTGTTTCCATCGCACCAGCAGTTAGCAACCCTTGCTCCCCGGTCAACCGCCAAGGCGAAGAGGCATGGGTAGCGACCATCGAGCGACCAACCACCCGTCCAGTCCTCTGTCCAGAAAGCGAAAGATTGCCCGTTCCCCAACACATGCCTAAAGAACTCATGGAACCGAGGTAGCACCGACAGAATTCCCTTCTAGAAAGGGGACATCATACTCCTAGCATCAATTCCAGCTGGCAAAGAGCTGGAGGAACCATAGATGCGTCTAACCAGATCACAACAAATATCCTCGCCGCACCCCCACAACATGGACACCCACTTTAACAACAAGGCTTCATTCATAGCATCCATGCGCCTAACTCCCAGATCGCCCTCCACCTCTGGCAAGGTGATTGTATCTCAGTCAACTAGGTGCATGCCGTTAACCTCCTGCCCGCTCTTGCTCCACAGAAGTCTCCTCTTCAGGCTCTCAAGGCACTTACGAATCCCCTTGGGCAAGATGTGCGAAGACAAAGAAAATCAGTATTGCAACAATAACCGCCTTCAAGAGAACAAGACGTCCCCCCTTGGAAAGGATGGAGGACCTGTAGCATCCGGTTTCCAATCAAACCTGAAGTCGTCCGATTTTGGGTCTAATGAACCCAAAAACGTTGTCGGTCAATACTAAACAACCTAAAACGACCAGTTGATCATGAATCAAAAGTCGTTCGGACGAAATCGGCCAAAAATCGGTCACTTCGTAATTCGTGCCGTGAAAAGCCGCGACGCAAATTCGGAAACCGCACAACGAACCGAGACCATCATGAGATCCGATTCGACGATACGAAACCAACGGAATCGACCGTTCGTCAATCGGAGGTCGTTTGATATTATTAAATCACAAAATTTAGTCTTAGACAAAAGCCGTATCCGAAAATTTCGGGTATTCGAAACTCGACCGAAAGTATATCAACATTATACTCATATTGATCGTCATTCTGAGACGATCAAAATGGGATATTGCGCGCCGAAATCAGAGGCCCGAGGTGCGCGTACGATCAAATTTTAAGTGTGTTAAGTAAAGAGACTTTTGAAATTTATTTAAATAAATATATATAACTGTGCTACAGACACTACACTGTCTGTTAAAAAAAAAAAAAAAAAAAAGAAATTTCTCCAGGCTGCACAATCCAGCCGTTGTATATATACATATAAAATTTCCCTTTCTCTTTCCAACCACTTGGGTTGTACTTCATTTCCCCACTTGGCAAATGGTCTCTCCACTTGGCCATTTAGCCAAGACCTCTTGTCCTTATAAATATCTCCCTAAACCCAACCTCTTCCTCTTACATTCCCAGCCGAGAACCTCAACATTTCGCTGGAAACTTCTTGCAGCAATCTCCCATCAGGCAGTAGCTTCCCATTGTTCCTCTACTACTTCAAGCTACTCCATAGGTAGCTATAGCTGCTGATTCCTCTTCATTTGAAGCTGCTTCAATTGCTGGAACCTTCTTGTCGCCTTGTTGATGATCTTGGGGATTCTCTGCATAAGATTTTGATCTCTATTCTAGAGATCAAAAGGTACACTCCTTTTCCTCTCTCCATTTGCTGCCATACATGTACATTCCTCTCCACCACTCTTTTGCTGCCATGCATAGATTTTTTTCCACAAGTTTGTCTTCTTTAAATTAAGACCAATCTTGGAGTTATTTGTTGAAACCATGAAATGGCATGCATGTGATACTAATTAGACATTCTTCTTTGGACAATAATCACTACAGAGAATTCTGCCCTAAATTTTCTGACTAGAAATTTATAGTTGTCGATTTATGATGGTTAGATTGGCACAATAAAATTTATAGTTGTCGATTATGATGGTTAGATTGGCACAATAATTACAGCTTCTCTCCGTGTCAACCTGGATAGTCAATTGGAAGCGAGTGATTTGTTATGATTATGTTGATCTAAGTCTCTCCATTATCAATATTCTGGATTAATCCTCCGTGATTACTATTTTACCTTTCTGCTATTTTCTGTATTTCACTATGGCTTCACTTTACATGATTGTGACCAAACTATGATTAAGTCTGGGATATGATCTCCTTATCAAAATTTTAAAAAAAAAAAAAATATAGGGACCCTGTATATTTTCTTAACCATGTAAATATGAGGTGCTTTAACATCAGCTCTATTGGCGTCTCCTTAACCATTTCATGCTATTCCAAATTTTTGCACTAATCCTTCTGGAATTTCACATTTCCATATCAAAACTCTCTTATCTATATATTATTCAGTAAAGAAAAGGGGATTGTTTTAACAAATGAAAGAATGTGAGGTTCATATCTGTTGGAATTAGCAAAAGTATCACAAAACTCTTACTAAAGCTCCTCTTTATGCTTTTTCCGATTTTCTACAACTACAGTAGGATTAATGTCTAACAAAGATACACATATCCACACTGTTAAATATATATATACGTACTATTCTAAAAATTTCATAATAGTCTCTGTTACTATGATGGTGAATGGATACTGGGTCTTATTTGTTATAAGAATAATTAGATTTAACTCTACTATTCCCCAATTAAATTTTGATATAAAAAGGATTCAAATTCACTGTTCTTAAATTTAACTAAAACTTTAGATCCTTAATTTTAAAGTTGAAACATTAGAAAGTTAGGGTGTGAGGTGCTCAAAACTATATCAATATCTGGTTTCTCATAACCTTAATGAAGGGTTTCGAAATACAAAATATTAAGATATTGATACCATTCTCTTCTCTTAGTAAACCATCCAAAAATTTTGAAATCATTTTGTCTCCTAGGAAAGTGGCGAATAATACCCTTTTTGCTCCTCCACACCTTTCCCAAGATTGAAGTTGATTATACATCGGTTGAGAGTGAGTACCTCAAAGTAACAAATGGCTTCCCATTTAGCGTTGTGTGAATCTTGTACCACGTCTTACTCAAGTTGGGTTGCATATCCAGTGTAATGTCATCTTAATTATTATGGATTGGGGTAATCTATGTCCAAACAAGGTAGATTGGAATGCCTTCTCTATTACAAATCAAAAATCTACCAAATAAGTTATGGGTATAAATACACTAATAGGTGATGACTTGGATAGTTGGTTTGACGAGAATCAAGGGTGTCAATAATATGGCCGATCATGATGACTTCTACATATGATCGTGCGAGGGGGCGGTGACCCTCAACTGGGCGGAAGAAAGGAAGCCCAGATAGGGAAGCGGCCGCCTAGTGCGCGGGTCTAGGATCCCAGTCCTCTTTCGGTTTTTACGCGAGCTCGCAGTGTTTTTACGCCTCGTTGGGATCCCGACTTTAGACCATTCCGTTGACCCTGTTTTAGGATGCCCAGGCGGGGGATCCTGGTTTTTCAGCAGCTTTACGTACGAGCTCGGTTGCCCATACTAGTCGGGCTGTTTTTCTAGAGCGACTTTTCTAGGGAGTCACTCTCACCCGTCTCAGTGGCGTAGTTGGAAAATAGACCTATCCCTCTATTGGACCGCACTTCCAATTAGAGGGCGAGACGGAAGAGCCATTTGCAGGCTTCTTCACCGCTTGAGTTACTTCGCCAACAGACTGGCGATTCTATATCTAGATCATCCATATCTACATCTACAACATCTGGGGTTATATCTGAAACATTGAAGTTGAGGAATTGAGAAGTTAAGATCAAAAGACCATTCTCTCTACCAAAGAATTTAAATAAATCAATAGATCTCTACAATCTCAACTTTTCCATTTTTCACTAAACAACATGATCTCTAAGGAAAATGATATATGCATTCCCCCTCACACACTCATGATTACACAACTGCTATCGAAATAAGGTTACATATGGGAAATGCCGGGTTCGGGGGAAAGTCATTAGAAATGCATTACGAACATTTAAGATGCTTACAAGTAACCTGAAAAGCCGTTTTCATTTGCAAGTAGAATTAAATCTTAATTTAAGTTGCTCTCGCCTTTCTGCTTGTTTCTTTTGTAAATAATAAATGCCGTTATTTTATATAAGTTTTTGGGAGGTACCAGCAACCGCTGACGCCTTTTCTTCCTATTGTGTGTGGCAGGCAAACAGCCTGCAGTTTAGTAGCCGCTCAGTATATACATGCTTCCAGGAGATATAGTGTACACCCGACGGTATGATTTACTTTGTCTTAGTTTTGTTCAGATGATGATGTAAATGCTATCTCTTTTGTCACATTTTGGGATATATGTTGTAACATGGAATATGCTTGTGCGATATAATTGTGAATGATATCTTGCGAATTGCGCGTAAACGGGTACCCGGATCCTGAGGGGTTCACAGTTTGGTATCAGAGCAGTGGTACCCCGATACGCACATTCGCGATATTACAATTCCGATCGCATTAAGATCCCGAATAGCGACAGTCTACCGACTTGTCGTGAGTTCGAGAAGGGAAATATGACATTCATATTCAATAACCACAGATGTCACCAATTTCATTAATTTTCATCTTATATCCCAAGAAGAGAAAAGCATTTATGATAAATATCTGTCTAGGGCATTTTTATGACTAATTATGGTTCTTATGCAGAGCCATGGCATCTCGACCAGGTCAGGATACTTCTGATCAGCTGGCACGCATACTGAGCGCACTTACTGATCTTCAGCAGCAGCAGGCTGCTATGAGAGGCCAGCAGGAGCAGATATTGGCCCAGCAGACCGAGATTGCTGACAGGCAGACGGACATAGAGATGAGATTTGAGGATCTGTCAGATTTCACGTACCATCCATCTCAGGATGGGATACGACAGGACCAGCACCAGTCCGTTGAGGTGGAGCAGCCTCATCCTGATGATCCACTAGAGGACATTCCAGAGCATGGAGCTGAGGAGGATGCAGACTTAGACAGGGAGCAGGACCCTGTTGACTTTGCTGACGAGGATGCACACGAGTTTGCAGCCATTCACAGGCACCAGTCAGTCTTCACTTCTTATCAGCGGGCCAACATACCCTTGTTCGAGGGCACAGGTCCACCAGATGACGCTGAGCAGTGGCTGATGAGAGTAATGAAAGTGCTCAGGGCGATTAATGCGCCACGAAACACGTGGCTATCTTTCGTAGAGTACTCACTGATAGACTTCGCCGAGCGATGGTGGATGGCCGTAGTGTCCGAGTTAGGCCGAGAGCCTACTTGGAACGATTTTGTGACGAAGTTCAGAGCCCACTTCTTTTCTGCGAAGTGGAGGGAGTCCCAGCGCCGACTGTTTGCAGAGCTTCGTCAGGGACAGATGACAGCCCGGGATTACTTTATCAGATACACAGAGCTGTCACGACACACACGAGCAGCTGGCGCATTTCCAGAGGAGAATCTGGAGAAGTTCATTGGCGGCATGCGAGAGGAGGTGCAGGAGAAGCTGGCTGGACTACACATCACTTCTATCTCCGAGGCTACCGATGCTGCGGAGAAGTTCGAGGACATCAGGGGGAGACGTTTCGGGAGCTCGTCTGGAGCACCGCCTAGACCGCGGCGATATTTTGGGCCGATACGTCGACCGTTTCAGCAGCAGAGGTCAGCCAGACGGTTCCGACCTACAGGTTCGGCATTCTCTGGCAGTGCTCGCTCTTCTCCATCGACTACTCTCGGAGGAGCACTTGCCGGACGAGGTACAGAGTCCGCTCGACCATCTGGGTCGCAGCGAGCAGATAGACCACCTGCAGGACCAGCTCGGAGCACGGACACAGCTACTCCCTCTACTCGACCAGTCCGGTGCTACCGATGTCACGAGTGGGGACATTACCGTGCACAGTGCCCACAGGCTTCTGGCGAGCCTCAGCCACAGCCTTCACAGCCACAGCCTCAGACACAGCGATCAGGGAGTTTCCGTGGCAGGAACTCCAACTTCAGGCGACCGCAGCAGCAGAGACAGACGCAGAGTGTGGCAGGTTCTAGTGCTGCATCAGCCAGGCAGGGACAGTTACATGCCGTTACTGAGGAGCAGGCACGTTCAGCGGCTACTGTAGTGAAAGGTATGGTCTCAGTCTTGGGCCGACCTTTCCATGTTTTATTTGATTCCGGCGCGACACACTCTTTCCTTGCTTCGAGATTGCTTGGTTCTTTAGGTAGAGTTGCAGAGACGCTATCGTCTCCATATCACATCCGAGGGCCAGGTGGCCAGTTATTTGTCATATCTCTGATAGTCAGGCACTTGCCCATACTGATAGGAGGTCATGAGATGACCGCAGATTGCCTACTTCTGCAGCTTGATGAGTTCGACTTGATATTGGGCATGGATTGGCTATCCACTCACCATGCACTTGTTGATTGCTTTAGGAAGACGGTTGTCTTCAGGATTCCAGGTCTACCAGAGTTCACCTTTGAGGGTACTACACATAACTCCACTATGGAGTACATTTCAGTGTTGCGAGCCCAGCGACTTGTTGATCAGGGTTGTGATTCTTACCTTGCTTTTGTTCGAGAGGTGTCTGATCAGGAGCCGATGATACAGGACATCCGAGTAGTCTCAGAATACCCTGACGTATTTCCTGATGAGCTACCAGGGCTACCTCCTGAGAGAGAGATTGAGTTCGAGATCACATTGTTGCCAGATGCACAGCCGATCTCGATGGCACCATATCGCATGGCACCAGCCGAGTTGAGGGAGCTGAAGGTGCAGTTGCAGGAGTTGCTTGACTTGGGATTCGTGAGGCCGAGCACTTCACCTTGGGGTGCTCCGGTTCTATTTGTCAAGAAGAAGGATGGATCCATGAGACTATGCATCGATTACAGGCAGCTGAACAAGAGAACGGTGAAAAACCGTTATCCTTTGCCGCGCATCGATGATTTGTTTGACCAGCTCCAGGGATCTTCGGTTTTCTCGAAGATCGATCTTCGCTCAGGCTACCATCAGCTGAGGATTCGCGAGTCGGATATTCCGAAGACAGCCTTCAGGACTCGCTATGGACACTACGAGTTTGTGGTGATGCCGTTTGGGCTCACCAATGCACCTGCGGCTTTCATGGATATGATGAACCGTATCTTCCGTCCATACTTGGACAAGTTTGTAGTGGTGTTCATCGATGATGTGCTCATCTATTCACGGAATGAAGAGGATCATGCTAATAATCTGCGGATCGTCTTAGATACACTACGAGAGCACAAGCTATATGCCAAGTTGAGCAAGTGTGAGTTCTGGTTATCCCAGGTCTCATTTCTCGGGCATATCATTTCTGGAGCAGGCATTGCGGTTGATCCCGCGAAGATAGATGCAGTTATGTCTTGGGAGCAGCCCAAGACAGTCACTCAGATTCGGAGCTTCCTCGGATTAGCGGGCTATTACAGACGCTTTGTCAGCGGATTTTCACGCATTGTTCGTCCCCTGACACGACTGACGCAGAAGGGAGTTCCATTCATTTGGGACGATTCATGTGAGCAGGCCTTCCAGACACTGAAGGAGAGGTTGACCACAGCGCCTATTCTTGCTCTTCCTTCAGGCACTCAGGACTATGCAGTCTACACGGATGCATCTGGAGAAGGTCTCGGAGCAGTGTTGATGCAGAGAGGACAGGTGATTGCTTACGCATCACGACAGTTGAGACCGCACGAGCGGAACTACCCCACACATGACTTGGAGTTGGCGGCAGTTGTCTTCGCCTTGAAGATCTGGCGCCACTATCTATATGGGGTGAACTTCGAGATTTTCACAGACCACAAGAGTCTGAAGTATATCTTTGATCAGAAGGAGCTGAACATGAGGCAGCGCAGATGGCTCGAGTTGCTGAAGGATTATGATTGCACGATCTCTTACCATCCCGGTAAGGGAAACGTGGTGGCTGATGCACTTAGCAGGAGAGCACATGCAGAGGGTACGGCGAACTGGCTATACACGTGGGATACACTTACAGCGTTGAGCGATTGGCATCCCCAGGAGAGCACATCCATTTCTACCGCCGTGCCTCCACGATACAGCAGTCTTTGGGATCGTATTGTTGAGGGCCAGAAGACTGACCCTTGGATTCATGATAGATACATGCGCACCGTCAAGGACGAAATTGATGACTTTGTTGTGATGGAGTCTATTTTATGGAAAGCAGGACGGGTCGTTGTACCCAATGATGAGCAGCTTCGCAGAGACATTTTGGACGAGGCACACAGTTCACGGTTATCTATCCATCCAGGCAGTACGAAGATGTACCGTGATCTGCGTCGACATTTTTGGTGGGATGGAATGAAGCGCGATGTGGCGCTACATGTCAGCAGATGCATGACCTGTCAGATGGTCAAGGCTGAGCACAGGAGACCGCCAGGATTACTGCAGTCTCTCCCCATTCCCGAGTGGAAGTGGGAGAGCATTTCTATGGATTTTGTCACGGGATTGCCGAAGACGCCGGGTGGCCATGATTCCATTTGGGTCGTTGTTGATAGATTGACCAAGTCAGCCCATTTCATACCTGTCCACACGACTTATACTCCATCCAGATTAGCCAAGCTCTATGTGCAGAACATTATCAGGCTGCATGGTATACCACGAGAAGTGGTGTCTGACAGGGATTCGAGATTTACATCTCATTATTGGCATCAGTTCATGTCAGCACTACAGACAGAGCTGAAGATGAGTTCTGCTTATCATCCGCAGACAGACGGGCAGAGTGAGCGCACCATTCAGACACTTGAGGATCTACTTCGCGCATGCGCTTTGGAGTGGAAAGGGTCCTGGAAGGACCATTTGCCCTTGGTGGAATTCACATACAACAACAGCTATCACTCCAGCATTGGCATGGCACCATTCGAGGCCCTATACGGGCGGAGATGCCTCACACCTCTTAGTTGGCGTGAGGTAGGTGATCATGCTTTATATTCCGTGGATCTCTTGGAAGAGACTGCGAGAGCTGTTGATCTTGTGAGACGGAGGCTTCTGACGGCACAGAGCCGCCAGAAGAGCTATGCGGATCGTCGGCGGAGAGACTTAGAGTTCCAGGTAATCTAATTATTTCTTCTTCATCTATGACATATATAAATATGTCCAAATTATTCTCATATTAATGACACTCCTATCGATTATAGGTTGGAGATTGGGTATTTTTGCGAGTATCTCCCATGAAGGGAGTGCAGAGATTCGGTGTTCGTGGCAAGTTGGCGCCACGATATGTTGGACCTTTTGAGATTCTGGCTAGAGTGGGGAAAGTGGCATACCGAGTAGCCCTTCCTCCACATCTTTCAGCTATTCATAATGTTTTCCACATATCCAACCTGAGGAAGTATGTCCATGACCCTCGCCACGTCATCAGATACGAGAATCTCGATGTAGAGCCGGATCTGACCTATGAGGAGAAGCCTGTCCGAATACTTGATCGTGCTGTGAAGAAGCTTCGCAGCAAAGAGATTTCATTGGTCAAAGTTTTGTGGCACCGACACGGCGTCAAGGAAGCAACGTGGGAGACTGAAGCCGACATGCGGGCACGATACCCGCAGCTATTCTGATGTAATAAACACAACAAGCTTTTGTAATTAGAAACATTATAAATATATGACTTGTTTTCCCTTTGAGGTTTTTATGGGTTCAAAACCCTTTGAGGTTTTTATGGACATATGAAATTCAAACAAGTCACCGAATAGCCTTAACTCGAGTCTCGAGGACGAGACTCCCTTTGAGGTTTTTATATTTGTAGCATCCGGTTTCCAATCAAACCTGAAGTCGTCCGATTTTGGGTCTAATGAACCCAAAAACGTTGTCGGTCAATACTAAACAACCTAAAACGACCAGTTGATCATGAATCAAAAGTCGTTCGGACGAAATCGGCCAAAAATCGGTCACTTCGTAATTCGTGCCGTGAAAAGCCGCGACGCAAATTCGGAAACCGCACAACGAACCGAGACCATCATGAGATCCGATTCGACGATACGAAACCAACGGAATCGACCGTTCGTCAATCGGAGGTCGTTTGATATTATTAAATCACAAAATTTAGTCTTAGACAAAAGCCGTATCCGAAAATTTCGGGTATTCGAAACTCGACCGAAAGTATATCAACATTATACTCATATTGATCGTCATTCTGAGACGATCAAAATGGGATATTGCGCGCCGAAATCAGAGGCCCGAGGTGCGCGTACGATCAAATTTTAAGTGTGTTAAGTAAAGAGACTTTTGAAATTTATTTAAATAAATATATATAACTGTGCTACAGACACTACACTGTCTGTTAAAAAAAAAAAAAAAAAAGAAATTTCTCCAGGCTGCACAATCCAGCCGTTGTATATATACATATAAAATTTCCCTTTCTCTTTCCAACCACTTGGGTTGTACTTCATTTCCCCACTTGGCAAATGGTCTCTCCACTTGGCCATTTAGCCAAGACCTCTTGTCCTTATAAATATCTCCCTAAACCCAACCTCTTCCTCTTACATTCCCAGCCGAGAACCTCAACATTTCGCTGGAAACTTCTTGCAGCAATCTCCCATCAGGCAGTAGCTTCCCATTGTTCCTCTACTACTTCAAGCTACTCCATAGGTAGCTATAGCTGCTGATTCCTCTTCATTTGAAGCTGCTTCAATTGCTGGAACCTTCTTGTCGCCTTGTTGATGATCTTGGGGATTCTCTGCATAAGATTTTGATCTCTATTCTAGAGATCAAAAGGTACACTCCTTTTCCTCTCTCCATTTGCTGCCATACATGTACATTCCTCTCCACCACTCTTTTGCTGCCATGCATAGATTTTTTTCCACAAGTTTGTCTTCTTTAAATTAAGACCAATCTTGGAGTTATTTGTTGAAACCATGAAATGGCATGCATGTGATACTAATTAGACATTCTTCTTTGGACAATAATCACTACAGAGAATTCTGCCCTAAATTTTCTGACTAGAAATTTATAGTTGTCGATTTATGATGGTTAGATTGGCACAATAAAATTTATAGTTGTCGATTATGATGGTTAGATTGGCACAATAATTACAGCTTCTCTCCGTGTCAACCTGGATAGTCAATTGGAAGCGAGTGATTTGTTATGATTATGTTGATCTAAGTCTCTCCATTATCAATATTCTGGATTAATCCTCCGTGATTACTATTTTACCTTTCTGCTATTTTCTGTATTTCACTATGGCTTCACTTTACATGATTGTGACCAAACTATGATTAAGTCTGGGATATGATCTCCTTATCAAAATTTAAAAAAAAAAAAAATATAGGGACCCTGTATATTTTCTTAACCATGTAAATATGAGGTGCTTTAACATCAGCTCTATTGGCGTCTCCTTAACCATTTCATGCTATTCCAAATTTTTGCACTAATCCTTCTGGAATTTCACATTTCCATATCAAAACTCTCTTATCTATATATTATTCAGTAAAGAAAAGGGGATTGTTTTAACAAATGAAAGAATGTGAGGTTCATATCTGTTGGAATTAGCAAAAGTATCACAAAACTCTTACTAAAGCTCCTCTTTATGCTTTTTCCGATTTTCTACAACTACAGTAGGATTAATGTCTAACAAAGATACACATATCCACACTGTTAAATATATATATACGTACTATTCTAAAAATTTCATAATAGTCTCTGTTACTATGATGGTGAATGGATACTGGGTCTTATTTGTTATAAGAATAATTAGATTTAACTCTACTATTCCCCAATTAAATTTTGATATAAAAAGGATTCAAATTCACTGTTCTTAAATTTAACTAAAACTTTAGATCCTTAATTTTAAAGTTGAAACATTAGAAAGTTAGGGTGTGAGGTGCTCAAAACTATATCAATATCTGGTTTCTCATAACCTTAATGAAGGGTTTCGAAATACAAAATATTAAGATATTGATACCATTCTCTTCTCTTAGTAAACCATCCAAAAATTTTGAAATCATTTTGTCTCCTAGGAAAGTGGCGAATAATACCCTTTTTGCTCCTCCACACCTTTCCCAAGATTGAAGTTGATTATACATCGGTTGAGAGTGAGTACCTCAAAGTAACAAATGGCTTCCCATTTAGCGTTGTGTGAATCTTGTACCACGTCTTACTCAAGTTGGGTTGCATATCCAGTGTAATGTCATCTTAATTATTATGGATTGGGGTAATCTATGTCCAAACAAGGTAGATTGGAATGCCTTCTCTATTACAAATCAAAAATCTACCAAATAAGTTATGGGTATAAATACACTAATAGGTGATGACTTGGATAGTTGGTTTGACGAGAATCAAGGGTGTCAATAATATGGCCGATCATGATGACTTCTACATATGATCGTGCGAGGGGGCGGTGACCCTCAACTGGGCGGAAGAAAGGAAGCCCAGATAGGGAAGCGGCCGCCTAGTGCGCGGGTCTAGGATCCCAGTCCTCTTTCGGTTTTTACGCGAGCTCGCAGTGTTTTTACGCCTCGTTGGGATCCCGACTTTAGACCATTCCGTTGACCCTGTTTTAGGATGCCCAGGCGGGGGATCCTGGTTTTTCAGCAGCTTTACGTACGAGCTCGGTTGCCCATACTAGTCGGGCTGTTTTTCTAGAGCGACTTTTCTAGGGAGTCACTCTCACCCGTCTCAGTGGCGTAGTTGGAAAATAGACCTATCCCTCTATTGGACCGCACTTCCAATTAGAGGGCGAGACGGAAGAGCCATTTGCAGGCTTCTTCACCGCTTGAGTTACTTCGCCAACAGACTGGCGATTCTATATCTAGATCATCCATATCTACATCTACAACATCTGGGGTTATATCTGAAACATTGAAGTTGAGGAATTGAGAAGTTAAGATCAAAAGACCATTCTCTCTACCAAAGAATTTAAATAAATCAATAGATCTCTACAATCTCAACTTTTCCATTTTTCACTAAACAACATGATCTCTAAGGAAAATGATATATGCATTCCCCCTCACACACTCATGATTACACAACTGCTATCGAAATAAGGTTACATATGGGAAATGCCGGGTTCGGGGGAAAGTCATTAGAAATGCATTACGAACATTTAAGATGCTTACAAGTAACCTGAAAAGCCGTTTTCATTTGCAAGTAGAATTAAATCTTAATTTAAGTTGCTCTCGCCTTTCTGCTTGTTTCTTTTGTAAATAATAAATGCCGTTATTTTATATAAGTTTTTGGGAGGTACCAGCAACCGCTGACGCCTTTTCTTCCTATTGTGTGTGGCAGGCAAACAGCCTGCAGTTTAGTAGCCGCTCAGTATATACATGCTTCCAGGAGATATAGTGTACACCCGACGGTATGATTTACTTTGTCTTAGTTTTGTTCAGATGATGATGTAAATGCTATCTCTTTTGTCACATTTTGGGATATATGTTGTAACATGGAATATGCTTGTGCGATATAATTGTGAATGATATCTTGCGAATTGCGCGTAAACGGGTACCCGGATCCTGAGGGGTTCACAGGACCGCCACCCAGTCAGCTTACTTTCCAGTTTCTTAACAATCGGTAACCAGTTCGCCAGTCTGACCCTGCCGCTCGTCAGCGGCAGACCAAGGTCAAGGCAACTTGTCGCAAGTCACTCCCAACTTGACGCCACACATGCGCTCCTCCTCAGGAAAAGCAAAGGGCACCACAATAGATTTTTCCCGATTCTGTACGAGACCCGATAGCTCACCAAAAAGCTCAAGAATGACTGCCATATCGCTGGCTTCCTCCCTGCCTCCCTCAATGAAGAAGATAGTGTCATCCGCATACTGAATAATAGGAATAGATAGCCAGTCCATCTCTCGAGCAACCCGATGTGATCCTACAGCTCTGAACCTGGACGACCAAGCAGGCAATCACATCAACGACAACAACGAATAAAAGAGGAGCTAAAGGGCAGCCCTCTGAGGCTGGAAGAATCCCCCCTCCGATCGACCATTAACAAGGACCGCCATCGACGTAGTGGTAACACAACGCTTCATCCAAGATACCTGATGTCCGGGAATCCATGCCTATGCAAAGCCTCCCACAGAAGAAATCGCCAGTCTAGCGTATCATACGCGTTTACAAAATCCACCTTCCAAAGCATCGCCTTCACGCCATGTCTTTTCCAATCAGCAATGATCTCTGAAGCCATAACCACACAATCCCCGATCTGTCTACCCAGGACAAAAGCCAACTGAAAAGGGGAGATAATGTGCTCCAGAACTCTGCTCAAGCAGACATCAAAGACCTTAGCCACAATCAGATATTATCCATTGGAGAGAGCTATTGACCTGAAATCCTCAATGCGCTCGGCAACATCATTCTTAGGAAGGAGAAAAATCAAAGCCCTATTTATTTTGTCAACCCAACATTGCGCTGACAAAGCTCCTGAACCACCTCCAGCACCTCTAAGGCAAGCAGATCCCAAAAGTCCCTATAAAAAGAAACCGGGAAGCCGTCCGGGCCAGGAGCCCCATTCACATTTAGTGACCAAACAACCTTCACCTCCGCCAAGGTGACGGCCTGAGGTTCACGGAACGAGTCCTCCAAGAGCCACGCCTTTTCGTACCTAAAAAACCCCCTGCGGGGCGACTGCTCCCTAGAATCCCAGAGCAAAGGTGAATGATCCGACCGAGTCTGAATCCTACTGATGGCAAAAGACAGAGGGAATAATTCCATGAGCTCAAAGGATGCCAAAAAGCGAGCGAGAACCAGAGTTCCTCCAGGTATACTTCACATCCGCAACATCCACCACTTCGAGCTCCAAATGGTCCACTAATTCCACAAAATCCGTCGATCCCGGATCCTGACCACCACGCAGACCCGACCGATCCGAAGAAAGCAATGTAACATTGAAATCGCCCCCAACTAGCAGAGCGGCATCCGGGAAAGTAGCCTTAGCCGAGCACAAATTCGCCCATAGCTGCTGCCTAGCTGCCGGTTGGCATAACCCATAAACGCAAGAGACCGCAACAATCGAACCAATGGAGAGGCTCTCTAGAAGCACGATGAGAACATGGGTGCCCCTCACCTTCGATAGGAGCATAAAACTAAGATCCTTCCACGCAATCAACACGCCACCCGCGGAGCCAACCGCGTCAATCGCACGAAACCCAGATAGAGATTCCGCGTCGAAAGAGCGCCAAACCTCCCCGAACACGAGTCAAGCTTAGTTTCTTGAAGCATCACGATGTCGCATCCCCACTCTATGAATCTAGATCCCAAAATCTTCCTCTTTTCCGGGTCACCCAAACCTCTTATGTTCCATGATAAGATCTTCATTTAGGACCAACGAAATAGCCCCAAAGGCGGATACCTCCGCCATAGCAACCACCTGAGCTTTACGATTCGACACCGGTGGAAGGTCGCTCTCCAGCCTCCGTGAGTGATGTCGCCTCTTTTACCTTTTGCCAGCCCTTCGATTGCCAATCCCCAACATGGCCAAAGTTGAGGTCGAATCCTCTGCGGTCCCCATCGGTGACTTGGGCCCCTCTTCAGGCAGGACCACGACCTGCCCCTGGGAACACAGCTCCAAGTCGTCGCCTACAGGAATTGCGCCAGAAGGAATTATATTCCACCCCGCCCCAAGACGCCTCAGGAACCTCAACTATACTGCTTGGGTGCCCCGAAAGCGGTTACGGGCGAGCTGTGACACAAACAGATCCCCCGATAGGACGGTACCTGAGACCATGATTCTGTTTGCACTCGGATCCACGGATCCGCCTTTGCGGAGAAAGCAACCCACCGTGTATGAAGCGCACGAGTTTCCAGAGTCGGAGAGAGAGATATCGCAGACTCCCGCTGCTCTTTCCAGGGAAGCCCAAGCGCCCTCTCACCCGGGCGTAGAACTTCGGGCTCCCAAGAGATCTCGTCAAACGTGACGTAATTCCCAATGACATCCACCTCAAAAGGCTCCAGCTGAAAAGTCGGAGGAACCAAAGGGAGATCCCCCTCAACACATGAAACGACGCAAGCGGCCCAAGAGCCGGAAGGTGGATTGTCTCCATCACAACCGTCGTTGGTATGGGAAGCGTCACCATCGCCATGACCCCTCGGCATCGGCGGTAGCAAAGGATCAAGGAAATACACTTGCAATGGAAAGAGGAAACGACCGATGGCCAACGCTCTCTGACTTCACAGATTTGATGACTCTTCTTGCGGACGCTCCTTCGCCTTCTTCGGGCCGTGATCACTTTGCTTGGTTGGACGGGACCTTCTCCACTCGAAAGGCTTATCTCTCCGTTCTCCCCCCTGTTTTGATTGCGGATGCATCTCTTCTTCGCCACTGCAAGCTCATCTGGGATCTTAAGATTCCGGAGAGGATCAACGTTTTCCTTTGGCTTCTCAGACATGATAGATTGCTTACGCGTGCCCGTTGCACCTCCATTCTTCCGAACATCTCTCCATCCTGTGCTTTGTGCGGCATCGACATTGAAACCTCCGGCCACCTCTTCTTGTTATGCCCCTTCGTGCAGGCCATCTGGGATGGCGTGGGATGGGTGAATCGATCCTCTATGCTTGAATTCTGGGAGAGCCTTGCTGCTGCCTCTACTCGCCCTAGATCGGACAGAATTGTTCCCATTGCGCGTATTTGGAGCATTTGGCTGGGAAGAAACAACTTGATTTTTGCGGGGCAGCGTTTCTATAAGGAAAATATATGTATCGCTGCAAATAACTTCTGTTCGGATTGGCTATCCATGTAACGTTTCTATTTTGGGTAGCGGATGGTATCTCTTGTACCATCTACCATGACTTCTGTTGTTTTCCCACTGTAAGTATATTCTAACATTTTAAATAAATTGGGGCGAACACCTTTGAGTGTATCCCCCTTTTTTGAGTGTCAAAAAAAAAGAAGGACAACAGACAACGAGGCACTCCATCAGCACCAGAGTAACCTCGGGGTCCGACCCTGGCAGTGTGCCATCAGCCAAAATCTAGACCACCGAGCCAAGCTTCCTAAGAGGCGGACCCAAGCAAGATATCATGCGGGATAAGAAAGGCAAACCCCGTACCTTTGCCACCCTCCTCCATGAACGATCCACAACCCCATTCGCAAATCTTGGTGACCTCCACTCCAAACCTCCTGAACCACTCACTGCGAGCAGATGCACCAACTGATGCTCCGATAGGCCCCTAGCACAACACCTTCATCCTCCGAAAGACACCACGTCCCTGGTGAACGCATCACAAACTCCTGTGTGAGGGCCGCCCACATCTTTGGCACCGAAACGGAGTCCTCCAGCCAAGAGCCAATAAGGATGCCATTAGCAGACACGTGAACCACCGAAGCAGAAGACCTGGAGACCCCGCACGCGCCTGACCAAAGGCCGAAGTTTCGCTTGGCGCCGAAACCCGTGAAGCCCTCACCCAACCCGCCGCAACAGTTTGGGGACGGGGATACGAACAAGAGTTGCGATGATGATCCATCTTCCCACACGAGAAACACCTTGGAGGAGACACACAAACCACCGCCAAATGCCCCCCCACGTCCGCACCTGAAACACCTCCGACCACGCTTTCGATGAGACACAACCTCCCAAGCATCGCCAGCCTTCTGAGCCTCCTTCGTGGCACCAACGTCCCCACCGGTATAAGAATTCTGCGCACTGGAGGCCCTTCTCCATTTCGCCACCCTTGCCCGAATCTCCCACCTTAGTCTCTCACGCCTTCTCCTTTCCATCCCCATGGCGATCTCCTTAGCGGTTATTCCAGATGTGGATTCTTTGTAAATTACAGATCTACCCTAGACGAGGGTGATAGATAAGGCGATGGAGCTCTTGGGTTCTGCAAGCATCCCCAACATCGCCGAAGACATCCCCTTGCATTCAACTGCACCTGAGGATGAGTCCTGCACTTCCTCCTTTGTTCTTCTTCTTTGGGAAGGGCCGAAGGGGCAACGGTGGGAAAATGAAGTGTTACCGTAAAAGAAGAAAGCCTTAGAGGGAGGGACATGGCGATCTCCTTCGCGGTTATTCCGGATGTGGATTCTTTGTAAATTACATACCTACCATGGATGAGGGTGATAGATAAGGCGATGGAGCTCTTGGGCTTTGCAAGCGTCCCCAACGTCGCTAAAGACATCCCCTTGCATTCAATTGTACCTGAAGATGAGTCCCGCACTTCCTCCTCTGTTCGTCTTCTTTGGGAAGGGCCGAAGGGGTAACGTTGGGAAAATGAAGTGGCACCGAAACAGAAGAAGGCCTTCTGCATCTATTGTGAGTTGCCCGGCTATACCAATACAAAAAAAGATGGGTAATACATGTTGCGTGTGTGTTCCCGCTATTGGGGAGTAACTTAGTTTCCAAGTGAAGGTCTTGAGATGGAATGTTAGAGGTCTAGGTGACCCAAGGAGGTGAGCGATGGGAACTTTGTTGCAGGAGAAGGGTTGTGATATTGTCTTTGTAGCATGAAACATAATTGACTACATTTTCAAATTTTGTTTAGGACTCAATGGGTGCTGGAAACCTTTCAGACTTCCGAATAATAGAAATCATCGGTAGTGCAAAAGGGATGACCATCACTTGGAAGAGCTCCCTTTTTCCTTTATCTCTGAGATCAAGGGAGATATGTGCTCATGGTCCTTCTGCATCATGTTAATTCGAGATCTTACCTGACTGTTTCTTGTGTATACTGCTTCGACGCAGTGAGTGACCTCTATTTTGACCTTTAAGACATTAGAAGGATGTCGCCCATGGTGACTTGGCTGGTCGTTGGTGACTTTAATGTGTCACTCTTTCTTCGGATTGCCCTTCGCAGTGTGGTGGTCAAGATTCGGGTTACCTTGGATTTTATGGAGCTGATTGATGACCTATAGTTGGAGGTGATAGATGCATCAAATACGGAGTATACTGGGAGAAACTCTGGTTCCTGCTTTCGGATTGTCTGTGTCTTAGTCTCGTCAAAACTCTTGGAGTCGTTTCTTGCTGTCTTCGGCCTCTTTTAGGCCGTGCACATCGTTGGACCATACACCTTTATTATGTGACTCCTGCGAGGATTCAACACCATGGTCTTTTTTCAAGTTTGAGAGAGCGTGGCTACTAGAAGAAAATTTTATAGATTTGGTTTCCGACCATTGTACCTCTATGGTGTGCTCTGGCTCTATTGTTGCTGGCACAAAGATGCATCTTTATTTTCTAGATTTTGCCTGTTTAATAAAGAGATCATAGAGGAGAGAAGGGCTTGTAGGGAGACTGATGAGTCTGTTGTGATCTAACTAGACAAAATTGAAGATGTCATAGATTTTATAGCATATGAACTTAGTGAACGGGCGGCTGCCCAAAAAGTTATCAAACGTGAAGACAAAAAACGTCTGATGGAATGGAAACAGAGCGATGCATAGATGGCTCAAAGAGGAGGATGCAAATACCGGTTACTTTCATAGGATTGCTAGCGGAAGGTGCTATCAGGATTCGATTCAGTCTGTGGTAGTGAACAACATAAAAGTGGACGGTGATCGAGATATGGGTCAAGCACCGACTGAACACTTTAGGGCTTTCTCTTGATGTGTAAAAGGTAGATCATGGAGATGGTTTGGCCTGGGGGCATTACAAGTCTCCGGTTGTCGTGCGAGTCATCTGATCCAAAGCTTAGTTTATGATGGAGGAGATTAAGGAGGAGTATGCAGTGGGAAATGTGGGTTTGGATATGTGATCAACAGAGCTCTCATTCGTCTCCTCCAGAAAAAGGAGGTCTGTGAGTGGGTGGAGGATTTCCAACCTATTCCTCTCTCCAATGACACATACTTGATGGTCATGAAGGTCTTGGTGACAGACTTAACATGGTCATAGATCACGTTATCTCTCCTCTTTAGTCTGTATTCATACCCTTCTTCAAAGCTTATGATACATTAGATTGTTGCTTTCTTTAATATGTGCTATTACGTCGAGGCTTCCCAGATTTCCGGATCACATGGATGAAAAATTGCATCACCTTTCTTATTTGATACTTGTCAACGGACATCATGGGGGGAACTTCTTCCATCCACAACATGGTGTGAGGCAGGGATGCCCCCTTGCCTCCGTGCATTTCGTCATTGTCATTGATGTCTTTCCTTGCATGGTATATCAGGTGACACAATAGGGCATCACCACCGGCTGCTCCCTAGGGGATATTTCCGTAACTCTCCTTTAGTATGCGGATGACACGATATTTTTTAGTGAAAGGAGGTAGGGATGAAGCAAGGGGTATGTCGGTGACATTAGAGATTTTTGGTGAGCTTTCCAGGCTAATTCTTAATCGCAACAAAGCAATTGTTATGCCCTTTGGTCTTTCAGAAATAGATGCTCGTGTTTGCGGTGAGGAATTGGATACAGATGGTGGGACTCTAAAGATTCGCTACTTTGGGCTACCTCTGACCTATGGCAGACTCAGAACATCTGACCAGCTTCCCATCATTGAGAAGATGGAAAGAAAACTTTCCGATTGGAGGATGCCATTCTGTTGCGAGGTGGTTTGCTGGTTCTGTTGAAGGCCATTCTTGTGGCAATTCCAGTCTTCTTCATGTCATCTCGTCTCCTCAAGTTTGTATTTGTCGCTTCCTAGACATGATTATGGGGAGAATTTTTTTGTTCTATACGGTCGGGATGGGAATGGAGTTCATCCCACTGACTGGGAGATCTACTCTCCCAAAAGCTTTAGGTGGCTTGGGGATTTCTCTTCTAGAATCCATGAACAAGGCACTTCTTTTAAAGTGAGTTGCCAGGATCTAGGGCAATAGTGAGGATCTTTGTTGCAGTCTTATTTGTAGGATTTATTACATTCAAGTACAAGAGAGCCTCATCACCCGTCTCTCTACTCTTCGGCTTTTGGGAAAGGCATTCATTTGTCCTCTCTACTCTTCGGCTTTTGGGAAAGGCATTCATTTTACGATGCCTCATTTTTCAAAAGCTTTTTCACCCAACTCCAGGCGATGCATATTCGTTTTCTTTCTTGAACGAAAATCAGAGGGATTGTAGTTCGCTTGCCTCATGGTTTCTGAGCATCTATGCTTTATCTTTTGCACGGGAAGCATGAGTGTCAGACTGCTGGGTTGATGGAGTTTGGAGGCCTTCATTCTTTTCAGACTTTTCAGATCAACGTCTATGGGATTCCCTTCATCTTTTAGACTTCCTGAGCCAATTACATGGTCTGACGGGAGATGGGGGCCATTAGGATTTGAGGGACAAGGATTTTTTGGTTAGACGTGCTTAGAAGTTAGTTGACAAGCAACCAACCCCGTTTGATCCTTGTTAGTTCGAGATTGCAAGCTTATGGGGGGCCTGAAATTGCCAAGCCGGATTTGCATTTTCGTGTAGCTGTTGCGGAGGAGGTGTATCTTGACGAGGGAACGTTGCTCTAGACTTTTTGTGGGTGCCCCTGATACGTGCTCGCTCTGTTACATTGAGATAGAAACTATTGAGCACCTTTTTTTTCCGCTGTGAAAAACATCTTTGATATGACATGAACTTGTAACTACTTGGCCGGATTTTTTTAGTCTCGAGATGTTTTGGGTTTCTTTGCACTCGGCTAAGCTTCGGCCCCTTGACGACCTCTTGCTTCCGGTCGCTAATGTATGGTCCATCTGGCTTGCTAGAAATGGAGTAATCGTTGCTAGTGATTGGTACTATCTTGAGAATGTGTTTTTTCTTGTTAGGACTCTTCTCAACTCGTGGCTTCTGTAAGTACTTCTTTCCTCAATGATTTCATATATTTTGGACATGCAGTTTAGCGTGTTCCCCCTCTTCTGGTCTAAAAAAAAACTGAAAGGGTAAATTGTGTTTTTTTGATAGTTTTTATTAGATTAAATGCTAGCTTGGAGGAAATTTCTCCCCATAGGGATCGCACTTTGATCAGTTTAGGCATGTAAATATGAAGTTTACATGGGTTATACTGCTAATATGCTGTTTCACAGAGACATACATGTGAATTTATCTTTTTCATATAATGGTCACCCTTTAGGTTCTGAGATCTTTATATTTGTCGAGGCGTAGGTCTCATCCTCATTTGATATGGCTATTGAAGTGCTTACTGAGCTGGTTAGTCGGTACGAGGTATTCTTCTTTTACTGCAAACGTATGGCACATGCCATTTTTATTTAGTTTTAAATGTTTTAGAATAACTTCTATTGAAAGACTTGCACTGTTTTTCCTGTTGCCTAGTTTTTTTGCGACTTTACATTTTTGTTGTTGCAAACATGACCAATTAATGCAGTTACACATAGAGGTGATGACATTCAATTATATGTGATCTGAATGCGTCTCGCACCGCTTTCCAGGGCGTACCCCAGGTTCTACTCTCTAGAGTGCATTATCTCAAGGAAGTGCTGCTTTTACCAGCCATTGCCAGCAGAGATGAGAAAGTAATTGGTGGCCTTGCATGCCTACTTTCAGAAGTTGGTCAAGCCGTATGACATGATGATGCCACCCCTCTCACTTTGTTACCGTGCTTGTCAATTTTCATTGCCTCATTTTCTTAGAATGATTTAGTTCATCTGCATTTTGTTAGGCCCCAGTTCTGATTGCAGAGGCAGGGGAGGAAGCTCTTGTGCTCATTCAATTACTGTTAAGGTGGTTGGAAAGTGCTGATTGTGTTTATAACATGCTTATCTGGTCTTTGCATTAAAATGAAAAATTATGAAAAGATGCACGCTCTTGAACTAGTTACTCATGTTTCAAATTTCCTTCTATACAATTGTTTTGTTGGATGGGCCTCATACCATAATTGTCACCATCTTAAAAAATCTGTCTTGGTTGCATGCTCAAGTTGCTTAAATGAAATCCAACACCATGCTGATACAATGAAAGTAGTCCTGGGTGGCTTTGCAGGTTGGGAGTGACACAGGACACGACTAGCATTTGGTTTTAGTTGTTGCGGGGTTGGATCAATTGGCACTATATTGGGGCTAGTATAGCATGGGCTGTGCCTTGAAAGATGAGGTACGTGGAATTTCAGGGTGCCTGCAGAATATATGAAGTAAATGGGCTTGGTCCTGCACCATTTTGGGTGCCCACCCCCTTTTACTTAAAAATGAAGTAAATGTTCTTGAACCATGACCTTATTCTTCATCACTGAAATCGGCGTCCTCGTGTTTTACTATTGTTCAAGTGTTTGCATTCTTCATGATACTTTTAACTTCGAGATCATCTTGAGTCCTTCGATGATCCTTCTTTTTCTCATTTGAAGCTATAATCGTCTTTGAGTCTTCGTGATTTTGGTTGTCTATAAACGAGTTTTATGAGATTCAGAATGTTTGGATTATAAGGGCAACAACTACATATGCATGTGATATTTGCTCTTCCATGTGCTTGCTACTCTAGCTGTGTGGGAGGGTTGGCTTAAGGGATAACTATCCACGAAATGAATCTTGTGCGAGCAACAACCATTATTAGAATTTTGTTCTTTTGGTTGCATTGAACCAATCAAGCTTTAATGAGAAGGTTTTAGAAGATTTATCTTGGGAATGTAACATAAGTGCAAATGAGATGTAGGAGGCCTGTAGCTTCTTGTATCCGAAGGATAGTCGAAGAGATGCCATGCAAATCTAAAGGAGGAGTTCTAGGCCAAAAAGAGGTTTAACCGTGGAGTGAAAGGATGCAAGAGAAGCTTAAAATTAGGACTTGCTTTAGAGCTATGTATAAGGATAGAACAAAGGAAACTATGACAATCTACACAATAGCAAAGTATTGAGTAAAACAAGTTGTGATTGAAGCCAAGACAAAATCCTATGATTTTTTTTTTCAAAAAGCTTGACTCTAAGGATGGCTAGAATGATATATTCAGATGGGCCAAAGCGAGAGAAAAAGGACGAAAATTTTACTCAGGTGAGATGTATCAAGGATGAGGAAGGACATTCACTTATTACTCTGAAGGATATAGAGACTAGCTGGAAGCCACATTTTCATAAGCTTTTCATTGGACAAGGGAATAAAGAGATCGCATTGGAAGATCTAGCTAATAGTGAAAGTGTCCTGAATTATGCAAGCTACAGACATGGACTGAGATCTCTCGAAATTTCGCCGAAATTTCGACGAATTTCGGTTTCGATGGGTATCGGGTATCGAAACCGTACTGTATATCGATTTCTCCTATTTCGGTCGAAATATCGCGAGATATCGTCGATATCTCGGCCCATCTCGATATCTCGCCCGACATTAGGAATCTTTGAATAGAAAAATCAGCCACTGTCGAAATATAGCGAAATAATCGGTCGAAAGGTCCCCATTTCGACCGACTTCGGGCCAGTGGCTGTTCTCTTCATCTTCCAAGACCTTCATCCTTTGAGGTAAGCCAAATTATGATAAATCTTCTTCAAATTCAATAATTTTTTAGGGTTTTCACTGTTAGGTTGTTGATACAGGTAGGCATGGTGTTTAATTTGAGAGATTTCCCCCAAAATAGGTATAAATTTGGAGTAGAAATTTGGGGCTTTTGTGTTTTTTTTTGCACAATAGTGCTCGCAATGATCATTGTATCACAGATCTGAAGTTAACATGAACTAAAACATTGTTGGAGATTATTTTCTTGGATCTATGGTAGAAGAAATTGGGGCTTTTGAAGTTTAATGTGGAACGATAATGAGTTGTGGTGTTATATATTCGGATCTTGTGTTTTGGAAGTATAAATCATAGTCAAGAAATTGTTTTGGATTAATAAAAATTAAAAATATAGAAAATCCGAAAATAATTTGTTAAATATTTACGTTTTTGTTCATATTTTGTGTCAATAATGTAGTCTTTCATGAAATTGGTCCCCTAATTTGTAGATCTAAGATCCTAATGTATAGATCTAAAGTTTTTTTTTTCTGTAAATAAGAAAAGTAGGTGTTGGAAAAATTAAATATATAATAATTCCGAAATTAAAAAATAAAATAATTTGCATATTCATAAGCAGTTGCATTGTAATGCCAACTTAATGTTTGTTCTTGATTTTCCTCGCAGATTTCGACGTTCATACATGGCACATTCTGCGACATTCTGGTTTCGGTTCCGGTTCTTCATTTGGATATTCACCATGGCACATTCTGCTTCCGGTTCTGGATCTGACAGTTCTGATGATCAGATGGAAGAATTCAGTGGGGACATTGGCTGGAGGTATGCGTCCGCTCCTGATGGAAATAAGGCGAAGCCGCAATGCAATTTTCTGTGGGAGAAGTTGGG
The DNA here is from genome assembly GCA_037367405.1 of Ottelia alismoides. Classification (NCBI taxonomy): domain Eukaryota; kingdom Viridiplantae; phylum Streptophyta; class Magnoliopsida; order Alismatales; family Hydrocharitaceae; genus Ottelia; species Ottelia alismoides. Next base: position 529,648 of record JAZKJV010002784.1, read on the forward strand.
AGGAGGCGGGATCACAAGGATGAAGCAACATCTTGTTGGCAACAACAAGAATGTTGCCAAGTGCACGCGTTGTCCCAAAGATGTGAGGGATAAGGTCAAGGCGAGCTTGGACGGAAAGAAGGAAAAGGAGACGGAGAGAGTAAGAAGGGAAGAACAAATGAAGGAGTTCATGTTCGAGAAAGAATTCAACGTCATTTCTGATTCAGATGACGATGATTTTGTGTACCCCGCCGACATTCAGACTGCATCAGAGAGGAGGGCATACAGAAGGGCTACACAAGAATCATTGAGGAGCGAGTTCGAGAGGAGAGAACTCGGTGGTGCACGGGGCGGCTTCTATGGTGCAGGTGGGAGTGGGAGTGGTTCTGGAGGCGCAACAGTACCACCACCCTCTAAGAAACACAAGGGGAAGGGAATTGAGCCCTTCTTGACGAGGAGCGGATCCATGCAATACAAGGCAAGCAAGGATCCGATGCAGAAAACAGTGAAGGAATGTTCACCAATGCACGAGAAAGGGTAGGAAAAGCCATCAGCAAGCTCTTCTTTGGGGAGAGCATTCCTGCCAACATTGCAAGCGAGCCATTCTTGCAGCATGCCGTTGATGAGATCGCTGCAGCGGGAACGGGAGTGAAGGCTCCTACATCCTACGAGATCATGAACAAATATCTTGGGATGGAGAAAGATGAGATGAATGAGTACATCGCCGAGTTAAGGAGGAGATGGCCAGAGTATGGGGTGACATTGATGTGCGATGGGTGGACGAGCTACACAAGGAAGCAAATCATCAACTTCCTTGTTTACTGCGATGGGAAGACAATTTTCTTGAAATCTGTTGATGCATCTGAGCATGTGAAGGACCACAGGTACCTTCTGAAGTTGATGAAGGACGTTATAAAGGAGGTTGGGAAAGAGCACATTGTGCAAATTGTGACAGATAACGGCAACAACTTCAAGAAGGCTGGTGAAACAATTATGAAGTCCAGCAGCTACGGAATTTTCTGGACACCGTGTGCTGCGCATTGCATTGACTTGATGCTTAAAGATTTCAGCAAGAGGAAGCTCGTCTCAAGGGTGGTGGAGAAAGCACGAATGATCACCACATTCATCTACAACCACAGCAAAGTGTTGGCACTAATGAGGCGGATGTGCAATGGGGAGTTGGTGAGGCCTGGCATCACACGCTTTGCAACCAATTTTATAGCGTTGCAAAGCCTCAAGCAACATAAGACGGGTTTGAAACCATGTGTTGCCAGGGTGAGTGGTTCGAGATACCTGAAGCTCGGACTGAAGGAGGACGGAAGGTGGAGATATTGATCAATGATATCTCCTTTTGGGATGACGTGACTCGGGTCACGAGGATCATGGATCCAGTGGTATCTGCATTGCGGATCGTGGATGGCGACAAGAAGCCCACCGTGAGAGTCACCTACGAGGCAATGCGCTGCATGAGAGAGAAGGTCCGAGAAGCGGTTGGGAAGGGATCAAAAGCATGGTTGGACATCATAGACGAGCGATGGTCTAAGATGCTCTCACATCCTCTTCACAAGGCCGGTATGTATTATGTAAAAAAGGTTTTTTTTTCAATCATTTAAATTTTTATAGTTGGACATCATAAATGAGCTTGTTCGTGACTTTCTGTGCAGCTTATTACTTCAATCCTAAGTACCATTACAAGAATGGACTTGGTACAAATGGTGACCTTCTCTCAGCCGTACAGATTGTGGTGGAGAAGCTCGTCAAGGACGAGAAGTTACAGATCATGTGCATGAATGAGGTACTAATATCCTCAATTTCTACCTATATTTTGACTTTTGAGTCACAAGATATTTGGGTTGAACCTATTTGTGCGTTGTGCAGGTTAAGTATTACCGAGATGCATTGGGTTCCTTTGGTCGGATTACTGCGGTCAACAGTCGTGGCAATACTCTTCCTGGTAGGGACGGAGGCAAATAAACCCATTACTTGTGTTGATTTTGTGTACATTTATTTGTACTTATGATTTCTGTCTTTTCCTTTTTTTGCAGCCGAATGGTGGATGTTATACGGGATGGAAGCTCCCAACCTTCGAAGTGTGGCAGTGAAAGCGTTGTCTCAAACCGCATCTGCTGGCGGTTGTGAGAGGAACTGGAGCACGTTCAATTTGATACATTCGAAGAGAAGGAACAGGTTGGGAGAAAAGAAGCTCAATGACCTTGTCTTCGTGCATTACAACTTGAGGCTGAAATTGAAGCATGCAACGGAGGGACATGACAAAGATGACTATACGGACCCTATTGACCTTGCATACATTTTCAAGATGCACGATGATGATGCTGATGAGGACGTTCTCCAGAGGTGGATGGTTTCCAATGGTGCCCCAGTTCTCGATCAGCCAGGTGGAAGACCGAATGAGAACATCAGCCATCAAATGGGAGCAGACGTTGGTGACTTTTTGGCCAGATCCGGGCTATTACAGACCCTGTTGGAGGGTTGGAGGGCGAGATTGATGCAGCTGTTGATGAAATTCTCTCCAGTAGCTCCAAATCCAAGTCAAAGGATGACAGTGGAGATGATAATGATGACGATGTTGGTCGTGCTGGACCTTGTGGTGATGGGGAGTCAAACTCAGGTGGGTCAGGAGGGAGTGGTCGTGGACCACAAGCTACCAGACTTGAGGAAGGCCTACAAGCAGGACGCGAATATACGGAGAGACAACGGAACACACAGCGGACAATTTGTTCCAAGTCAGAGTCCAGGGCCTACGGATTACGACTACGGTCGAGGTCATCGTCCAACCGACAGCTACATGGAAGATTTGACATCATCTGTAGGTTCTTTGAGCTTCATGGATATTGACAGCCCATATCGCGGAGGAGCATAAAGTCCTTTAGGCGGATATGGATCGTCGCACGATGAGAGATCATTTGGCGTCTTCCCGGAATACTTTCAAGCTCCTCCTCCAGGACCTCCTCCTCCTCCTCCTCAGTACGCACCTCCAGCATATTCATATGGTTACAGTGGATATGGGGGATACAGTGGCGGAGACAACTACCAAAGTAGCCAACCTGAGCAGAGCCAGGGCAGTTTCTTTGGGGGCGACAGCTACGGTTTCTTCCCTGAGTACTAACGGCAGTTCCTCCTCCTCCTCCGCAGAGATCTTCTCCTACCCCGTCGTCGTCATCCCGAGGATCTCAGGGCAGCAGTTCGCAGCAGCCTCGTCGTGCCACTCGTGATACCGGATCCAGTGCTGCTTATCCTCGACTCGGATGCTCATAGGCATCGATGACCATCAATACAGGCAGTATGTCATGGATTACAAGGCCATGTACTCGTACATGACATGGAGAACTACTGCGAGTTCATAGAATCTGCGATGTGTTATGAGAGACAGCAAGGAAGGGGGAGGCATTCAGATCTACCACGAAACTCCCTGGTTCTGAACAAAACATGTCACCAGGGCATGTACTATATTTTAATCTTTACTCTTTTATTGCATTTATCAGAAATATGCATGTTCTTAATAATTTTTAACTTGTTGTAAGTTGTATTGTATTTGTAAGACTAGACTATTACTCTTTTTTATTATGTATTAACAATGTTACAACCATGGTTTCAACTTTTATATATTAACTGTCTTATGAGATTTCGGTCGAGATAGGTTGTATAGAGGGGTGGAGATCCTCAATTGCAATGATATGGATAAAATATGGGTCATTTTGACCCCATATCGATCGAGACATGTTGCTTGGGTTCCAACAATATGTCCACCGATATGACCGATATGGCCGACATGACCGATATGTCTATATATAGGGTATAGATGACCAATATGTGTGAAATAAATGTGTATTTGTATGTTATTTACTGTTCTAATAACTTGGAATATCGAAATTTTCAATAAAATTGGAAAAAAATCGGGTTTTTTTTAGCCTTTTCCGACGTTTCCACCGAAATCGTCGAAATTTCCCCGAAATTTCGGCGAAATTTCGGTATTGGACCTTACCGAAACGAGATCGAAATCGAAATTTCGAACCTTGGCTACAGACGAATATAAAGGATGGAAGTAGATGAGGCTTTGAAGATTATGAGATCCAGGAAAGGTGTAGGATCTGATGACATTCTCATAGAAGTACAGAGTTCTAGGTCAATATGGCTTAACTTGGCATGCAAATTTATTCAAAATATGAACCAAAATGGAACCAACCAAAGAAAATAAGATGGTTTTATTTATAGCAAGCCATTGTAGACTGGAAATAAATGGTCTGGATAAAGGATGTGAGCATATATAATTGATGGGACTAACCTTTAATGAAGCTAAGAGACACTATTCCTGCTCACGACTCCAAAGCTGCAAATAGGAAACGATACCCGGGCTGTTTTTTCCCTTAGAGATAGTGGCCGGTGGCTTTCATCTTCGGAGATAACTGTTGACATTGAGATCATGAAGTCGGAGATGCAATATTGGAGATGCTTTCGGTAGTGAAGCAGGATAATGGGCATGCAATTTGCGGCGATGGTCATAGGAGGGTGATGCGAGGTGGAGGTGGGTTCCGATGAATGGGTTGTGGTTTCCATGGTTATTGTCGTTGGGGTGGGGAAGTGAGAGGAGGGATGGGAAAAGAAAAGGAGGGAAAAGGGGAGAGAGGTAATGTGAGCAGGCAGGGAGAGAAATGGGGAGAGGTTGAGAGGAGTGAATCAGGGTTGTGAGAGAGAAAGGGTTGACAGAGAATTGGTAATCAAAATCTTTTTTTCTTTTTTGTCCTTTGTCCTTTTACACAGTAAGCTGTAGTCTTTATAGGCGTTATTAGAACCAACACATCCGTACAACTTAAAAGAACCAGCACTCCTGTGATGCTAAGGTCGTCCCACATGCATTCGTTGGTAGATGCCCGTTCAAAATGCACTAACAAGCTTAAATGCATTAAAATGACAAAATCACAACGATGTCCTTCTCTATGGTCTGGACTGCATCAATCTCCCTTGCAAAGAAACACCTTGCAGCTACGAGATGGCTTGCATATGAACATGGAGGAGATTGTGACTAATGGCTTGAAGTTTTGCTTCATTAATCCAAGAGCTGTCATGCACATCACGTCTGGTCCATTTTACAAAGAAAGACCTGGAGATGTGTAGCGGGTCACATATTTGGTAACATCAGGAATGTCTGCTACCTTGTTCGCAACTACACTTGGTGGCACGATGAATGGAAGGTGGCTGATGTTGTGGTCATCCCAAGGAATCCCGCGGATCTGCATGATATCGAAAAAGTTGGGTCATTGAAGACGGACGAGGTCGAGATGTCTGGCAGAAGATCAAGGACATATCATATATGCGCTTGACAATGCGAAATGGTCCAAATATCCCGACACTCATTTTTTGGTGGACTCTCATTGAGATTTCCCCCCCTGGAAAGTATAACATGACCAAATCTACCTCTAAAAAATCATATTCTCTTCTATGAATGTTGGTTTGGGTTTTGTATCTACTAGACATGATTTCTACGTGGGTATATACTTGTTCGTGGATTTGGTAGAGATGTTCGATAAGTTCTTCGGCAAATGAACTGGTTTTCCCAGATGGGGTTATCGAAAAAACAGTCTATAAATTAGGGAATGGGATAATTGTAGACACACTCAAAAGGAGACACACTGGTAGAAGTGCTCAGAGAACCATTGTAGGCAAATTCAGCATGTGGAATTACTAAATCCCGTTGTTTTGGTCCATCACCTGAAAGAAATCGTAGTAAGTTGCATTTGTTTGGTCATCAGTTTGAGGATGATATACAATATTAAATGTCAATTTAGTACCCAACTTAAACTATAAAGTTCACGAAAAATGACTTAAATATTGTATCGTGATCGAAAGTAAATGTGTGAGGAATGCCTTGCAAGCGAACACCATGCTCAAAAAACAAATTCGTAACATTAGAATCATCCAATGTTTTCTTGCAGGAAATAAAATGTGCCTCTTGGAAAATCGATTAACAATAATAAAAACAGAATCGACTTTATGTGCTGTAAGCAGAAGCCTTAAAACAAAATCCATGGGACATCTTCCCAGGGCCGCAATAAAAGTATTTTGAGAATGCCTTTAAAACATTGGCATATTTGACATTGTTGAATGATTCTCGTGACATCGTGAATCGTTCTTGGCCAGAATTTTTTAACCATGGCCATGGTCTTAGTACGACAAAAAATGACCACCTAATCCTCCACCATGAATTTCATGGATCAATTTCTCATGAAAAGACGAGGCTGGAGTGCAAATGGTAGTGCCACAAAAGAGAAACTTGTTGCGGAGGAGATATTAAGGAGGTTGGGGAAGAGAGCCAGTTAAACATTCCTTGTAAATTGCTGAATTGCTCCACAATCTTGATCGGTCGGGTACAAATCTTGACGTGACTCAAAACCAAGTGCTTGCACATAGACAATGGTCACTACGTAGTACGTACGAGCGTCAACTAAGTGCATCAACAATTTTACTCGGTATTCTAGTTGTGCTTGAGATGGAAGGTGTGTTCTTGTAGGAATCTAACCCATTTAGCATGTCATTTGCTCAAATTCCTTTGGGAAATAGAGCATCATGATCCGAATTAAGAATAGTTCCATGTTGGATAAGATAGTGACGCCAATGCTTCAATGCATGGATGATATCATAAAACTCGATGTCATAAGTGGATTATCAGATGCGTGCTTTATTAAGCTTCTTGTTGAAATAAGCAAAAGGGTGGGAAGTTTGACAATCAACCTTATTTTTTTGGAGAAATCAAGAAGTGCTAGAACATGAGCTGAGATCAATAGGTCCTTAATGCACTCATTGCAGTGAAGACTTTTTTAGTAGCTGCGGTCCAAGAGAAGGTATTCTCACGTAAGCAATTCATGATAGGTGCGATAATGGAGCTGAAGTTGCAAACAAAGCACCTATAGATAGAGGTCAAGCCATGAAAACTTCGAATCTCAGTGATAGTCTTAGGCGATGGCCAAGATTGAATTGCAATGATTTTCCCAGGATCGAGTTGAATTTTATCCGCATAATTGATGTACCCCAAGAACATAATAGAAATGGTGAGGAAAGTGTATTTTTTTAGATTAAGATATATTTTATATTCCCTTAAGGTGTGCAATCCCTGTCGCATGTGTGATAAATGATCAAAAGTGCTAGTGCTTAGGTCCTGGCTGGGAGGTGACAAATGATTATGACAGAACAAGATGTGTGGCAATTATTTGGGCTTTCTGGTTAGCCAGAATTGATGTGGTATTTCGACAAGTCCGCTTTTATAGTGAAAATGTAGTGACACATGTAAGGTGCTGGCTGAGAGTTGAATCTTGTAATTTTTGCTTTTTAACCTATATTATGCTTGGCCATTTTTGATGATTAATGGTGAAGTTTTTGGGCATAACCTATATAGTGGAAGCTCTTTTTTCTTTCAAAAAAAGTGTTAGTGCTCTAGACGAGCAAGAAGTAGATGGTGAAAAATTTCCCAATGAAGGATCATAGAAGAAGTTTTATAAAGCACATGAAGGTACTTGGGGCGTGGAAAGTCCTAAAGGCATAACTAACCATTCATACAATTCTTTGCACACCTTGAATGTGGTTTTCCATTCGTCACTTGGCTTAATGCGGATTTGGTGATAACCTGTATGAAGATCTAATTTGGGAAAAAATAGTGGCACCAAAAATTATGTCTCGCATATCGTAAAGTCGAGGAACGAGAATTCGACACTTGACCGTGATTTTATTAATAACACGACTATTCATGCCCACACGCGAAGAGTCATCCTTCTTCGGGTTAAGAAGGGTAGGGATGACCATGAAACTCATTTTCTTGCATGCAAAACCTTTGTCTATTTGCTCGAAGACTTGGCGTTGCATCTTGGCATGCTCAACGAGACTCATTCGGTAGTAGAGAAGATGTGGATAAGTGACATGTGGCACCAAGTTAATATAGTGTTGAATACCTTGAAGTGGTGATAAACCATCATGGGAGTCCTTGTGCTTGACATCACCATTGGATCTTCCTCTACCACCAAATGTTTATAAGGGCAAGCATACATCTGTGCCCACTCCTGTGCCTTTGCCTGTCCATCTTCTGCAGGATGAGATGTCATCTTTAAGTGCTCCCACAACTGCTGCCTCGTATGCTCCTCTAAAGCTTCCCATAGCTCTACGCAGAACCATGGCCTCAAATTTCAGCGAAATTCGGTCGAATTTCTGCCGAACGTCGATATCCAGCCGAAATCGAAATTCGACCGAAATGACCGAAATATGGGGGTCCTAGTACAAAAAATGACCGAAATGACTGAAATGCCGGTCGAAATTCTACCGAAATTCCACCGAAATTCTGTTTTGGTCGATACCGAAATGGTGACCGAAACCGACATTTAGGGCCTTGCGCAGAATAAAGAGGTAGTACACTTTCCACCGTATGTCTTATTTCACTTCTATCGCTGGTTTATCATGCTCTGACAATAGATATGCATATGCTTTCATGACTATTTCTCTTCTCAGAGATCATCGCAGTACTTTACAGGAACATGGATGGAGACATGCAATGGATGAGGAAATGTATGCTCTTACATCGAGGGGAACATGTGACCTTGTACAATATCCCATAGGAATTCGACCCGTGGCTTGCAGATGGGTCTTCACGACTAAACAATCATCTGATGGGTGCATTGCCAGATTGAAAGCATGGTTGGTTCCTGCTTTGCCTCCTTCGTATATGGTGCCCTGGGACTATCCAAGGATGGGGCTCACCCTGTAAATGGACTTTCCTGTGTGTGCTTAGCTTAAGGCGAGAAAAGGTCGCTACGAGGTCAAGCAAGAGGTTAGGGATTAGGGTACGGAAGTCAGCTACCTCCTTCGGCTCCGCGGGGCTCTACCTGAAGAACCTTCCCAAGATGGTCAGTGCACCTGGTTGTTGCCAAAAGGTTTACACAGACTTATGGGGTTGTCTACTTCGAGACATTCTCCCTAGTGAAGGATGAGCTCTATTCGTACCATCCTTTCAGCTGATCATGCATTTGAAAACATTACATGATAGAGAAGTCTAGTTGACAAACTGCTTTACCTTACTTTTACTAGATCGGATATATCTTATGCTGTGGCTAGAGGTAACCGACATAGGGGTTAACCACCTTACTATCATAGGCACGGTGTTCTTTTGATCCTACGCTACTTGAAGGAATCAGCAAGGCGAGGCCTCTTCCATGGGGTCAATGGCCACATTGATATGTCTGCTTATGTTGATGCGGTTTATGCTAGTTTATTTGAGGTTCGTCGCTCTACTACATGCTATGCTATGATGGTTAGGGGGAATCTTGTCACTTGGCAAAGCAAGAAACAAACCATAGTCTTTAGATCAATTGCAGATGCAGAATACATGGCTCTGGCTCTGGCTTCCTGTGAGATTACTTGATTACTCTCTTTCCTACATGAACTTGGTATTGTTGTCAGTACTCCTGTTCCTTTGTATTATGACGACAAGTCCACTACATACATTGCTTCTAACCCTGTTTTCCATGAGCGGACCAAACACATTGAGATTGACTGCCACTTTATTCGTGATGCTATATGAGGAGGGAATATCACTACTCCGCACATCTCCACCGATTTTCAGCTTCCAGATGTTTTCACGAAGGCGCTACTAAAGAAACGTCTCTCATGGATAATCTCGAAGTTGGACATGATCGAAAGATTCCTATGTTGGTTACTATATTTTATCACTTAGAGATCATGTTGATGGATCTTGGTATTGAGGATAATGAGTTTCTGATCTAATCCTTAAATCCGGCTAATTTCTCAAGTCTAATGGATAGTCTATGGTTTCGGTCTGAGTGTGACTTCACACTATGACTCTAAGGCGTAAAGAGTACTTTAGGATTGGGGTGCCTTTGTAGGCATGCGATGGAGTATAATGCATCCTAAGTAAGTTCTCAACACGTCCACTAGCTTATCGTATCTCTCGTAGTAGTAGTTGTAAGATCTGATTAATTGTCGAGGATTGATGATTGATGATCAATGATGATTCTGTACCAAACTCAACTGTAGCCATAACTGTAACTGATCTCAACTCTAGCCAAGCTCAACTGTAACCCACTCCAAACTCAACGGTAACTCCTCATCAAGACCTACTGGCGAAAAGGTAACCAAAACTCAAGCGGTGAAGAAGTCTCCTAATAGACTCTTCCGTCTCACCCTCTAAGTGTAAGTGCGGTCTAGTATAGGGCTAGGCCTACTCCCAAACTACACCCCTAAGGCGGGTGGGAGACTCCCCGAAAGAGTCACTCCAAAAACTGGCCCGATTGGTATGAACAAACGAGCTCATAAGAAAAACTAAAATCGAACCCCCTTCTAGTCTAGGAACCTAATAATCGAGATTCAGCGGAACTGGTCAACAACCTAGATCTCAACGAGGCGTAAAAACATTATGTGCTCGCGTAAAAATCGTAAAAAGGAATGAGATCCTAGACCCATACACTTGGCGGCCGCTGCCCTAACTGCGCTTCCTATCTCCCGCCTAGCTGAGGGTTACCGTACCCTCGCACGGTTAGGTGTAAGGGTCGCCATGACCGGCACAATATTAATCATCACTGATTATTATTAACCATCTAGGTTCATTGATTATATATTCATACCTCCTTATCTTATATGAATGGCTTTACATGTCTAATTAAACAGTCCACTCCATCATTGCGATAAGTCGTGTTCAAATAGTAGGTTAAACTAACGATCATTAATGAAGATGATTAGTATTGTATAAACACTTGCAATTTCACCCAAAATTTCCTCTTAACATTATGAAATTTGTAACCAAGTGCTGATATGAATTTGGGATTCAATTCACACAAAAACCCCAATTGTCGACTTCTTAAAACATGGATTTTAGAGCTAATGAACAGATCTGAAATTGAGTTTAATTCACACTAAAACCCCTAATTAATTTGGGAAGATTGTATCCTTTGATAACTTTGTTTCCACTTTCAATAAAGCCTCCGACAATCTGGAGGAGATCCAATTAATACAAACACAATTTATATGTCCTTAATTATCCATGTACAAATGAGTGAGGTCGGAACGACTATTTATCTCAAGTAGTCATCCTTTTAACAGTAACAACTAAGCCCTCTCCCACATTAGGAATTGGCTACATGTATACTTTGCTTCCAAACAGATAATGCCGTCTCGTTACTAGCAATTGATCATTACTGGAGCTGGATGAATAACAAATAACACACAACACTTGGAAAGGCACCAAGGGCTTACTCCTCTTAATTCGAGGCTACTTTTACTTTCATTCAAATTCTTGTTAGTGAAGTTTGCCCTTAATAGAAACATATTTTCTTCGACTTCTCCATCATAACAAAGATGTACACTTAGGATTTACTAGGAAATTTAAAGAGTAAATTATGAATCGGGTTCTTATATTTGTTGTCAATAATATCAAAGAGGAGATTTATATATAATATATTCTGAAGTGGGAATGAAAAATTTATTCATTGACAGAGATATGAATTAGATATAATCTATGAGTTTAAACAAACGATGCAATTCTCAGTACCAATATTCTTACATGGCGTATTAACAGTTGATGCAGTCCCAGTACCAATGTAGAACCAATGTTCAACATAGATACTAAGTTACAGCAAGCTGCAATTTCCTTAAAATTTGTGAATCTAGACTAGACATGTGTCACATAGAACACATATTTACCTGTTAAACTTGAAGTTGATATTACTTTAACTTATCAGTTATCACTGAAAAGACTTAGCTCCTACAGAATAGACACAATTGCATGCATCTGATCTTTAGACATGAAAACCGGAGCTAAGCCTGTGGTTTAATTTGGTTTTGAATACATAGATGGCAGGAAGAAATGACAATATGATACATGTATAGCAACAGAGGAAATAAAGTAGGATTACACCTTTTAGATCACCAAAAATGGAGATCAACTGCATGCATTAGCAACAGTTGCCTAATTTAGAGCAGCAGAAAAGGAACTCCAGGCCTTGCAGTAGGGGCTGCAACAGCAACAGGGGCTGCAGGAGCTTGAAGTAGTTGCTGGGAGCAGCTCCTGCAGAAGATTTGTGGCACCACGAGATGCTGGAAGGGGATATCATTGACCATGCAAGAGAGGAGAGGATTGGGGGCTGCTGGAGCAGTGGTTTTGAGAGGAAAAAGGGTCTCTTGCGGTTGGAATTGGGGAAGAAATTGTAAAGAAAAGGGAGAGGGAAGTTGGTATTAATAAGGAGAGTGAATGGTAAGGTTTTTGCCAAGTGGAGAGAAGAAATAGTCAAGTGGAGGGAAGTTGGAGCTGCTGTACTGTGCAGCTGTCTGCTGTACAGTACAACATTAAAAAAATAAAAGTAAATTAATTAAAAAAACCCAATTTCCCTCAGTTATTTGAGATATCAAGTCGTCCGTATTCTTGTTGAGTCTTGGATTTCGATGTATAATGGCTCGTTTTGATCGTCTCTGAATGACGGTCAAAATGAGTATATACTTTGGATCAGGTATGAATTCCTGAAATTCTCGAGGTGCTGCCTTAGTTTGTGACTAAAATTTGTGATTTTAAAATATCAAATGACCTATGATCGACGAGCGGTCGATTCCATTGTATTTCGTCGAATTGGATTTTTGCGTGGTCTTGGTTTGTCTTGCGGTTTTCGAATTTGTGTTGTGACTTTTCCTATGACACGCTTTACGATGCAATCTTTTTTTGATCGATTGATCCCAAATGACTTTTGATTTATGATCTCTTGATCAATTTGGATCATTTATTATTGATCGATAATTTTATCGGATCAAATGAACCCTCCTAGTCGGGTCGGGTTCGGGTTTATTCGGATCCGGATGTCACAATTTCTCCTTGAATTTCTTTTGCATTTTGGACTATGATCGAGTTTTACCACAACTTGTGCCATGACGCTCCGTCTTGTATTTGCTTCCAATGGTAGTGAAACACATACTTTGAGCTTGATCGTGACAAATTGAACTTTCCTCTCACTAGATAAATCCTTCCAAGTGAAGATGTGAGTGTGGTGGTCCATCCAATCAAAGGAAACATCAAGATTGGCGATCGAGGTTCAAAATATTGATATCGATATCGTATTGGTCATCCCGAAAAGGGATATATCAAGGATATATCGATTATAATAAAAAAATGGCAGAAAAAGTATTTTTTTTGCAAATCAAGATCTTCCTAGTTCTTAGAGCATTAGTAACATATAAATACACACTTATATGCAAGAATGATGTGTGTTTAGCACATCAACACATATTATATTGCACATTTCGCTGGTTATCAACGTTGACTGTTGATTGCTGATCGCTAAGTGGCATTAGAACGGAAATGATGAAACTAAAACAATAACAAGCTAGAGATATAAATGACATGTATTTCACACATTATGTTTATATTGTATTTAATATCATGCATAAACAAAATGTTGAGCTATATCGGGAATCAAACAAACATGTAAATGCACATAATAACTTATAGTTTTAAAGATCATAATTCATAATAATAATATTTTTGAATGAAAGATATAAAATCAATTGGAAAAGAAATTTCTGAATGAAGTAATGAAAATTAAAACTGGTTGAAGTATGCCATGACTCTATGTTTTCGGATCACTATATTACTAATAGTTATTAGGAGTATATCCCGGATCGTGATTCTAACTTGATCAGCTAAGGTCGTTTTATCTCCATTGCCAAAGAGGGTGGATACCTCAAGTTGAGGAGTCATCATATGTACCCCTTGTCGCATCTTACCCTACTTGGTGGGGGCTTTCGTTGCCCGATCGACAAGCTTGGGTGGAGAGGGGTCTAAGGGGAGCATGTGCATTCCCTCTAAGGGGGTGCGAGTGTAGCACCCTCGACCCGAGATAAAATATATAAATCATAATGTGTTTTAATACTAGGAGTGGCTTAATAAGTTGAAAATCAAACTCACATGGGTAATATCAATGACATTCATATATATATATTGGTGAAATATCGATGATATCGATCGATATCTGAGAAAGTTTATACTCAAACCCATCGATTTTGCCCGATATGGTTCGATATTATGATATCTTGTCGGTATCTCACGCGATATCAGTTGATATATTGACATCGTGGAAAAGGATATACATATGATGTCATTACCTCCATCTCGTTGAAATCGATATATTGCTGATGTATCACGATATCTTGAGCTATGTTGGCGTTGCCCATCAAAATCTAGAACATCAATGTGAATGCTGCGATCCCAAGTTCCCAACTATTGTCTTGTCAAGGGGGTGGATTGTCATCTTTGTCTTGCAAGCCATCCTTAAAAGGATTTTCTTCCGCATCAGAGACGAAGTGCTAACTTGTGGATGTTGGAAATGTAGTCCATCCAAGTTCTTATAACACTAAATAACTTACAAATATACGCTTATATCATACATATCGATAATCTATTAACCTTCTATTGCATATATCTGTCATATTGAGCATATCCTTGTTAATGTTGATTGTTGACTTATAGATGTTGGAATAAAGTTCATCCCCGACTTATATTGCATCACATATTTTGTATAAACAAAACGTTTGAGCTATTTTTGGAACCAAACAAATAAAGAGCATAATAGCATTTTAAAAAAGAGACATAATTCATAATAATATTTTTCGAGAATTATAATCGATTGGACACCCTAAGGTGAAGAACCATTTGTATGCACCCCCCCTGTCGGACAATACCCTACAAGACGGGGGTTCTCGAAAGGAGAAACATGATGTGGTTTAATACTAGGAGTAGCAAAATAAGTAGTGAAATCGAGCTTACAAGGGCATTATTCATCAATATAAAGATATCGACGAAATTTCAACGATATCAATTGATATACTGGGAATTTTTGTACTGAATCCAACCATTTTTTTATCGACATGGGCTGATATGGTGATATATCGCCGGTATATCAATCATATATCGCCGATATCCTGGTAAATGTATATGCACCTTGATTTCGTTATTTTATGTCTCTCGTTATATGCCCTTCTATGCCATTGGCAACCGCCTAGAGGAATTTGGTATTGGCATCCCCCCTATGGAGTCAACCCCAACTAGACCATTGCCTATTTATCCTTCCCCTTCTTGTCCTCAATGGTCACATTCTCTCAACGGTGCCTAGTCGGAAGACCCCCTTCATGAGCATCCTCCCACCGCAAGCCCCTAGTGGCATGAAGCTCCTGCTTGAATTTCACCAGTATCATCCTCAATGCAGATAGCTTGAGGAAAAAACAAACAATAGCCAAGCCACATGTTCACCAATCCCGTGAAACCATCCTAAGGAGTCATGCCTGCTCAAACCAGAAGGATGGAATGTGGTCTGATCCTGTCACCATATGATTGGGGTGTAGTATCATCTCGAACACGACAAAGAACGGGTTGCATCAAAATGGAACAAAGCCATTACCTCCAGTGAAGACAGGAAATGGTTAATACGAGACAAAGAATCAGCCTCTAGGTGTATCTGCAGTTCCAAGCATCCAAAACAACCAACTAAAGATTGACTACCAACCTAGTAAATGCAACAAATCATGGGCCATGCCCACCAAGAAACCTTGGACTATCAGATGCCAAAAGAGTTACATTGAGGTCATCACCAATCAACTACGAGATCCTTATGAACCGTACATATGCAAGGGCTGCAACTATATAAGGATATATATGTATCCTCCTGCTATCATATCCATTTTCAATCAGTTATTGATATATATTTTTGATTTTTTAGCAATGTGGATATGGATAAGGACATGAGTTTTATTTTTTTTTACGAATACAAACATTTTTTGCAAATATTGATACAAATATGTTATATATTTTTGTAGAGTATATGGATATCCATATTAATGAATCTATGCGTATATTGCATAAATTGTGTGTGTGTAAACATTATCTAAATATGTGAGTGTTGCATGTAATGTATTGCATTTTGAAGTCAATTTCAAATGCACGAATTTATTTATACTAATTATTTGTTATGCAAGTAATTTAATTTAATTTAACATAATATTTTATTTTCTTTTTTAGTCAAAAGGGGGAAACACTCTACAGTGCATGCCTCAAATGTATCAAAAAACTAGGAAGAGTTACAAAAAGACTTATAGAAGCCAAGACTCAAGTAGAGTTTTGGAATGGAAAATTATATTCACTATAAAACCGATGGGAAGAAAAAAGCACTACTTCTTGCTAACCAAATAGCCCATAAAGTTGTCACATGCCTCAAAAGATCCTCCCTCGGCTTGTGCCACAAAAAGTGATTCCCAAAAACCAACTAGATTTTGTAGATCCAATCATGCAGTATCCATCTCTGATCAAATTGCTGAAATTTATACACAGTGCAGGAAAAGATGATCCACAATTCAAATCTGAGCTTCACAAAGGGGACATATGTTAGATATATCCGGAAAACATCTTGCACATTGGTCTCTTGTCATAAGTCGTCTTCTGCGCAACAACCACATAAAAAAATCGATTCTATTAGGCAATTTTAACTCCCATATCAGATTGCAATCTCAAATCAGGGCATCTATCCTTGCCGGAAGGTTTGGAGATTGATTTATAGGCCCGTTTTACCGTAAAAGAATTGTCTCTCAAAACCCAATGATCATGATCATCTATTGGTCTTTCATCGTGTCTGAGAGAGTCAAGAAGGCTAAGGAATTCCTCCAAATGCTGATCTGAAAAATCCATAAGGAATGATGGCATCCAGTTGCCGTATGACCAACATTCAAAGACCTTAGCCTCTCGGTTTGCGTCCAGAGTGAATAGACATGGGAATCTAGATTCATGTGTTCCCTCCCTTGTCCAATTATCACACCAGAACGCGGAGGACAAACGACTATAGGAATCGTCTTTCGTCTAATGTGAATTGCTTTATATAGTTTTATCAGTTTAGGATCCAGGCTTGCTTTTGACGCTCTCAAGCTCATTGATCTCACATGGGCACCTATCTTGACTAGATAGCCTCCGTACTCCTGACTTCGTCTGCATTGTCAAAACTCTGAATTTCAGTTCGACATTTAGCAAGAAGGCTACCCCTCCGCCGCAAGCTGCTGATGGCTCTCTTCCACCCCTATAATGACACATCTATATATCATCGAGCACAAGTCTAAAAAGTTCCTGAAAACGAGGCATCACCATGTAGATTCCTTTCCAAAAGGCTGAATGGTGAAAGAGCGGATGATGTGGCATGCTGTCCCGAACACCAATGTTATAAATGTTGCAGATGAGACATCAACATAACTCATTCATAGTTTCTAAGCTTGGCATCTCAAGCCCACCATTCATAACTCTTCACTTATACCCCAAATCTTGTTCACCCACTTTAGAAGTAAGGCCTCATTCATAGTTTCTAAGCTTGGCATCTCAAGCCCACCATCATCTTTCAGTAATGTGACAGTATCCCAGTCAAGCAAGTGTATTTCTGAACCATCCTGGCCAGACTTGCACCAAAGAAATCCCCTCATGATCATTTCCAATCTACGTCAGATGTGAACTGGCAGAAGACTAGACGACATAAAACACAACAAGGATTTAAAAAATGGTCTAAACGATCGTTTAAACGCATGCGGTGTCTGGCCACATCGTTTAATGAAAAACAACCCATAAACGGCTAGACTGCTTAAACGGTCTTAAACGACCGTTTCAACAGCCGTAAACGGCCTTTTAAACGGTCTTAAACGACCTTTTAAATGCATTGATCTATTTTCTTCAAAGGATCACCATTATCCATGACTTTTATGTTGTCTATTTCGACATTTGACTATGAACTCTTGTTGTTTATGTTATCTTTTTTAAAATTTGGATGAAAAATTCCTTGAATTTGACAATATTTGATCTATATTGTGGATCTATGATTATATTTCTTATTTATTTATACTTTTTTTATTAATTATATTTATGTAATAATTTTTTATTAATTAAAATGCAAAACCACGTAACCCGTTTAATTTCTGTTTAAACTCCCGCATACCATTTAATCAGTAATCAGTGACCCTACAGATTGAATACCGCATACCACTTGTTGCAACCTTGAAACACAGGGATAGCCGTTAGGATCGCCTTCACGAGTACCAAATGCCCACCGCGTGATAAAAAAGCTACCTTCCAACCGGAAAGTTTTATCTACATCTTCTCAACAATAGGTAACTAATCAAAATTTTTAAGCCTTCCTAGTCAAAGGGAGACCCAGATAGCGGATCGGCTACAAGCCACAATCCGTTCCCAATTCTTCACAGCTTGCAAGTGCATTAGTCTTTGAAAGGCCAAAAGGGATAGCCGTAGATTTCTCATGATTAGGATCAACCCTCGCAGTTCTTCAAAAAATTCGACCATTGTTGCCATTCCTTTGTCTTCCTTTTCCCTTCCCTCGATAATGAAAATGGTGTCATATGTATATTTTAGTAAAGAAATACATGTATCCTCAATCATATAACTAGTTAGGAGCTCAGTGTGTTGCACATGTTCAACCATGCAAGGCAAGACATCTGCGGCAATCACAAAAAAATAGGTGAAAGGGGGCACCCTGCCTAACTCCTTGTTGTGGTTGGAAAAATGTCCCTCTCTGGCTTACCATTAAAATGCATCGTATATGAAGCAATGGTAGTACAATGCTTCATCCATGAAATGTACATGTTGGGGAAGCCTCGTTTAGTCATTGCCAACCAAGAAAACACAGTCCATATTGTCGTAGGCCTTAGTAAAAATTCCACCTTCCAGATAACGCCCTTCGTTTTACGATGCTTCCAATCTATAAAAATCTATGTTGCCATGGTCAAATTGTCTGCTAAATGTCTTCGAGGAATAAATGATGGCTGGATAAGAGAAATAAAGTGATCCAGTACTCTGTTCAACTTGATTGCCAAGACCTTAGCCACAATTAAAGAGATTGCATTGGAAAGCGCGATAGGACGATAGTCTTCAATTCTCTCAGAGTCTTCCTTTTCGTGTAGTAGGAAGATAAGTGCTTTGTTTAGTCTCTCTAAACCCGTATCACCTTTGGTAAACTCATGCACAACCCCCACAACCTCATCTCCCACCTCTGCCCATAACTCACAAAGGAAGAAGACTGGGAATCCATCAGGGCTAGGTGCTTCATCTGCATTCATGTTCCATACTACATTTTTTACCTCCTTTATTGTAACATCAAGAACATGGTGATTTGCATGCTGCTTAGAGAGATGAGAAGCCCCAAGTCCTAACCACGTCCAAGATCTAACTACATTCCTCCTAGAAAAATCACGAAAATGCCATGCAATTGCGTGATCCATCTCACGATCACCTTCCACACTCCTTTCATTGACGACCTCAGTGCGGATCAAGTTTTGTCGGCGACGCTGATGAACCTGAAATTCGGCCCTTTAAGAGTGCAGGATTAGCACTTGAGATGTCATCGCAGTCGGGCCGAATTTGGTCTATCAAAGACCATCTGTTTGATATTTCAATAAGAATAAGATGGTCATGTATATTTTTTTACTTGGCAAGAAACCAAGGTCGAACTCAGGCACACGAGCCTCTCTCGCATTATCTGGATTTTTATCTATTAACGAAGTGTTGAGTTAAAGAACATATACGTCAAAGTATGCAAGCAGACACAACAATGCATTGAAACAAAAGTAAACATGCATTTTTTATTTTATTTTATTGTGCAAATAAATGCAATGAGATGCAATGAACATATGCCTGAAATGATAATTACTTGAGCCATAAAAATTACGAGTCAAACAGAATCAAATAATGGAGCACTTTTCATTTATATAGCAATTAGGCATGGCACCCATACAAATCCGGACACTTAGTCAATAGTGCAGTACAGATCACAATGTCAAATCTAAAATATAAGCATGTCATAAGAAAGACAATAAGAAGAGCTTCAAAATGAATCTGAAATCACTTGAAACGGAGTTATGGTGCTCAAAATATGCATGAAAGAAGACAAGGACATAAGTGCAATAAAACATGAAAAGATAATTACAGGCAGGTCACTGGGAGGGACTAAAATGTAATAAAAATAGAGTGCAAGGCCCTCCCTGTAAATAAACCACACGCGCAGGGGCATATTTGCAATTATTGAAACCCGCAAGGGTCGAAATGCAAAATACCCCCCGGTGCGTATGGTGCTGCACGTGCTTCATTTCAGATGCATGGTTTTTTATCGAATACGTGTGAAATTCGGCCCTTTAAGAGTGCATGATTAGCACTTGAGATGTCATCGCAGTCGGGCCGAATTTGATCTATCAAAGACCATCTGATTGATATTTCAATAAGAATAAGATGGTCGTGTATATTTTTTTTACTTGGCAAGAAACCAAGGTCGAACTCAGGGACACAGGCCTCTCTCGCATTATCTGGATTTTATCTATTAACGAAGTGTTGAGTTAAAGAACATATAGGTCAAAGTATGCAAGCAGACACAACAATGCATTGAAACAAAAGTAAACATGCATTTTTTTATTTTATTTTATTGAGCAAATAAATGCAATGAGATGCAATGAACATATGCCCGAACTGATAATTACTTGAGCCATAAAAATTATGAGTCAAACAGAATCAAATAATGAAGCACTTTTCATTTATATAGCAATTAGGCATGGCACACATACAAATCCGGACACTTAGTCAATCAAATAGTGCAGTACAGATCATAGTGTCAAATCTAAAATATAAGTATGTCGTAAGAAAGACAACAAGAAGAGCTTCAAAATGAAACTGAAATCACTTGAAACGGAGTTATGGTGCTCAAAATATGCATGAAAGAAGACAAGGACATAAGTGCAATAAAACATGAAAAGATAATTACGAACAGGTCCCTGGGAGGGACTAAAATGTAATAAAAATAGAGTGCAAGGCCCTCCCTGTAAATAAACCACACGCGCGGGGGCATATTTGCAATTATTGAAACCCGCAAGGGTCGAAATGCAAAATACCCCTGGGTGCGTATGGTGTTGCACGTGCTTCTGGACTTATCTGCAATATGCAAAAGTTGCGAGGGCGCCGATGCAAAAAGCCCAGCATCCACGTGCGTGAGGCACGTGAGTTCAGGCTCAGGTGGGGGCGAGGGTCGGCGTAGTTTCGGATGGCCGTAGCAGGTGGCTCGGGCCACGTGGCGGCTCGAGGTTGCCTCGGGCGAGGCTCGGTCCCACCGAGCATCCGCGCTCCGGGAAGGCGACGTGGCTGCTCCAAGGCCGTTGTATCTCCGCCGTGGGGGCGAGATCTAACGGCATCTGCTTCTTCTCCTCCCCTGTTGGGAGGTGGCACGATTGGAGCTCCGGCGAGAGGCCTAGAGCTCCTCCGCTCCTCTCCGTGCTCGGTGGAGGTCGGGGGAGGAAGCTGGTGACCTGGAGATGAAGATCGACGCTTGGCGAAGACGAGGGGATGCCAGGAGTTTGCTGTAGACGACTGTTCGCCGGAGGCGGAGCTCTAGAACTTCGCTCCGCCCGAGGTCCGGCCAATGGAGACTTGGACCTGCAAGGGGTTAGATGAAAAGCGGTAGCGTGCGTGCGTGCGAGCTGAGGTGAACGGAAGGCTTAGTGGCGAAGAAGCGGAGCCTTTAGTGGGTCATCCTCCGCCTCCGGCGGAGGAGGAAGCTTGGGATGATGGAGGTTCTGACGGAGGAAGAAGGTGATCGGAGGGGCTGGCGAGGGTGATTGATGATGGGCGGAGCTCGTGGGGAGTTCAAAGAAGGGTGAAGATGACTGTAGCGACCTATAAAATTACAAGAAGATAAAGGAAAAATATAAAAGGGAGTCGGAGGGACTTACCGGAGCTATGGCGGTCGGAGGCCTGGGACCTCGGGGTCGTCGCACATGCTGGTCGGCCATTTCCAGCGAGCTCGGGCGGGGCGTGAGCCACCGCGACGCAGCAGACCACTGCGGGTCTCACCGAGGGAATTGGGTCGTCGTCGCTCGATCCTGGCTCCTCCCCCTGTCACAGGGAGGAGGAGGAGGGCTGGGCCCTTCCTCTCGTGAAGGTGGACGAGGAAATACGGAGGAGGCGAGGTATTTAAAGGAAGAGGGTGGTGGTCCAGGTGGTTGGAGCCGAGGATTGCGAGGGAATTATGGAGCGACTGGAGGCGGCTCGCAGATGGAGGACGTGCACGCGAGGATCATGGATGAATGGGCTCGACCGTAGGGTGGTTAGAGAGTGGAGAGGATGACCAGGGCTATGGCTAAAAATGGAAGGGTGGAGGAGGTCTACAAGGCGCGGGGCTTGGGCGGAGGTTGCGGGAGGAAGAAGACGAAGCCCTAGCCGTTGGATCTTGTGATCCAACGGCCGGGAGCGAGGCGCTAAGAAGCGGTTTGGATTAGATCGCGACTGCGGGATCAAAGCGTCAGGAGCGTGCCACGTGTCGTGGTGAGGCAAAGCGCGGGCGGACGGTTGTGATCTGATCTAGGGCGCTGGATCGGGGGTTCAGATTCGGTCACGTGTTACGCTGCGGGTGCAGCGTTATCGGGCGGTCCGGATCCCCTCTAGAAGATGATCAGATGGTCCACATAACGGGCGGTAACGAACGGTGAAGATTATGGGGCTGGGACGCGATCGAGTGGCGCAAAGAGGCGACACGTGGCGCGATATGGTTAAGTCGGTAATGGGTGGATCAGATCAGAGGCAGGGGAAGATCAAACGACTGGAACTCAAGGCGTGCGTGGAGGTTATTTAGCTGTTGGATCAAAAGGTAATCCAACGGCTATGTATGCAGGCGGATAAGACAAAGGAGGAGGGGCCACGTGGCTCACCCAAAACGGGCCACGTGGCCCAATCAGATTATTGCACACGGAATGTTTATTTTTGAGGGGTTAAATGACCGAATTTGAGAAAACTCAAAACTTGAAAGTTGTAGATCTTGATGAGATCTACAAGTTTCATGTTGACCAAAAGTGGAGATGACGTCAAATGAAGCCACAAAATATTTTTAAGGGTATTTTTATGGCTAAAAATACCACAGATTTTTGTTTTGCCATTTTTTTTGTGATTTTTAATTTATTTGAGACTCTGTTAATTACAGGACATTATCTGGATTTTATTGACACAACTTTAAGTAAGGGGGTTAATAATGGAAAATAAAGATGATGAAATCGAGTTTCATCAGACGCCCACTAGCAATTCTATGGAAGTAAGCTGTGTTGGCATCCCGTTCTTTCAGCCAATAGTGTCTGGATCTTTGCTTCCATTCTGCAACCCGCTTCTTGTTCTTTGCCAGAATGACCTTCCGTGCTGCAGCTCTAGCAGCGAACTTGTCTGAAGAATGATCTCTAGTATATTCCAAACCATCTATTCTGGAGACTACTTCTTCCGCCTCCTACATGGCGAACCCTTCTACTCTCTTTATCCTCCTTCTTGAAAGTGCATAGGCGTGTCCTAAGAGAAATAAGTTTTTGGGCCAAACACGATGGCGCTGAGCTTGAGACCACCATGGAGCTCATGTACGCCGAGATCAGTTCTCTGAACCCCTCCTCTAGGAGCCATGCTTGCTCAAGCCTAAAGAAACCTCTTGTGAGAGACAACTCCCCAGAATCCCATATAAGCGGTGTGTGATCTGATATGGTACGAGCTCCTGAAGTGGATGAAGAAAGAGGTAATTCCTCCAGTAGCTCCGCAGACAACAGGAAGTGGTCAATACGGGATCGAGATCCAAATCCTCCAGGTGTATTTCGAATCAATGCCATCAATCAAGTGAAATTGAAGTCATCTCCAATAAGCCATGCGACTCCAGGGAGGGCAACTCTCGCATTACGTAGATCTGACCATAAATCCACTCTAGGATTCGGAATGTATGGCCCATATGCACAAGAAACCGCAATCTGCAAGCATCTCATGAAGTTTTCTAGCAATAAAGGACGCGCCTTCCCTTTATCTCCGATGCCAGATCAAACACAGTGTCTCTCCAAGCAACAATCAACCCCCTCGACGGAGCCTACAATGTCCAATGCTTTAAAATTCGTCAGGGTGTCAGAGCCCAAAGATTTCCACAGGAAAGGGGAGCAGGAAGAAAGCTTTGATTCTTGTAATAATACAACATCACAACCCCAATTATTAAACAAAGCACCCAACGAGCTTTGTTTTTCCGGGTCATCCAGTCCCCGAACGTTCCATGTTAGGACTTTCATTAAGACAACATTGAGGAGCCCGATGCACGTAGCACGCTCGCCGTCAACGCTACCCTGGCCTTATGCATTGAGATGTCTGAACCGCCAAAAGACGCCTGCTTGGTCTTTTTTCTCGTCTGGTAGCGCTTTGATCTTCCTCCAATCATAGTACCCATGGGAGGTGATTGCAAAGATGGAGGAAGGAGTGAGATAACATGATTCAACGAAGCACTTTTGGTAGAGGGGTACAATCTTGAGTAGTTCTTCTCCATGGCTGCTTCGAGAGTGGAAATCCCCTGTTGTAGAGAGTCATTGACTAGAGTGAAAGGGCCAAGAATCGATTTTGAAGAAACGGTGAACTCCATGTGCTGTTGCTGACAATCTGTATATTCCTCTTTTGAAACCCTGAACCGTTACGCCCCATCATACAGTCCAGACCAAGTCGACAAAATATGGGGAAGGAGCAAAGAGATAAGTTACTGCGGCGACAACATCGCAACTGATGTTGGAGGCTCTGCAAAAAAAGTTGTATTCCTCTTAGCCCTAGAGCTCTCTTATTTAGGAGAAAAGCTCTAGGGAGAAATTACATAAAGAAACTGGAGAAATAGAAAAATATAAATAAAGACAAATAGATATAATTATCTCAACACTCCCCCTCAAGCTAGAGCATATATATATATCATGCTCAGCTTGGAATAACAATGGTGAAAAGGACCCCTCACAAGAGCCTTGGTAAACATGTCTGCAATCTGATCACCTGATGCAACATGAGATGTGCAAAATAAGCCCCTTTTGGATCGAATCACGGGTATAGTGACAATTGATGCAGCACAAAATTAAAATATAGTGCTTGATGTTTTTATCCATTAATTTTATTTATGTTTATTCAAATCGTCGCATTTTTATTTAAATAAAGAGATCGTGTGTGATCTCGAAATTAATTAGTCAGTTCAAATTTGATTTTCGAATTTTGAATTAGAGTCAAATTAGGATAGAGATCGATTTGAATTTTAATTCAAATCAATTAGAGTCAGTTAGGATCAAGTGGGATTTGAAATTTGATTCGCTTTCTATTTTTGTAATTCCACCTCTACTATATAAAGAGGTTGGTAGCCTATTGTAAAAGACAGTCCAATTGATATGAAAATTGAGTTTATCTCATTATCTCTAGTTTCTCTCTCTCTCTCCCTTGGCGCGTTTATTCGCGATTCTCTCCTCCAAATCTCTCGCATCCGGCGAATTATTCTCTTCTTCCTCCCTCCAACTTCTTCCACCTAAAATTCCACCATCAAATAATTTTTTTATCCGTTGCAAAAATCTTTCTGCATCAACAATCAACTTCGATGTGCTTCGTTCTCTCATGGAAGGCTGGATTATTAGCTATGAACATTGCTGCTTGATTATCACATTTGAGGTGCATCGGAAGAGACACCTCAATAGTTAAGTCAGTCAGAACGGACTTGACACACATCATTTCCGTGCTCCCTTTGGACATAGCCCTATATTCTGATTCAATGCTGGATTGAGCAACAATTGTCTGTTTCTTACTCTTCCATGAAAGCAGGGAGCTACCAACAAACATAGTGAAGCCAGAAGTGGACTTCCTATCTTTTAAACAACCGACATAATCCGCATTTGCACATCCATTAACTGATAGAGACGTATCTCTTCTGAAAAGAAGACCTGGCTTGGAGAAGATTTTAGATATCTCAAAATCATACAAACTGCATCCATATGAGCCTGTGTGGGTTGCTTTATAAACTGGCTGACTCTGCTCACAGTAAACGATATGTCAGGCCTAGTAATAGTAACATATAGCAACTTCCCTACAAGCTCTCTTTACCGTCTCTTATCTACCTCCTCAGAGACCTCATCATAAAGTCTAGCATTGGGATCCATTGCTGTAGTGGCAGGTCTGCATCCTGTCATGCTTGTCTCAGCCAGAAGGTCAATTACATACTTCCTTTGTGTCATAACCATACCTTGCCGCAGAGTGTCTCCCCCTGTTTTTGAGCCTAAAAAAAACCATACCTTGCTGATTGCGTGCAAACTCCAAGCCAAGAAAGTAGCGTAGCTTGTCAAGGTCCTTGGTCATAAACTGTCGTCCAAGGAAACCCTTAGTTGCATGAATACCCTATTCACCACTGCCAGAGTGCCAGTAACAACTATATCATCAACATAAACCAGAACAACAACAATACCTCTATGAGTTCTCTTAACAAAAAGAGAATAAACTGCAGTAGATCTAACAAAATCATTCTGTTCAATCAAATCTGAGTGCTTCTGAAACCAAGCCCTTGGACTCTGTTTAAGGCCATATATGGCCTTGTGAAGTCGACACACCATACTGGACTCCCCATCAGCAGCAAACCCTGGTGGCTGTTGCATGCAATCTTCCTCCTACAAATCTCCATTTAAGAATGCATTCTTGACATCTAATTGGAAAAGCGGCCAATCACATACCACATCAATTGCAATAAGAACCCACTACGTTGAGTGACACGCAACGTGAGAAAAAGTGTCCTGATAATCTATCCCATATGTTTGGGTGAACCTACGTGCAACCAACTGGCTTTATATCTGTCTACAATCCCATCAGATCGGTGTTTAACAGTAAACACCATGGAAGGCCGTATCCCGATATATCGGCGCTGATATATCCATATCGACATGGGACCGATATCGAAATCGATATATCGATATATCCGATTTCAGGCATTTTCTTCAGAAAGATTCCTAGATATAGCGATATATCGGCGATATATCCACGATATATCGTCGATATATCGATATCGACACGATATCGAAACGATATCGATATCGATATGTCCTTCCATGGTAAACACCCACTTGCCGTCAACAACAGACGTACCTGGGGGAGCCTGTACAATGCTCCACGTACCTCGAGACTGTAAAGCTGCCATCTCATCTTCCATGGTCAGACGCCACAGACCACTCTGTAAGGCCCCCTGATAGGACCGTAGTATCTCCACGGCAGATAGTCCCTCGACAAATCGCTGAAAATCCTCGGGCAGACGCTCCAAGGAAACATGAGAAGCAAGAGGGTGGATACTACATGCTCGCTTCTGCCTCCGAAGTGCAATATGCATATCAAGATCCTCAGTATTCACATAACTTGTATCATCCAAGACATCGTGCACCTCAAGCTGCACATTCGAATCATTAGTGCCATTAGAAGAACTCATATGATCATGACATATCTATGGCGTGCTGGATGATAGAGGTGGCACATGAGCACGAGATCGACACTAGTAAACTTGTGGAAAATAGGTAGGATGTTGCGGAGGCAGTGATGGTGGAGGTGGTAGCGGTGGTGGAGGAGGAGGAGGTAGTGGTGGTGGAGGAGGTGGTAGTGGCGATGATGATGTCGACGATGGTGTAGTGGAGAACGGAGGGAAAGGCATATAGACCTCCTCTCTATCTTCTGAAGGAATGAGATTGTCACCTGTAGGAGAAAAATACATAATGGACTCAAAGAAGGTGACTTCAGCACTAACATAGTATTTTCATCGAACATGGTCAAAGCAACGGTATTCCTTTTGGGTATTCGAATATTCAACAAATACACATTTGACAGCTCTGGGAGAGAGCTTGTCAAGACTAGGAGACATATGATGAACAAAAGCCACAGAACCGAAAACACGAGGCGTAACAGAGAATAGATCCGTCTCGGGAAACGTAATCAAGAATGGGATCTTCTCTCCCAGAATCGAAAATGGCATACGATTACCAGGTAACAAGCAGTTAGAACCACATCCCCCCAGTACGAATAACATAGGGTTGCAGAACGAGGAGAAAGGTAGAGCTTCGCGCTGAAAGGTAGAGCGAGGAGAAATCTGTGGAAGAACATGACAGCTTCACGCACTAGGGTTTTGGTTGGGGGGGCCTCTAGGGCACATGCTCCGGTCTAGGATCGTCACTCTAATACCATGTGGAAAGTCATGAAATGAAAAAGTTGTATTCCTCTTAGCCCTAGAGCTCACTTATATAGGAGAAAAGCTACATGGAGAAATTACATAAAGAGGACTGGAGAAATAGAAAAATATAAATAAAGACAAATAGATATAATTATCTCAACAAGTGGCACTGTGGGGGAAACACCCCAGATTTCGAACTCCCAGGATTATAAGTCGGATCCACCATTCTGACCATGTTTTGCAAGTCCGAGAAAGAGCCCAAAGTAGCTCCCTTAAACGAAGTATCCAAAATTCATGTTTTCGGGTCGGGCCAAAACGCACCCGACTAAGTTGGTTATTCTAGTAAATGGGGAACACCTCCCGTGATCCACTAGTATATTTGTAAGTTATTTAGTGTTCTAAGAACTTGAACGAATTCCAATATCTATAAGTCAGGCATCAATATTGACATCGATATGTTCGAAATAGTTGGTATGTGCGATATATGTGGTATAAATGACCGATATGTGAGATATAACTGTGTATTTGAGATATATGTGAGATATAACTGTGTATTTGTAGGTTATTTGTTATTCTAATATCTTATGATCTTAATTTCTGAAAAACGGCAAAAATACCATTTTTGAGCCATTTCCGGCATTTCCACCGTTATCGTCGATATGTCGACGACATATCCCGATATATCCTTTTCCGGGCGGACCGATATGGTATCTATGTGGCCTTCTATGGCCACCGGTAGGTGTTGGTGCAACCTCATTCATACTATCATAGATGTGGAGAATTGGGTGGATGTCGATGAGATGTTTTTTTCTGGGGGGGGGGGAGTTTAGATTATTTAGCTCCTTGAGTAGGCATGTCTTGGGGGATGGTTGGAGATGGTCATCATTGAATTCTATTTTCTTTCTGCAGGACATGACAAATGGTATAATTAGGCGGGTTGAGGAGTTTGTGGTCAAGATGGTAGTGTACGATCTGAATTTAAATGGTTCCTTAGGTGTTGACAATTTCTCGATTTATATATTTCGTGACTTTTGATGGAGAAATTCTTCACGGGGAATGCTCGTTTAGACAAAAACAATTGATCTCTCACATTTTTGCTTTTGAAGAAGGGTCTCAATAGTGGAGGGCTTAAGACTGATTATGCTTTCGCATGCGATTTGCTATTATTACGGCAAACGATTTGGCTAAGGACCCGTATTTTTTACTAGATGGGATTATCTCACATGTTCAAATGACTTTCATCCCGAAGTGAAATATGACGGTCAATTTGGTGATGGCCAATGAGATTGTGGTGGATTAAAAGAGACATGATGCAAATGATGTTCTTTAGAAGGTTGACTTTATGAAGGTTTATGATTGTGTTGATTGGTGATTCCTTTGAATTTTCCTTGTGAGTTGTGAGATGTGGTTTGACGGAGTGATGGATCACGTGAATTTAGAGACGTGTAATAAAGGCCTTGTGCTCGATTTTGGTAAATGGTGGACTCGAGGTGGTTTCTTCTAGATTCGACGTGGTATTAGACATGGTTGTCTCCTGGCCCTTTTGTTGTTTGTTCTAGTTGTTGATGCACTCGCTTGTATAGTTGATCATGCATGCCAACACGATCTTTGTCAGTGCTACGGAGTAGGTGGCATCTCTATCCATGTGCTTCTGTTTGTGAATGTCGAGTTTCTTTGTGGAGAGGGATGGCTTTGAGGTGCATGCCTTGTCAATCGTTCCGGATATTTTTGTTGAGTTTTTTGGTGTAATACTTGTTGGATTTGGATCTTAAGGTCCATTTATATTAAGGATATTACAAAGAAAACAAAATACAATTAACTCAGGATAAGAGGCAAGTCCTATAATTTAAAAAATCCATTGATTTGACATAGAAGAGTTCTACATGTAATACAAAAGAGTGCATATAAAAGCTGTATAATTGTCGATTTCTCCTACGAAAGAGTTTTAATTTTTCTGGCCTTTCCTCCGATTCCTATGGAGGTGCCTCATGCTCCAATTGGGTGGTGAGCCATAGCTGACTATCATGGTCAATATGAGAAAGGCGAGTCTGATACGAAACAAGTTTACGATCTACTCGACTAATCCCGTACAGGTCTAACTGCCCGATTATGTGACTTCTTTCTCCTTTCTCAAGACCTTGCTACTCACTTGACAAAAATATAGAACGTCCATCTCCATTATCACTTCAAGTACACAAGATAAGTTAATTTACACATAATAAGTTCAACTACACAATAATTTGATATTAATGAGCGCCCAAGTCCATTACATCAAAACACAAATAGAGTATTTAACTTATGATACCACCTTTTCAAAAACCCCTACTGTCACACCTCCAAATTCCGTGATCGAGAATGATCGTGCAGACACGGTAAATGGATGCTCGAGAATGATCGATGGAGCTGAACTTCAGGAGGAGTCCGAAAATACGTGGGTATTATGGAGGTTATCCACGGGAGTCTGGAGGCTCAACCGTACGTTACAAGGGAGGAGCGTTACACATGACACTAGCTTGGGTAGCAGAGTGTCGTGAAGCTTGTAGAAGTGCGAGCAGTGAGTACATACAACAATGCAAGACATGACAGGGGATGCACGTAACGGGTATGTACTTGAGCGCAGAAGGGCGGTATGCAGTGAAGCAATATGCATAGAGGAGCAATGTGATACGATCACATAGGCGTACACACGAAGGTGTACGGTATCGGTACCGATGCGTGGCGATCCACAAAGGCATGGAGCGTTGCAGGTGCTGAGTACGAGCATTGTCGAGCATGCTCGGTAGTACACATACGAGAGTGATCTGGAGGCCACAATAGCGAAGTTCTGGAGGACTTCCCCTTAGCATGCAGAATGCTATGGAAGGGTTTACCGCACGAGGGTTTGGAGGACGCGGGTTCCCTTTGGCACAAGACCGAGTGTTCAGTGGCACTCAGTGAATTATGGCAAAGCTGCATCAACAAGCGTTGGAGCGCGAGCGTGCCGATGACTGGGAGGATACACCGAAAATGGGAGCTGACAAGGAAGCTCCACTTTTTACGTTGAAGACCAAGTCATGGAGGGACGGGGTTCGTGAGAAGACCAAGTGCAGGAAGGGAGACGGTGCAAGCTTTCATCACCCTTCCAATTGAGCAGCATCAGGAGATGCATAGCGGATGGAAGATCGTGACGAGATGCCAGCTGAAGAGGGAATGCTCGGTTGAGGACAACCAATTCTTCAGGTGGGGGAGGCTTGTTACATCCCCTAATTCCGTGACCGAGAATGATTGTGCAGACACGGTAGATGGATGCTCGAGAATGATCGATGGAGCTGGACTTTAGGAGGAGTCCGAAAATGAGTGGGTATTATGGAGGTTATCCACAGGAGTCTGGAGGCTCAACCGTACGTTACAAGGGAGGAGCGCCACATAAGACACTAGCTCGAGTAACCGAGTGTCGTGAAGCTTGTAGCAGTGCGAGCAGCGAGTACAGACAAGAATGTAAGACATGTCAGGGGATGCACGCAACGTGTATGTACGCGAGCGCAGAAGGGCGGTATGCAGTGAAGCAGTATGCATTGAGGATTAATGCGGTACGGTCACATATGCGTACGCACGAAGGCACACGGTATTGGTACTAATGCGTGGCGATCCACAAAGACATGGAGCGTTGCAGGTGCTGAGTACGCGCATTGTCGAGCATGCTCGGTAGTACATGTACGAGGGTGGTCTGAAGGCCTCAATAGCGATGTTCTGGAGGACCTCCCTTTAGCATGTATAACGCTAAGGAAGGATTTACCGCACGAAGGTCTGGAGATCGCGGGTTCCCTTTGGCACAAGACCGAGTGTTCGGTGGAACTCGGTGAATTATGACAAAGCTGCATCAGCAAGTATTGGAGCGCGAGTGTGCTGATGACTGGGCGGTTGGCTGGGCGTCAACCGTGCGGTAAGACAAAATGATAGCAAGGGAGTCGAAGAGACGATCGGACGAAGAGTTGCTGAGCAACGCGAAGGGTTGCCGAAGAACTCGAAGGGTCTCTTGTGTCTTTATGTATCATTACTGTATATGTAATAATGAGTGTCCCTTGGGTTGCCTTGAGTCTTGTATAGAATGAGAGGTGGTGGGTCATTTGTAAACACAGACACAGAGTACACAGTGTACACACAAGTGTAGAGTGTCATCACCCACTCCAGAGAGAGTTCCCCTTCTGATCAGAGAAGAGCTTTGTGCCCGTGCTCGTGTGATCGTGTGGTTGTGTTCTTGAGTGTTCTTAAGCATGTTCTTGAGAGTGCTCTTGAGCGATCCGGAGTTCGTGCTCGTGTTTGTGTTAAAAGCGTCGGTACGTTAGCAAGCAGGAGTACGAGAAGAGTTGGAGCGCGTCCGTGACCGTTCTACTTGAGAAGGCTGTTTAGTTACGGGTTAGATAACGCCGCACAGGATCGGTCGTAGTCGATAGCGAGATTTTAACCCTGTGACAGTTGGTATAAGAGCACGGTTCATGATATAATTCGTTAGCACGAATTGGTATCAGAGTAAGGAGCAGATCACAGAGCTTGGTTGATGCCATGGCCTCAAATTTCAGCGAATTCGGTCGAATTTCTGTCGAATATCGATATCCAGCCGAAATCGAAATTCGACCGAAATGACCGAAATATGGGTGTCCTAGTACAAAAAATGACCGAAATGACCGAAATTCCGGTCGAAATTCTATCGAAATTCCACCGAAATTCTGTTTTGGTCGATACCGAAATGGTGACCGAAACCGACATTTAGGGCCTTGGTTGATGCCAAAAAACGGGCAAAAAAACGGGCAAAGATGGGAGCGACTATCGGTGCAGTCGATCGTGGGAACAAAAGATACTTGTGGGTGCAAGTATATCTTCAATCAACAGAGTGAAGATGATGGGTGTTACCGATCGCGTAGCAACACTGGAGTAGGCGATGGCAGAGGTGGAGTCCACTGTTGGGACTCATGCTCATCGCATCGTCGTCTTGGAGGATCGTTCTTCAGAATGATCGGACGTTGGGGACGAGACCCAATGCTGCGGAGCAGATCAAGTCTTTGGAGGACAAAGTGCAGACGTTCAACACGATGATGGAGGATCTACGCAGTGAGATCTCCCTCATCAAAAAGGCATTGGCGAAAGCGGAGGCTCCACGGAGGTGGAGCGACGCAAGGTACCCGAACCCAAACCCTTTTCAGGTACGTGGAGTGCCAAGGATTTGGAGAACTTCTTATGGGATATGGAAGTGTATTTCGAGTCGACCAAGACGAAGGAAGCCGAGAAAGTGAGTTTGTTATCGATGTACATGTCGAGCGACGCTAAGTTGTGGAGGAGGAGCCGTACAACAGACGAGGCAAAATCGAGGATATTCGGATGGGATGATCTAGTCACAGAACTGAAGGAGCAGTTCCTGCCGAAGAACACTGCGTGGGTCGCACGGGAGGCTATTCGACGCCAGAAGCAGGCATGCACAGTTCGTGAGTACGTGAAGCAGTTCACGTCTTTGCTGCTGAACATCAAGGGGATGTCCGAGGAGGACAATCTGTTCAACTTCACGATCGGGTTGCAGAGCTGAGCGCAAGCCGACCTGCGGAGGCAGGGCGTGAAAGACCTAATTTCAACAATCGTGGTGGCGGATGCGTTCGTCGATTACGGTACCTAACCAAATCAAAAGGCTGAAGAGAAGGAGTTCACCAACAAGCAGAAGGCGCGGTCAAAGACAAAGGCAAACGTGTTGTCCTTGATCTACCAACAGAGGAACAAGAGTACTCCAAGAGAAGGGAGCAACCCAAGAGCAAGGGGTGCTTCAAATGCGACTGGCCGCATAGGGTGCGGGAGTGCCCAAAGAAGGAGAAGCTGGACTCTCTTCGTGCGGAGGAGGAGGAACAAGATCGTGAGGTACACTTGGGAGCAATCGGTGCTATGCACAAGGTATTTCTCACGACACTTGGAGCTGGAGCTTCGACTGCGGTGGAGGGAGGGAGCTCCACAACAAAGAGCTTTGGAGGCACCAAGGCTCGATCGAGAATGCACAGGAGTGCGCAGGTGCATGCTGAGCATCAACGTGTGTGCAGGAGACACACGACCAAAGCCACAGATAGGAGAACATCCGTGAATGAGAAGGCGAGGCAGAGCTCTGGAGGGCAATGCAACATGGTCAAGTGCCTACATGTCCATGGGGATGGATTGGTGACGAACCACACCACCAACGATCTTGCAGGAGGCAAGATACTGTAGATGCTTGGAGCGTAGGAGGTGTTCATTTCCCAGGACTAGGGGTGCGTCCACAGGGAACGATAGAGATCGTCAACGAGCGAGCGTGTAGGTGAGTACTCCACATGTGGAGCAGGAGCTGTCACACACCAGCGATGGAGCTGCTGTATCAGTGAAGGATACATCGAAAATGGGAGCTGACAAGGAAGCTCCACTTTTCACGTTGAAGACCAAGTCATGGACAAACGGGGTTCGTGAGAAGACCAAGTGCAGGAAGGGAGGCAGTGCAAGCTTGCACCACCCTTCCAATTGATCAGCATCTGGAGATGCATAGCGGATGGATGATCGTGACGAGACGACAGCTGAAGAGGGAATGCTCGGTTGAGGATAACCGATTCTTTAGGTAGGAGAGACTTGTCGCACCTCCAAATTTCGTGATCGAGAATGATTATGCAGACACGATAGATGGATGTTCGAGAATGATTGATGGAGTTGGACTTCAGGAGGAGTCCGAAAATGCGTGGGTATTCCGGAGGTTATCCACGGGAGTCTGGAGGCTCAACCGTACGTTACAAGGGAGGAGCGTCACACAGGACACTAGCTCGAGTAGTAGAGTGTCGTGAAGCTTGTTGCAGTGCGAGCAACGAGTACAAACAATAATGCAAGAAATAACAATGCACACAACGGGTATGTACGCGAGCGCAGAAGGGCGGTATGTAGTGAAGCAATATGCATTGATGAGCAATGCGGTACGGTCACATATGCGTACGCACGAAGGCGCACGATATCGGTACTGATGGGTGGCGATCCACAAAGGAATGGAGCGTTGCAGATGTTGAGTACGATCATTATCGAGTATGCTCGGTAGTACACGTACGAGAGTTGTCTGGAGGCCACAATAGCGAAGTTCTGGAGGACTTTCCCTTAGCATACATAATGTTAAGGAAGGGTTACTGCACGAGGGTCTGGAGGCTGCGGGTTCCTTTTGGCACAAGACCGAGTGTTGGGTGGCACTCGGTGAATTACGACAAAGCTGTATCAGCAAGCGTTAGACCGCGAGTGTGCTGATGACTGGACAGTTGACTGGGTGTCAACCGTGCGGGAAGACGAAAGGACAACAAAAGAGTCGAAGAGACAAGCAGACGGAGAGTTGCTGAGGAACGTGAAGGGTTGCCGAAGAACTCGAAGGGTCTCTTGTATCTTTATGTATCATTATTGTATATGTAATAATGAGTGTCTCTTGGGTTGCCTTGAATCTTGTATACAAGGGGAGGTGGTTGGTCATTTGTAAACACAGACACAGAGCACACAGTGTACACACAACTGTAGAGTGTCACCTCCCACTCCAGAGAGAGTTCCCTTTTAATAAAGAGAAGAGTTTTGTGCCCGTCCTCGTGTGATTGCGTTGTAGAGTTATTGAGCGTTTTTAAGCGTGTTCTTGAGAGTGTTCTTGAGCGATTCGGAGTTCGTGCTCGTGTTTGTGTTGGAAGCGTCTGTACGCTAGCAAGCAGGAGTACGAGAAGAGTTGGATCGCGTCCGTGACCATTCTACTCGGGAAGGCTGGTTTGCTACGGGTTAGCTAACGCCGCACAGGATCGGTCGAGGTCAATAGCGAGTTTTTGACCCTGTGACACCTACCATAAAGGGAGAGGAGTCTAGAGATGTCGGATGGATGTAGTGGTCATCGATGGAATAGGAGTGGTCCACCGGATTGGCTCGACGCGGTGGTGAAGCGGGTGCTCAGGGGTGGCTGGCTGGAGGCCGCAAGAATCAGGAATATTGGTGGAGTCAGCGGGCTGGGGGTGCGCTCGAGCTGGAGGCACGATTGGGGATATATTTGGGCCTAAAGGGAGTCGTTACCGGAGGCAATGACTTCTTTTCCGCAATATACAAAATAAAAGTTCGCCGGGCATATACGGGAAATAACTTTTCCCATATGCTGCCTAGGTGAATTTTCCTCACCTGGCTAGCCAGAAATGATGTGGTTTTTTGCAATGAACGCCTGTATGTATTGAGTTGTGGAGTCTGTAGTTCTCTTCGGATCAATGGAATCTTTGGGGATGCATTTCGTGGACGCACACTCCTTTTTGCCTCAAAAGAACTATAGAAATGTTTCCGGGTTTGGTCATTTTCAAATTCATTTTTTGCGAAGAGCAAATAATTGCATATTATCCAAAAGGCAAAACAATTTAGTTTGGTAGGGCTTTGCTAGCCGCTTCTTATATAGAAAATCTGAATGGAGCGCAATCTGGTTTTTTAATCGGAGAATTCTAAACAAAGGATGTCATAAGAAAGGATAATATTTCTATATTTCACACTTTAGGGGTCACTATTAAAGAGGTATTTACTACAATGGTGTGATTAAATTACACCATCTTTATATCTTTATTTTAATATTTATAGTTTGAATGGTCTTTAATTTATCGATTTTATGGTGCAGTTGTGTTGCATTTCCGGCAGATGACTGGGAGATTGCAGATTCTACATTGCAGTTCTGGTATTTATTTGTATTTTTTGTTTTCTTTCGAATACCATTTTGCATTTTCTTGTCCTTTATGGTTCAGAGCGTGCATTTTGCCCTTTGGTGGTAGTGGACATAGAGCAGATCTTTTTTTTATCAACAAGCATATTTTCTAATATTTCATTTTTTTTGTGACTAAAACCAATGCGACGTCAAGGTTTGGTCTGACATCAGATGATGAAATGGGAATAATCTATATATCTGTTATACATTGTTGCTTATGCTCATGTTTTTTGTTTTGTTGCTTCTGGTATGCTTGAACCGAGGTAACTGATATTTTGGAATTTATCAGGATGCTACTTGATATTAGTATTTAGTAGTAATATCATATCAATATACAACAAATATGCATCGCCCTGAGTGTTGAGAATGACTAGAGTATTTTGAGCCAGTATGAAAAGATCTGTGAAGATATTTATCACATCTTAAAATTGTTTCCTGGAACTTATAAACTTCATCCGGTCTTTCTGTGTGGCAAAATTCACTTGTTCCCTATGCTTAATTTTCTTTTGGGTTCTTTTTATGCTCCGTGTGATTATTTTCTACCCGTGGTTTGCCAAATCTATTAGTGCAACAATATCAACAGAAGTGCACGCATTCTTAGTGGCTGGTCTTCCAGGCACTTCGAGTGTTGGCCAGTAGTTTTATGATAAGTTTTTATTTTGGACCTGTTAACATTTTCTTTCACGAAGTGTAATCATTGTTTATATGTCAACTCAGGCCAAAGAAACGTAACCCATTAATTATTTCTTTTTTTAAATCAGGTGCTGCCTTGCAAGTTATCTTCTTGGGTTAGACGCGGACCATGCAAATAATAAGAGAAAATTTGTGGATATCTTTGCCCCCATCTTTTCATCTCTAATGGATGCTCTTTTATCACGAGCTGAGGTTTTCTTCCCTCTAAGTCACCCTTTCTTTTAAAATAAATGTGATGCATCATGTATAGCTAAATGTTTCTCCTTTTCGATGATGATCCTTGTACTCTTTTTGGAATTACCTTGAAAAGAGCATCCTGGAGGCAAAAAGAGAGAGTGCGGGTGGTTTGCTATGCTTGATCAGCGGGTGGTGCATGAATGAAATTGAAAATGATGCATTCGAGGGCCAGAGTGGCATATTGCTTCTCTCGTGTTGACCTAATTAAACCAAAATTGATCGATCAAGTAGATGCTAAATCCGACTTAATAAAAATGTGATACCATCTAACAAAACATGACATTGAGCTTGGGACCATTCATACAACTACACGAGAATGATAAAACTACAATGATGCTTACAATTATACCAGGAAGACTATTAAGAAAATTCTCCACTAAGATGTTTTACTACATGTCATATAGTAGGCACCCAAAGATATGCAACTTGATTATATAAAATTCATAACATAGAATCAAACTATTTTTTCGGAAAAATAAAAGACGATGTGGAAGTGTCAACCTCTTCCTTTTCTCTTCTCACTCTGCAGTTGAACACTCCAAGTAAGATGGAAGCATCTCCTCGTCTGCCACCTGATTGCCTAAAATATGGTCATCAATAAAGAGTGAGCTAATATGCTCAAAAGTATAATCAAAGCTTAACATGTCATTTAAGTGGACGGATGTATAAATGGCAATACTTGTCTTCTAGAATTTAAAGCTTGTCACAAAAATCTTTGGTATGCATCAGCTGGAGTCATTACCTTAATCTAGGTAGATAAATATGTGATAATTTCCATGTAATCATGCTAGTTGGTAGATGAGAATTCCTATTGTATCTTGCTTTAACATAAAGGCATTCACTATTAGCATAACTCAAATTGAAGTCATTTCAACTTCATATATAAAAGCATGAAAGTAAGACATTGTAGTAAGCAAGATCGAACGTACATGGTATTCATGTTTTGCAATGTTTGCATTAGTGTGGCTTTTATATTTATGCTGTCTACAACAACTATGAGTTGGACTAGATATCCTTAGGTTTATGTGGCCCTTGGAGTTGTTTTCTTTACTTACGTTCCAACAAAGCACACACACAACAACCCCTAACATGCTATTAACAACAACTCACTTGTGTCCTGCATTTAGCTTAACAATCTTGCATGTTGCTATAGGCATTGCATGTGTTGAACATCAATGAACATGGGTTAAATGGTGAGAAAACCGCCCAAATAAATGTAAACCAATCATAAGCCTATTATATTCATTTTACAAGTAGGTCATAGTTTACCAACATATGATATTGGCACCCACATTTAATTAACATATGCTTGTGTTAAGGATCACATATGATATCGGCACTGTGACGCAGGCACTTTGCCTGCTACACATGCAAGGAACAAAAGAATGTCAATGATTGTTGCGTACATTCCAGCATATTAAAAATAATAACATGTAATTTGGTGTTTTCGAAAGGAAGCAAGTAGAAAGGCATTGATATATAAAAATTTACAATCTACTTACGTGAAAGGAAATGGTTTTCAAGTTACTCTGTATTCAATTCCCCTCATCACCCA
Organism: Ottelia alismoides; assembly: GCA_037367405.1. NCBI lineage: Eukaryota > Viridiplantae > Streptophyta > Magnoliopsida > Alismatales > Hydrocharitaceae > Ottelia > Ottelia alismoides. Next base: position 568,892 of record JAZKJV010002784.1, read on the forward strand.
AATACCCCATATTTTTCCATATATGCATTTCATATTTTGATTATGATCTGTATGTATGTTGTTAACTTTTTTGCCATTTAGAGACCATGTTAGTGGATCTTGATGTTGAGAATGATGAATTTCAGATTTGATCCTTAATTCTGTCTAATCTTCGAGTCTAGTGGATAGTTTTGGTTTTGGTCTGAGTTTGACCTCACACTATGACTCTAAGGCGCGGAGAGTATCTTAGGGTTGGGGTGCCTTCTTAGGCATGCGGTGAAGTATAATGGCATCCTAACCAAGTTCTCAACACGTCCACTAACTTCTCCTGTCATTTGTAGTTGTAGTTCTAAGATCTGATTAATTGTCGATGATTGACGATTGATGAAGGTTGATAATTTTGGTAGCAATTTCAACCATAACTAATTCAACTAAACCGATCTCTCAGCTCTAGCCAAACTTAGCTGAACCCACTCAACTCTAACCAACTCAACTGTAATCATCGCTACGCCTATTTGGCGGAATGTTAACCAAAACTCAAGCAGTGAGGAAGCCTCCTAAGAGACCCTTCCATCTCACCCTATATGTGGAAGTGCAGTCCAGTAAAGGGATATGTTACTCCAAAACTACGCCACAGAGACGAGTGAGGGAGACTCTCTGGAAGAGTCACTTTAAAAACCGCACTGAGCGGTACGGGCTAACGAGCTCATAAAGAAAAACTAAAACCAATGGCCCCCCAGGCTAAGTACCCTAAAATAGAGGGTCAACGGAATTGGTCAAAAGTCAGGATCCCAACGAGGCGTAAAAACACTGCGAGCTCGCGTGAAAATCGTAAAAGGGATTTGGATCCTAGACCTGCGCACTTGGCGACTGCTGCCTTAACTGGACTTTCTATCTCCCGCCTAGTTGAGGGTCACCGCACCCTCACACGATTAAGTGTAAAAGTCACCATGACCGGCATAATGATGCGGTATTACTGATTCACAACCATATGGATGCACTTGATTGTAGATAATTCACCCTCCCATGAGAAATTAGTATTAATAAAGATAAGGATCTCTCATAAACAATCGTGATTATAATAAGGCCATAGACTCGTATCATACTACAAATTAACAGAAGTCCTTCAAATTTTCAACCATAACCATGGCCGTCATGCATAATAGAGATCCCCAAAGCATCTTTTCTCATGTGTCCATTCAAATCTCTATCCAAACAAAAACATTTCTTTCAGTGGGATTCCTTGGAAAACCTTGTCAAATTGCTAAAGGTGTATATGCATGAAAGTATTTAGGATCTCCACTACCGCACTTTAGCATCATAATTTCATCTTCAAAGATATTTACTTATAGGACGTTATAAACAATAATGGCACTCACTTTCCTAGTTATTATTTCCCCTATACCACACCTTACAATTAGCATTTTCCTTATACCACACCTTACAACTAGCATTTATATTGCTTTAGATTCTTCTTTTTTGAAATAAAATGGGTAAGCTCCTTAGATGGTGCATGCCCACATATATGTTAATAAAAAAAATCAAATGCCCAATCTGTCTTTTTGTTTCAAAATCAGTAAGGTAACGATGTGTAGAACCTCTTTACAACAAGAAGTAGTGATTTCAATGGAAAGGAAAATCAACAGAGATCTCATAAACAACTTATTATTAGACCAAGAGAGAATTGACCTTTTTGTTAAAATATTAAAAACAATAACAGAATTTTTTTATTTTTTCCCAGAATAGTTGTAATGCGGACATCAAAATGATTTTATTTATAGGAAATCCATCCATGTAATAGCCAATGTAAACAGGGTGCGTCAAATATCTGATAGGAATATTGGCCTGATTGAACAACCAAATGAAGCTGATATATATATATATATATATATAGAGAGAGAGAGAGAGAGAGAGAGAGAGAGAGGAGTGATCCTATGAGAGCAAAAAAAGTGAGAGCATGAGAGCATACATTCTGGACCACATGATTCTGTTTTCTCTCTCCTGGTTGGATCATGTGGTCCAGAATGCATACTCTCACGCTCTCACATTTTTTTACTCTCATAGGATCACTCCTCTCTATATATATGTGAAAATTCTCAACATACAGAAATACTTCCCCACTCAATTACTTATGTTATTTGATCGAAAACAAATCAATTACTTATTATTAGATACACAAATTATAGATAGGGAAGTTGATGACCATGCATCTTATAATTAAATTTATAAAGTTAATTTCTTTACAAGGAGAAGCTCACTCCAATTTTATTTCCTTAAGCGGTATATGTATTAAAATGCGGTATATGAAGGCTCCAGAACCAAAATATTGAAAATAGTATTACTACTACTAATAATAATAACCTTTTGCAAGTTCGTCCAGAGCACATTTTAAAATAATTGGCCTACTATTTTATATAGAACAATAATTTAACAATCATTCCGACAATTTCTATGTCTTCACCATTTTAATGGAGCACAAGAAATTAGATGATCGAACTACAAGTCAATGTTAAGCATCTTTTTCCTTAATTATAAGCAGAATTTAATCATAAACAGTCAGCCACAATAGGAGAAAGATGGGTAGCTGCTATTAATTTTATTCAAGAAACATGCATATCAGCAAGAGGGGGGAAAATTGAGCACAGATCGCAGTAAGAGATGGTTAAGATGGTACATGCATGCCAACAAAGGAGTGTGGATTGAGCATAGATCGCAGTAAGAGATGGTTAAGATTTGAAGATCAAACTGCACGCAGAGTTGGAATTTGGAGCAAAGAAACATCAGCTTCTGATCTTGGTCTTCAAAAGGTTGCTCGAGGTCTTTAATAGCAGAAGGAGAGCAACATGGAGCTGTTGGGAGAAGCTGTAGTTGCTCAAATGTAGCAACTGCAGGAGGAGCAGCTGCTTTAGAGCAGCTCCAATGGTGCAACAACAACAGTGCAGAGCCTTGGAGGCTCCTGAAGCAGGGAATGGACCACCACTTGGCTGTCCAGCTGCTTGTACAGCAACAAAACTTGAAGAACTTGCAGCAGCTCAGGAGGAGGAGAAGAAATGGGCTGGAAGCTCCTCTCCCGTTGGAGAATTGTGGTGGTGGTGGTGGGGGGGGGGACAAAACAGTAGGGGAAAGAAAGAGAAGGGAGGTTCCTTGGTTGAACCTTCCTTAGATATTTTTTTAATGCCATCTGCAAGCTGATGTCAGCTTGCTGATGTCACAATATTATTTTATAATTATTTTTTTTGAAATTCTCAAAGTCATCCATGCTCGTGCCTCGAATCTCGGATTTGGGTGTACAATGTCTTGTTTTAATCGTCTCCAAATCACGATTAATATGAGTATAATATTCATATACCTTGGATCGGTTATGAATTTCCGAAATTCTCGAGATACGGTCTTGGCTTGTTACTCAATTTTGTGTTTTTAAAATATCAAAAGATCTCCGATTAACGAACAGTTGATTCCGTTAGTCTTATTTCGTCGAATCGGATTTTTGAGTGGTCTTGATTTGTTTTGTGGTTACCAATTTTGCATGATGGCTTTTTGATGACACGCTTTACAATGCAATCAACTTTCGGTCGATTGCGATCAAACAAATTTTGATTTGCGACTTATAGGTCGAATAGGTTTATTCATTATATGTTGAATATTAATTGATCATTCAGACTCTTAATCGGATCGTGTTTGGTTTATTCAGACCCGGATGTTACATTTGTTATGTCAATATACATATTATATTAGAGGGACTCACAGTTGTTCAAAGATACCTGTATAACATGGACGTACCAACATAAAAATAAGGAACTCCAATAAATTAGTAAGCGCGTACTAGTACTATAAGCAAATAAATGTATAAAATATGCCAAAACGAGAACCTATCTCACAACTTCCTCTTGAACAAATATATGCATTCACATATTGGTTTCTTGTGTCACGTACTACTCGCATATCTAGATCTATAATGATATATTCATGTGGACACCATTATATGGGCATAATATCGAAAACCTTATGTTCTTGTCCTATTTGTGTATACATGCCTGTTTAACGATATATTTAGACATGGGGATTATGTGAAGGTAAGGCCCCTTATACTAGTATATAGTAACGGATACTTGTACTCGGGTTATAGCTGGAAATGAACATTAGCAAACGCGGGAGCACAATTATAATTGTGACTTCACCTGTGAATCTATATGCTCAAACTACGCCTAAATATTGCGAAGTTTGCAGATTAATAATAAAAATGATATATTCACATCCTTAGGGATGGATTTAAGAAACTATATAGAAATCAGGTTAACTTACTAAAAGAACTTGAGTGCTTGGCACATGCGTTTGTTTGTGATTCCAGAAAGTACTTAGATCATCAGTTCGACACTTAAACTCACAGGGCTCGATTCTAGTGGCTATATGGGGTTAGAACACATTCTAGGTATTACAAGATTATAAGAGACATTAAGGGACAAGGTCCAAGGAGGATTAAGAAAGCTCTATTGCTTCCTGTTTGTCCTTTCGAACTTGAGCTCCACTCCTTAGGTCCCCTCAGCTGCGGATTAGAAGTCAAGCCAATATATGAACATACATTCTTATTGAAAGCAAGTATATAGGCGAGGAAAGCTTACCTTCTTGCCTTAGATTAAGACCCTATGGTCATATATGACCCCAGTGTACTTTCTTGAACTTGGAGGCTCCGATAAAGGATGGCCCTTCTCCCCTAGGTGTATAGGTGGATGGGGTAGAAATAATGAGTCTATATGCTGTCAGGTCAGGTGAGGGCTCGTTTGGTTACTAGGTTACCCCAGGTAACCTGGTTTACCCCATAGATTCTTGGGTTGGAATTCCATCACAAACTAATGTGACATCACACCACATTTCTCATTCCAACCCTCTCCAACCTTCCTAACCTCCAAACAACTACTATTCACAGGCCCAACCCAACCGAATCCAACATAACCAACCCAACCCAAGTTACTCCAACCCAACACAATCCAACCTAACCAAGTTACCAAACATGCCCTAAGCCTCACGTATCCCACCGATCAACCCATCATCGTCCTCACCTCCTCCCATTGTCGTCGCTTGGGGCTTCGTACGACATCCCCCATCATTGCCAGGGGCTTGGCGTGGTGCTTGTGGTATCCCCCACTACCACCCAACATCAGCTACTGTTGTGTGGCAGCATTCCCCAACCGCTGCCCAACGATGCTGCCCCTTTTGGAGGTGCCTCACGTATTAATCACTTTGTGTGTGCTTTTGGGAAAGGAGCCAAGAGAATGCGTTGTTCCATACCCTTCTTATGTGAAGCCACACCCCTTTAGTGCACGGTCTAGTTTTGTAGTGCCTAGGGTAATTTCAGATTGTTAAATGCCCTTTATCAGTGATAGAGAATTCCAATGTTGATGGGAATGGTTGTGCAATGAGTCTGCACACACAGTCGGATCCCCATTTGTGTAGTTATTTTCAGATTAGTCTCAAATTTCAGTCGCATCCTGTCCACATTCCTTTTTCGCAATGTCCGAGAGGAATGTTGATTTATCCTCATCCAGAGCCTTTAAAGGTCCTAAACCTATCATCAAGATGGATGTGACCAATTACGCGTTATCGTCCATGCAGTTCAATGAGCATTACGGAATGCAATAACAATGAACACATTTTGACGCAACTAGAGCTGGTCGACAAGATTGGGGTGAATGCTTTGTGGAAGAAAGATGACATGTATGCATGCGTATGACTATCATGTACCCTTATATGTAGATGACCAGTGACATTCTTGTAACGTCCATATCCTAACAAACCCGAACTCGTCCGATTTTGGGTCCAATGAACCCAATAACATTGACGGTCAATACTAAACAACCTAAAACGACCAATTAGTAGTAAATCAAAAGTCGTTCGGACGAAATCAACCAAAAATCGGTCCCTTCGTAACGCGCGCCGTGAAAAGCCGCGACGCAAATTCGGAAACCGCGAAACGAACCGAGACCGTCATTAGATCCGATTTGACGACACGAGACCAACGGAATCGACCGTTCGTCAATCGGAGGTCATATGATATTTTAAGTTACAAAATTTAGTCTTAGACAAAAGCCGTATCCGAAAATTTCGGGTATTCGAAACTCGACCGAAAGTATATCAATATTATACTCATTTTGATCGTCATTCGGAAACAATCAAATTGGGATATTGCGCATCGAAATCGGAGGTCTGAGGCGCGCGCACACGATCGATTTTTTATATGTCAAATAAAGAGACCTTGAATTTAAATATAAATATATATAATGAATTTCTGCTACTGCCAAACAACCAATTCCAGCCGTGGTTTTGTTCCTCTTCTTTCTCAGCCACTTGTTGTGGCTCCTTGCTCCACTTGGCATCACTCCATACTTCCTTTATCCTTATTAATATCAATTCAATTTCTTTTACACTACTTCGATGTCCCCCAATTGCTTCCTCACTTTCTCCCAACGAAGGAATAAAACCTCTTCACTTCCAGCCAAACCTGTCGTCCAGCAGATCGAGAACAACTGTAGCAGCCTCAGTTCTTCCTCCTTGTTGCACAGCTGCTGGAGATAATTCTTGCTACTGCTCTGTAGTTTCATTGGAGAGAAAATAAGCTACCACATTCCAGCAATTGGAGCTCCCAGTTCAGGAGCAGCTGCTGCTTCAATTCAGCCATCTTGCAGTTGGGTTGCTGCTCCAGCAAGCTAAAGCTCTTGCTAGGAGCTGCTGCAGTCCCTACTTTTGATGCAAAAAAATTGAGATTTAAGGTACTTTTCCTCTTCAATTCCAGTGTAGAGAACATCTCCAGCCCCCTATTTGCTGCTGAAACTTTCCCCTTTCCTTTTACTACTCTTATATCTGCTGGAGCCCAGAATTTCAGCCCCAAATCCAAGGCCTGGAGTCTTCATTTCTTTGCAAAAGCAACAGCAAGAGCTGCTACAGCAAATAGATACTCATGCATGTTAATCTTCTCCAAAATTTGAGACTTAACAAGGTACATCCCAGTCCCCCTTGCTGCCATGCATGCTTATTACATTTGATTTTTTTGTACCATCCTCAGCCTATTTATTTCTGACAAAAGTTTGATTCTAAGTTGATACGTCACAATTTTGCATGAGTAGGTGTGAAAGGAATTCTTGTTAGAATATTATGCAATCCTATTGGTATAAATGTGTATCATAACCTCTTCATACTACTAATAACAATTTTAGATACATGCAGTGACAGTTATACTCGGTTACTTTTCTTGCAATTATACAACAGTCTGCATAATTATATTTTAAATGTTTTTGGGTAAATTATAGGTTATGAAATTTTGGATAAAGTTTCTTCATTTGCCTGCAGTTATAGCTATTAGCTGCTACCGTGTTCCCTCAGTATAATTTTTTTAACAAGAAAGCTAATAAAAGTATACTTGTGTTTCATTTTTTCCTCACAAATTAAAATTTTACAAGTTAAAGAGTCAATCTATAGGTTGTACAATATTGATACACTTCTATAATGGAAAGAATGAACAAACTGATTATCATAAGGGAGATTAACTAATTTACAAAGATATCCAGAAACATTCTATATTTTATGTAGTGAAAAATATAAATTTCCATCCAAATTTCTGTACTTACATAGACTTATTTTTCAGAGATGTACAGAACTCTTGCTAATAACGAATGGTTTTAAGTATTTACTTTCTTTAGTTAATTTGTTGAGTAACGGAACTCCCTCTAGTTTTTTTTTTGAAAAAAAAAACATACACAGTTTTTACAAATGCTTCTTTATTTAGTTCAGAGTAGAAATACATAAACATATAGTGACTTATGAATAATATGGTCAAAAGTACATTGTTGCAGTAAACTTGTGTCCAATATTATGTATCTGTAAGTATGGAAAAGATAAATATTAACATAAAGTCCTTACATAATGCTTGGCATGTCTGTTTGTGAATAAATTATATGACCTACAAATATACTATTATGAGTTAGAGTTCTATTCAAAATTTTTAAGTATTCTGAAATAAATTGGATACAAATATAAAGTCGATCTATGGCATAGCTTCTGCTATTATGATATTTCATTGGGACATGCACGTAAATATTATTAACAAGAAGAATTTAACGAAGATCAATTACTTCTGGTTTCTGAGAACCCCTTTAAGGATAATAACGCCCTTGTTGTATACAGTTTTGGTTAATTATCGTGCACGGATAAATTTATTTATAATAGGAAGTGCAAATAAGTAGACAATATATTTTAAGTTAAAGCATCGAGATAAAAATTAGATACTTATCACCACTTGTGAGTAGATTGGATTGTATTTCAGGTTACACATCTTATGGGATAATGGGATTAATATCCAAAGAAGATAGAAATACTTTATCTATTGAAATCAAAATCAGTGATCAAGAGAAAATGTTGAGAATCAATGATCAAGTGATTATGTTAGAATTTAGTGATCAAGAGGAAATGTTGGGAGTCAATGATCAAGTGAAATTTTAGAATTCATTATTCAAGAGGAAATGTTCGGAAAGCAGTGATCAAGTAAGAAAATTGTGAATCAATGATATTGAATAATAAGCGCCGGTCATGGTGACCTTTACACCTAACCGTGCGAGGGCGCGGTGACCCTCAGCTGGGCGGGAGAATAGGAAGCCCAGTTAGGGCAGCGGCCGCCAAGTGCGCGGGTCTAGGATCCCAGTCCCTTTTCGGTTTTTACGTGAGCTCACAGTGTTTTTACACCTCGTTGGGATCCCGACTTTAGACCAGTTCCGCTGACCCTGTTTTAGGATACCCAGGCGGGGGATCCTGGTTTTTCAGTTTTACGTACGAGCTCGGTTGCCCGTTACCGGTCGGGCTGTTTTTCTAGAGTGACTTTTCCGGGAAGTCCCTCTCACCCGTCTCAGTGGCGTAGTTGGGGAGTAGACCTATCCCTCTATTGGACCGACCTTCCAACTAGAGGGCGAGACGGAAGAGCCATTTATAGGCTTCTTCACCGCTTGAGTTTTTCTTCGCCAACAGACTTGGCGATTCTACATCCAGATCATCCATATCTATACCTATATCATTTAGAGTTACATTTGAGACTGTTGCACTAAGGTTTGAAGGGATTAATTCTACATCCAGATCATCCACCTCTATATCCATACCATCTAGAGTTACATCTGAGACTGTTGCACTTAACGTTTTAAGGGATTATAATTAAAATTGAGTAACTGGAAAAGATACTAATCTGATTCAAAATCCCTTTGAGTTAGTGGACGTGTTGGGAACTTAGTTAGGATGCATTACACAACACCGCATGCCTACGGAGGCCCCCCAACCCTAAGACATTCCCCAAGTCTTAGAGTCATAGTGTGAGGTTTCACAAGAATCAAGACCACAGACTATCCACTAACTTAAAGGAGTAACTAGACTTCAGAATTAAATAAACCATTATATCTTCTCATCTTATTTTTCCCATCATCAAAATCCAAAAATATGATCTCTGAGTAATATGAGAACAAAATATACATTCTTATGATCAATTAGTCACCATAGAAATATACTCATGTGGGAAATGTTGGGATAATGGCTGATCATAAGAGGTGCTTGCTATAAATTTGGAAATCTTTTACATTTGCAAGTAGAAATAAATTTTAAATTTGAGTTGCTCATGCCTCTCTACTTGCTTTCTTTTGTAAATAATAAATGCCTGTTATTTTTATATAAGTTTTTGGGAGGTACCAGCAACCGCTGACGCCTTTTCTTCCTTGCACGCTTGGCAGGCAAACAGCCTGCAGTTCAGTAGCTATACATGGATTCAGAAGATAAATTTTATACCCAACGGTATGATTTATTTTGTGCTAGTTTCTGTTCAATGTATAATGTATTATGTTTCTTTCTCTTCAGTCAGACTTTTGGGATATTATATGTACTGTCAGACTTTGTACATGTTGTAAAATATATGGAAGTTAATGAAATGAAATAAGATTTTGGTGACCATTGTTCTATGTGTTTGTGGTTATAAATGTTGATTGTGAATGCCATGTGATAAATTATCCGCGCGAAAAATTTCCCCGTACTTTCAGTTACTTAATGCGATAGAAATGAATGTTGTAATGCAAAATGTGTGATTAACGGGTACCCGGATCCTAGGGGGTTCACAATTCTCCATCATCCCATTGCCAAGGCAACATGGGACTTCCTGGCACGACTACATATTCTTAAGCGGCGAAAGATGTAAAAATTCTGCAGCTTCAATACGACATTTTCACAGCCAAGTAGGATGGTTATCTGCTTCATGCCTTGCTCGGGACGATGTTTGAGAATCTTCACAGCTTCATGCTTCTGAACGCTTTCATAGAGCAGCATGTGCTGTACAAGAATGCCACTATAGATGAAGTTTTTCTAGTGACATTTCACTGACAGTACGATGCCGCATGCATCCAACCTCTCACAGGTGCTTCTATACCTCCCATGGAGGAGCCATTTAACCGATTGAGCATGATCAAAGTGCCTCATGCAATCACTCAGACTTCTTCTATAATGGCGACATCTCACAATAGTGGAGGCTGCATCTGCTAATACTTCAGGTGTAAGCTATGCCCTTGTTAGTTGTCACATGGCAGACACTTCAGATTGGATTATAGAGTTTGGAGCATCTCACCATCTCTGCGGATCCGGGTTATCCATTTACTCATCATTCACATTATATAATTTATGATTAAATTTTACGATTTAAACGAGTCAAACAACGTCCGATCAACAAACGGTCTATTCCTTGTGTTCTGGTTTGTTGAAATGAAATTTGTGATGGTCTCAGTTTATTCTGCTGTTTGGATCACATCGTGGCTTTTTCTAAGCAAGAGCTCCTGCTTACCTCTCCCGGGCCGACCTAGACTTCTTGCTTTCTCCGACTTCTTTGCATTTGTTGTTCTCGGCTAACGCACTCCGAAATATGGTTAGGGATGACTCTTCCCCACTATATATAAGCTTGCCAAGCTTGACAATTTCTTTGATATTAAAGCTAAGGGTTGGCTCGTACAAGCTCTCCTGAGGGTAGCTTTCAGGGTCAGACTAGTAGTTTCGCTCGCCCAGCCCCATTTTCGAACTTCAGCTGCCCTACTCTCGATCTAAGGGAAATATACAATAGGGCTCCTGACTTCTCCCTTTTCCATCGGGAGACACGGAATACGATGAAATTGATTTTTTGGTCGATTGCACCCAAACTAGATTTGATTTACGATCTATGGATCGATTTAGGTTATTTAATATCGAGTGATATTTTTATCGGATCATATGGACCTAGGATTCAGTTTCAAATCCGAGTGTTAAAAATATAGAAACCTCAAAGAGATTCATCCTCGAGACTCGTGTCAATATCACAATGCGTTTTATCTAGTTTTCACCTATGATTTCTTACTATAAAATCCTCAAAAGTTTTTGAATCCATAAAATCCTCAAAGAGGAAACAAGCCATAATCTAAAACATAAAATTAATTAGGCTTGAAATGAAAGTTACCTGGAAAGTGTTATGGGTATCGCGTTTCAGATTCCCATGTTACTTCCTCGACCCCTTGTCGGTGCCATAATACTCCGACTAAGGAAATTTCCTTGTTGCGAAGCTTTCTTACAGTATTGTCCACTATCTATACCAACTTTTCCTCATATGTCAAATCCAGCTCTATATCAAAATTCTCGCAGCTGATGATATGGCGAGGATCGTGAACGTACTTCCTCAAGTTTGATACATGAAACATATCACGTATTGCCTATAAGTGTGGAGGGAGAGCTACTTGACATGCCACTTTTCTTATCCGGGCAATGATCTCAAACGACCCAACATATTGTTGCGCCAACTTTTCATGAGCACTAAATCTTTATACTCCTTTCATGGGAGATACTCTTAAAATCACCCAATCTCCCACTTGTATTTACAAGAATTTCATCAGTGTATGATTATGTTGAATATCAAATAACTCATATTTGAAAATTGGATTAAGTGAAGAGGATCAGATTACCTGGAACTCCAAATCTTTTCTCCGACGATCTACATAGCTCTTCTTGTAGCTCTGTGCCGTCAGAAGCTTCCGCCTCACACGGTGTACAATCCTCGTAGTCTCGTCTAAGAGATCCACAGAGTAGAGAGCGTGGTCACCGACCTCATGCCAATTGAGAGGTGCGAGGTATTCCCGCCCATATAGGGTCTCGAAAGGTGCCATGCCGATACTGGAATTGTGGCTGTTGTTGTATGCAAATTCTATCAATGGTAGGTGGTCCTTTCAGGACCCTTTCGACTCAAGAGCATATGCATGTAGCAAATCCTCAAGTGTCTGGATAGTGCGCGCGCTCTGTCTGTCAATCTGTGGATGGTAAGCGGAGCTCATCTTTAGCTCTATTTGTAGTGCTGACATAAATTGATGCCAATAGTGAGATGTGAACCTCGAATCTCTGTCAGATACAACCTCTCGAGGTATACGATGTAGCCTATTGATATTTGGAACATACAACCTGACCAACTGAGATGTAGTGAAGTCATGTTGCCAAGTATGAATCATGGTTCAGGAAAGCGGTATGCGTATGCGTTCGGACAGGTTACTGAATAGCGCTTAAGCGGTATGCGGGGGCATATGCGGGGTATATGCGGTTCTGCGCGGTTTCCTAATTTTTTATTTGAAAATAAATATATATATATACAAAAGTAACTACAACAGAACCAAACTTATGTATAATTGTGGTCCAACAGAAGATCTAAGAAAAATAACATTCATATAGAGTTCAAAACAATCTCTATCAATCAAATATCAATACTTCACTAGAACGGTTAGCACAAAAACTAATTGATAACAATCAACAAAATAAAAAAGTTAGCGCACAAAAGGCCTCTATTGTTGAATATAATGTCATTTATCTCTGTCGTTATATTTATAATTGATCCTCCATCAAAAGTACCAAACTTTACATATAATATATTACATTCATAATAACTATTAATTGACTAAATTAGTTTGCAAAATTATTAGTATATTATTCTTTTTCTTCCTTGCGTGTTTACTCCAATCTCGAAGTACAACTACTTTAATGATGGATTCAAATAATCATGTAATGCTTGGTTAGCATGCATGCAAAAGTAAGGATAACATGGCATAAACAACCCAACAAAACATGGCACAAATAAAAAAAATAAAAAATAAATAAAAAAATGTGTATGCGGCCGCACAGACCGCATATGCGGCCGCATAGCCCGCATATGCGGCCCGCATAAGCGCACAGGGCGCATAATGGGGGGCTTCAGGAAAGCGGTGCGCTGAGGGCACCGCATACGCATATGCGGCCGCATAAGCGGCCGCACGGGCCGCTTTCGTGAACACTGGTATGAATTGAGTTGACTTGGTCAACCTGTCAATAACATCCCAAATAGAATCATGATCGCATGAAGTCCTTGGCAGTCTGGTTACAAAATCTATATAAATACCCTCCCACTTCCACCCGGGAATGACGAGAGATCGTAACAACCTTGGCGGGGCTTTGCCTTGACCATCTAACAGGTCATGCACTTGCTAACTTGACATGCTACATCTCGCTTCATCCCATCCCACCAGAAAGGGCTCGTATAAATCACGATACATTTTCGTATTGTCAGGATGAATAGATAACCGTGAACTGTATGCATCAAGAATGCCTCTACGTAACTGCTCATCGTCGGACCCAACAACCCGATCAACCTTCCACAAAATGGACTCTACTACCACGAAATCATCACATTCATCCTTGATGGTACGCATGTATCTATCTCTGATCCAAGGATCTGTCTTCGAACCTTCTACTATGCGATCCCATAAGCTTCTGAATCATGGAGGTATGACTGTAGATATGGATGCACTCTCATAAGGGTGCCAATAAGTCAATGCTGCAAACATATCTGATATCCCAAGTATACAACCAGTTCGATGTACCCTCTGCATGAGCTCTCCTACTGAGCGCATCTGCCACCATGTTTTCCTTACCGAGGTGGTAATAGATCGTGTGGTCGTAATCCTTTAGTAGCTTACGCCATCTGCATTGTCTCATGTTCAACTCCTTCCGATCGAAAATATATTTCAGACTCTTGTGGTTCGTGAAAATCTCAAAATTCCCCCCATAGAGATAGTGATGCCAGATCTTCAAGGTGAAGGCAATTGTCGTCAACTCTAAGTCGTGGGTAGAGTAATTCGGTTCATGCGGCCTTAACTGACGTGATGCATATGCAATCGCATGTCCTCACTGCATCACTACCGGGTGGGAGATAATCTCCTATTCAAGTATAGTTACATGCTAAATGAGCTCGAAGAAAAATCAAGGGTCCTCCACCCTAGACACCCTAACAGAACACAAGGTCCTCGGAACTGATTAAAAAGGAAATACGTGGATCCTAGAGAAGCGTAAAATTGCGAGCTCACAATAAAATCGTGAAAGAGATTGGGATCCTAGACCCTCGCACTAGGTGGCCGCTGCCCAATCTGGGCATCCTAACTTGACCCAGTTAAGGGTTACCGCACCCTCGCACAGTCAGGTGTGAGGGGCACCTTGACCGACACAAATATCCGTCGTCATTGATTCTCCTCAATAATATAGATTTACTTGATTACATATTCATTTCACAATATCTTATGTGGTTAATTTTATATATCTAAGTGTTTTGTCAACGACTTATCCATTGTGGATAGTGACACATAATTAGTTGATTATACTAACGGATTATTTGATGAAGATTGTTAGTTGGAGATAATTCCCTGCTATTTATATGAATTTTGCACAAATATTGTTTATATAACAATCTGAAATGTATATGGGTATGGAAATCCATATAGAAAATTTGTTTCGAGTTGGGGGCGCTGCCCCTCTACAACCCTTACAAGGGTACGGTGATAAAGGGGGGACTACACGGTTGTGTTCACCCATCAATAACATGTGGATGTCACAATTGTAAAAATATAATGTATGGTTTTAGATATTTATCATTGTAATTATGCAAATGTTTATATTAAAAACTTAGAATGTTGATTATGTAAATATGTTCATATGTATTTGAAATGGCTACAGGGAGTGGATGTGACACGGTTGAAGAAATATGTTCTTATGTATTAGGCAAGTTTTTACAAAGAAGAGGACACACTTGTTTTGGACTCCATGTATGTCACATTGCATCGATCTTATGTTAGAGGGTAAGATCCTAACGATTAAGAAGCGTGTTGATAGAGCCATTGCGATTGCGAGTTACATTTACAATCACATTAGGCTTTTGAACATGATGATGTAATTTACAAATGTCAAGGAACTGGTTCATCATGGTGCGACTCGATTTACAACAACATTTCTTTCTTTGGAGTCCCTTCATAAGAATAAACATAGCTTAAGGACCGTGTTTACTTCAGAGAAATGTGCTACTAGAAAATGGGCCAAGGATGCCAAGGAAAAGAAGGTAAGGGATATCGTTTTGATGCCCTCATTTTGGAATTATGTATTTGATATGCTTAATACAAGGGACCTCTTGTTAAAATTCTTCGGCTTGTTGATAGTGAACGAAATCCTGTAATGAGATACACATATGAAGCTATGGATCGTGTAAAGAAATCAATTGAGAAAAGCTTCAATGGAAAGGAAGAAAAGTATAATGATGTATTTCAAATCTTTAACAAAAGGTTGGAATGCCATCTCCACCATCCATTATATGTTGCGGGTCATTTTCTGAATCCTGAATTCTACTATGGCTACCCATCGATTGCATTTGATGCAGAGATCATTGATGGATTATACAAATGCATACAAAGATTGGCTCCCGATGTAAATGTGCAACATAAAATTATGGTTGCGTTAAGCTCATTTAAAATGCTAAGGTAATTTTTGAAAATCCAGTGGCCATTCGATCAAGAAACTCAATATCTCCAGGTACCCATTACAATTTGGTACACTTAAATTGATCCAATTCTTGATGCTTACATCTTCATATGATATTATGGTGGAATGGTGGAGCTGTTTTGGAAGTTCAACTCCAAACTTGCAACATCTAGCTATAAGGATTTTGAGCTTGACATGTAATTCATCAGGATGTGAACGTATTAGAAGTTTATTTGAGTACATAAGTAATTTTATGTTAATTCAAATTTGTGAGTTTTTAATTTTAATCTAATAATTTATTTGAGTACATAAGTAATTTTATGTTAATTCAAATTTGTGAGTTTTTAATTTTAATCTAATAGATACGAACATTTTTACATATTCATTCAAATAAAAGGAACAAGCTTGAACATCAAAGGTTGCTAGTTTTGATGTACATCAAACCCAACCAGGGTTTGAAGGATCAATATGACTTACGAGACACCATAGATATGCTAATGAATGTTTGTTGACATGGGGAGATGTGGCAAGAGCATCTGGAATTGTTGAGGCACAAACATATGCGCGACACCATACAATGCACGAAGCACCTATTGTGGGATCTTCTTCAAGACGAGTTGTTGCTTCATAGGATAATGAAGACAGAGAAATGGAAGAGGTTGAGCGGAATGAAGGTGGAGTAGATGAGGACGATGCTTGTGATGTCAATTTTGGTGATGATGAAGACGAAGAACTTACGGATCCATAGACATTTCAACTTTCAGTTATTTATTTCACTTTTGTTTGTGTAATTTGAACATTCAAACTATTTCTTGAAGTGTTTGGAGTTTGTCTTTTGTATCTGTGATTGATGGTCGGATGGCAGGCGCTGGCGATAGCGTTGGCGATGGCGAAGGGTAGTTGCTGGCGAGTCCTCAGAAGCGGCGGTGTTGTGTTGGTGTGCCAGTATCAGGAGGTCGGAGGCGGTCGGTTAATCCTTTCGGTCGTGGATGCTACCGTTGTGGTGGCCTCGACCACTGGGTGCGCCAATGCTGTGAGCCTCTCCAATGCTTCAGCTGTAGGCAGTTCGGGCACTTGAGAAGGCTTTGTCCGTTGAGGGAGAATGGGAGGTCGATGCTTGTCGGAGAAGGTGGTGGGTCGGCGACGCTCTTGTTGGCGTCCTCTGATGTGGGATTGGTTTTCGAAGCCAGGTTCGCTGGGGACATTGCATAGGTGTTCCCCTGGCACGTGGTGGTACGGGGCCTCAATGCCTTTGAGGGAGATGCCTTGCTTCGTGGTCGAGGGGCGGTTCATTGTTGATACGGTGGTGTTGGTTGAGGCCCGAGGACGGCGCGATGAAGCCTGCGCCTCTAGAGAAGATCAGTGTAAGGGGTCTGCCTTTCCACGCGAGGAGCCTGCAGGCTTATTTGGAGGTGCTGCAGGGAATAGCCGTGGTGCTTGCGGTGGAAAGTGATGGATGTCAACCAGGTGAGTCGGTGGATGTCATCCCGCGGGTCAAACGGCTTGGGTCGGACAAGTTGGGATGGTGGGCAGTGGTCTTAAAGGGGCGTCATGTGCTGATGGAGTTGACTAATGCAGGACCTGGGAATGATGATCGCGGTGTTGTTCGGCGCCGATTGGAGGGGAAGGAGGCAGAGGCGACGTTGGGGGATGGTGTCCCGGTCCTGCGCTCGGTGTCGGAGGTGGCTCAAAGTCCGAAGGCGGCGTATCCACGGTGGGGGTTTCGAGGCTGGCGTCAGTCCTTCTCTCGGGGCATGTGAGGGGTCGCGCTCGCTGTATTTCGAGGTGTGTTGCTGGTCAGCTGGACCCTACCCGTGAAGGTGACCGAGTGTCGGGCGCAGATCCGGATCCGGTCCATGTTCTGGTGCGAAGCGATGGTTCGGGTTCTCGGGCAGGCTGTGGCCTCTCAGAGGCGGGTCTTGAGCTGCAGGGTCCGAGTGCAGGTCTTCAGGTAAGCGATTCCATTGGGGTTTTGGAGGGGCGCTCCTGTGGTAGTGGCGAAGGGTTGGCTTTGGATGCGCCTGGCCAACAAGCGTCTACGGTGCGGGGCGAGCGTGGGCAACATGGCCACTCGTTACGGGCTGTGGGTGCTTCCTTGCCCAAGCACACACGTTCTGATGGGGCGCTATGTGGGGGGGGGGGGGGGGTGCTTTGCCTGCCTCCAACGGGAGTCAGGAGGCAACATCGGCGAGCCCTTCGCAAGGAACTGAGCCAGGCGCGACGGCGAGGGGGATGCCATTTCCCTCGGCATCTCGGGAAGTGGCATGCTCGTGGGGGCCTCGACGACCTACGGGGCTGTAGAGGGGGAACCATGCTCGGTGGTGGAGGGGAGGGGGCTCCTTCGATTCGGCGCTGCTTACGTGAGGGGAGGGTCACTTAGATCTGTTAGGAGGAAGAAGAGGGCTACGATGCAGGCTTCTTTGCCTTTGGCAGCATCTTCCTTTTGTGCATCTCCGGAATCCAGCGGCCCGTTGCCGAGGCAGAAATGTTTTGTTGCGCTCGACCATAGCTTCACACAGAGCCTGGGGGTGATCCCTCCGCTGAAGATGTTTCAGGGGGTGCTTTAATGAGATTCTATCTTCCAATGTTAAGGGTTGGGCCGCCCCGACAAGCGGCTGGTGGTGAGAAACTTCCTGAAAGACATTGGTGCAGATATATTCTTTATCCAGGAGTGGAAGCTGCCTTCTTGCGATAACAAAATCAGGCAGGAGCTGGGTGGTGGGGATCGTTTTGAGTTGGTGGAGGTGGTGGCCCAAAGAGCCTCGAGTGGGATCATTACTGGTTGGTTGTCTGATCGATTTGACTTGTTGGGGGTATCCCTTTTGCTTGACGGTAAAGTTGCGATGGAGGGAAGATGACGTCCCCTTTTGGGTCACCAATGGCTATGGACCGAGTGGGCTTGATGGTGGCTCCTTGGCGGCGGATCTGGAGGCTATTGCTGCGGAAATGGAGAATGGGATTTGGATCATTGGTGGAGACATGAATGCTACTTTGCTTTCGGAGGACATGCCGCGCATGGCCGACGGGAGGGATCTAGATTCGGAGGCCTTCTGAGGGGTGGCCAATTCTTTCAGCTTGTTTGTTGTCGACGTTGTCGGCTGCGCGTTCACTTGAAGGAATGCGAGATCGCGTTCCAGGTTGGACCGCTTTTTGTTGTCCCCTGAGGCAGGGGTGGTGTTTCCGCTGGCCCAGGCGTGGGCCTTGCCTCGAACGTTCTCTGATCATACTCCGGTGTGGAGCGGCGAGGCAGGCTTATGTTCTTTTTTAAGAAGAGCTGATTGCTGGAAGCTGGTTTCAGGGAGTTGGTGGTCGCACATTGGAGGGAGTGTGATCCGGTGGGATCGGCAGTCTCGCGGTTGACAGATAAGTTGAAGTCCCTAAGATTGATGTTGATGGCGTATGGTTGGGAGTTTAGGGCCTGGCGTAGGGTAAGGCATGGCGAAGCAGAGGCATGGGTTTTCAGACTGGATGGCGTCGATGACGAGCGGGGCTTGAATCAGGAAGAGTTCGCGGAGATGCTGTCGTTGTTTGAGGAGTTAATGCTGGAAGACAGAAAAGAAGAGGTTGAGTGGCGGCAGAGGTCGAGGCAGAGGTGGTTAAGGGAGGGGTATGCAAACACGAGGTTCTTCCATTCGATGGCGTCCGCTCGGAGGAGAAGCAACTTCTTGCATGAGATTAAGGTTGAGGGTGTCAGAGTGTTTGGGGAGAGGCAGATTGGGGGGCATTGAGGAACCACTTCCTGAGGGCCTCGCGCAGGCGAGGGGCGGAAGGGGATGGGTGGGGATGGCTGGGGGTCGAGTCGGTGAATGGGCAGGCAGAGTTGTTGATAGCTGATTTCTCCGAGGAGGTGAGGCATGCCGTCTGGGGCTTGAATGCAGATGGGGCTCTGGGCCCTGACGGTTTTCCTGTCTTGTTTTTACTATGAGTTCTGGGATCTTCTGACGGTCGATGTTATGGACGTTCTGCGTGAATTCGGGATGGAAATGGGGGATTTGAGAAGGTTAACTGGGCTTTGATCTTTCTTCTTTCGAAAAAAGGAGAACCCTGAGGGTGGGGGATTTCGGGTCGATTTCTATTTCAAACGCTATGTATTTAATTGTGGTGAAGGTCCTAGCAATTTGACTAAAGAAGATTATGGACTCTATGGTGCTCCATGGGCAGTCCGCATCCATTTCGGGTCGTCAGATGACATATAGACTGGTGGCGGCGTCGGTGATTTACCTTGAGTGGAAGAGGTCGAAGAAGAAGGGGGCGCCCTGTAAAATGATTATGCCAAAGCCTACAATTGTGTCAATTGGAAGTTCCTGTGGTCTTCGTTGCGGTGGAGGGGGTTTCCGGATGTTTGGGTGCAGTGGATGAAGAGATGTGTCACTATCTGCTCGAGCTCGATTTTGGTCAACGGTAAGCTCGACGGCAGGTGGTTTCAGCCACAACGGGGGGTTCGTCAAAGATGCCCGCTGGCTCCTATACTCTTTGTCCCGGTGGCGGATTGTTTGGCGGTTTTGTTCTAACGTGCGATGGAGGCGGGGTGGTGTGAGGACTTCTGCCTGGGGGCATTTCGATTCCTTTGCTTTAGTATGTGGATGACCCGTTGATCTTTCTGGGGGTTCGGGGGCGCAAAACCGCAACACGGTAGTTGTCGTGGACATCTTTGGGAGCCTCTCGGGGTTGCAGATAAACATGCATAAATATCTCATGATTCTGTTCGGGTTGGACGATACATAGCGTGACCGGGTTGCTCGGTGGGCGGTTTGGGGGGTCTTTCGATCTCTTATCTGGGGCTGCCACTAGTGGATGGCAGAATGAAGAAGCCGGATTGGGACTGTGTGCTGCGTAGAATGGAGGAGAGGTTGGCTGGTTGGAAGGCCGTCACTCTGTCTAAGGGAGGGAAGCTGACCCTCAAGAGCGTGCTCGCCGCCATTTCGGTCTTTTTCTATTCTACTCGATTGATGTCGGTTGGGGTGAGAAGGAAGGTCGAGGCAATAATGAGGTCCTTCTTCTGGTCGGATGGGAGGCAACAGAGTGCTGGGTTGCATTTGGTGGGCTGGGCGGATGTTGCGAAACGTGTGTCTGATGGTGGTCTTGGAGTCCGTGATGTGGAGCTCATGAGAAGGCTCTGTTGGCTAAGTGGGTTGTTCAGATTTGGGTAACTTCGGCTTCGCTGGCGGCCAGGCTTTGAGGTGCATTTACGACGTCACAGGGGCGTTGGTGGCTGAGAGAAGGAGATTTGAGTCGTTGCTTTGGGTGTGGATCTGTGCTGTTCTGTCGGATATTGTGCTTTCCGTTCGACTGAGGATGGGGAATGGGTTATTGTTTAAATTTTGGCTTGATCTCTAGACGGGGGAGGGTGCCCTTGGGCAGCGTTTTACTCAGTTGCTTGCATTGGCGGTTGACAGGAATGCACTCCTGGCTGAGGTGACGGACTTCGATTCGTGGTCTCCGCAATTTGTATCGGACTTGTCGGATCAATGGATGGACGATTTCTTGCAGATGCTTGCTATCACTCCCTCATCGGGGGAGTTGTCCAATGAACCTGATTATTTCGAGTGGGAGGGGGGAAGATTCTCGGTTAAGAAAGCTTGCCTTAGGATGAGAAGGTCGACTGTGGGGCGCGATAAGGAGCTGTACGCATACATGAAAGTTATTTGGGCCGCCAAGATCCCCAGTAGAGTGAAGATCTTCCTGGGGCGTTTGATAAGAAACCGCTTATGTGACAAGGCGAGGAGGGGGAGGCTCTTCGGCTTGGTAGATACGTGCTGTGACAGGTGTGAGGGTGTTGTAGAGGACGCAGACCACCTCTTCTTCGGTTACGGGTTTTCGGCGCAGGTCTGGAGCTCGGCGGGGATCCTGTGGGTGCAGGCCAGTGGTTTGAAGGTTTTTTGGAGGTCGGTTCGCGCGGTTGGCCTTGGATCTACGGATGACCGCTCGAAGCCTTTCGCTGTGCTATGGGCTATCTGGACTGGGCGGAATGATCTCATTTTCAAAAACCAGAGATTCTATTTGGAGAATATTATCTCGCATTGTAATGCTCTGTACAATTTTTGGACCTCAACTTGATGTACCCATCTTCCTTTTTTAATGAAAGCACTGCCGTGGTGACTGTCGCCTCGGGAGGTCTCCCCTATTTATCTCAAAAAAATGATGTTCATTGCATGTTTGTGCTACACTTGTGTGATATTTTTGTATGATATAAGTTATATAATAATCTAATGTGTACATATATTATTTATATACACAATATTTCTTTAGCGCCTCGATTGTCTTAGGCTAGTGCTTAGTGCCTCGCGCGTTTTGGACCCCTAGCACCTTTGAGCGTCTCATGCCTTTGAGTGCCTCACACTTTTGACAACACTGGTTGTACTATAGACATGCTTTTCATGTTCCTTATAAGAAATTTAACCATAAGAAAAATGGAATTGTAAAAAAGAAAATTGAAGGGTGTCTCTTATCTTATATTCTAAGAAAGCTACACCAACCCTCCATCATAACTTCCTCAGATTTTGATACTGAAATATACGTCCCATCCCCACCCCTATCCCACCATCATCACCACCGCCATCTCCTGTCATTCAACCTGTTATCCCAATCCCATCGTTACCACTTCACTACAATCATGCTCATGTTCATAGCATGTCAGCCAACATGCCTGAGGTATGTTCTGAATTTGATGTTTCTAACGATGGGTCTGGAGATATCTCTCAGCAGGGTGAAGTACAAGACTCTATTAAGGATACACCTACTGATCTTGTTGTGCCTATTGCTATTCGGAAGCAAAAGCATTCTTGTGCATCCTATCCTATAGATTCTCTGGTATCGTTCGATCGCCTTACATGTGAATTCAGGCGATTTGCTGTTGCTTTGTCTACGATGTACATCCCACGGAATTATCAAGATGCCTTGCAAGATAGTCAGTGGTGCAAACCTATGGAAGAGGAGATGTCTGCTTTACAATCCCGTGGTACTTGGACCTTGGTACCTGCTTTTAGTGGGTCGTTTGTAGTGATCTGCATGTGGCTCTTCACAGTGAAGTATCATGCAGATGGGAGACTTGATAGATATAAGGCAAGACTTGTGGCACGAGGTTTTACTCAGACGTGTGAGGTTGATTACCTTGACACCTCTCCTGTTGCTCGACATTCTACCCGACGAGTGATCCTCGCCGTTGCTGTGGTACGTGATTGGCCTTTGTTCCAACTTGATGTTAAAAATGTTTTCTTGTATGGTGATCTTCAGGAAGAGGTTTACATGCAACGACCTCCAAGATTTGCTGTTGAGGGGGAGGGTCAACAAGTATGTAGACTCCATAAGGCCATAAATGGCCTTGAGCAGATCCCAAGAGCTTGGTTTCAGATGCTCTCAGGTTTGTTTGAAAAACAATGGTTCAAAAGGTTAAATGCAGATCATTCTCTTTTTGTATAGAAAACCTCTAGAGGTTATGTGGTGATTATGGTATATGTTGATGACATATTGGTTATAGGAGATGATATCCAAGGGATAAAAAGGGTAAAGAATTTTCTGGGCAGTCAATTCATCACCAAAGATCTTGGCATCGTAATATATTTTCAGGGGGTTGTCAGGAATCAGCAAGGTCTGATGACTCAAAGAAAGTATGTCACTGACATGCTAAGTGAGACATGCATGCTTGGGTGTCGACCTGCTACCACACCTATGGATCCATGCATGAGATTGTATGATGATGATGATACAGATTAGTTTAACAAGAGAAGATATAGAGAGTTGGTGGGGAAGCTTGTCTATGTAACCATTACTAGCTCCAACATCTCCTTTGCTATTAGTCAGGTTATTTAGTTCATGGAGCAACCACGCCAGGTACATATGGATGCTATACATATGCTCTACCTATGTTGCTGTAGACACATCTATTCGTGATCTGTTCCCTCTTGTTCTGCGTCTTGGTCTATTGAAGAATGTTAGAAAATAAGGGTGATGTGTTCTGCTCTTCCGGTGTCTTCAAGGGCCCGTCACCTATGGTGAAGATGGACGGGACCAACTACGAGTTATGGTCCATGCAATTTCGTACCCTAATGCAATGCCACAACAAGGAGCGTATTATGACTGACTTGGAACTGGCGGACAAGACTGGAGCAAATGCATCATGGAAGAAGATGATACCTATGCTCATATCTGGTTGTCTGGGACACTTAGCATGGAGATTGCTAATGATATTGCAAATGAGCCAACTGCAAAGGCCATGTGGGATATACTGGTTGCTACTTACGGGCATGCGAAGAATGAAAGCAAGATCCTCCAACTTCAGTTTGACATTTTCTCGACTAAGCAGAATGGTTGACCTCTCCATGCCACTTCTCACATCTGCGAGGCATGTTTGAACGACTACACAGTTTCATACCTATTACAACCATCGTGGAACAACAAGCATACATGAATGCCACTATGACCGGTGTTTTCTTGTCATCCCTTGCCTCAGAGTATGATGCTGCTCGTACTCAACTTCTGACTGTTGAGAACATACCACCAATGGAGGAGGTCTACAAACGACCGAGCATGATTAATTCTACACCTACTACTACGCCACATACGACATCCTCGGCTATGACCGCTTCTCGAGGACGTGGAGCCTCGTCTCAGTACCGTGGCCATGGCCCTCGGGGTCGAGGTGGCGGATGTCAGAGAGGTCCTTGTTCCTATTGTCATCGTCCTGGTCACTCGGAGGAGACATGCTTTCATAAGCATGGATATCCGGCGTCTGCACGCGTTGTTAAGCAGACATACTCTTCACCTGCACCGACTACTGATGCACGTTTTGATGATCTTGTCTCGAGACATCGAGAGATGGTGACCACCCCTGTGCCTCAGACTGCAGGCCCATCAGATGCAACGGCCACCATCAGAGCATTATCCAGTTCCTCTGGTATTCCCTATGTGTTTAGCAATAGTAGCAGTTCTGATGTGACAGATTGGATTATGGATTCTGGAGCGTCTCATCATATGTATGGAGATAGGACACAGTTTTCCTCTTACAGTTTTATCCCTCTTGGGCGATCAATGATCATTGCCAATGGAGTTCGGCTACCCATTATTGGTCAGGGGGAGATTGTTTTAGCACCTTCTATACGTCTTCAGAACGTCTTACATGCTCCAGTTTTTTAAATGAATCTTTTATCTATCATTCAAATTACAAAAGATTTACACTGTCGTGCCATCTTTGACCCCTCTTCTCTTATGTTTCAGGACATACGAACTGGCACGATGATTATTCATGGATGTGAGCGGAGAGGATTGTATAAACTTGTCGTTTCATCATGTGCTGGAGTAGCCTCTATTCCCTCCGGTCCTGTTTCTCCTTTCATATGGCATCTTCTTTTTGGTCACCTGCCTCTTCAAAAGATGATACGAGTTCTTCCGTAAATATCTACTCGTACTGCATTGGATTGTGAAGCTTGTCATGTTGGGAAACATCATCGCTCCTCTTTTCCGAGTCGTTCGAGTCGTACTAGTAGTCGGTCCTTCGAGTTGTTTCATTTTGACATTTGGGGTCCCAGCCGTGTTCCTGATCATCAGAGCATCGTTTTTGTACGGTTGTTGTGGATGATTTTTCTAGACTCTCTTGGTTTTTTTGTTAAAACATAGGTCTGAAGCATGTTCTACGAGTAAGACTTTTCTTATTGAAGTTAACAATATCTTCTCTGCCAATGTCTAATTCATTCGTATTGATAATGCTTTGGAATTCTCTACATTACACTTAGCAGAATTTCTAAAGTCGTTGGGTATTATTCATCAGACTTCTTGTAATTATACATCACAGCAAAATGGTGTAGCGAAACGTAAATAGCGGCATCTTCTTGATCTTGTTGATTTACAATCATACTCCACATTGTTTCTGAGGAGATGTAGTCTCACCGCTTGCCACCTGGTGAATCGCATGCCTTCAGCTATTCTTGAGAGAAGATCCCCTTCCAGATTGCGTTTCCTGAGAAAGAACTCTTCTCTCTTACTCCCAGGGTTTTTGGATCGGTTGCCTTTGTTCACGACTTCACTCCTGACCGGGACAAGCTCTCTCTTAGAGCTGTCAATTGTATATTTATTGGTTATTCGCGTACCCAAAAGAGGTATAGATATTTTGATCTTGTTGGAAGGAAATACTATGCGAGTGCTGACATTACATTTTTTGAGTCTATTATGTATTTCTCTCCTACAGGTGACAGGTTGTCTAATACTGGTTCTAGAGAGGATGCGGTCGTTCCCCCACCGCCATCGTCTCCTTCCCAAGCACCTTGTGATGCTCCTCGATCTCCACCTCCACCTCCACCTCCTACCACCAAGTCCACATTTTTACCCCATGTTTATTCTCGCAGGTCTTCTACTCGCCCTCTGCTCATGTGCCGTCTACATAATCCACCATGCCTCAGGTATGTCATGAACATATTATTTCTACTGATGGCACTGGCAATTTGAATGCTACACAGGAAGAGTTGACTCCAGAGGATGATGAGGTTAATGATCTGGAGATGCCTATTGCCCTAAGGAAATCTCTCGCCAATGTGCCACATACCCTCTTGCTGCACATGTCTCCTTGGATCACCTTTCCGTAGATTACATGAAATTTGTGGTGGGACTTTCAGCAGTCAATATCCCACGAACATATCAAGAGGTGCTTAAGGACAACATGTGGCAACTTGCGATGGAAGAAGAAATGGCGGCCCTACTGTCACGTGCCACCTGGAGCTTTGTCTCTCCTCCGCTATGTGCCTCCGTTGTTAGCTGCAAATGGATATTTACGATCAAGCATAGGGAAAATGGCAGTGTGGACCTCTACAAGACAAGGCTTGTAGCTCGAGGCTTTACCCAAACCTATGGTGTGGACTATCAGGACTCCTCTCCAGTAGCAAGACGCTCGACACTACGCATTCTTCTGTCTGTTGCCGTTTCGCGGGACTGGCCTCTCTATTCCAGCTTGATGTGAAGAACGCTTTTCTCTATGGGGATCTACAGAAGGAAATATACATGCAACAACCACCAGGATTTGGTACTGGGGGGGGGTCCCATAAGATGTGCAGACTTCATAAGGCGATTTATGCCTGAAGCGGAGTTCGAGAGCTTGGTACCAAAAGCTATCAGAGTTGATAGAGCAACAGGGGTTTGTTCGGTCCATTGCGGACCACTCACTGTTTGTCAAAGGACACAAAGAGGTACTGCGGCTATTCTTGTTTATGTGGATGATATTGTTATTACAGGAGATGATGATCAGTGCATTCATACTGCCAAAGAGTTCCTTGGTCAACAGTTTGTGACTAAGGACCTTGGTAATCTTCGTTACTTGGGTTGGAATTCGCCAGTAACCAGCGTGGCCTTGTAATGACTTAGAGGAAGTTTGTTATGGATCTTTCCTCTGAGACAGGTATGACAGGGTGTAAACGTGCTACCACTCCTATGGATGCAAGTGTGAGACTATATGATGACGACATAGAGGAAGTCGACATGAGAAGATACATGGAGCTTGTTGGAAGTTCTTATATGTTACCATCACCAGACCGGACATTGCTTTTGCAGTAAGAAAAGTCAGTTAATTCATGGAGTAGCCCAAGAAGGTGCATATGTATGCCGTACATATGATCTTGAGGTACTTGAAGACTTCACCTGGTCTGGGCCTTATATTCAGTAGGGATACATCTCTTGATGTGACAACTTGTGCATTTGCAGATTATGCACGATGTCCCAAAGATAGAAAGTTCACTTCTGGTTTTACTATTTTTACTGGCACTCACTGGTTTCATGGAAAAGCAAGAAGCTGACAATGATGGCTAGATCTAGTGCGGAATCTGAATACAGGGCCATGGCACAAGGATGTGCAAAGATGATATGGGTAAGATCAGTACTGACCGATCTTACTATTGAGGTTTCTCTTCCCATGAAGCTTATATGTGATAATCAAGCAGCTTTATTTATTGCCAATAACCCTGCTTTTCATGAACGGACAAAGCATATCGAAGTGGATTGTCATTACACTAGGGACATGATCAAGAAAGGTCTTATATCCACCTCTCATGTTTCCACAGGAGATCAGACGGAAGACATCTTCGCCAAGGCCCTGGCTAGAGGTCCATTTGAGAGATGCTGTTCCAAGTTGAGCATGATTGAAATCTATGCTCCAAATTGAGAGAGAGTGTTGAGATAATTGTGTCTCTTAGTATCTGATTTATATTTTATAGTTTCTTTTGTAACCACTCATGTAATTAACCCATGTCTTTTCTCCTATATAAGAGAGCCCTGGGATCCCTTGAATAACATGTCTCATTTTTCTCCCAACATACTGGTGACTATGGTATATGTTGGTGACATACTGGTTAGAGGAGATGATATCCAAGGGATAAAAAGGGTAAAGGATTTTCTGGGCAGTCAATTCGTCACCAAAGATCTTGGCACCCTAAGATTTTTTCAGGGGTTAATTAGGAATCAGCAAAGTCTTCTGATGACTCAAAGAAAGTCTGTTACCGACATGCTAAGTGAGACATGCATGCTTGGATGTCGACCTGCTACCACACCTATGGATCCATGCATGAGATTGTATGATAATGATGATACAGATAAGGTTAACAAGAGAAGATATAAAGACCTGGTGGGAAAACTTCTCTATGTAACCATTACTAGATCCAACATCTCCTTTGCTATTAGTTGGGTTAGTCAGTTCATGGAGCAACCACGCCAAGTACAAATGGATGCTATACATATCATATTGAGGTGCCCAAAATCATCTCCAGGTGCAGGGTTTTTTTTCCAGAAAGGGGGAGATATCACTATTATAGCTTGTGTAGATGCAGACTATACAGGATACCTAAGGACAGAAAGTCCATGTCAGGTTTTGCCAATTTTGTTGGAGATTCAATTGTTCCTTGGAAAAGTAAGAACAAACTATAGTGGCTAGATCTACTGTAGAATCCGAATATAGAGCTATGGCACAAGTACGGAAATGATGTGGGTTCGAGCTGTACTAAAAGATCTTCCCTTATAAAGTCAGTTCAAACCAGAATTGCTTTGGGAAGGTGATTGATAATGATCGATATTGATCGGTGATGATGGGTGTACCCTTGTCGGGCGTTACCGATCGATACCCACGGATCATTACAGATCGATACCCACCGATCATTACCGATCATCATCGATCAATACTGGTAGATGGTCCGAGTAGTCCTTTGGTCCACCGATCAATAACGAACATTACCGGTAGCGGGTTTGGGTAGACCTTGGGTGCATCGAACCGATCGATACCCATCGATCAATAGCGGTAGTGGGTGTGGGTAGCGCTCGATTCCATCGATCAATACCGGTATTGATCGGTAGTGCTTATCACAGGTTCACCTGTTAGTACTTGATCACTACCGATCATCACCATCCACGTTGCATCTGGGTCCCTTACCATTATATGTGGTGGGGGCACCCGAAAAATAGTTGGGTCCCATATCATTTTGTGGCAGTCGAGGGGAGCCAGAAAACATGGGTCTTTTTTTTGGGATGGGGGTGGGTGGGAGGGGGGAGAGCTGGTTTAACAAGATATGTTTCCATTTCTCTTTGTGATTTTCTACCCCTTTGCTTGTCATCGATCCTTCACCAATCAACTGCTGTGACGGGGCATTCGGTTACCACCCATCACTTGCGGCACGTTGTAGCATTGGAAAATATTGGGTCCCTTAATATTGTCGGTAGCGAGGGCGGGCCAGAAAACATGGGCCTTTGGGGTGGGGTTGATCATAAATGTTCCCATCACCATGTGGTATCCCCCCTCTTGCATGCCTTCGATCCACCACCGATCATTGGCTGTGACACGGCTCCAGATCACATGCGACACGTTATCAAATAAGGCATCTACATGCACTCACGCGCCCACATTGACTAATCGAGAATTTCTCAAGTTCCCATGTGGACGCTCGCACATGCAAGCATATGCCGGCAACATCGGGCTTCGATCGTGAAGATGCTTATAAACTCGATGGGGGTGCTTTCGTTTGAACCATGGCTCCTCTTGCGGCCTTTCTCATCCCAAGTGAAGGACCAAGCGTGCTTGGCACGACGTGGTCTCTCTGTCAACGCTCTTACTTTACCAAGGACCTGACTGCTAAGTGCTGCGTACCTAACGAGATGCCCAAGTGTTGCGCACTGTTGAGATATTTATATCTCTTTCGATGCTATTATGTAATGTTTCTGTTCTTTCGGCTATTTATGTAATTTGTCCCAAGAGCTTTTCTCCTATATAAGAGAGCTCTAGGGCTACGATGAATACATCTCTATTTTACGTTTCCGCATGGTATCAGAACGACGGTCCTAGACCGGAGTATGTACCCAAAAACCCTAGTTCCCACCAAAACCCCGATATTATCTCAAGGTGCCGCCACGACCGTCGCACGATCCTTCGCGGCTGCGCACCTGCATGACGCCGCACGCCTCTCTGTGACTCCGTGCACGCGCTTGCGTGCAAGTGTGGACCGCTCGCTAGTGCGCCAGCTGGCATCGCTCCCGTGAACTCCTGCGCAACCCTGTGTGCGCCCCTGTGCAACCCTGCGTACACCGCACCTGCACCTGCTCCTGCGTGCACCGCGTGCACTCCTGCGCAACTATACGCCTGCGCCGAGTACGCCACTCCTCTTCTGACTATCTCTAGGGTGGGAATTGACATTTTATAAACATTGTAGCCTTCCGAAGAAGTCTTGAGAGAATGGAAGTGGTTGTAATATGAGTCTACACCCACAACTACCTTCCTATATGTCCGTGTAGACGATCTGTGTTCAAGTCTATAACCCTAGTTTTGAGAAGTTGTTGCCATCTGACAAGGCAGATATTTCATGCATAAGTGCCTTCAAAGGACCAGGACCAATTGTGAAGATGGATGGAACTAATTATGAACTGTGGGCCATGCAGTTCATGAGTTTGATGCAATGTAATGGTAAGAAGCATATTCTTACACATGAGGAGCCTGTTGATAAAACTGGGGGTTAACACCTCATGGGAGGCAGATGATGCATATGCACGAGTATTGTTATCGGGGACAATGTCAATGGAGATAGCCAATGACATTTTGAGTCAGCCTACGACAAAGGCCACATGGGACATTCTCGCCGCTACATATTCTCCAGCGAAAGATGAGTCAAAGATTCTTCAACTTTAGTATGATATCTTCACATCTAAGCAAAATGGTTGTCCTCTACATACTCTTTACATATCTCTAAGGGGTATGTTTGAAAAACTACATGGTTACATTCCCTTTACTGCTACAACAGAGCAACTCAAGGCATATAGAGACTCAGTGATGACTGGAGTCTTCCTAGTTGCATTGGATTCAGAGTATGTTGCATTGCAGCTAGGGCACAGATTCTCATTGATGCTACTATACCTTCAATGAAGGAGGCATATCGTCGACTGAGATGACTCTCCATATCCTGTGGTAGTTCATCTGTGTCACATGCCATGGTCGAGGAGGCCATAGAAAAGGAGGCAGTAGACCCCCTCGTCAACCTTGCACTTTTTGCCACATGCCACAGAGGAAACATGCTATTTTAAGCATGGGTTTCCTGCTTCAGCTCGTGTGGCAGAACAGATTCAGCAGTGCAACATCTCCCTAGTGCATATGACTAGAGGTTTGACGAGTTAGTAGCACGACTCAGGGAGATTTTGCCATCTCCAGGGTCAACTAGCTCACAGTCGGGATCTTCAGAGGTAGCAGCCTCATCCACTACACAGGTACAACATATGCGTTTACGAGCTGTTACAGGGCTGACGTATCAGAATGGATCATGGATTCAGGTTGATCCCATCATCTGTGTGGTAACAGAGGTCGATTTAGTATATATAGCTCGACTCAGTCAGGCAAGTCTGCGGTGATTGTTGATGGGACTCACCCTTCCATCCCTGGTCAGGGAGAAGTGCAGTTAACCTCTGAAATGAGGCTTCAAAATGTTCTTTACGCGCCTGAATTCTCTATGAATCCATTATCTATTAGTCAAATCACCAAGTATTTGCATTGTCGTGCCATATTTGACCCCTCTGCTCTTGTTTTTCAGGATATTCTAATGGGCAGGGTGATTGGAATTGGCTGTGGGCAAGGTGGCCTATACAGACTGGTGCAATCTCCATATGCTGCTGTTTCTTCTCTTCGCATTGGATCTATCTCACCTTATACATGACATCTTCTATTTGGTCATTTTCCTATGCAAAAGCCGCGTCATGTCCTTCCTAAGTTCTCTTCTCGCTCTACCTTTTAGTGTGAAGCTTGCCAGCTTGGGAAACATCATATGTCCACATTTCAGAGTCGCCAGGGTCAGAGCAGTCATAATCTCTTTGAGTTGATTCATTTGGATATTTGGGGTCCGAGTCATGTTCCTGATCTTCAGGGACACCGATTTTATCTTGTCGCTGTTGATTAGTTTTCTAAATTGTATTGGGTCTTTCTACTTAAGAACAAATTTGATGTTAATCATATCACTCAGTCTTTTATTAATGAAATAAGGAATGTCTTTTATGCAAATGTCAAGTATATACGTTCCGATAATGCTCTTGAATTATGTAGTACACAACTGTCTCAATGTCTTAGATCATATGTCATTGTGCATCAGACATCGTGTGCTTATACATCCCAACAGAATGGTGTGACCGAGAGGAAATATCGCCATCTCTTGGATGTCACCAGAACTCTTCTGATTTAGAGTTGTGCTCCCCACCCATATCGGGGAGATGCTGCTCTTACTGCATGATATTTGGTGAATCGGATGCCTTCACCGAATCTGGGAGAAAAGATTCCGTTCTCATTTGCGTTTTCCCGAAAATGAACTTTTCTCTCTCACACCTCACACCTCATGTTTTTGGTTGTGTTACAAGCTCTCTCCTAGAGCAGCTAAGTGTGTGTTTGTTGGGTATTACAAGACCAAAAAGGGGTATCGTTGTTTTGATCCTGCTCGATGAAGGTACTATGTTAGTGCTGATGTTACCCTCTTTGAATCCATCATGTATTTTTCTCCTACAGTTGACAAGCTCATCCCCTCCGAGAGTGGAGAAGACGTTTACATGCCACCACCTCCTTTCTCTACATCTCCATCTCCATCTACTGGAACACCACCATCTCCACCTCCGCCATCTCCTCCACCACCGCGACCTTCATTCTTTCCTCAGGTGTATCAGTGTCAACCTCGTGCTCATGTGCCTCCACCAACATCCAACATGCCCAAGGTATGTCCTGAGCATTTGAGTTCTAATGATAGCACTGGTGATTTGAGTTTGCAGGATGTTCAGGATGATCCCATTCCTGAGGTTGAAGCGGACCTGGATGTGCCTATTGCTATACGGAGGAGGCGGCGTGCCTGTGCGATGCATCCTCTTTCCTGTCTTGTCTCTCTAGCATGGTTATCTAAGGACTTTCAGAGGTTTGTTGTCGCATTACATAGTGGTCTGTGGTGACGTGCTATGGATGAGGAGATGGCTACTTTATAATCCCGTGGTACGTGAACTGTTGTCACTACTCCACCAGTTACTTCTGTTGTTGGCAGTAAATGGGTGTTTACTATTTAACACCATGCAGATGGTTCCATGGATCGATACAAGGCTCGAATGGTTGCTCGTGGATTCACTCAGTTTTATGGGGTGGATTATCAAGAGACTTTTTCTCCTGTTGCGCGTCAGTCTACACTACACATCCTTGTTGCTGTGGCTGCGATAAAGAACTGACTAGATGTCAAGAATGCATTCCTATATGACGATTTGCATGAAGTGGTGTATATGCGGCAACCACCAGGGTTAGTTGCTGAGGGGGAGTCTACTATGGTATGCAAACTCTATAAGGCCATATATGGTCTTAAGCAGAGTCCGAGAGCTTGGTTTCAGAAGCTCTCAGAGTTGATTGCAACTACAGGAGTTTGTCAGATCTACAACGGATCACTCTCTATTTGTTAAGAGGACCCATAGCTGTATGGTTGCTATTCTGATTTATGTTGATGATATTGTTGTCATAGGCATTGATAATGAAGGTATTCAGACTGCCAGAGATTTTCTTGGGCAAAAGTTCGTGACCAATGATCTTGGAAAGTTAAGGTATTTTCTTGGCCTTGAATTTGCATGGAATCAGCAGGGAATGGTAATGACACAAAGGAAATATGTCATTGATCTCTTATCCGAGAAGGGTATGACAGGATGTAGACCTGCTACTACTCCGATGGATCCCAATGCACGACTATATAATGATGACTCTGCAGACGTAGACAAGGGACAATACGTGGAGTTGGTAGGGAAGTTATTATATGTCACTATTACCAGGCCTGATATATCGTTTGCTGTCAACAGGGTTAGCCAATTTATGGAGCAACCTAGGCAGTCTCACATTAGTGCATTCAATATGATCTTGAGATATCTCATGTCCTCTCCAGATGCAGGACTTCTATTCAGGAGAGACACAACCTTGACAGTATCAAGATGTGTAGATGCTGATTATGTTGGGTGCCCCAAGGATAGGAAGTCAACCTCAGGCTTCACAGTTTTTGTAGGAAGCTCATTGGTTTCATGGAAAAGCAAGAAACAAACTGTTGTAGCCATGTCAAGCACGGAATCGGAGTATAGGGCAATGGCTCAAGGGAGTACAGAAATGATGTGGATCAAATCAATTCTGACTGACCTAAGTATGAAGGTGCCGTTTCCAATGCATCTACGGTGTGATAATCAAGTTGCGCTATTTTCAGCAAATAACCCAGGCTTTCATGAAAGAACAAAACACATTGTAGTTAACTGCCACTATACCCAGGATCTAATTAAAAAGGGTTTATATCCACCTCTCATGTTGCTTCAGGCGATCAAGTTGTTGATATGTTCACCAAGTTCTTGCAAAGGGACCATTTCATCGTTGTTGTTCCAAGCTGAGCATGATAGATTTTTATGCTCCAGCTTGAGGGAGAGTGTTGAGATATTTATATCTCTTTAGATGCTATTCTGTAATGTTTCTTTTCTTTCGATTATTTATGTAATTTATCCCAGGAGCTTTTCTCCTATATAAGAGAGCTCTAGGGCTACGATGAATACATCTCTATTTTGCGTTTCCACACGCACCTAATGAGATGACCAATTCGGTTCCATGCGTGGCACCATGCTTCCTTCTCGCCGCATAGGACCGAGGCTGCAACGGTCGATGCATAACATAAAAAACCTAGACCTTGCCACTGCTCATCTTTGGCGGGGGTGGGAGGGGCAATGGTTTGGGTCCGTGGGTTGGGGTGGTTGAGGATTGGGGTATGCGTTGGGGGGTGGGTGGGAGCAAATCGATGCGACACAAGGCCGAATCTCAGTGGATCGTGGCAGTAAGGCCACTCTGCCACTTACAATGCCTCGTCGCGTATTTAAGTTGTCTGCAAAGGATCCTGCCCATCTCCCGATTGAAAT
Organism: Ottelia alismoides; assembly: GCA_037367405.1. Lineage (NCBI taxonomy): Eukaryota > Viridiplantae > Streptophyta > Magnoliopsida > Alismatales > Hydrocharitaceae > Ottelia > Ottelia alismoides. The sequence goes on from JAZKJV010002784.1 coordinate 604,103, forward strand.
CATGTTACAAGGCTGCTACACGCGGGTCTTTTACCGCGACGGCATGACCAACGGCTTGGGCCCATGGGGGTGCAAGCATCCCTACTAAGGGTAGGCTATCGAGGGATGGGCAACAAGGCCACATAACTGGCTTGTATTGTGACTTAGCGGCGTTCAGCCATAATTCGTCACACGGTAGCTTCGCGCCACTGGCTTTTCAACCAAACAAGATGACCAATTGTGTGAATCAATGGTTCCTCTTGTACTTGGTTGAATTACTATCGCATGACATTCATCACTAGGGTAAAACGAACCTGTCTCACGACGGTCTAAACCCAGCTCACATTCCCTATTGATGGGTGAACAATCCAACATTTCATGAATTCTTCTTGACAATGATAGGAAGAGCCAACATCGTAGGATAAAAAAGCAACGTCTCTATGAACGCTTGGCTGCCACAAGCCAATTATCTCTGTGGTACCTTTTCTGACACCTCTACCTTCAAATCTCGAAGATCTAAAGGATCATTAGGCCACGCTTTCACGGTTCGTATTCGTACTGAAAATCAGAATCAAACGAGCATTTACCCTTTTATTCCACACGAGTTTTCTGTTCTCGTTGAGCTCATCTTAGGAAACCTGTGTTATCTTTTTACAGATGTGCCACCCCAGCTGAACTCCCCACCTGACAATGTCTTCCTCCCGGATCGACCCACCTAGGTGGGCCTTAGAACCAAAAGGAAGGGCATAGCCCCCACATCCGACTCACAGAATAAGTAAAATAATGTTAAAGATAGTGGTATTTCTCTTTCGCCGCACGAGACGGCTCCCATTTATCCTACACCTCTCAAGTCATTTCACAGAGTCGGACTAGAGTCAAGCTCAATAGGGTCTTTTCCCCACTGATTGTGCCAGACCCTTTCCCTTGACTGTGGTTTCGCTGAATAGTAGACATAGACAATGGGAATCTCGTTAATTCATTCCTGCGCGTCACTAATTAGATGACGAGGCATTTGGCTACCTTAAGAGAGCCATAGTTACTCCCGCCGTTTACCCGCACTTGGTTGGATTTCTTCACTTTGACATTCCGAGCACTGGGCAGAAGTCACATTGCGTGAGCACCGTCCGGGACCATTGCAATGTCTTGCATAGGCTCTTTGGAAGTGATCCATAGTTCTTCTAAAGCCTTGAAAATGGGTTTGTCATGGGACAGTTTGCAAAGGTGTTTCCCATGCTTTTCTCATGTTGTATGTGTGCCGTGCATTGGTCACATGATGCTGGAGTGCTTTGGACAATGATGAATAAGGTTTCATTGCTTTTATTTTCATCAACTTTTTAGATATTTTTTTTGCTGAGTTCACGATGCTGCTTGCACTTGGTGATATTCGACCGACTTTGAAAAACCAAATGACTGGGTTCGCTAGCTGGCAACATCAGCTAGTGGAGGTTCATGCAGCCTTGATGGAGCGCGCTTAAAAATTTGAACCTGGAATTTCTTATGTAATCGGAAAAGTAGGCCATATTCCGTATTTTTACAGGATTATTTTGAAGAAACCCCCATTTACTTTCTACTTCGTTCATGAGAAATTAAGAGTTCTTCGTAGAATAATACTTGCTTTATAAATTGGGTGAAAAAAATGATGAAAGACAAAATACTACGCCCTATCTTTTTTTGGTTGGATGTGTGGAGGAGAGCAGTGCGGTAAGGGCGGTCCTTGACATTTTTGGAGATCTCTCAGGTCTGAAGGTTGATTGTACAAAGTCAACCTTTGCACCCCTTAACCTTTCTTCGGAGGATTCAACATCGTATGGGGAGATCTCAGGAATGGAGAAGAAGACCTTGCCCATCGGATATTTGGCCTTGCCGCTGTTGACTGGGAGGCTTCGACTGATCAATTGGTTACCTCTTATTGAGAAACCAGAGAAAAAGTTGGCATGTTGGGTGACGACCTTGCTATCGAGAGGTGGGAGACTTGTTCTGATCAAGACCGTGCTCTCTGCTATTCCTGTTTTCTTCATTTTGACCAGAGTCCTGTGATGGGTATTCGTAGGAGATTCGAACATTAATGCATCGTTTTTTCTGGTCATCAACTCAGAGGGACATGGGTTTCGCTTTGGTGGGTTGGTCGGCAGTGACCACATCGATCAGGGATGTGGGGGCTTGGAGTGTTGCGGATTGGTGACATGAACAAACCCTTATTGGCAAGGTGTGCTTTGAAAATCTGGGGATCTGGGATTGATATCCTTTCAAACCTGATTCGATCAATTTATGGTGTGTCTTCAAGTTTGGCAACCCAGGTAGATTATGTTTCGTCGCCAACTACTTTCTGGAGAGGGGTGTGTTCTGTCCTGTCGGATTTGACTGGGTCCCTAGCCCGGTGTTGGGTAACAGACATGGCTTCCATTTCTGGACTGATGAGTGGTCGGTGGACGGATCAATGTGTGATGTTTACCCTAGGTTGTTTGCTTTTGCTTCAAACAAGAACGCATCTGTGGCGGAAGTTTGGTCTGATGGCTCGTGGACCCCTGATTTTGTGGCCAAGTTGTCTGATCAAAAGTTGAGTTGTTTTTGGGTCTCTCTACCAGACTGGCGATTGGAAGCGTCATCGGAAGGGAGGGATTCTTGGTGCTGAAGAGACGGTTCCTTCACTGTCAAGAAGGCTTACAAAGTACTTTCTGCTCAGTTACCTGATATAGATTTGGAGCTCTCGCAGGATTGTGTGAAGATCTAGAGCTGGAGGGTTCCTGCTTGGGTGAAGGTGTTCTTATGGCTACTTTGGAGGGAGCGGATCTTAACGCGGCCAGAAGGGCAAGGATCTTTCCAAAAGCAGAGGAGGAGTGCAGAAGATGTGAGATCCAAACTAAGGACATAGATCATTTATTCTTCGGGTGCTCGTGATTGAGAGAGCTGTGGCAGAATGCGAATATCCTGTGTCTGATTTGGAGTGATATGGGTTCTTTCTGAGAGTCACTCAGTAGAAGTTGGTCTGGCTCTGAGGAAGGGAGAATGAAGGCTTGTGTGGTTATTTGGTCGCTGTGGTTGGCTCAGAATGGAGTGGTCTTTGAGGGAGGGAGATTTTACCTTTAAAATGTACTAAGGTATGCCAGGGCCCTCTTTCAATCTTGGCGGATGCAATTATTTCTTTATTCCTTTATATATATCATTTGTATATATTATTTGGATGGACCTCTAAAGGAGATCCATCCCACCGTTTTCTCAAATAAAAAAAAATCTTTTGTTGGTTGGCGGGGTGCATGTCTTCCTGATTTGGTGTCTGCATAGTGCGGAACACATTAGCCTCATGGTGGTTGCATTTGGATTAACAATGTTATGACAACAGTCTTTGGAGTTTTAGTGCTAGTTTGTTGTGAAGTGGGTTGTGGAGGTTCGGATGCTGTCTTTATAGCGTGTAAATTTTATTATCTGATGCAAGCTATAGCTTTACGAACCTGTCTTGCCAGTGTTCATGCAAGCGTGTGCACGTTTATGTTTATATCCTGATATGTAACAAGTTTGTCCAGTCTATCTTTCTTACTTGTATTTATTCAAAAAAAAATCTTTCTTACTTTTATAATGTATATTATTGCTAGCAATGTCGTACTGGTAATGTTTGGAGGAAAACGTGGTGTGCATTGGCTAATATATACTGTCTTTTTTCTTGCAAGAGTTATACTGCATTACTTGTATTTTTCTGAATATTGTTTGCAAAGAGCATCCCTTTGTTACATGTATTATTATGAGAACATGAGATCTTCATTTTAGCAGACCTGCTAGTTTGAGTTTTTTTTGTTGAAATAGGTTTTACGTAATTGCTTTAAAATAGTTGGTCCCATTTTGAATACTCATGTTTCCTTTTAGGTCGAAGAACATTACTTGAATGATGAAAGTGGAAATTTTGATATTCCTGATGGCCTTGTTCATTTTAGAATGAACATGGAGGAATTACTAATAGATATTTGTCAACTTATGGGATCTGTTACCTTTGTGCAAAAGGTATATTAAGCAGACCCCTTCTTGTCACACGTGTTTTACTCTTTCCTTATATATGGTGCCACCGAATGATTGGCTGCTGATAAAATTAAGTTCTTGTTTTTCCATTCGGATCAGTTCACAATTTCTTTTCACCCTTTCTTTTGTAGCTTTTTTCTGGTGGATTGTCTGCTTCAGACTTGCAGATTCCTTGGATACAGGTGGAGACACGAATGTTCGTGCTGAATGTTGTAAGTAACTGCTATAGCTATGCTTGCATTGGTATTCCCAATTTTTGGCCAATACTTACCACTCTGTGAAGTTCGAGTGCTCAATGGTATTCGAAGCCCAGCTTAATAACAAAAAAATAGGCACATTGGCTAATAACTATCTTGGTCCCCAAATTACCGCCCACAATAGATTCTGCCTTCCATTCTCTGTTGGTGTCACAGATATATGTAAGCTGGTAGGCTGTAATAGGTTTCATGTGTATATTCTGGTACTCTTATGCAGACACTGTTGGAGAGTTAATTTAAGCATCCTCTAAGTCCACAGTGAAAATAACTGTGCTTTTGACAAATGACTATGTAGCCTGATGTTTTTATAGTTGAATTGATTTTGGACAGGCTAGTATCAATATATGGTGCATCCCTGTTTTTTTTTCTTTTTAGAGCATTACCTCCATCATCTGTGATGCAAAGTTGGGTTTATGCCTTGCTTTTTTGGGGGGGGGGAGCTTTTTGTTGCTCTTATCCCTGTACAACACCTACATCGTGTATTTTTCTCTAGAGTTTGTGAATTAGCATCTTGGCATCTATGTGTCTGGAGACTCTGGACTATAATAATTTCCTCTGCTGTGAAAATTGGCCAATTTTTAGGAGTTTATTTTGAATTTTTATGCTATTCTTGGTGGCTCCTGTTTCTCTTGGTTTGTGTTCATCTTAGTTTTTATGCTTTTTCTAGGTTGCAGAAATCAACCATGCATGGTTTAAAACATTTATAACCGGTCATTTTTTTTAAAAACCATGCTACCAGGTTGTGTATTTTGTATATGTTGTAAATGGGATTGCATGCTAAAATAAAAAAATTGAGATGGGGCTCCACCTGTTGGAAGGTTATGGTGGCATATGAGGGAAATCAGATGGTTAGGATTCAAGGCATATCAATAGTTTATGCTATTCAATTTTGTATCGTTGTTAATGTTATTGCTTACTATAAACATCTATATGCAACAATAACAAAGCCTTTTCCCACATTAGGCGTAGTCAGTGAAAAATACATGGATTCTTTGCCTCTATTCAGATCTATCTTGGGTCATTCTCGAGATTAAATCCAAAAAATTAAGCCTTTTCCCACATTATGCTTTCGACTCGACATTCCGAAAGTCACATCTTCTAACGGGTGCATAATGCGATCTTCCAAACCATTGTAAGCACTTTTCTCTCATCTTATCGTTTACCTGAGCTATACGAACTTTCCTTCTAATCGCATCATTCCGAATCCATATAAACATCTACATAGGGCTGATTTATTTTTGTATGCTATTCATTCTCTGCTAATGCTATTGGCTAGTATACTTATGCTGTCCATTTTTATGAATGTTAAATTTTTTAATAGGTGTAGTTTTGTTTTGTTTTTATGAATGTATTGCAGTATCGAAAAATTTTAAATTTATGCAAATATATAAGAGTGTATGTATAAAAATTGATTTATATATTTAAAATAAATAAAAAATTCAAAACCGACTAATAGGCTGAGTAAATCCTATAAGTCGCTTGATCGCCAGTTAATCCTTAGTTAGTGCCCTGCCGATTGAATACTGACTACTGACTTTTGCAACCTTGATAATTTCTCGTTGTTGATCTTTTACATTTTATTTTGAGATTTGGGATTGGTTAATGCTCCTTTTTCACATTTTATCTTGATGAGTATAATATAGTGGAAATTGTTACTTGTTTGATTTGTATTACGGGTCATCTCCTGATTTCAAAATAAGGGATCTCATATAAGGCCAAATCATGACCCTTTCATAGGGAGGACCTAGTCACGTCCCTTCCACAAGGACAAAGTCTGTTTCTCAACATTCCTCATCAAGCTGGAGTACAATGCTAAACTTTTATAAACAAAAATCTCACTTCCTCGTACACGAAATACTTGACCACTTAACATATGCTCATGGCTGTTGAGGACGATATCGACGCGTCTTGCATTATATTAGTGAGTTGGTGTAATTGGAGGGAGAGTCTGGACGGTTGATCTTATTGCAGTTGTGCATGTATTAGGATCTCGTGTTCCATACATTCATCGATCGAAGTCATTGGTACCGTTACAAGTCTCTTTGATGATTTCTTGCTTAGAAGTTGTCTCCTTAGCGAGAGATGACCCTATCTCTTTTAAAAGTGTAAAAGTGGTCTACTTTTTTATGCAGATCTCGAAATGGGATTTTGTAATAGGTACCTCGAAATTGGTTTCTTTTATACAAAAATTCAGAGAATGAGTCTCGTAAATGGGGGGACATCGGGTTACATGTTTTCTCTTACAAGAACCTCGAAAGGATCTTGTTATGGAGATCATACATGGAGCTAACTGACACCCGTTCTGTGAAGAGGATCAAATCACTTCCCTTCACAAGGATGGAATTCAGTCCTGCTGGAGTATATGCGTCACTTGTGTAAGATGGGTAAATGGATCTCTCCAGGATCCATTTACCACATCCAGTGTTTAGTTCCACATCTACTATTGGTGGAACTTGAAGGGTCTATAGAGGTTATATAAGAAGCCTCAGACCTCCTGTATTAGATGAGAATTTCAATTAACACATCAACCCTTTGAGGCGTTCTCTTGTGGTTTCATCACCCTCCTTAGGGAGTAGGGTTCCATGTAAAAATCTCTGCATTCATGTTTATCTTTCTGTAGTTCTTGCTCTGTTTATCAATTCGCTTCCACATTCTTTATTTTATAACATGATATCAGAGCGAGTTTGATTCTTGAGGATTTTATGTCTTTTGTTTATTCGAGATTCGATTATCAGATTCATTCTTGATTTTTCTTGAAGATTTGTGTTTGAAGATCATTATTCTGTATCATTCAAGATTCAAGTTCTTGGGTTTCTTTTGAAACCCTAATTCTGCACCGACATTTTGATCATCTCCAGATTCTGCATGGGTTCCTGAATCACGCATCGCAATCTTCCCTCATGCTTCATCCATCCGATGCACAATCCGAGTGTAAATGGCACACAAATTGATCCAACTTTCAAGATCCAGAATTTCAATCCCTAATGTTTGTTTTTGATACATAAGGGGTTTGTATGGGTTTTTTTAGCTCTTGAGGAACTCTTGAATTTTCAAAACTTAGGAGATGATTAGGTATAAATTGGCATGTGTTCGCTACGTAATTGAAATGAAAAGGTTAAATTCCAAGTTGAATTATAAATAGTCCTGACTGAACTGTTTTCTAAATTAGAGATAAGTTAGAAATATGAGTCACATATTCTGTTATATGTACTGCATGTGCATCTTCTCCAAATTTTGTATGTTACCTTTAAAAGGTACAATTCCATAACCTCTTCCATTGCTGCCGTACATGCTCAATACAACCTTCAATTGTTTTCTTTACAGTGACGGATGACAGACAAGAATATCTTCCTTGAAATTATATGTTGATGATAGGTTTTGTTCTTGCCAATTAGCTCCAACGTGAGTACATCAGTAGGAAGAATACTAATTAAGAAATTAGGAAATTCCCTGGAGTTTTAGTTATCCCTTGATAAACACAGAGCATATTTCTGTCTCAAGAAAGTTTGGTAACAGAATAAGATATAATCGATTGTACACATGGACTCTTAAAATTTTATCCTATTCATATTTTTGTTCTACTAGATTCACATTTTGTTAACCTTAACCAATTATAAACTCCAGTAAGGTAAACACGATTATAGATATATATAATCAGATGTACCTGACACCTTTTTGTTACTCAACTATTAAGCTCTTCCAAAATTAAAAGAGAAGGGGATCTTATGTTTCATTAAATAAAGAATATTCTTGAGGATTTTATTCAAGAATCATGGATGACATGGTGTTGATAATGATGAATCATGGACTCTTGACCTGAGCGTGATTAACGACCCCGATTCAGCCTTGAGCTCCATCGTGTGGCTGTAGAGGATCGTGTCCTAATCATCCTCCTAGAGTATGGTTGGGGTGGTCTTGGGTCTGCCTGACAGACCATCACATTTTATAATTGTCAACCCCTCAGGATCCGGGTACCCGTTTACGCGCATCTCGCAATATTTCATTCACTTTTAATCGCACAAGTTGCATAAAACAGGGAAAATTTTTCGCGCAATTATGACATTCAATTCCAACACATAACCACAAAGTAAAAGAGACACATAGCACCAGAATTTCTTTTCATTAATTTTCATATATTTTTACATCATGTACAATGTCTGTCAGTATACACAATATATCCCAAAATGTAGTACATAAGAGAAAAGAAGGGAAACATTTACGTCACTATGTGAATAAAAACTGAGACGAAATACTTCATACCGTCTGGTGTATACTCGGTCTCCAGGAAGCATGTATATCTACTGGACTGCAGACTGTTTGCCTGCCAAACATGTTAGGAAAGAAAAGGCGTCAGCGGTTGCTGGTACCTCCCAAAAACTTATAAAATAACTAGACATTTAATATGTGCAAAAACAAGCAAGTAGAAAGGTGGAAAGTAAAGTCTACATCTACTTGCGTAAGTAAAAAGGCTTTTCAGGCTATTTGTAAGCATCTCAAATGTTTGTCCCATAACCCGGCATTTCCCACATGTGACATATTTATATAGTAGTTGCGTATTCATGAGTGTATGAGTGTGAGCACATATATCATTTTCTTCAGAGATCAAGTTGATGAGTGAAAATGGAAAAGTTAAGATTGGAAAGATCTTTTAATTTATTTAAATTCTTGGTTAGAGAGAGAATAGTCTTTTGATCGTAACTTCTCCAATTCTTAACTTCAATGATTTAGATATAACTCCAGATGATTTAGATGTAGATATGAATGATCTAGATATAGAATCGCCAAGTCTGTTGGCGAAGTAAACTCAAGCGGTGAAGAAGCCAACAAAAGGGCTCTTCCGTCTCGCCCTCTAATTGGAAGGACGGTCCAATAGAGGGATATGTCTACTCCCAAACTACGCCACTGAGACGGGTGAGAGAGACTTTCTAGAAAAGTCGCTCTAGAAACCTGCCTGACTAGTACAGGCGAACGAGCTCGTACGTAAAACTGAAAACCAAGGATCCCCCGCCTGGTATCCTAAAAGTCAGGGTCAGCGGAACTGGTCTAAAGTCTGGATCCCAACGAGGCGTAAAAACACTGCGAGCTCGCGTAAAAACCGAAAGAGGACTGGGATCCTAGACCCGCACACTTGGCGGCCGCTGCCCAAACTGGGCTTCCTATCTCCCGCCCAGCTGAGGGTCACCGCGCCTTCGCACAGTCAGGTGTAAGGTTAACCTGACCGGCATTCTTGATTAAAATCATAGCTTCACCATTTTTTTTCTATTCAAACCTCTTTCATTATCTCTCTAATAGATGACTTATAGATTCCGGTATTTGTCACCACTTGTCTTAGTAATATATATACATAAGAGATTATGTTGATATATCAGATTAGTTGAGGATTATTACTCACAATCGTCTTGGAAATTTATTTGATGACATCATACGAGCGATTTTTTTTATATCCAGACTTTCTATAATAAAGTTATGAGGAATAAGACATATCATGCTTGGTAAGATACCTATATATATTATATATATAGATAATTTAGCATGGATCAGTGTAGGTTAAAGTCTAAGGAATAATAAAAGACAAATATGATCAGATAGTCACTTCAATTAATTATAAGATCAAGCTCGGCCAATAACGAAATAATTAGACAGAGTACTTGATAGTAAATGAAGATGAGATTCGGAATATACCCTTTAAAACTTAAATTTACATTTTCCATACTGTACATACTTTTAATTTAAAACTTCATACTGTACAGACTAAATTGTATGTGTTTACACTGCATATTCTTTTGATTTAACTTTCATCTTGTATTTAGAACACAAGCCTTCAATTCCAAATGTATGAGTAATATAAGTTCAGTAAATGTTTCACTGGAATAGTCTCAACACACATTTCTTTCCCAATTTCAGGAAGCAACAATTTTTCAAGAGTACAAACTAATCATAGATAGATAACCACAAAATCTTATTGATTAAGCTTAATTGTATCTGCTCCCACCAAGTTGTTATGGTCCATTCTTGAATCTTGATCCAATTTCTAGTACATGCATCACCAATTGTCAACCCAAAGTATTCAATTCAGCAGAGCTTAATGCTCTTTTATTACCACAAATCCCCTTTCCAGGCTATTATTATAGAATGGTATTACGTATAAAAGATTTATATCTTTTTTTTGCACATGTAATGAGAATAAGATGTCATATATGAAATTGAGAGATGAATAAAACCCTTAAGATCCTTAATATAAATCCCACCATTTTATCTGAAATAAGATTTTTTTTTATAAAATCTAGTGCTAATTGGGAAACTGATTAAACATATCATATTCAAAGTTTTATTTAGTAAAAATAATAATAATCCATTTTCCAAGCAGGAACGTATTTGCATGTATCAAATGACCACAAAACCTTAAGATACCCGTAGATTCTCTACCAAAGCCCATAATTTCCAGACCACTTACAAAAAGATTTGCATGCACAAACCGTGATGAACATGGAATTTAAAAGTATGTAACTGCATGTATGACAGCAAAAGTAGGGGTACAGGAGGTACTTCTTTAGATCTTCAATTTGGAGGAGAATGATTGTATGCAGTGGTTGATGGAATTGGAGAGAATGGTATTCATGCAGCACAGACAGTGGTTATCTTGGGCAGGAGCTGAACCAATGTCTGAAGTAGTAGCTATGAATGGAAGGTCGAAGCCTTCACACTGCTGGAGCTCCTTCGTTGGAGGGAAGTAGAGAAAATGGGTGGTCTTTAACGTTGAAACTTCATGGGGAGTTAGGAGAACGAAGGGTTTTGTGTCTGTGTTTTTGTAGCAATAAGAGGGATTCTTTGGATGCCATGTGAAGCTAAAAATCCAGGTGGAGAATTTCGGATTAGGTGGCTTTTGTGCAGAAAACCCAAATATATGTACATCCATTTCCTGACAGCAGCCGACTGCTTCAGAAATTTAAAATTAATAATAATAATTTTTTTTCAACATTAAATGAACCGTACGCCCACCTCGGGTCTCGGATTTTGACGCGTAATATCTCGTTTCGATCGTCTCAGAATGGCGGTCAATATGAGTATAATGTTGATATACTTTCGGTCGAGTTTTGAATACCCGAAATTTTCGAATACGGATTTTGTTTAAGGTTAAATTTTACGATTTAAAAATATCAAACGACCTCTGATTGATGAACGGTCAATTCCGTTGGTCTTGTATCGTCGAATCGGATCTCACGATTGTCTCGGTTCATTTCGCAATTTCCGAATTTGCGTCGCAACTTTTCGCGGCACGTATTACGATGCGATCGATTTTCGGTCGATTTTGCCCGAACAACTTTGATTCACGATCAATTTATCGTTTTAGGTTGTTTAATGCCGACCAACAACTTTATTGGGTTTGCCGGACCCAAACCGGGTCGGGTTCGAGTTTACGCGGATTCCCGGATGTTATACCGAGGTTCAATTTCTGGATCCCTAGCTAATTAGCAGCACTGGAAATCAACCTCCAACAACAAAAAAATGGCGATCACGACCTCGCGCAACACAAACTTGAAGCCCTATTTAAGGCGGAGCTCCAGGTGGCGAGCCACGTCCTCTTCCTGTCGAACGACGTCGCATCCCCTTTGCTTCAGGGGATGGTCACCACCTTCGATAGATCCAAGCAATTCAACGCCATAGAGATGGAAATAGAATTCCTCCAGGCTAAGGAGAAAGAAACAAAAGAGGTCGAATCAAAGCATGACTCAGAACTTGCGTTGCTTCGGGTCAAAGAACTGCAACAAGGAATAATAGATGAAGATAGCACGACAACTCAAGCCGCGCTCGATCTTGCAAAAACCAGGCGATGCGTGAGGAGCACCCCTCCTTCATGGAAGCAACAACATCGCGCTTCAACAGATAGCGCCTCCAGGCGGCACTCCTCCCTTGCGCACCTCCTTGCACTCCTCCCTCCAAGTCTAGGCAGCTTGCAAGGCGAAGTCTAAGTGATCTGCAGGTCGTCGGTCTCCTCCACGAGCAGCTCCAAGCGGCACCGCCCTCATCCTCTACGACCCACGAGCAAGAGCTCCTCCATCGCCTCCCCCTTCTCGATCTGCAGACGGTGACAGAAAGAGGGAGCCCCATCGGGAGCGGTGCACGAGAAAGGGTTCCTAATTGGGAACCCTAAATGGGGGCGCACGAGTTTTTTCTAAAAGAAATTCTGCTGCATATTCTAGGCCCAAGTGGACTGTATGTAAAAAAGGGAGGAGCATGAAGAAAATGACCAATTGGGCCGTACGTTTAAAAAAAAGAGAGAAAGAGAGAGCGAGCCTCGTGGTAAGAGCATATTTCATTCTAGTGCCTGGAAATAATATTCCAAAGCCTTTGTATGTTCCCCGTTGCCCCGTTGCTTGTATGTATAAGTCCTATGTTATAGAGTATATAACTTCGATCATGATGATCGATTTCTAGTCGCATAGATTCATAATAATTATGTAAAGCTTCCGCATAATTTCCTTTGGATTGAGCTGACATCCGTTATGGTTGTTCATTTGATTCCAATAAACTCTGTTCCAAAATTGCACGTGAGATTTTCATCTCATAGGGCTCCTCCCTTCTGTGCATAGTACTAATAATATATGAAGTCAAAATTTCAATATTCTCATTATGAACTGATAGGTGCTAGTTTTTTTACAAGAAATTTCTAGCCAACCTTCCTGGAAGAGCTTTTGTTTTTCAAGCCCACTGTTTGAGCCATGATCTTTGTACCCAAGTTGGCCAAGTTTCTTTGTTAAAAAAAGAGGTGCGCACAAAATATTGTACACCAAGAGAAAAGGGAAAGCAGAAAGATTTTTTTGTTATGAACGACTAAAAAAAGAGACTGCTAAAAAAATTGGAACAGTCGAGAAAATGATGATTTGAAAAAAAATGTTTGAGAGAGCTGAAAAATTGTGATTGGTTTATGTAATATTTTTGTTTCCTCATCTTCTTATCTTCTCCTGACTTTGTCGATGTCATTATTTTCCGACAAGTATGGGAGAAAGGAGGTGTGTTGTTAGAATTATACATGCCATATTCAAATTCTGATCAGATTCTCTGTCCAAGATTCCATGCCAGACTTCAGACTCTATAGTTTCTTAGATTTTCCATACGTAGTTCTAGATTCGACATTCAGGTCTCGAGTCTTCTGGTTTATGTTTGCGATCAGTTGTGAGGTCCCCATCTTTTCTGATTGGCTTAGAGTTTTAATGTGATCCATAAGGACTCCAGACTTCCATAGTAGAGATCTCATTCCCTATGCCATGTGGGCTCGAGTTTTCATGTGTTTTTATAGGGACTCTAGTATAGAGTTCCCATTCTCTAAGTCAGTGTGGGAGAGAGTTAGTTCTCTGATGAGGATTCTTTTCAGACTCCTTTCTCTAGCGATCGTGGACTCTGATGAGGATGTTTTCACGGTTTTTTCCTGTTCTACCCTTCAGAGAGATGAAGCAGTTGTTCACATGATTCACTGTCTTCTACTTGTGGCGTGCCTGAGTTCTCCATGTGGAGACTCATTTTCGATTTCAGTGGCTCTGACAGGCGTAATCCAGAGCACACTCAGTTTGACTCACACTTTAACCCATTTGTTCCCCCTCCCTGTTCGACATGAGAAGTAACGTCCTTGCTAGCAACTGACAATTGTGTATGCGTTGAGTTGATATTGTGTGTAGTGTCCTGTAGTGTGAGTTTGATATTTCTTTCGATTTGTCCAAGCTGAGCATTGCATGCTCTAGCTTGAGGGGGAGTGTTGGAGTATATGTCTCACTTGTTTAAGATGAGTAAATGGATCTCTCAAGGATTCATTTACCACATCCAGTGTTTAGTCCCACATTTGCCAGCGGTGGGACTTGAAGGGTCTGTAGAGGCTATATAAGAAGCCCCAAACCTCCTGTACCAGATGAGAAAGTTCATTGAACACATCTGCCCTTTGAGGCGTTCTTCCGTGGTTTCATCCCGTTCCTCAGTGACTAGGGTTCCACGTAAAAATCTCTGCGTTCATGTTTTTCTTTATGTAGTTCTTGCTCTGTTTATTAATTCGCTTCCCCATTCTTTATTTTCTAACAAGTCTCTTTGTAGAGTTCAATCAAAAAGTGGAGTCCACAACTCTACATTTTGTTCTCCTTTTCCCTACATTTTTTGAAAGCTTGAAGACATTCGACCTAATTAGAAGGAAATAAATTCAGGAAAATTTTTATGAAAGGATGGCGCAAGCGGGATTTACACCACCGGCGGGCGGATGGCGCAAGGGCTCCCTGAAGCGCGTATGGATTCCAAAGCGCTCCGATTCTCGACACATCGATCAGGTTCGTGCCACTCGTCAACCGGTATTGCATTCACATATCGCTGTCGAAGACGAAGATATCAAGAACGGATGGGTGAGGATATCTCGCTCCAAACCAGGCAGGCGTTGCTTTCGTTGTGCGGAACGTGGTCACTTGGCGTCTGCGTGCATGGCGCCTCCACGATGTTTCCGGTGCGGTCGTATCGGGCACCGATCATTCTCATGCAGGGAAGCATCCGTGGATGTAAGGCGGCCGAAGATACCATCTCGAGTGGAAGACCCTACCTGTGTGAAACCTACTTCGGCTCTTCGGGACGCTCGCTCATTTGCTCAGGTGGTTTCGGCGAGTTGCGGTGCTGCGGCGGCAAATTGGAAGAACGCCCCTCTCGCGTCTCAATATGGATCTGATGTGCCTCCAAATCCCTCCCGTCCAGCGATGTCAGCCCATGACTTAGGTCGCCGGGGCTCCCATAGGGCGCGTAATCAAACATCTTCTGAGCTCTGTGCTCGTGCGGCGACGGTCAATCCCATTCCGAAGGTGTCGGATGCAAATCGCGGGGTGGCGATTGGCATGGTACATCGGCGGGCCTTCGACAGAGAGGCGATTCGAGCGGAAACTCTTCTTCTCCTTGGCGATGGATTTTCGGGTGACTTCTTCTTTTTGGACGACACCCGATGCTGTGTTCGAGGACTTTCCCCGGAGCAACGGGAAATCCTCATCTCTCGATCGGATGCATCGGCGGTCAAATGGCGTCGTCCCCGGGTGGCCGATGGTGCTTCTTTAACTTCCGAGATATGCATTGTGGAGGTCCGCGGAGTTCCATTCCTGTCTCGCTCGGCACACTGCCTCTCCAAGGTAATCCGAAATTGGGGTCAAGTTCTGGTTATCTTGGACGATGGTCTCTCCCCTGGTTCGGACTGGTCATGCACAAGGATTTTGGTTGAATGCTCTTCCAACCTCTCGCGCTCCATGTCTGGTAAGACATTCTCGGAGATTCTGGATCTGGGAAGATGGTCCTTCAAGCTGGAATTTTTCTTTCCGCCGCCGGTGGCTTCGTCAGCCCATTTCGAGGCCGGGAACGTTGCCTCCAGCTCCAACGACGGTTCGGTTTCGTTGGGCCACGTGGCACCTCCCTCGGGTGTTCCCGATGCCCTGCGGAATCATGACGACCCTTCGCCTTCGTCGGCTGGGCCTCGTTTTGCGTGCGCATTTGGACGAACGCCTCTTCACGTGCCGAGGGGCCTATTCGAGGAGGATCCGCTGTCAGTGGATTTTGATGACATTTCCATTCCAAAGTATGGCGCCTTACCCACAACTCTCGATGTGGCGCTTCAGATTCCCACTATCGGTTCGGACCATATTCGGGCACTAACGTGGGTCGGGCATGAACCGACAGTAAGCGGGGACTCTATTATCTATGTTGAAGACATTCCATGCCCTACTCCTATCTCTGCGATGCCTTTCTATCCATCGCAGTACTACGAAGAATGGAGTCCCTCTTCCTCAGCTTCACCGCCTATGCTGCTTGCAAACGAGTCGGGTCCCCCGGTGGCCGTCCCAGTAATCGGTAATCAAGATAACATTTATCCCTGTGACAAGCCGTCTTCTTCCTTTGGGATTTCTAGGTCTTATGATGATCAAGGGGACTCTTCTCCAAGCGCCGCGCCGCTATCTCCAACCCGAAGTGCAGCTGCGTGGAGATCTGGGAATGCAGCGGATGCTTCCCCGAATCGATTTGGCATTATCTATGCTCGGCGCATGGACCTCTCCTTCGAAGGGACTTCTTCGCAGACGATCATGATAACTAGGGAGGCGGTGGCGGAAGCGGCTGGACTTCGCCGTCTGGACCAACGCCGCGCTTAATTTGGGCTTTCCTACGACCACTTTTTGGGATATTTTGGGATAATTTTTGTATTATTTAATGAAGCTACTCTCTTGGAACGTTCGTGGAATGGGTGACCCTCTACGTCGCAGGGCCTTGGGATCACGTTTGGTGGATTGGGATTGTGATATTGCTCTCATACAGGAATCAAAGCTACATGGAGTGGACGACGCACTATGGAGATCGGTGGGAGCAGGATCGATGGATGCATTTTGTGCGTTGGACGCGACTGGATCCTCTGGTGGGGCTATCGTGGCCTGGAGATCTTCAAGCTTTTCATTATCCTGCTCTCGCATGGGACGCCATTCCATCTCTGTAATCCTTTTGCATGTGGCCACTAACGTCTCTATGGCATTTTCATGTATTTATGCGCCTATATGTCACCTTGCGCGTCGAGAATTATGGGAGGACTTGCGGGACGATGCTGCGGCCTTCGGGGATATTCCGTGGATTTTGGGAGGGGATTTTAACGTCACTATGCTCTCAATCGACCGCCCCCGAGGCCGGGGAGGAAGGGACCCCGGCTCTACCGATTTCCTGGACTTCTTCAACGAATTGGCACTGGAGGACTTGGTTGCCACGGACATCATATACACTTGGCGCAATAGCTCCTCCCGATCGCGGATTGACCGGTTCCTTGCTAATTCCCGTTGGATGGAGGCATTCCCGCTGTGTTCGGTTTCGTCTCGTCCTCGGTCTTTTTCGGACCATAGCCCCATCATTTGGGATTCGGGCGAATCATCTCGTCCGCGCGGAATCTTTCGGTACGAGAAGAGCTGGCTTATGGAGCCTAATTTCAAGGAATTAGTGCGAAATCACTGGTCACAAACGTCATTCTCGGGTAACGCGGCTCATCGTTTTGCCCTCAAACTCTCCTCTCTGCGGCGGGTCCTTGCGACCTTTAAAATCTCTACTCGTCTGGCGAGGCGCTCGGTCCGCAATGATGCTGAGGAGATAATTATTAGATTGGATCGCTTGGAAAGCAACAGGGAGCTCTCTCAGGAAGAACTATATGAGAGATCCGTTGCGGCTAAGATCGTTTCGGAGGATGATAGGAAAAAAGCAATTGAATGGAGACAACGCTCGCGACTTCGATGGCTCAAGGAGGGGGATGCTAATACTGCCTTCTTCCATCGGGTCGCTAGCGCCCGAAAACGATATAATCGTATCTCTTCCATGGAGATCGGGGACGATATATTTCAGAATGAGCGAGACATGGGTGCGGAATTGGTTAATTACTTCAAGAGCTTTTTCAATCGCCTCCCCTCTTCTTCATGGCAATGGATGGCGCCCGGGGCCCCTTCCATCTCTGAAGCAGATGCCTCTAATTTATCGCGCTCGATATCAATGGAGGAGTTAAAGAGCGCGGTTTGGGACCTTAACGCTGATGCTTCCCCAGGCCCAGACGGATTCCCTATTTCCTTCTATAGGGACTTTTGGGACGTTATAGCGGGCGACGTATTGGCAGTGGCTATCGAGTTCTGTGAAGGCAATCGGGGATTCAACAGGGTTAATCGGGCCTCCCTGGTTCTCATCCCGAAATCTCAGGGTGCCCGTCGTATTGAGGAGTTCCGCCCCATTGCCATCTCCAACGGTATTTACCTGATCATTGCGAAGGTGTTGGCACGTCGAGTAGCGCCACTGCTTACTTCTATCATCTCCCCATGCCAAGCGGCCTTTGTTCAAGGGAGACAAATATCTGAATGTTATGCCCTTGCCTCCGCCATCATTGATGGTTGGCACAGAAATGGAACGAAGGGAGTCCTATGGAAAATTGACTTTGCGAAGGCTTACGACTCCTTGGATTGGCGCTTCTTATGGTCGGTTCTCAAATCTCGGGGCTTTCCCCCATTATGGATTTCTTGGATCCGTCGATGTGTGACCACGGTCTCCTTCTCCTTATTCCTTAATGGTCGACCATCTGGGAACTTATTTCAACCGCGCAGGGGTGTTCGCCAGGGATGCCCCCTTGCCCCGCTTCTCTTTGTCTTGGCGGCGGATGTGCTGCCTCGTATGATTCAAGGCGTATGCGACGCTGGGTATACTCGGCCCTGCTCGCTGGGTGATCTTCATATCCCGCTGATCCAATATGCAGACGACACTCTATGCTTTATTGAAGGGGATCAGTTGCAATACTCCGGAATGACTACCACGGTACATTTATTCTGCGAAGTATCGGGGCTCCGCATCAACGAGGACAAATCCAAATTTGTACCCTTTTCTCTCTCACAACTGGAGATCGGGGACTGCTCCTCCATATTGGGGGCCTCGCTTGGGAACCTTCCTCTTGAATATCTGGGACTATATCTCTCTGTGGGCAGGCCGAGGCTGCGTGATTACCAGCGGGTGGTGGAGAAGGTCGAGACAAGACTGGCAGGTTGGCGCTCTTCATTGCTATCTCGGGGTGGTAGATTGGTGCTCATCAAATCCGTCCTCTCCGCTATTCCTATTTACTCCCTATCGTCGCGCGGCTTGCCTAAGGGGATTAGACGGCGCTTGGACAAATGTATGAGGGGATTCCTTTGGGCCAGGAATGGGTCCGCAAGTCGAGGGATTCACCTGGTCGCTTGGGAGGACATCTCGCGTCCTAAACGGGACGGGTGCTTGGGTGTTCGGCGGCTGGAGATCTTGCGGGACGTCTTCCTTCTCAAATGGGCGTCGCGGCTCTTAGGCCGGGAGGAGGGCTTTCTTGTTCGATGCCTTCGCAGTGCGGCGGGTAATGCATTTCTCTCCGTCTTTGATGGTAGATCTCACTCTCAATCTCCCATCTTTTGGCGCGAAGCTTTCTCTGTGTTCAACCGCAACCGATCTTTATTCCGACCTTCTCTCGGCGATGGCTCCTCCTTCCGCTTTTGGTCCATGGACTGGTCTGGCAAAGGCATATTCAAGACCATTTTTCCAAGACTATACGCTTTAGCCAGGGACAAAGATGCATCGGTGGCCTCATATTGGTCCAACGGCTCCTGGTGCCCGATTCTGGTGGACTCTCTCTCCTCTCATCGCCTGGCTGACTTCTCTGCTTTGATGTCACTTCTCGGGGACGCCCCTACTCCATCGGGGGGGCGAGATCACTTTTATTGGATCGACGGGTCCTTTTCGTCGTCAAAGGCTTATTCCGCACTCCTCCCCATCGTAGGCCATTCGGACGTGTCCTTTCTTAACCACTGCAAACTCATATGGGGTCTCAAGCTTCCGGAAAGGATTGGCATTTTTTTGTGGATCCTTAGGCGTGGACGCCTTCCTACTCGCGACCGCCTGGTAGTAATTTCTCCATCAGTTCCCATCTCTTGTGGCTTATGCGACGCGGCTGTTGAGACGGCTGAGCACCTCTTCCTTCATTGTGAACGTGTGCGGCCTATATGGGAGGACATTGCGTGGCTGAATCTTTCATCGATGGTATCTTTCTGGGAATGCATGGCACGCGCTGCAAATCTTCCGAGGGCGCTGAGACTGGTTCCCTTCGCACGCATCTGGAGTATATGGCTGGCGAGGAACAAATTCCTCTTTGCAGGGCAGAGATTCTACGTAGAAAACATTTGTATTGACGCTAACCGTCTTTGTTCGGATTGGTCTCTTGAGTAGCGCGTATATGGGTTTGGGGCGTATGATATCAGGATTGATATCATCTTCCCCTGTTTTCTCCTTTCTCCTTCATCTGTAAGTTTTTCTTTCTTTTTCCTCAATAAAATCTTGGGGCGAACACCTACGGGTGTCTCCCCCTCTTTGGAGTGTCAAAAAAAAAGGAAATAAATTCATGATAGAAAAACTTCTCCTTTCATGTTTCATTGAAATTTTCCATTTTCGTCATTCTATTCTTTTATAGGACTTTTTTATCATTCCCCTTTCTTACTTTTTCTGCTCTTTCTTTTCTTTGGCTATCACCATCGTCGCTTCTCTCCTTCCTTCTTCCCTGCTGCTCCTAGTGGCACTCCACTCCATGTAGTGGCTTTCCAGGCGTGATTGCACTATCTTTGCTTCGTTGCAACCACCCTCCCCGAGGCCCTGCTAAATTAATCACTTTGGCAACGGTAATCATGGCCGCTTAGCATTTTTTCCTCATTATCCATTGTTGAACTATTATCCTTTATTGGCTCAAGGCGTTTCCTTCCACCATTGCCGCCCAGTTGGTCCCGTTCGCGTTAACCAGTTCTCCACTTTGGCTCGAGAACTTTGTCATTTACCCTTTGTTTCATTTAGAGGCGATTATTTGACCTAACAATGTTCATCCTATGCATCACTGATCAAATGGTGTCATTCTTGTCGAATCTTCTTTGGAGGGCTGGGGGTTCGACAAGTGATCTGCGAGAAGAGGAGGTCATGCTCATGTTTTTGAGGTCTATATCGTGGGAGCTATGACTATCCATAAATTTGGGAGCAAAGCATGATCATGCCATCTCAGGTATGTGCTTCATATGTCGTGGGTATAGGCACATTACTTCCATTAATAAATGGAATATTTCTTGTTTTCACTGTGGAAATATAGGTCACTGCCAACACTTCCTTCAACGAGTAAAACTTGGGAGATGTGGTTTACTCCATCAGCTATGGAACATTCCACAATTGATTCGTCGTTTTCGTTTATTAGGGTGTTGTCAAAGTGCTTGTTAGCATGTGGCCATTGTTTGAAAAGGCGCAGCTCGAGGAGCAAAGATGCTGGAAGCGAAATGAGGCAGAGCCAAATAGCCTCAAAACACTCACCTCAAACCCCCTAACTTAGCCGAGCACCTCAAATGCCAGAGGCGGTCGAGGTGGCCCTGAGGCTATATAAGTTGTGCACATGATGTCTGATTAGAGAACTCCTTGTCCCTTCTTTGTCCATGGATGTGGTTCTTTTAGATGACTAAGTAACCTGCGTGGGTGTGCTATCACAGTTCTTTGTGTACATGCTCTTCGAAAACGATTGTTACGACAATGTTAATATGACACGCATACATCTCTAAGTGCTTGATTTTTGGCTTGTTCTTTGAAATTCCAAGTTCTTGGCTTGCCCTTGCACTGTTGCGTGCTTGACACCATGAAAACAATGTTGGCGGGAATCAGAGAGGTGACATCCATATTTTCAGATGATATTTCAAACCGCTCTGCTCTTGATGTCACTGTGAAAATCTTCTGCACAATTCCATGAGTACACTGAGTTTAATGTAGGGAGAACTATCTTCCCTCTGAAGATATTGGAGATTCCACAATGTTATTCCTTCTCGTTGTCATCACTTTCAATTGGTGGAGGGGCATTGGAAGGGGTGGGGGCAATTGATGGCATAGCGCCGAGGTCTGAATGTATCTATCATCGTCATTGGCATTAGATGTAGGTTCTTATAAAAATGTTCTAGTTGGCATACACAGCAACAAAATCAACGTGTACTACTAGGAGAGAGGGCGGCACAATGCATAAAGAAAACGATTGCGTGCCATTAGAGAAGGTTATATGGGATTTACTTTTGGGAATCCTTTGTGTTGGTAACCAGGTGCTGGTTGCTGCACAGAGTTGGCTGGCTTCAACCTCCCATATATGATCGGGCAGGGTTTGCATGTTTAGGCGGGGGCACATGGAGAAGGTTGATTTTAACAGGTAACATCTAGGGCCCTGCAATCAATTGTGAATAAACAAAAAGGAATGCCTTAAACTTGGTTAACAGGCATGGTGGGGCTAAGCCCACCCAAGGGGTGTAATCTGATGCTTTGGGTAATTGGTCTTTGGTGTCTGCCTCTGCAGGCTATGAGGGAAACATCTATTGCGGGCAAGCTTTAGGAAGGTTTTGTAGCTTACTTGGAGTCATCCCAGATGAGGGCATGATACACTTTCTTGTGAAAATCATCACTTGGAACATAAACGACTTAGAAATGCCTAATGAAAGGAGGGATGCTAGATACTTCCGATGTATGTGGCAAGCAGACATCGTGCGTCTCCAAGAAACAATGCAGTCAACATTCGAATCACGATTGTGAAATTCAGTCAGCAGGCCACACCTTATGGACTTCAGAGCAATTGTATTCTTGTATAGTTCCGACAAGATCCTAATGTACTTGAATAGGGCGCTAATTTGCTTGGAAAGTGCAGAGTTCATGCAAAGATCTCATTGTGCAAGTTTTGCTAGAATTTCATATTGGTGTCGGCTGTTTGTAACCAATGCTTATATGCCAACTGGAGTCCCTTTGTCGAATGCACTTTGGAATGAGATGTATTTGTTGAGGCTCAAGTACCCTGACATGATAAAGTTGGTGATATGGGATTTCTAGGTCACCTTGAGCTTTGACGAAGTGGCGTAAGATGATGTTTGTGGGATTTCAGTAGTTTGTGGAAGTGGTGCATGATGATGTTTTGGCATGCTTCCTTGAGATAGTGTTTAAAAAATGTGGTATATCATCAATATATCGGTATCAAGTAGGAATGGGTTTCAATATTCACCTATATATTGATTTCTAAGATATCGACTGACATCTCACGAGATATCATCGATATGTCACTATATTGATATGTATCAATTAGAATTGAATGTTTGCAGTGTATTGTTTCTCGTATATCGATCGATATCGACTGATGCCACTGGTATTGGGCTTGTTTTACTTGGTATCACCTATTTTTTAGCGATAGATTTTTTTCGAGATTTTGCTTATGTAGCTACTCCCGCAATTAAAAATAAAAGCGAGACCCGGTTTCTAACGGGGGGATTTGCCCCCCTCCTTTGACAATGTAGGTAAAACAATTCTAAAGCTGATCGAAGAAAGTTTGCGTACATATATTATAGATGTTTCTGTATTAATATTTAATAAATTAATAGACTAATAGTAAATACTTAGTAAGTATTAGTAATATAAGGGTACATAGTCACATATCTGTGACATACTCTGATCGATAGTGATTTTCTTTTGTTCACTTAGAAAGTTTTCTTTCTAATCTATTTTAAATCATCTTATATTATTTAAACTTATGATTATTATGAATGATGTTCTTTTAAAACTATATATTATCATGCTTATTTGCTTGTTTGTTTGATTTTTATTATAGCTTAACATTTTCTTTATGCATAATATGTGATGGGATATAAAGATAATGTGCTAAATACACCTCTTTTACGTCTCTATGTTTTTCTAATTTGAATTTCATAATTTCCTGTCCAATACCTCTCAACAATGATCAGTCAACATTGACAACAACGATATGTGCGATATATTTAACATGGCCCTTTCTGTCCTACTCCCCAACAAAAATGCATACAATAGTTTTGAGGACTTCAAACCCATTTCTCTTTCCAATGCTTTATATTAACTATGGTGAAGGTTGTTGGGAATCGTCTAATGTATGTATTTGGCATCGTCATTTCTTTTGATGTTTGTTCCTGCCCGCTTTATGATGGACAATTTGGTGATTGTGTTAGAGATGGTGATTTGAGTGGAAGATGAGACATGTTAAGGGAGTGCCATGGATGGTTGACTTCTCAGAGGCTTATGATAGTGTTGATTGAAGCTTCATTTGCATGTCCTTACAACGGACATGGCTTTTGAAGCCTTAGATTGTTCGGATGAAGCGAGGTGTTATGGGTTCTTCATATTCCATTTTAGTGAATGGGAGACTGGAGGGTAGTTAACTCCAACCATTAATGTTGTAAGATAATGTTGTCTCCATCATCTCTCTTGTTTGTGATTGTGGCAGAAATTTTGGTTTTGATGGCTAGATGCACCACAATGGGTGGATTTAGTACATGCTACAAGTGGGTAGACATCCATTCACATCATTCAATATACAGATTGTATTAGTATTTTCACCAAGAGAGGTGAGATGGATGCTGGAGCATATCTATGACCGTATATATTTTTTTGGCAATTGATCTTGGTGTAAATAAAGCAAATCAACTTTTGTCACCTTTTGTCTTTCTATAAGACATGGCAAAAAACTGTGGATTATGCTTTGCATTCTCCACATGTAGGCCGTCCTTTGCACTACATGGCAAGCTCTGGAAAGTAGATAAGCTGCCTCTGCCACTGATTGACTGGTTGGCGGGAAGGCATATTGTCTGCTTAATGACTAATTTGAATATTCATTGCCATATTCCAATTTTAAATATATCATTGAATATTATTTGTATAAGATTGTTTTTTGTTCTTGTAGTTCTTAACAAATTATATATATGTTGCTAAAGTTTCATATAACGACGACTATCCGTTGACTTATTCAATAAAGCAATTGCTTAAGTTTGCCTTGTCAACAATCTTTGTTTTCTTCTTTTCACTTCGACTCCTTCCAATGGGAATTTGTGCTTTTCTAGAGTGATTTGATGAGATGCTTATTGTGATCTTTATCGCTCTGGAAAGTCATGACCTTTCATTGATGGATGAGAAAACAATGACGTTAAAGATAAAGGGGGATTGGGTATTTCACTGCTTAAAAAAAGAACGAAGCACTAATGAGTAAGTAGGTGATGGTTGAATCAGGCCTTTTATAACGGTGGATGATACCCGCTTGCCCTCTAATTTTTGTATAAGCATTTTCTCTCTTCTGCCCAATATATGACAATTCCTAGAGCTAGCAATCCAAAGTGACATCCTTAGGTTTTAGAAGGGCAACAAGATTGAAGAAGGCATTGTATGCAAGCGGTTTTTGCCCTTTCATATTGACTACTTCACAGGATCTCACTATAGTAGGTGCTTGATCGATAGGACTTAGGCACTACCCTTTTCTAGTAGGTTCCTAGAGTATAGATTGCATGACTTTTAAGCCTAACTAGGTTCCTTGGTGATGTTGATGGTTTGAGTAGTGAAGGATCATTATTCTTGAGCTTACTTGGATGGTCCTCTCTCTGTAAAATATGCTTACGTGGCCCTCATTGCTCTTTTCGCACTCTACTCCACGGCTTCTTCTCGAGACTACGGTGTTTTAGCAACGCCATTACATGCGATGGTCACTCTTTGGCTACCAAGAAAGGTAAGTTTGATGTAAATTGACATTCAATGCAAGGATTATGCACAACATGTAGATCGTCCATTGAAGCTGCTTGGCTACCTCATAGGATGTGCACCCATTTTCTTTCTCTCTTTTGCTTGTTTTAAGGAGGTTTGGGACATCCTTTATTTTGTTTTCTTAACTGCTTTGATTACTGAGAGTTTTTGGGCAAAGTTCGAAATCTCGATTACGATTTCGTTTCAATCTCTCTGGAAATGGAAATTTTGGTGGAATTTCGAAAATTTTCAATGATTTTGGTGGAAATCTCAGAAATGATTCAAAAAGCCATTTTTTGCCATTTTTTTCACAAACTAAGATCATCTGAGTTATTGGAACAATAGATTACTTACAAGTTACAAATACACAGTTGTATCACACATATTGCTCATGTGTACCCTCTATATTGCTGTTAATGCTGATTCTTGGTTGATAGATATTGGAAATGGAGATCATCCAAGTTCTTAAAACAATAAATAACTTACAAATACACACTTATATCACACATATCGCTCATCCATGTACCTTATATCACACATGTCGATCATATCAGACATATCGTTGAGTTGACTGGTAGATATTGGAAATGGAAATAAAAATAACCAAGTTAATATCATGTAGAACACATCTTTTGTTCATAAAAATAGATAAGATATTTGATTGTAAAATGTAGATTTTGAATCAGTAATGAATGAGACAATCTTTCATTCTTAGAAAATTTTAAGTAATTGTCATGGACAAGGTTTTTGTGTGTAGTGAATTAAAAAAATGACTAGACTTGTAGTTACAGTAAGTATAAAGAATTAAAGATGCATCTTTTTTCCTATAAATAAATGATTTGACATCATGTAATGCAATAATAGATAATACGTGTGCCTGATCTATCGATGTGTTGCATGGCGGATCTGCGTGGCCATGCCTTCCCTATTGTCTCACGTAGCGCCACAATGAACTCACAATAATTCTCCTATGTCATGTACGAGGACATAGGCTTGTAATTCAACATTTACTGTATGTACTATGGTCATTGTTGCCTACCAACATCCTTAGACGAGAATACACTACCCGATGCCGGTATCGCGTGTGCCACGACGAGGCTGTGAAGTACTAGCATGAGAATCTTCGGATGATGACGACAGAGTGGGAGATGATCTCTGCGGAGGAGATATGGCTGCGTAGTAATCGGGAAGGATATTATAACTATCACCACCAAAGTAGCTGCCTAGCTCTGTTTGGATTGACAACCTTGATTGTTTTCACCGTTGTAACTGCTATATCCATACACGTGGTTGTAATTCCACTTAATTCGATGATGGGGAAACCACTTAATTCCACCTCTTATTTTTTAGAATCTTGAATGAAGTTTCTTGATCAGGCATGGTTGTCACCTAAAAGATCGATTTGGCTACCTGTTCTTCGGCCGACAATCCCTTGATCTTTGATGAAATCGTGAACTTCAAAAACTAGAAAAATAATATCATTTAAATTACATCTATACTCTTCTCTTTCTAATGGCATCTTCTATCATGAACTTCGAGAACTAGAATCATCTAACGCGTTGTTTCTCTTGCATTTTTTTGCTTGGAAGACATTCTACGCAAATAATTTTACCATTTCCAAAAGAGCAACATAATTACAAAGATTTAAGTATGCTTTACATCCATTGGAAGCTTTCCCATCAAATAGGGAATGCTTGAGATACCACCATTATTGAATATCCTATTATTTATAGGTCAGAGTTGTTTCAAGCATCCTGCCTTATACTCTTCGCACTATTTTTAACCTGTTTTCCTGCCCTTTGTGCTGACCGCGTTGCCTGTTTAGGTGGCTGAAAGTGTTCTTCAAGAGGGTCCATTTGATTTCTCAGTAGTTGTGCGGTTGATAGAGATTCTACCAACTATTGCCTCGGAAAGGCTTAAAGGCCTTATGACCCTTGTAAGTTAAATTCTTGCTATGATAAGTGACTTCTCATCACTCCTTTCTGAGTGATAAATGATTAGTAAGTCCTACAGATGGGGATGAGAAAGATTTGCATCGAGGAAATGATGTTAGTGACTTCGTTTGTCTAGGTTTATAAGTCTGTTGCAGATGTTGTCGCTTCGTATTCCAAAGTGATACTCTCTGCTGAGGATGTCCTTCGGAAAATTTTGTATGCTGATTTCTAAAATCTTTGCTGCATCAGTTATCTTGTCATTTTATATATTTCCAATTGTTGCTTATGTCATCCGGTTTACCATTTGTAGGTTATTCTGTGCTTGTGGGATTACCGAATCAATATCTTCAAATGCCTGCTCGTTGACTTTGCGTAAACTTTGTGAGGATTCGTCTATGTTGATAAACAATCCGTCAGATTTTGAGATCCTAGTTTGGATTGGCGAGGTATTTCTACGGTTCTACTAATCAATTAGATCATTCATTACTGGTAATCAAAGATTTGAAAAAGCATAATGTGTAACAAAAATGTGACTTTCTGTGTATCATAGAGGCGAGGCACACAGCCCAATCTTAAGGAAGAACCAACTAAAATTAGACATATGTACGCTGATATTAATTGCCACCAGCAAGAATATGCAAAATAAATTTTCTTTATGTACCATTCAACAAGTCAACATAAATATAATTATACTAATTTTGTTGTAAATTTTAAAATTAATACCATTCTACAGTTAAGTTATAACATAGCATTTATGTGACAACTGATAACGCTTCACATTGGGCTAATGTGGTGATGATGCTAGTTAACGAAATGATATATTTTCCAAATTTAATCTTACACCCTATTTGACCATGATGGCCACAACTTCCAATGAGACAGGACTCTTGTTCTCCACATCCTTTTTGATGCGTGGTAGTTGTATCAATGGCACTAAGAATTATATGATTTGGTTTCGGACTTTCAAGGTGTTCATCGGTGGTCAGAGGAAGATATTGATCTTGATGAATGAGCCTATAAAAATGACAGACAACGACAATGAGTGAGTTCTGGCTTTGAGATAACTATCGGATCATGACACGGATGGCCAATAATGTGGAGTCTCACAATATTGTGGACCCTCCCATGGTAGCGAACATCCTATACAAGTAATCTGTCGATGAGATGTGGGAGGAGCTGGCTCAAATGTACTCACAACACACTACTAAGTCCGGTCTAGGCGACATCTACATGTGGATATGGTGGAGAGGGGCCGTCGGGCACGATCGAGAACCTGGGGTCTCAGGTGGTGTGCTGGAGTCCCTTTGGAGAGGGTGGCAGCGCTGGCATGGTTGGGCCGGCGCCGCCGGAGCGGCCGCCGGCGGTGGAAGGCGGCGTGGAAGGACCCGTTGGAGGTGCGGCGACGCGGGGAGACCCTGCTGGGGGGCTGGGCGGCACGGAGGAGGTCGCTGGAGATGCGGTGGTGCACCGAGAGGAGGCGAGGGATGGGGGGCTGGCGGGTGTAGGGTTAGAGTTAGGATATAGGACCGTTGCTCTAATACCATGTTAAGGGAAAATAAGTTCATAGCATAAACGGAGGCCCATGGGCTCTCTTATATAGGAGAGAAGCCCTAGTTAATTACACGGGTGATACGTGAAGAAAATGTAAAACATAAAAAGTACTGAAAGATTCAATTATCTCAACAACGGTATCCCTTAACGAGATAATTTTGGGAGGGGTGTTCGGGTTGACTGTTGAATGTTATCTCCTCTGTCTCTAATTTGGGAGGAGGTCTGAAAGTGGGAGATACATGGTCATGAAATGGAGACATCCTTGGTCGTTCTATCTTTTGAGTTGTGTAGAAGATTCTTCACAATCGTCCTAATACATGGGTGGGGGTGCAACTATTGCTTTACTGTACTGATATCTCTGTATCAGAAGTAGTAATGTTGCCAAAGATCCCATCTTCTCAAGTTCATTCATTCTGCTTTTCTTCCACATACCTGGATTTGCTTTTCATTTTTCGATGGCTAATAAGGAGAGATATTAAACCTAGGAAGCAGCAATTATTACATTTATTCAGGCCTTGATATAACATGAGGTTATAGGAGGAAGCATATCGACCACATTTTTGACCCTTTGCAGTGTTTCTTTGTTATCTATTGACTAATAGATACCGTTGTTGATATTTGGAAAGAAAGAGAGATTGTTTTCAGTGGAGGAAGGCATTTGGTGAAATGTTGTTCTTGATGCAAGCAACTTTTGATGATTTTTGCGTAGCCGTTCCTTCATGTGGTGCAACTGCCTAGTTAAAAGGACTAGAAGTTCACATACTTGCAGCCATTTCTATGTTCCAACGATTCAGATCTTTGTGCCATAACTTGCATAGGATAACTATTTTCTGTTATGATCTTTTTTAATAAAATCTAAATCATGTCTGAGAATGGTCTGTATGTAGCTTCTAAAATTATCATATTTAAAAGAATACTGTCATGAATTAAAAGATATTTATTCAGTTTTACCTTTTTATTATACAGCTAATTAATTATGCCATGCAAGTTGCATTTTCTGATACAAATTAGAGTCTGCACATGTGGTGTTCTCAAAATGAATGCTATATTGTATTGTGAGATACATTTCTGTATCTGAGAATCTAATGTTGCTTCAAGGGGTTGGAGAAAAAATATCACTCACTAGAGGAAGAAGAGGAAATTGTTGGTGCAATAACACTTGTTCTTGGTTCTATTCCCAACAAGGAGCTGAAGAATAACATGTTATCAAGGCTGATTTCTCCTAGCTATGAGGCAGTGGGGAAGCTTGTAAGTAGCCATATGCATTAATTTTTTTTGTAAACTTTAATCTTCTATTGTACCTACTTAATGTGGGAAAATGCTTTGTTGTTGTTGTTTGTTGTTTAATCTTCTATCGTACTAAGCATGACCATGAGATCTTGTACAATAATTTTCTATCCATTCATCTGCTTTGAGTCTTATATTGGGCAACACTTTTCTTAAATTGGATGAATGGTTCATCTGGTTGTCCTCTGGCTTTTTGACGGTGATGACAGCCTTTTCTGTTAGGAATTTGGTTGGCACTTTCCGATGAAAATGTGATAACCTTATGGGGTTTGCATAAAAAAATGATAGCCTGAATTTAAGTGAACCTTCTTTCTGATAGGTAGTTTTTTGCTTTTATCTATGTTCTGTCATTTATGCATTTATTTAATGCCTTTTTCAGACTGTTGCAGATGATGATCCGTTCTTGAGGCAAAAGTCTGCCGCATACATGCATACCATGAATCAAGCTATCAGGGGTTTGCATAGGTTTGTCTCTTATGATTCGATATCTCTTCGCAGAATGCATCCTGATTTGTTTCAAATTATAGACTGATGGCGTCTTAATAATTTATGTTATTCTAGGAAAAGGAAACACCTTGATTGATCGAAATAGTTGCATGATTCTCATGCTGACTTTCTAATAAAGTTATATAATTCTCCAGGAAAACATAATATTGTGATTTAATTTTCTGCTGAGAGTAGTGTCGATAACTTTTCAAACTGCAACTTCATTCAATTTAGTTTGACGATGAGAAAATTATTTAATATTTTTTTCTTCTATCAACAATATTTCATATGTAATAATGTACTTTCTTGTTTGGAGAAGATGCTTATTGAGGAAGGGTGATTGATCAAATTTTGGCTGCTAGATTTTCAAGGTCAAAATTTTGTTTGAAATGCTCGATTTGTTTGAAATCTTTTGAGACTTTAATACTGAAAAAGTTGAATCATTTCCCTTGAAGTGCTCATCCATGGAAAACACGGCATTTGTCCATGGAAATACCTCAATCTGTGAGCTTATGTATAACTTCCATTCGTTACAGTTTTTTCGTTGCTCTGTATGGAACTTACAGTAGCAACATAACTATTGTTTTCTTGCCAATTTGTATTTAACTCTCTACTTTAAATGGGGTCATTTTTCTGAACGGGGATCATTGAATTACAGAATGGGAGCTATATTTAGTCATTTGATTGTTGGTCATGCACCCGTGCCGGTGGAGGTTGATGCCTTGCAAGTTCTGCTCTCTGCCGTTTGGCCCCTTCTGGAGAAGCTATTTAAATCTTCCCATATTGAAAGTAGTAATTTATCATCTGCAGCATGCAGGTGTCTTTCTCTGGCAGTAATTTCCACAGGTATTACAGTGTTGAGATATTTGCTTGGTGAGCACAGTTTGTTTAGCATATGCTAAGTTCTATATTATTTTTATAATGATGACTAATACACAGGTGACCTTTTCCTGGCGTTGTTGCCGAGAGTTCTTGACTGCTTGTCAACAAATTTTTTAATGTTCCAAGGCCATGATTGCTATATCAAAACAGGTGAACAACACAGACTTATGTTTTGCTCGAGTGGATGACTTAGAGTATAAGAAGGATAACAAATTGTGTTGTAATTTGAATTTTGGTTTTCTATGTGGCTGCATTCTCTTGAATTTTCCGGTAATCATGGTTGAAATTTGCTGTTAGATACCATTACTTATTGTGGGGCATGGTTCATATAAATATAGAAGCACCTGGAAGTATTGTGCAATGGTCCTTTATAAATATATAAAAGATGTTACAATCCTAATATATCTAATATCTAACGATGCAAAGGACCAGTTGAGATAACATGTTCTTCATCAGAAACAACATTTTTATATAAATACGCATGTGTAACAACATTAATTGTTAGCAGCGTGACCTTCAATTTTCAATGAAATTCAGCAAATTTTTCTTGAAATTCTGTTCTCCAGTTCACCAATATCGACACCCCTTGCTTGCCATTTCAAGGATTATCCTCCATATATCCCCTGATATTTGTGAAATATCTGCGAGACAGACTCACAATGAGTATTCCATAGTAAGTTTCGCATATTTTTCCACTTATCAGTGACAGGAAATTTATACTCTTTTTGCGCGTTCTCTTGCTATAAAAAGTAGCTTGATATCTAAGTTTTCTATAGTCTCATATATTATTAGTTTGCAAACGATTATTTACAGTAATCCTATATATCCTCAATAAAATCGGGCTCACTAAATGCATGCATCTTTAATTAGATTTCAGATCTATGGTATCCATGTTTCAGATGGGGGCTTCATACCCATTTGTTAACCCTCCTCCTTCGGATCTGGGTACCGTTTACAATACATTCACGGTATTTTATTCATTAACAATTACATTAGTTAAATGAAAATACGGGGATTTTTTTTCACGTCTCTGCCATGGCATTCACAATTCAAGTAACTACCACAGAACCAACAATAGAATGTACCACCAAATTTCCATTCATTAGTTTACATATATATATATAATCAACATATACATAAGAGGCTGACATTTCATATATGTATTCCCAAAAACATACATAAGAGAAAGAAAGCATCAAGGTTGCAGAAGTCGGTACTCGGTACTCGGTCGGCAGGGTCACTGACTAAGGATTAATCGACAGTCGGGAGAGTAATCGGATTTAGTCGGGCATTAGTCGGTTTTGAATTTTTTAATTATTTTTAATATATAAATCTAATTTTAATACATATACTATCATTTATCTTCATAATTTTAGCAAATTTAATATTTTCAAGAGCTTAAAAAATTATAGCAAACACAGAAGCGACGTTTGCGGGAGGTGTATCCGTCTACATAGTCACAAACTCACAAATTACTAATCATCAAACACAAAGCTAACCAAACTTAGAAGAGAAATATATCCTAACAATAAAATCTAAGATCATTTTAAGCAAATCTAAGCAATAACGTCTAAGATCAACCTAAGCAAAAACAAAATTTTTTTAAAGAAAACCTAACATTGTTATTTGCTAACAATAACATTAACATATTAACATCTAAGTTCAACATCATCAACCTAAGAAAATCTAGACAATAACATATTAACATCTAAGATCAACCTAAGTAAAACCAAAAAAATTTGAAGAAAACCTAACATTGTTACTTGATAACAATAACATTAACTTGTTAACATCTAAGTTCAACATCATTAACCTAAGCAAATCAAAGCTATAACATCTAAGATCAACCTAAGCAAAAACAAAAAAATTAAAGAAAACGTACATAACCTAACATTGTTATTTGCTAACAATAACATATTAACATTTACCTTTAACATCATCATCCTAAAAATGAAGAGGAAATAAAAGAAAAAACAAAAAATAAAAAAACCTATCCTGCTGGAGCCTAGACCGAGGGGGCGGAGGCGGCGAGGCACTGAACGTGGTGGGGGCTGCGAGGCGTTGGGGGCGGCACCGGCGAGGGGTCGGGGCCTAGGGGTATCGCGCACGGGAGAGGGGGGGGGTCGAAGACTCGAAGGGTTCTGTCGAGTGGAGGGTTACTGTCTAACAGTTTCAACATCCAGATCCTAGCTCGGATCCTCTATGCAAAAATCGGTCGCATAACCGACCGCCTAGGCGCCTAACTAATCGGGCTCAACCGACTATAGGGCGATTTTGCCTATTCGAGTTGGGTACCCTCCCTAGTCGCATAGTCGGACCGACTAGTCAGCCTAGTCGGCCGACTTTTGCAACACTGGAAAGCATTTTACATCATCAACTGAACTAAAACTGTGACAAAAGTAACAGTATTGTCTGTGTAGAAAAATATGAAGCGGAAGCAAAAACATGGAATAAAGATAAACATCAAAGGACAACGGGATTTAACGTGGACCCCTACCCCGAGAGGAGCGGGATGAAACCACGGGAGAAGCCCCTGAATTGGGCGTTTCTTCTATTGAAGTTCTCAACGAGTACAGGGGGTGTGGGGCTCCTTATATATCCCCACGGACAGACCCAATAGTGACCGCTCCCCCATGTGGTACTAAACACATGGGTGGGCTCTTTTCTTTTCCAACACTCCCCCTCAAGTTGGTAGCTGGGACAGCTGCTGAAGGATATTGAGAATCCTTAAGCGCATCACGGAAGCGTGTCGATCGCATCGTATGCAATCGTAGCAACTTGTCGTACTAGATGCTAGATGCAGCGGAAATTAAAATTTTTTAACTTTAAAGATGAAACCACATGATCACGAGAACACTTCTCGGATCGTTTCATCAAACCACAAAGTATAAGGAATACCTCTTGAAGCGTGGTTGTGATCGCGAGATCCCAAAGTAGAGATCCTCCTATCTTAAGTCCGACCCACGGAGAATGCGCTTGCGGGCACGATGATGAGTCGCGTCCTTCCCGCAATCCTTTGACGAAGATCCAAGCGTCGAGGCGTAGAAAAAATGATCTCCTTCCTAATACACAAAGTGGACGGCCACTTGAATATTAGGGAGACCCCACGAAAATGAGAGAGAGAGAGAGAGTAGAGTTCTTCAACTCAAGAATGTTGTTGTTGTAACT
Source organism: Ottelia alismoides (assembly GCA_037367405.1). Lineage (NCBI taxonomy): Eukaryota > Viridiplantae > Streptophyta > Magnoliopsida > Alismatales > Hydrocharitaceae > Ottelia > Ottelia alismoides. The sequence goes on from JAZKJV010002784.1 coordinate 638,757, forward strand.
TGGAAAGGCTACCCTAGCCCTCCTTTTATACTAGTTTAAGATCCAATGGATCTCAATCCATGGGACACATGGATCCAAGGGCTATGCTTGGTCCATGCTAAATCAATGGCTATGATTGTTGTTGGTTAAAACCAACAACATTAATTTAAATTAAAATATGTTGCAACATTATCAACATAATTTAATTTAACTAATTAAGAGATAATGTGACAACAAAAAGGGAGTCAACAAACCACCCTAAATTATAGGGGGTTATTTTGTCTCCTTTTATTTTATCTTATTATTTCTTAATAAATTGCAATAACTATTATTGCAATAATATCCACCAAATTAATTCCAAATTAATTTGTGAATATTTCAATCATGCCATCGAAGATATGTGAATCACATTCACAACCCAAACTAATTTGTAAATTACATTTCCAATTAATTAATTAATGTGAATCCAATCCACACTATTAATTAACAAATGCTATTTACATAGATTCTCTCTCTTCAATATATATATTATAAATCATATTTATAATACACATATATCATGGATAGTATTATCCACATTCTCTAATCCTTGATAATTAAATCCCATTTAATTATCTTAGATAATCATTTTCACAATATGAATCATATTCATATTTAAGCTTGATAATTAAATCTCATTTAATCATCAAGTCCTTGCTTGGATATTTCATCAAAAGAATTATTCTTGAACCCTTTCAAGAATAATGTGCTTTCTCCGCAGATACTTGGAGATAAGGACAGGGCGATTGTATTATTCCACGTATAGTGACTTGGATATTGAGATATTATCTCAAATCCAGATCTTACGAACCTCCCACAGATGCTTGATTAAATCAAGACCGCAAATCCAATCTTCTCATTGAATCTGAATCTCATTCAGACCAATGTCCAAAACTTGGACTAAGATCGGATCGCTTCTCTACTGAAAGGAGTTACTAAAATCCAGACCTGTTTCATCACTCCCTCGGAATGGAAGCGTCATGGATATACAATCGTTTATGATCACATCACCCTCAGGTATTCCCAATACCTGTACATCCTGCATACTGGAAGACCCATGGTCAACCCGAAGATTAAGATCAATTTTACACTGTCTTCTTCAAGGTTTGATCACTAAGTTTCTCATTTGATCATTGGGATTTGGTATCGATCATATACTTTCCAAAAGCATATATCATACCTAGGTCTTGCTCATATACTTTCCAAAAGTATATATCAAACCTACAAATTCAGTCAAGCTTCCAAAGCGAGACGACCGTGCACGGAATTTGATTCTTCCCAATATCTCATGAGTGAGCTCATGTCTTCCGGTTCAGTAATGAACCTGTATGATCCCTTTGAGAGATCGTATTACTCATATGCCCTTATATGCACACCAGCGCGCCGGTGTATAGACCTTGGTTAGGTCATCAACCTATTGGTCTGCCAAATGTACATACTCAGACATATAGCAATACATCTGTCTCCGGTCAGAGGATGAGTGCCTATGCTGTGACAACATTCAACATAGGACTTAGGTTATCTCGATCTCGTTAAGTCAACTCTTTGACCTAACTAATCTGACACCTCCGAATCTCTATTCCTATGCAGAGGACCTGCATCAAGAGGTCGGTCAGATATCAACCTATGTGAGAAAGGATTGCCATCTCCTACTCAGGTTGGAGATCACATCTTAACAATCATTTGACGGTGCTTGATGAGTCCTCAATCTAACTCTTTAGATATTCATCCAAGCACCAGCCTCTATGATTCAATAATTGAATCAACAGCTGTATGATCATTAAGATAGCCATGGTACATAACCCTAATTGTACTAAGGGACCTTTTATGCAAATTATTTATTCTTCACTTCAGATCAGGGAATGATATGTGCAATGACATTTATTGCATAATGGCTCGCCGTGGGCTCACATGTCCAACAGCTGCAACTTGCAATAATAAAGAAAATGTACATCATTACATCTTCACTTGAAATCACCACAATAAACGTATGTATCCGCAACTGGTAGACAAACCCGCTTGCTGACGGGTATATCAGGTCACCGGAACGTATCTCTGTCGTGCTTGGAAGGTCACCGGACTGTCTCTGTCGTGCCTGCATGGTCACCGGATCTCTGTCTCAGTCGTGCCTGCGGGTCACCGGACTTTGTCTCCGTCGTGCCTTGAAGAAAAACAAATTCAGTGCGGAGTCGATGTCGAGGATAGAGACACCACGACGAAGATCGATTCACAGTGAAGATGGCTTGATATTCTGTGAAATCCGGAGTATTTGGTCTGTCAGTCAATGATGTAGGATGCATATGGCTTTTACTCCCCCTTTCTCCCAAACTTGTGAGAATAATGAAAAATAAAGACAAGTTGGGAGAAGCAAACAAGAATTACATTTTTTTATACGTACGACTTTTTTCCTTGTACGCGACTTTTTTTCCTTTTTTTTCGATTTTTTTGTTAGCATATGCGTACGGCTTTTTCATGTACGCGCCTTTTCAAAAATTTTTTTAATAAGCCTTAATTTTTTTAGGCTTTTCATCTCTCACAATTTCCTTTTTTTTGGAACTGTCCTCTCACCCCCTCCTTTTTTTTAATGCAGGGCTGATTTTTTTTAAACGGGCACCATTGATTTTTTTAATAAGAAGGGGCATCGGGGCCCTCCACTTTTTTCCAAACAGGGAGTGAATAGGGTTCCCAGTTGGGAACCCATCTTTTGATCGCTGCCGCCCCACTGGGGTTTTTTTTTCTGTGCAACGTCGTCGCCCCCCTGGGGGTTTTCTGCTCCTCGCGTATGGCCCCGCCGAGGAGCTGCTCGTGCTCACCGTCTGTTGCGCGGGGGCTCTCGCCTGGGAGGGGGTTGCGCTGTGCGAGGACTTGGAGGCTCTCGCGGGTCTGGATGGAGCACTGTGGCACATGCCGCCGCCTGTTCGGCTGCGGGATGCGGGAGGAGGCCGTAGGCTGCTTCGATCGCGGTGAGGAAGTGCACCTGGGGACGCGTCGTCTAGGTCGCATCTGAGGAGACCCCTTTCGAAATGCCGCCCCCGTCGGGGCTTTTCATCAGCGCTGTCCCCAAGGGGCTCTGAGCGAGAATCGCCGCTTGCTGCAGCCGCTGGGAGGAGGCCGATACGGCGGTGCTGCCAGAGCGGGAGATGGAACTCGGAGGAAGGAGAGGGCGACACGACTTGGGATGGTGATGCATCGCCTAGCTCCTCCGAGGGAAAGATGCGTCGCCTAAGAGAGCCAGGGAACGAGAGGTTGCCGCATGGGGGTCGCGCCATCTGCGGGAAGGCGATCTTGGGTCAGTGCGCCGCCTGTGTGCGTGAGATGCAACGAGCTATGCTGGCCCAGAACTAGGGTTTCGAAAAACCCTTCGATTTTGAACATGATATTAAGCTTGATAAAAAAAACCTTCTCAAACATCTAGAACAATCCGAATCTCGGAAAAATAATGAACATAAAACCTCGAGAATCGACCCGCTTTGATACCATGTAGAAAAATATGAAGCGGAAGCAAAAACATGGAATAAAGATAAACATCAAAGGACAATGGGATTTAACGTGGAACCCTACTCCGAGAGGAGCGGGATGAAACAACGGGAGAAGCCCCTGAATTGGGCGTTTCTTCTATTGAAGTTCTCAATGAGTACAGGGGGTGTGGGGCTCCTTATATAGCCCCACGGACAGACCCAATAGTGACCGCTCCCCCATGTGGTACTAAACACATGGGTGGGCTCTTTTCTTTTCCAACAGTCTGGAATAGCTACGGATATCTGAAATCATCAACCAGCTACTGAGTTGCAGGTTGCTTGCTTGCCAAGTATGAAAGGAACAAGAGACGTCGGTGAGTGCTGTCACATCCCGAAAATTTATTAGAAATAACATGCATTTAAGATGATTGTAAAAGAAACAAGTAGTAAGGTATAAACTACTAAAAATTATCAACTACCTACTTTGAAAGAGATTTTCGAGCTACTCAGAGGGATGCCTCAAGTTTTACCCATTACCTTATGTGATATTCTTATATAGTAGTTAATGACTCATGTATATATATATATATATTAATATTTTGTTATTTCGAGACCTTAAAAATAGATTTTGATAATGGGGAAGATGAGTTTCTGATCTGATTATCAATTTTTATTTCACTTCTCAAGTCTAGTGGATAGTCTTTGGTCTTGGTTTATGTGTAACCTTACACTAGGACTCTAATGTATGCAGAATGCCTTAAGATTAAAATGCCTTCGTAGGCATGTAATGGAGTATAATGCATCATAACTAAGTTCCCAACACTATACTAACTTGTACTAACACTCGGGGTAGTAATTCTATGATCCGATCGATTATCGATCATTGATGATTGATAGTTGATGGAAGTAAATGATTATGTATCCATCTTAATTCTAGTCAACACAACTCTATTTGATCTCAACTCTAGTCACATTCCATTACAACTCATTCAACCTTAATTGTAACTCTTCAAATCCTCATCTACAACTGTTTTAGATGTAACCTTAGATGATCCTGATGTAGCCTTAAGGATTCAGATGTAGCACCGCTCAGCCTATTGGTGGAAAAGTAACCAAAACTCAAGCGATGAGGAAGTCTCCTGAGAGACTCTTCCGTCTCGCCCTCTAATTGGAAGTCCGATCCAATAGAGGGATAGGTCTACTCCAAAACGACGTCTCTAATACAGGGGAGAGAGACTCTCCGAAAAAGTCTCTAGAAACCGGCTCGACTAGTACGGACAACCGAGCTCGTACAAAAAACTAAAATGGGGGATCCCCCGCATGGGTATCCTAAAACAGAGGGTCAGCGGAGCTGGTCAAAAGTTGGGATCCTAACAAGTTGTAAAAACACTGCAAGCTCGCGAAAAAACCGTGAGAAAACAGGATCATAGACGCGCGCAGAAAGCGGCCGCTGGTCGAACTGGACTTCCTTTCCTTCGCCCAGTTGAGGGTCACCACACCCTCACACGGTCAGATGTAAAGGTACAGTGACCGGCACAATTATCTTATAAATCACTTAGATTCATTGATTATATATATTCATCTGTAACACACTGTGCACACCACCTATTTCATCCTGACACCTTTGTATCTTTATAAACTACAAATGAATCATGTAAGCTTGAATATAATTTAAGAACGAGGACTCATCCAAGGCAACCAGATTGTCTCGGATAGCTAGAGCACGAGATAATTAAGATGAAGTATTCCTACCTTGATTACAATGAAAGAAAAACCAAAATGTACAAATCTCATTAATTTCTTTCGAATGTCCGATCATTAGAACTGTGTGTTTAGATGAATGATTGGATCTCCTCATATTCTATTTAACTACTTCCTAGTTCAGTGTCACACTGCTTGCTGATGGAAATTGAGTGTATTTGTAAGGCTATATGAAGAACATTGTATTTCTTAAGAAGAGTATTACGAAGATCTACTCGTTAAGTCTTTTACCCTTTGAATCATTCTTAATGTTATGTATATACGAATGAATTTGCCAAGGTAATCAACAAAATACGGGTATTTTTAGGTATATACAAATAAAATTCAATTCAAGATCCAAGAGGATACTCCAGCTATGAGCTCAGATGTATATTCCTACTATAAGTGAAATTTATAGACGTATTGTCTTCATATTAATATATATAATGTCATTATTCATCTGAGGAAGAAATCAAAAAAATTAGACAGTTTTGTTGATGATAACTGATCACAACATCTAGCAAAAATATGTGTGCAAATGTAAATGCAGATACGCATATGATCAAAATTTTTTGTTCAATGATTAGGCTGTAATGTAATAAAAAGACCTGATTTTCAAGGGAAAGTCAACATCGTAAACAAAAAAATTATGTATAATATGTAAATGACCTGATAACCAAATGTTACTTAACTTAAATACTTTACCATGGCAGGTAAGTATGATAGGAAATTAAGATGACTTTTCAGACTCATTGTTACGGGAAAAAAATGGAATCCAAAAATTTATACAAGGCACCAGTAGATTAAAAAAACTGAAAGAAAAGTCTGAACTGATTAAAAGCTGCCTCGCCTTGATATTCCAAAAATAAAAGGGATAGACCCGATCAAGATAATGCCAATTAGTCCATGTAGGCAAACCAATTAATGTGCCCTTAATTTTTGTAGAAAATTACAATAATTTGATCTGAATTTTCCAGAATTTGATGTAATGATGATATAACTCATAAATCCTAACCTTCACAAATATGAAATGTATGGAATGTATAAGTATAACATCAAGAAGAATGGTTTAACTTGTGCATGCAAGGCAACAAGTAGGGGGGGGGGGGGGGAATAGGATTGCACCTCTTTTAGATCTCCTAATGGAAGATAAAATGACTTGAAATTTGAGCAGTAATAACTGCTATTATGCTGCAGCAACTTGCTGTTCCTGGAGCAGCTAATGAGGTCTTGCTGATGTCAGCTGCAGCACCAAAAAGATCAGCAGCAGTTGCTTTAAAATTGCAACTTCTAGCTGCAGCAACAGTGAGCTCCAGGAGGAGGGCAACAACTGGATCTTGGAAGAAGGGTTTGGGAAGGCTCCTACGGCTGAAAGTTGAAAGAAACTGGGAAGAAAATTAAGGGGAAAGACTGGTATTTATAGGGGTGGTGGAGCCTTGAAGATTTGCCATGTGGATGAAAATTTGGGGGCAAATGGAGTAGCCTGGAGAGGTTACTGCTCTCTGTACAGTACTGTACAATTTTTTTGAATGAAAATTTATTTATTTATTCTATATTCTTTCTCACTTATTTGAATAATCAAAGTCCTCCGTACTTGCACATCAAATCTTCGATTTGGGTGCACAATGGCTCGTTTTGTTCGTCTCTGACTGACAATCAATATGTGTATAATACTCATACTTTGAATCGGGTATGAACTCCCGAAATTTTCGACATATGGCTTTGATTTATGACTTAATTTTGCTGTTTTAAAATATCAATCGATCTTCGATTGATGAGCGGTCAATTCCGTTGGTCTTATTTCGTCGAGTCGAATTTTTGGGTGGTCTCGGTTTGTTTTGCTATTTCCGATTTTGTGATGCGGCTTTTGTGGGCATGCATTCCGATGCACTCAGTTTTTGGTTGATTTTGTCCGAACGACTTTTGGTTCACGATCAATTGATCGATTTAAGTTATATTAATACTGAATAATAACTTTATTAAATTATACGGAACCTAATCGGGTCGGGTTCTGGTTTAATTGAACCTGGTTGTTTCACCATTTAATGAATGCTGTCATGAACATGGAAGTGAAATTGGAGGCAAGTTCCTTACTATTGTCCCGATATTACATAAATCTCTGAGTAGTACAAAATATTTTTTTATTTGAGTAGTGTAGTAATATCGTATGTTTAAAATGCGACACTCATATCGCATTCATTAGTGAAACAATTCTTTATACATTCTTTATCTTGGACTTCTGAAAAATAAAAAAATGGATGTGTCATTTGGAACATGCGACATCTATAATGTCCAATTTGGATGTCCATGTTCCAAATGCCACATTCATTTTTTATTTTAAAGTACAAACTTTGCAATCCTACTGAAACCCTTGATCCCGGCACGGACAACCGCCAACGTCGGGGCCCCACCTTCGACACAACATGTGGGGGACCTTTGATGATATTCCTACCACCAATAGTAAAAAAAAGTCATGTGATGAACAACTCCACCTCTTTTTATTCGAAAAAGAACATGCGGCTTATACTCTTCAGGTAGTGCCTGCTTTACACCTCCAATATTTGTTGTGTGCTGGGTTCTTCGAAACCCAGTAAATGAGCCCAGTTGGACGCTCGGGCATTTCTTGACTCTCCTTGTTCTTTCGTAGCCGTCATACCTACCTCACACCATCCTACTGGCGATCGTATCCAAGATCCTTTAGGAGTGATTTCTTCTGATCGTCAATACCATCCATTTAGCGCCAGCAAGCCCTCCTTTCTAGGTATGGTCTGTGACAACACACCTCCAAGCTGATGGTGTCGATCATCTCCCTCCGCTCCTAGCATGCTGCTACAACTTCTTCAGGTGGCAGCGAGAAGCACCATCTCAAAGCAGTTATGGGATCCACGATGGGAACCCTAGTCCTATCTCTTCCCCAAGGGTCAGATATGCCTTTGGTTCTATTAAAAAATTTAGGGGAGCTAGAGAGGCTTGGGTTGCATTAAAAAAAAGGAAAGAAAGGCCCATTTACTTTGAAGCCCAACTGGCCATGAAACGAAGAAAAAAAGAGGCTTCTTTTTGGGCCCATAGATGGGCTGTTATATTGGTCCCAATGTGGGCCGAAAAAAAAGATAAATAGAGGCTTCAATGGAAAAAGAAGGAAAAGTCGAAGAAAGAATATAAAATATACAACTTATACAAAAATGGCAAAAGATAGAGAGAGGAAAAGCTGAAAAAGGTAAATCTTAAAAAACCGCTTACAAAAAAGGGAAGACAAAAAAAAATACATGTTTTATTTTGTTTCCCCTAACTTGATGATCTATGTTCTTATTCTAACAAGTATGGGAGAAATGGGGTAGTGAGAGTAGGGACATATACTTCTAGTTGAGATGTGTCTGCAATATTTCTATCACGTATGTCATCTTCTACTCGTGGCTCCTCAAAAAACGATCTCATCTTCAGTATCCATATACAAGCGAACCTACTTCAAGTCCCATATGATATTAGAGATGCCATTCTCTGGTTCACATTTGGGTTGGAAGAGGCTCAACTCTGGAAATTTGCATATGAGAGAACACTCTACTTATGGTGTTCAACTTTTGATGTCAACTATTCGAGATGGACCTCTCTACATATGATCGTCTCAAACTTCTATTGCCCATCTACGACATGAAAACTGCCAATCTAGCTTACTACTACATATCATCCACAATCATCGAGCATCGACTACTTCCGCACGTCTCCTCCTAAGTGTGACTACTTACCATGCTGTACTTCTTCTAAGCAACTCTACTCCATACATATCTTGGTCGTCAGAACGATTGTACTACATGCACATCCTAATCATCGCATACCCGTCCTTGTGCGAGGTCTTCTCGCTGCAGCGACTACAATGATGTATCGAGTCAAGATGAGTTGTGGATATTTTCCTTTGTTGTAGGCTACAACTTTCTCAGCTCCTGCTTTAGGGAGGGGGAGGGGTGTTATAGTATGTAATATGGGGGTTATTGGATCTCTGCAGGTAGGGATGTAAAAAATGGCTTAAACGGCCGTTTACACAGCCGTTTACACGCATGCGGTCCTGGACCGCACCGACTATGCCCAGGCGGGCACATATGCGGCCAAGCCGCTTAATCAGCGTTAAACGACCGTTTAAACGCCGTTTAAACCCTATTTTTTACATCCATGTTTATACCCTCAATGCAAAACCAAGCATGCACAAATGGAAATCAATCTAAAACTTATGGAGTAGATATTAGGATGGCTCATATGATTTAAATATGACAATATTTGATATATATTGTGAATATGTGATTATATTTTATAATTTAGTTATGTTTCTTATTAATTATATATATGTAAATATTTTTTATTAATTTAAAAATACAAAACTGCATAATCCGTTTAATTTCCGTTTAAACTCCCGCATACCGTTTAAACAGTAATCAGTGACCTTACCGACTGAATACCGCATATCGCTTTTTGCAACCTTGTCTGCAGGATCCCATTTCCATGTTTTTTGTTTAGTCCCACGTCATCTATAAGTGGAACTTTGGTTTATCTGTGGGACTATATAAGAAGCCCCCACCTAATGTATTCATTGAAAGATTCACAATAAAAGATATGTGATTTCATCCCACTCCCTATGAAGAAGGGTTCTACGTAAAATCCCAAGCGTTCCACTTTTGTATTTTTACATTATTTGATTTTGCTTCGACATTATTTGTTTCAACAAATATTAATACATGTACATTGTACGTCTGTAAGACACATGATTGCTGAGATACACATATATGTCCCAAGAACTTCTAATTATTACATACAACATAAGTAGTAGTTACTATTTAGTATGTAATTTTGTATATAACATTTAAACTTTTAGCACATTATAATTTTCTTCTTAGTTGCTTTTTTACTTATAATTTTAGCACATTTAAACTTTTAGCACATTATAATTTTAGCACATCCTAAAACACATTTCAACATTTAAGAGTGAAATATTCAGCTCATGGTATAAGATATGGTACATGCTAATTCTCCTAATTGCACCTTCATTTTAGACATGTATATATCTATCTTATTTTTTGACTACAGAACATTTGAAACCTTGATTTATGACTCTAGGCTTTTAGAGTCATTTCCACGATTTCGCAAAATAGAGGAACTATTATTGAAATTCCTGGATTTTCCCTTTCCAATCATGTGGCTAAACAAAATGGAAATCTACATTAGCGGCTTTGATTAGGAGGATCGCTATAAAAAGGGAAGCGTATTCATCTTCTTGTCATGAGACCTCCTGTTCCTCACAGGATTACGTCGAGATTGCCTATCCTTTTGATAATTATCTTCGTTGGATTATGTGAGTCACACATGTAGATGGGTAATTGGATCCCTCAAGTCCAATTACCACATCCAGTGATTAGTCCCACATTTACTATTTGTGGGACTTGGAGACTCAGTGGGGGCTATATAAGAAATCCCACACTCATTGTATTAGGTGAGAAAAGTTCAATAGAAACACAAGCCCTTTGAGGTATTCTCTCGTGGTTTCATCCTGCTCCTTAGGAAGTAGGGTTCCACGTAAAATTCCAATGTTCTTCCTTCGTTGTTTTTATTCTTTATCTGTGATAATACGCTTCCACATTCTCGATTTCTAACAGTCTTCGTAGCATAGGACAAGCATCCGGGAAATTTTGGAATGAGAAGAATACCCTAATATGCTTGATCGTCTGATACACACCTTCAATTTTCTGCATTTATGTGAACTATCTTTTGCTCCTTTCTGAAAAGTAGTCATACAAACACGATGAGTTCTGATTTCATTCTTTTTCTGGAAATTGACTATAGGAAGAAGGTCCACTGATTTAACAGTAAGCATGTATATTTCTGTGGCAAGGTAGTTGTTTGAGCTACGAGAACCATGGTCCTCTGAGCATGTGGAAAACGATAAGTGGAAGTAATGAACTAGACTTGTCATGTACTCTCTCACTCCTCATTCTCTCATACTTGTCGAAAATTGGAGATACTCGACCAAGTTGAGAGAACAAGTGAAGGGGGGACAAAAAACTTCATCGATTTTCTTCTTTTTTATTTAAAACATTTTTTCGTCATTTTATGTCTTTTCCCATATCATCTTTTCTTTTTTTTCTGTAGATGCTTTTTCTTCTTTTTTGCAAGTAATTTTCCTTTTTTTTGGCCTTTTTTGAGCAAGCTTTTTTCAGCCATTCTTTCGTCTTTTTTCTTTTTTGTACAGAGCCTAATTGGGCCAATAATCTCCCCTCTCTTTTTCTTTTAGCCCCTACACTCTTTTATACATAGCCTAATTGGGACAGTGGAGCTCATCTATGTAATCTTTTCTTTCTTGATTATTCGAATGAGGTGGGATACCCCTTCTCTTCAACTCTTGACTAGGGTTCCTTGAAGGAACCCATAGCTGCCACTACTCACAAGCAAAGGCACACCAGGGAGGAGGGACTCGAGGGGAGCATCACCGAGGGGAAGTTGCAACCTGAAGGAGGTGCTCTTTAGGGGTGGTGGTGTCACCATGCATTCTGGAGGAGGGAGGGGCAGTGTCGCCAGCTGGGCTAGAGTCGGCGGAGCTACCAACACAAGGCTGCGAGAAGAGGCCCCTGCTGGAGGAACCTAGGGTTGGGCGGTAGTGTTATCAGCGTAAGGAGTTGATCACGGGGGCCTTGGGGGCTTGTGTGGTATGGGGTCTTGGCACATGCAGTGGGGTTTCGGCTTGGAGATGGTGGCCCATGCGCACGTGGAGGGGATGGAGGTGCATGACACCATCTGGGGTTTGTTGGCTCAGCTGTGGTTTCAAGTTGACATGGATGTGCGGAACGAACTCATGGCATGAATCGCATCAGTTGCTGTCGATGAGAAGGGGTTACGATCTCTGATTTCATCGGCGGTCCCCACTGTGCAAGGAAGATGCATGCCTTGGAAGAGGGAGATGTCGTGGGTGAAGGAGATGCAAGCCTTATGCATCGATGCCATGCTCATCTATTTGAAAAAGAGGGTTCTGCCCCCTTGTGGGGATTGTGTTCTCTGGAATGGGGGCACCTGGAGTTTCGTCATTGAGGATTGCCACCATGAAGATCCCGGTTTCCGGCCTGGAGGTTTCTCCTCATCATGTTGAGGATGAAGGTAGCACTGTCATTGTGGAATTAAGGTTTCAGTTTGGGAACCCTAATCATTGGTCCAGAATCGAGCCTTCGTTCAGATTCGGTTCGTGGAACCCATTAATCAGATCCATTTTGATCTCAGGACAAAAACATAATCTTCATTTCATATATTGAAATCTTCATGAACAAGATGATGAATGGTAATCTTTGTATATCAATGAATATGAACATAATTTCTGATTCGAAGTAACATTAATAATAATTGATCTTGGAAACAAAATCAATTCTTTAAAAAAATCGAATTGCTCTAATACCATGTGGAAAATGATAAGAGGGAGAGGTAAACAAGAACAAATAAGATAAACTTGAGGAACAAAGAAGATTTTATGTGGAACCCTACTCCGTGCGGAGTTGGATGAAACCACGAGAGAATGCCTCAAAAGACCGATTCTTCCATTTTATTCTCTTAATGAGTGCATGGGTGTATGAATCTTTATATAGCCCCATTGACTATCGAATGTCCTACCAATAGACGATGTAGGGCTATTCTTCATTGTATGGTAATTGGACTCTATAAAGATCCAATTACCCACCTTGGTTATTCTCCAACAGCATGTTTTGTTCCACTAGTTATGTAATGCTTTATGTTATTGCTCCTTTTGTTTGGAATACTAGAAGTCGAACTGAACATGACATTTGTCGAATTTTTCAAATGTGTACCATGCTAGATTCTCGAAATTTTTAATTCAATAAAATAATCCAACTTTGTGCATTTTTTCGAGATATATGATTCGTTGTTCAATGGAGATATTTTATGCACATGCAAAGTAGCAGTAGTATCTCTAATAATGCAATTTTTAACAAATGTGATTTACTATTTATATTTACTTAAGAACACTGAAAATTGTACTTACTATATATTTTACTTAAGACACTGAAAACTGCTCTTTGCAAATATTTAGTTGTATATGTGGAGCACTCTCTCCTTGCAGTAGTTGTTTATGGTGATTTTGGTAACTTTGATATTCGTGCTGCATGTTTTTTTTGACCCCAATGTGATATTTGGTTTCATTTTTTTCACAAGCTACTGCTGTTATTCAAGAATTTGGCCACAGAGAAGAGTTTGGAAAACTTTGCATTAACACATTTGAGAGGTTCACATCTGCTGCTTCCATCACTGCTCTTAATTCTTCTTACGTTTGTGATCAAGAGCCGGATCTAGTTGAGGCATACACTAATTTTGCTTCAACATATGTTCGATGTTGTCACAAGGTTCTTTTGCCTATATAGATATATTCTTATCCAACATATACTCTATACTAAAGCATTACATTGAATTATTTTTTCCAGCTTAACAATTTTGTCTTTTCAGGATGTCTTGATTGCATCCGGTTCATTGTTGGAGTCATCTTTTGAAAAGGCTGCTATATGTTGCACAGCCATGCACCGCGGCGCGGCCCTTTCAGCTATGTCTTATATATCATGTATGCCATGATGCCATATTATCTGCATTTTCTTCGATTAGTTGAATGTCTCTCATGGATTCCTCACGAATTATTAAAATAATAATAGTTTTCAATATAATTTAATTAAATTTGTTTTTGTTGGAAACAACGAGAAATCATGTTAAAAACTCCACCAGGAAAGTGAAAATTCACTGGATGCATCATCCTATATGGCCAGAATTTCCCTCACCATGTTAAAGTATGAAGTGGGTTTAGATATAATATATACTGCATCACACATGGAGTAAATGGATTCAGACCTAGATCTCGTTTGCTTACACACACCTCAAAAACTCCTCTTCATGATTGACATAATTGTCACTTGGAGATTCAAATGTCCTTAATGAAGATCCTTCAACTCGATCTCAGTGTTGGAAACCCAGTGTCATGATCTCAGTGTTTCCAGCAGGATCTACTCGATCCTTTAAATATGTATCTCTCTCTCTTTTGCATCATCGCCTGTTTAATAAAAAGTTTGGGGCGAGCACCAAGCCGTGCCTCCCCCGAAAAGTTGGTTTCAAAAAAAAAACTCGATCTCAGTGTAAGGCTCATCATGCAGGAATTAATCTCCCTCTTTAATTTTTATCCGGTTCCTCGTACTATCTAAATAGATGAGTATGTTCTCACTTGTTTCTTGAGAATTTCCTTGTTGGAGAAATTGGTTGTGCAACCATAGTGTTGCACTCCAAAAGGATTATATTGATGTGATTTTTCAAAGAATGGGACTTTAAGAGAGCCTGACATGTTTATGTGCATTTTTCTCATATAATCTTTCACAATTGGAAACAAGTCATTTCATGCTAGCCAAAATTTATCGGACACAGATGTGCCTTAAACAACTCAAACAACTCAGTTGTGATCTCTAACAAGTAGAGTTAACAGAAGTTGCGAGCCTTGAAGCACATGAAGAATCCAACTAATCTAATGTTGAGCCACACCAAATCTCCCTAGTGTAACTCCATGTGAGCGTCATGCCTCCGACTGTATCCATTGAGCATCCGATGGTGTACAAGAACTCCTTGATGGTAGGTGCGTTTCTTGCGGCCCTTGATCCCCAATACGACACCGCCCGTAATTAGCTTTTGCTGGCACTTCTATACCTCCCATGGAGGAGACCTACAATCGCCTAAGTAAGATCACGATACTTCTTGTTGGTGCTACTCAAATGCAAGGTTGTAGAAGTCGGTATTCGGTCGGAAGGGTACAACTAACCGGATCTTGTCAGCCTTTAGTCAGTTTTGATTTTTTTAATTATTTTAAATATATAAATCAATTTATACATATATTCTTATACATTTGCATAGATTTAGACATTTTCAGTATTATAATACATTCATAAAAACAGAACAAGAACATTGCAACTATTAAAAACTTTAACATTCTTAACAATGAATAGCATAAATATACTAAGCAATAGTATTAGAAGTGAGTGAATAACATACAAAAACTAATCAACCCTATTTAGATGTTTCATCAATAGCATCATCATTAACAATAATAAAGAACTGGATAGCATAAACTATTGATATGCCTTTAATCCTAACCTTCTGTTCTTTTGAATCCAGTTGAAGAATCGTCTATTGTCCCCTTATGCCAAAGTACCCTTTGAGCTCGAGGATTTCAATTTTTTTGATTTTGATATGCAAAAAAATGTGAAATAAGTGCGTGCGTATCTTCAATCTCAACAAGAATGCATTAAAGATATACCAATATCAATTAATCGAAGAACACAACCCGAGAGAAATAGGAGCCATCAAGAAAGAACATAAATATATAGAAAATAAAAAAACCCTCATTTAAAAGTTGGTCGACTAGTTGGGGGAGCTAACTATTGGCTGACTAGGCCTAGTTAAATCGGCTACCCCCTTAAATTGGCTAGTCGGTCGATTTGACAAGCTTGCTCAGACGTCCTCTATGATGGCCACATTTTGTGGTAATGTGTGGCATAATTCATAGGACGTGGTGTGCATGACAGAGATGAACACCCTCGCTAACAATTCACATGTTGCAACCTTGTCAGGCACCCATAGGATACATGTTATTAGATGTATGGTCACCTTACATCTATCCGTGTTGCTGAACAGTTTGAACCCACAACTATCTCTGCTGATTAGAAGTATGTTGATCTCATCTCCCATCTGAGCGAGATCATAGCTCCTCTGCCACCATATGATGTTGCAACCTCTTCTCTCAAGTACAGCTTGTGTACTTACAACTTGTCACATGGCAGATATTTCAGAGTGGATTATTGACTCCAGGACATCTCATCATCTCTGCGATGACATAGCACAGTTCTCATCCTACAATTCAGTTCACATTAGTAAATCAGTAGTCATTACAAATGGGACACATTCTCCTATTTCAGGATATGGAGAGATTCAGTTGACACTGTCCATGCATTTGCAGAATGTGCTAGTTGTGCTGATTTTTCTACAAACTTATTATATATATGTTCGATTACAAGGGTCTAAATTACCGTGCCATCTATTCTGTTTCAAGATATCCTCACATGCATGGTGATTTGATGTAACCGCGAGTATGGGTGTCTTTACATGATGGTCCAGTTTGCTTGTGTTGGCAGACCTTCTATTCCCACTAGATCAATCTCTCCGTACATGTGACATCTTCGGTTTGGCGATCTTCCTCTACAAAAGCTGTAAAGAGTCATGTAGTTGATTCCTTCTCAGTCTACTTTTCAGTGCGAGGCTTGCCAACTTGGGGACCATAATCATACTAGTTTTCCTGGTCGTCAGAGTCGTCATAGTCGTTCTTTATTGAGTTGTTGTATTTTGATATTTGGGATCTTGGTCGTGTTCCTGTTCACTGGGGCACATGTTCAATCTCATTACAGTTGATGATTTTTCTCAATTAGCTTGTGTTTTTCTATTTGCAAAGGAGATCAACTGATGCACCAATTAGTAGATATGGGATTTGGAAGGCTGTTAAGAGTGAGCGAGGATGGCCCAAGAATTGTTGGAAAGAGACGATCTGAAGGGATCTTAGTTATTTGAATTTAAGTCTTAGAATGCCCCAATATAGATATAAATAAAGGCAAAGAATACATGTAGAGGAGCCTACATAATGTGGAAAAAGGCTTTTTTGTTGTTGTCATTGTCTTGGGTTTTTCTATTGAAAACAAGTCCAAGGTTGGTTCTATTATGTAAAATTTCGTTGTTGATATTCAACTAATATTAAGTACGTTCGCTCTGACAGTGCCTTGGAGTTATATACTATTCAACTCTATTGATTTTTCAAGTCCCTTGGCATCCTACATCAAACGTCCTGTGCCTTCACTTCTCTCTAGAACGGTGTTACAGATCGCACATATCATTGATGTTAGTAGGACTCTTCTTATACATAATCATGCTCTCTACTCTTACTAGGGTGATGTTGTCCTCATTGCCTACAACCTTGTCAATCTTATGTCATCTTCCATGTTAGGAGAAAAGGTACCTTTTTATTACGTGTCTTGATAAAGCCCCTTTTCTCCCTAACTGCTCGTGTTTCTCTTTATGGATTTTTTTGACCCATGACTCCTCGCCGGTGTTCACGAGATCACTCTGAGCGGCCGCTTATGCATCCTCGCCGGTGTTCACGAGATCACTCTGAGCGGCCGCTTATGCATGTGAAGACCCCCAGGCGCGTTGCATACGTGAATTCCATCATTAAGCGCCCCTTGCGCATAAGCGGTCCGCATATGCAGGTCGTGCAGCCACATATGCGGACTGTGCACATGCTTCCTATTTCGAGGCTTTACCGGGGTGTCGAATCCGGATCTTTAGATCCGATTACTTATTTACGCCAAAGGGCAACCCGATACCCCTAATCCCCCAATACCCCAATCGACCCTAGGGTTACCACCTCTAGAATCCCCTATCTGCTCTCTCATGTGTCCCAGCTCCTCCGCCTCTTCCCAACTATGCCTCCACCGTGGCCCGGAAGCCCGTCGCCTCTGTGCAAGGGTCCTCTGCCTCCAGCTCCTCCGTGCAAGGCTTCATCACCTCCGGCTCCTTTGTGCGATTCTCCACTGCCTCCATCTCCTCTGTGTGAGGCGCCTCGACCTTCATCTCCTCTGTGTGAGGTTCTTCCGCCTCCCAGCCCTTTTGTCAATGTGCGAAGGTAACCCTAGATCCGCTTTTTCTATAATTTTGATTTTTAATTTGATTTTCACTTTTGATTCCATGAAATTTCATTAAAATATTTATTCGTGAATTGTCTTTAGGCCTTTAATTTGACCGCTTTAGATCAAATTACACTGCACTGTGCTTTACCAGTTGCATTAGCTGGTTACAAATTCTAAGTTTAAAGAATTCTTTATTCAGTTACCTGCTCGAATACATGCGCATGCCGCTTTCTTGGACCTTGCTCCTAGTCATGACAACCTCTTCCCCAGAGCTATAAAGTGTGTTTTTTGGCTGCTCTGGACCCAGAAAAGGCACTGGTGCCTTGATCTTGTCAGCGGAAAGTATTATGCCAATGCTGACGTTGCATTCTTGGAGTATATTATGCATTTTTATCTTACAGACGACATGATATCTTTGTCTAAGTTTGGTGAGGAGGTTTACGTTCCACCTCCCCATTTTCCTCCACCGGCCACCGCACCTCCTATGGATCAGACTTTGTCTCATGTTTACATTCACATGTTGAATATGGTACATGAGACAAATCATTCAAAGGATCTTAGCCGGCCTATTGCACTTCAGAAGAGGATGCATAAGTGCTATGTATCCTCTCGTAGCCTATGTTTCTTTAGGTCATCTATCAGAGGATTTTAGAAAGTTTGTCATGGGTTTGTCAACTGTTGCAATCCACGCACATATCATGAGGCTATGCAAGATAGTCAGTGGGGTCTTTCATTGGAGGAGGAAATAATTACACTCCAGTCAAGTGGCACATGGAGCTTGGTTGGCTGCAAATCGGTCTTTATATTGAAGCAGAGAACATATGGCATTGTTGATCCCTGCAAGGTTAGACTTCTGGCATGTAGGATCACTCAAGCATATGTAGTGGATTATCTGGACACTTTCTCCCTCGTGGTTCGTCATTCTACTCTTTGGATCCTACTCTCTATTGTTGTGGAATATGACTTGTCACTTCACCAACTTAATGTCAAGAATGCTTTCATGTATAAAGACTTACATCCCTATATGCAACAACCACCTAGGTTGCTATTGAGAGATATCATCAGAAGATATGCAGATTTCATAAAGCGCCTCAACCACAGTGTCGGACCTCGGATTTTTACCCACCAACTCCACCCTCACATCTTCCACCATTCCACCCACCCGAGGCTGACCTGTTGGAGTCACCTCTCATCGAGTCCACTCTTAAGAATTTCACCAGATGATGGGGCAGATGAAGAAGAGGATTGATGACCTCACTAGTATAAATAAGATCTACAATGTTGCTTCACTATTCGATGATATGGGTTCATTCAAGGATTCGTATGAGGGCTTGCAATCGCCCAGAATACAAAAAATGAGAAAATTTTAAAAATACAAAAAGATATCAGGAGATACCTTATTGAGTCAGCTTGTGAGGGCGAAGCTTCTCATGCCCATTGCGTCGTGTAAAGGAGCCTGTCAAATCGGCGGTGATGGAATTGGAGGGGTGTGCTCGTGGGGGTGTGTTGATGTGAAGGGGGATGCCTTGTCGATGCGATGGAGGATGTTGGTTGGGTGATTGGTAACGGCCTCGAGGGTGACATGGTGAAGTTGGAGGGGGTGATAGTGTGTGCGCGGGGACTTTCGTCGTTGGATCCTCAGAGGTTGTTCAACCTGTCTCAATGCGTGGGCGGTAAAGTTCATTGGAGGCATCCTTTGGTTGCAGGATGGACGATGCGATACATGGCAACATTGTCGATCAGTTGCCATCCACGACCTATTGATTTTAGGCTTGAGCGTGGAGGTGGTTCGGGAACTGTTAGCACTGGTCATGCGGGTGCGAGAGGTAGTTTTGGATGGTTTGCGTTGACGGTAACCGCCGCGGTTGGTGGCGGAGGGCTGCAAGTTCAGGTGCGCATTGCCGGTGACCTTCGCAGCCTTTTTCCGAGAGTGCGACTTGTCCTGGAGATGCTTGAGGAGAGCCGATCGACCGAGGCTGTCGGAGTTTCGCTGTTGAAAGAAGGTGGATTTTTAGGAAAGGGATGCGACACCTTTTCATCATTTTGAAAAGAAAGGCCTTAAGGGGTAATGGACAAGAAAGGCCTTAAGGGGTAATGGAAGGGTTTGCTTCAAGCACAAGTTACAACATCCAGACCGAGGTGGAGTTAGGTGGCTTCGGTAGTAGGGCCTCCTACGTGGGGGCATTAATCGGGTACTCGGGTCGGACGAAGGGTCCACTAGTTTTTTAGACACACTTAAGCGGATCTGAGCCTACAGAGGCGGGTAGTTCGAAGCGGGTGGGGGGTAGCTATTCAGACCTCCTAGGGAGATTCGGTTTGGCTGGGCAGATCCACTTCGAGCGAATGGGTGGGAGGAATCAGTTAACCTGTTTGTCGAGATATCGGACCCGTTGTTGGACTCGGTCTGCTGAAGGGACTTGGACCAATTGCTGGTGTCTGCTGAATGCTTTTGGACGGTCTGCGTGAAGGATGGTGACGTTGAGGCTCATCAGCATGGTTGCTTGAGGGCTGGGGAGATGGGATCTGGGCAGTGCAGCAAGGGGCTGACCCCTTTGGAGGAAGATAGTGATGGGGTGTCCTTGGGGGTTCGGAGGAGAAGGTTTGGCCAGTCCTATTTCCGGTGAAGGCTCGAGGAGAGGAGGAGAGAGCGACAGATGGAGATTTACTGCCGGTTAAAGGGGCATGCGGCCGGAAGGCTGACGGATGGCGAGGGGGCAAGTGGTGGTGGATGGGAGGGCGTCGCGCTTGCCTTTCTTGGGTGGTAGGTGGAGGATGGTGCAATAGGAGGGGGAGAGGATTGAGAAAGCTGTGCTTGCGGGGGAGGTGGTGAGGGTGTTGGAGGGGGTGGAGATAGTGATCTGGGGCCGAGGGAGGGGCTGGAGTTAACAGTGGTGTCTTGACTTGGTCTGGTAAGGCTTGGGGTTTTTTCGATTCTTTTAATGAGGATGGTCACATGGAACGTTAGGGATTTGGGATAGGTCGACAAGAGAATGATGGTTCGTAACTTGCTATTTGATTAGAAAGCGGTTGTGGCTTTATTGCAGGAAGCAAAACTGACGGGTGGATAGGATGGGGTATGAGGGGAAATTGGGGGTATAAGTTGGGGGAATACAAGGCTACTGAAGATGTAGGAGCGACATGGGGCGTAGTGACTGGATGGGATGGGACCATGTTGGAATTGGTTGTAGATGAGATGCAAGGGTTCTTTCGTTATTGATTCTGTTGAACCGCAAGGTCGACGGTAGGCGCCTGCTGGGGACGAATGTTTATGGCCCTTGCAATGACATGGGCATCGATGGACTGGTGGATGAGTTATAGATGGCTAGGGCTAGGTTCCAGGACGTGATTTGGCTTATTACAGGTGATTGTAATGTGACGTTTGCGATCGGATGACCATTCTGAGGGTCGTGGTGGGAGAAACAGTGGTTGGTTGGAGTTGGCTGACATGATTCATGCTTTGGGGCTTTATATTCTTGACTCAACAGGGTATTTGTACACTTGGCGTAGTTCACGATCCAAATCCTGACTCGATAGATTCTTGCATTTCAGTGAGGCTTTGGAGGCTTTCCCGCTGGTGGGGCCCGTGTCCTTCCTAATCGCAGTATGATCACGCGCCGCTTCTGTGAGTCTGATCGCCCTCGCTCCTTCAAATTTGAGAAGGCTTGGTTGCTGGAGGATGAGTTCCAAGAGGTGCTGGCGGAGTTCTGGGCTGTGTGCCGACCGAGTGGAACTGCGACTGGCAGACTCGAGGAAGTTATCAGCTCTATAGTCCTTCCCGATGTATTATAACAAATTGAATTGACTGCAATGCAAGACGAAGATGTTGAAGGCACAAGAGGAGGTTCGTAGATTAGATGAGTTGGAGGATTCAAGGTTGTTGACTGCTGGGGAGTTGGCTATGAGAGGTGGATGCCTTGAGGAGATTACGTGGAGGCAGGGGTCCAGAAAGTTGTGGTTGAGGGAAGGGGATGCCAATAGAGATTCTTTCATGCGGTGGCCAATGGGAGAAGGATAGAAACTTCATACACTAGATTTCAGTTGGTGGTACGGTGGTGGAAGGAGACAAGGCGGTGGGGTGGCATTGCAATCTCATTTTCTGGTGGTCAGAGGCACGTCCGGGTCAGATGGGGCTGGCAGGGCAGAGGTATCACACAGGTTGCTGAGTCAGACACACATTCCTTGGTGAAAGATTTCACAGAGGAAGAGGCCAGGCATGCATGTTTCCAACGGAATGCGGATGAGGCTTCTGATGACCCTTTACTAGGAGTTTTGGGAGATGGCTTTGAGAGATTGAACAAGGCCCTTATCTTCCTGCTGCCTAAGAGGGGCACACCGTCTAGGGTTGAGGATTACATGTCCATTGCATTGTCTAATGTTGCATATCTGATTGTTTCGAAGATCCTTGCCAATCGCTTGAGGAATGTGATGGATCGGATCATTTCACCCGAGCTGATGATCTTTGTGCCAGAGAGGAATACCACTGATGGTTTGGTGTTGGCTTCGGAGATGGCGACAAACTGAAAGTGGAACAATGTGAAAGCGATTTTATAGAAGGTGGACTTCTTCAAGGCTTATTATTGCATTGATTGGAGATTCTTATGGGATTCTTTGGAGGACTTCCCGAAACAGTGGATTGCTTGGATTGCGTTATGTGTGACGGCGGCTTCACACACGATGTTGGTGAATAGTAGGTCGGAAGGGGGTTTTTTAGATGTAGAGGGGCATCATGCAAGGTTGCCCTTTGGCTCCGCTTCTATTCATCATCATGGCGGACACTTTAGCAGTGATGATGAGTTTGGCGACCACGGGATCGGTGTGGTAGTTATGAGAGGGAGGATTATGAGAGAGAGGAGATATCCTTCTTGCTCCTGCAGTACGCGTATGACACTCATGTTTATGGTTGTTGAAGAGGATGCGACGAGCGTCACTCATTTTGGACATTTTTGGAGATTGATTGGGCCTTCAGATCAACAGTGATAAATCAGTGGTGGTTCCTTCTGGCTTATCTATGCTTGAGGTGCATGAGACGACAATGACTTTTGGCTGCCCAACAACCGGGTTGCCGATTACATACTTGGGGTTCCCGCTGGTAACGTGGAAGCCAAAGAATGGTGTTTGGAGGATCTTATTGGATAGGTTGGAGGGAATGATGGCAGGGAGGATGGCGACGGTCTTGTATAGAGGAGAGAAGATAGTGCTCCTGAAGCACGTTCTTTTGTCCATACCTATCTTCTTTTGCTCCACGAGGTAGCTTCCTGTGTCGGTTCGCATGAGGATTGAGTCTCATGAGGAGGTTTTTTTGGTCGGATGGGAGGCAGACTAGGCAGGGGGCAAGATGATGGAATCGAAGAAGGGTGGTTGGGAATTTTGTGGATGGGCAATATGAACAAGGCTTTCATGGCGAGGGTGGTGCGTATATAGGGGACATTTGAGGATTTGGTGTACATGCTAATGAGGAAGATCTATGGGGTATCCTTATCTATGATGGTTGTTCTAACCCGCTTGCCTTCGTCATTGTGGAAGGGGATCGCCAAGGTATTACCAGATCTGGTAGTGATGTTGCAGTCGGTTTTGGGGGATGGGGTCAGGTTTCGTTTTTGGCTAGATGATTGGACGGGCGAGGGGATTTTGGGCGAGCACTACCACGGTTATGCCGGCTGGTGAGCAACCAGTGGGCAACGGTGCAACAGGTTTGGGAGCATAGTTCTTGGTCTCCTGTCTTCTCCTCCGTCTTGTCAGATCAAAGGGTAGATGAATACTTGCATCTCCAGACGCATTTGGCACATTTTGAGGGTTCGACAAATGGCGTGGATCTCTTCACTAGGGGGAGATGGGAGAGGGAGATCCTTAGTGAACAAGG
This sequence comes from Ottelia alismoides, assembly GCA_037367405.1. Lineage (NCBI taxonomy): Eukaryota > Viridiplantae > Streptophyta > Magnoliopsida > Alismatales > Hydrocharitaceae > Ottelia > Ottelia alismoides. The sequence continues at coordinate 662,570 of JAZKJV010002784.1, forward strand.
CATGTCGTTTTATGGTGGAGGATGGGGAGGAGGTGGAGGAAGAGACGGTAGTTGGTACCGAGATGATGTGGAGGATGGGGGAGGAGGGTGCCTAATCGAATAAAGATTTTTTATGGCTTCCGCGACAAGATAGGATTCACACGCAGGTTCGTCGAGGACAACTATTGGGAATGGAGGTTGGTGTGTGTGTCAGGTGTGGTGCGATGGCAGAGGATGCAGATCACCTTTTTCTCTTGCCCGCCGTCTGCTTGAATATGGGATGTGGCCAACATCTTGTAGTTTGGGGGTCATGATGGTGCCGACTTTTGGAGGAGATTAATGTGGTTTGCGGCTATGGACATGAAAATGGTGCTCGTCCCTTTGCGCTTTTGTGTGCGATTTGGTGTGCAAGGAATAGTGTCATTTTTGGAGGGACAATCGTGTTATACAGAAAATGTAATAGAACATAGCAGAGCATTTTGTGCAACTTGGAGGATGTAATACGCTGTAATTTTTATAGTTATATTGATTAATATACTTGGTGGTGGCTCCCATGTTTGGGGTGCCACCCTTTTTCCTTAAAAGAAGACAACTCAGTAGTGCCATTTGTAGAAATAATGTATTCATCACATACCTTAGAGTATTGGTTAATGGGGATGACCTGTGAACATGGGAAATAGACCGAGACCTGTGAGTAAACATACGTGGCAAAAACTAAGAGCAACCTCATTCATAGGTGAGGCCATTTCTCAGAGGGGAATTAATAGGTCTCGCCAATAGTCCGATTCTTTAAATCAAGCCCCTCATTAATTATCCGACCATCCATCAGTTGATGGTTCGGTCCTTGACGGAGTCTCGTCCCAACCGAAGCTAGGAGCCAATAACAGAGGAATGGCCCCAACCGGCCTCCCTTTCTTTCGGAGGCGCTGACCCGCAACGAAGCAGATATGACTAACTGAGAGATTATATATGGCGACGACAACAACATGTCGTAGTCTGAAAGCAGTTGGTTCCGTAGTTTGAGAATTCTTCCGATCCCAAGTACTCCATCTCTATCATTGCATAGCCATACGAAAGAATGGAATCAGTAACAACCATGAAGACTGGCAAGAGGATTCCCAACAAATCTGTGAGTAGTGGTCAAAGTGCAAGCTTTACAATTTCTTTGATATTATAGCTAAGGGCTGGCTTGTACAAGCTCTCCCGAGGGTAGCTTTCAGGGTCAGACTAGTTGTTTCGCTCCTTCGGTCGGACCTTTCATACAGGGGGGTCAGAGGGGGGACTGAGAGGAGTGGAAATCGTCCCGATCGGCTCTCCGATGTCAGAGTGAATTGGATAGCCCCACTGGGTTCTCCGGTTGAATCAATTCCCCTCGTCGCAAGAAGCCGTCCTTATCCCCCTGCCTCAATCTTGATAAAACCCAGTCCCCGCTGTGTTGATTCCGCGAGAAGATGCTTAGGCTGATACCAGAGAATCAATAGCTTGACTGAAGGCAAAAGAGGTTCCAACCAAGGAGGCTGAGAACTGGCGGAGTCAGAGAGGTTAGTCCTGAGCCCTGTCTAAACTGCTGAGCTGGTCTCTAAATGAGGTATGTTCTCTATCCGCCATTGTGGAGCTTCTTCTTTTAAACAAGGTCGTCCTGTCTCATTCTCTTTGGATGTTCGCTCTTTGATCAGTGATTTTCCATCTCCTACATTTAGGGATCCCACCTTATTCTCAAACCTGGTGGCTCGCTTGATTGGCACTCCTGTAGGCTCATCTTGCATACTAATTATGGGAGTACCAAGTCCTGCATCCACCAAGAAGATTTTTTTCCTCCGGCGTAAGCGTAAAATGGAAGAGAAAAAGGCCTTTCCATTACAGGAGAGGAAACATGCCCTATTATATATAGTAGATTAGAGGAAGACATCATAACTCCATCTGACTTCTTCCTATTCATTCTTCGCTCCACTGCGACTCGCTTGGTTCAGAAGAGTTGTTGTACACAGACAGCAAGACGAACCTACTTGTTACCTTTTTATGCTCCGCTTCCTCTTCCGTTTTTCCTTTCACCTTTTTACCAAGTCCTAGCATCTTTGACCTCTTGACCTTTGACCTCGGATCATCCAATATTTTCTCTCTCCCAGCGCAACGGTCCAACCGCGCCCAATCTCCCTAATTCTTATAGTATTAGATATCCGATTAGAGGAGTCAAAATCGAAGTAAGTCGTTATGATTCAACCAGAGGACGTATAATTTATAGACTTCGCAACAAGGATTCGAACAATTAGGTATTTTTTGAGGATCCCATTTTGGGTTAAAAAATGAAAAGGTTTTTTTCGTAGATTCTGAATGAAAAAGCAAATCTAGGGTTAATATGCTAATCTGAGCTTCTGTTCGAGGTGAAAAATGTCGACTGATTCGTTGGAGGGGGCTACGAGGTCTCCCTAATCTGCGGATCAATCAACCCTTGAGATATATAGTAGGAGAGTCGGGTAGGAAATCCCACAATAAATGAGCATGGTCAAAGATTTGTCACGTAGATCACGATATCAATTCAGATCACAGACCCTCTTCGTAGGTAGTCAGAGCTGTTTGAGGGCCCGAAGGTTCAATCTCATCCGCAGGTCCAGAAGTTGGTATTATATCCGGTTGACTCTAAACAGTCATTAGAATAGGTAGAGCCATAGATGGGGGGAAGGCAAAGAGATAAATGAGATAAAGAGATCAAAGTGAAAAGGAACGAGCTGAAGCAAAAGCGTAGGCCCCTCTCGAATAATGGCCCCGGGCTTCTTAGTGGGCGAGATAAAAGAGGAAGAAGACTCTACCTCTCCGAGAACGAACGACCCGGACTCTTCACTTTCAGGACGAGAATTTCCAAGTTCCCGCTTGTTCAAAGCGTCAACCAAGAGGCATAGATAGCGCTATCCCCCAGAGGAAGAACAACGTCCCCTATTTTCGTAGTCAACAACAACCGAGTTCGACCCTTGCTTTGCCACTCACCTGTAGCATTCGACTCTTCTCTCCCCTGTAGCCAGAGACAGAGGTCCGAAACTCAACTTCACAGTGCTTTAATAAGTGCAAACCAGTGAGGCATTCGACCGTCACCGCTCTTTCTCCCCTCCATGGACATCTACTAGATCAGCTTCAACCTTCGGTTCAAACTTTCTTCTTTCGCGAATCTTCTCTGACTTCTGGTATAGAAAGAAGATCAGAACTCGTCTTGGCAACTTGATCTATGATGATAGGGACGGAGTAGACTCAATGAATCCATTTTGATCCAAGAAGGGGGCATTAGGTGTGGGACCATCGTCTGATTTCCTAATTCATGCTCAGCTTGTTTATGATCAAGCACTCAAACGACCCGGGGTTCATCTCCTGAAGCTAGCGATCGATGAGTCAGATTTCCGAGGGGTGCTCAATCATTCCACAGAAAAAAAGCAAGGAACTGGTCTAGTTTTTCCGGGGATGCGCTCTTTCTAGATCTTCACGAAGTCCTGCATTAGAAATCCTGACTCAAAGGAGAATCCTTCAATGGCATCTTAGAAACTGGGTGCGTAAACAATGACAACCTGGTCTTCCAAGCCCCTATTTTGACCTTTCGACTTCACTTTTTTTGAAAACAAAGGTCGAATTATTTGATTTGAGCTCCTGTCGATAAGCTTAGCAAGTCAGGTAGCTCGGAAAGGGTATGAGGTTCGCCACATCACGTTCCGGAGAGCTGCAGGAAAACCTAGGATGCTGTCCCACCCCCTCGTCCCAATCGAAGCAAGGAGCCAATAACAGAGGAATGGCCCCAACCGCCCCCTCCGTCCTTTAGAGGAGCTGTATGAGCTTATGGGATCTCCTTCTATACGTAGCAACAGTTGCCCAGCTGTGGAAGGTGGTGGATGGGCGGTCAAGTCGCGGAGGATGAGAGAAAGTCGTCGAAGCAACGTCATATATAGTTGAGGAAGTAGTCATAGAGTAGTGGGAGCGACAGCTATCCTTCTCTTCTCTCAGTTCCCGAAGCCAGCGCAGTGAGGTCGAGCGGGAAAGTTTTCAAATGATGATAAACAACGACGATTGATGTTTAAGGCAAGGTGCTTTCTTCGAAATCTTTATCATCATGTGTTGTGACTTCTTAAGCGGGCTTTGTCTCTCAATCCGTCTTTCCGGGACTTCATAGTTCGCTGTTTGTTTTCAGAAGAGGAGAGAAATTCTATTTCTTTATCGCCTTTGCCGTAGTCAAAGAAGCGGTCTAAGCCAACCACAATCCGCTTTGAGGTGAAAGGAGCGAGCAGGTCAAAGCGAAGGAGAGAGAGCCAAAGGGAGGGTCTTTTATGGGGCCGGTTGTCTTACATAGTCTTGTTCTGGGTTAAGCTAGGACTTGAGCAGTCTTCGACCTTCAACCATTTTGAGTGGAAGTCGGAAGATGGGGGAAAGAGGACTAGATCACGGCTCTCCCCTCTTGCCTGATAGCGCTAGTCCGAGCATAGGCATAGGCTACGTGCTCTTCTTCCTGGACTGGCATGACAATAGTGGCCGCATTTGTCCAGCTTGGCATTTAGATGGCTTTGTTACTTCCTCATTCCTGGGAGCAAAGGCTTGATCTTTAACTGAAGAGGAAGCACCTTCAGAAGATAGGGGGGCAGAGATAGAAAAGAAGAAGCAAGCTCGCGGTTCGGAGGATGGATAAAGTGGTAGGCTCATCTTGCATACTAATTCTGGGAGTACCAAGTCCTGCATCCACCAAGATGATTTTTTTCCTCCGACGTAAGCGTAAAACGGAAGAGAAAAAGGCCTTTCCATTACAGGAGAGGAAACTGGAATTAGATCTTGGAAATGATCGACAGAATCTAATCATGACGCTTTTTTCGCATCAGGGATGTCCGCCGCAAGCAACTGCTATTCCCGCTCTGAATATCATCCCCCGGAGATGCCATCATGAGGGGAAGGATCTTCCAACTAACCCTGCTCAAACTCTTCGACATCCTTCTTGGTCAAACCACAAGAACTCCCGCAGACTTGCCGTAATGAGAAATCCGTCTGTGATGATGAGGTCCGTGAAAAAGAGGCATAGCCCTCAGAGACTACCTACTGGCCCGTACTATGACGAGGGACTATTAATATAGTTGAATGAAGGAAAAGTCGGAAGTTTGATAGATGCTTTGTAGGCGTAATTGAATAAGCTGAGTATTGGATAATGGGGATGACCTGTGAACATGGGAAATAGACCGAGACCTGTGAGTAAACATACGTGGCAAAATCTAAGTCAAGGTAGGTTGTGATCCAGGGGCAACCACAGTTGTAGGTTGAGCAGGAGTAGGTACATGAGATGGTGGTGGAGACGAGGTGGTGGTGGTGGTGGTGTGGGAGGTGGTAAACGTGTAGGTGGTGCAGGTGGTGGTAGGCATGTAGGTGGTAGGGCTCAAAGATCTCCTCATCACAGTTTCTTGGTGCCAGTCTGTCACCTGTAGGAGAGAAATACATGGCAACTGCAAAGAAAGTAACGCCAGCGTTGATAAAGTATTTCTGCCAAAGCGGATCAAAGCAACGGTACCCCTTTAGGGTATGAGAGTAGCCAACAAAAACACATTTGACAACTCTAGTGGAGAGCTTGTCATGACTAAGTGAAAAATCACGAACAAAGGCTATAGATCCAAACACACGTACTGTAAGGAAGAACATATCTTTCTCGAGAAACGCAATCGAGAAAAGGAGTGTCTCTCCCAAAACAGAGGAAGGCATGTGGTTCACTAAGTAGCATGCGACGAGAACCGCATCACCCCAGTAAGCATGAGGAAACATGACTTTGAATCAACTGGGTTCTGGCCTCATCGAGTAAGTGACGGTGTCTGCCTCGGCAATACCGTTTTGCTGAGATGTATAGGCACATGCGGTCTGGTTTAAAATGCCAAGAGATCTGAGAACTCAGATAACTATAAGGTGCTAAATCTAAGGCATTATCAGAACACAGATACTTGATAATGGCAGAAAAACATTCTTTATCTCATTAATGAATGACTTGATAACAAACCCGACCTCAAACTTGTTCTTTAACAGGAAAACCACTTAAGTATAAAAAAATCATCTACATCGACTATATAAAAAATGATGTCCTTGGTGATTAGGGACACAACTTGCACCCCATATATCTAAATGAAGGAGCTTTAAACAACTGAGAGTTGCTGACTCTGACGAGATGCAATTAAGGAACTATGATGCTTCTCAAGTTGGCAAGCCCCGCACTGGAAGGAAGATTGTGTGGAGATCTGTGGGAGGACATGACACCACTTCTGTAGAGGAAGGTAGCCAAAACGAAGGAGTTACATGTACGGTGAAACTAGTTCAGTAGGAATAGTAGAGGCACTGGTATGAGGAAGTTGGACCAGTCTATAGAGCCCCCATTGCTCACGGTCACATCCAATTGCCATGCCGGTAATTATGTCTTGAAACACAAGAGACGGACGGGTCAAAAATAGCATGACAATGCCGATCCTTAGTGATCTGACTAATAGAAAGTAAGTTCATCTGAAAATCAAAGGCATATAAAACATTTAAAAGCACATGGAATCATGTCCTGTGATGGGTAAGTGAACCCCATTAGCAATAACGACCCATCTACCAAGAGCTATAGTCCTGTAAGACCTGAATCGGTATCTGTTATTACACATATGGTGGGATGCGCCGGATTCCATGTACCATTATGTCATATCTTCATTACTACTACCAATAAAAACGTATGCGATACCTAAGGAGCTCGAAGAGGCTCTGTCTGCAGCTGCAGTATCTGTGTATGTTATAGTAGTAGTGCCATTGATTGGAGTCATGATCTCTCATATACGAGAGACAATGTCATCAAGACGTGGATCTGCTGTTGGAAATGCGAGCCCACGGCGAGCCATTATGCAATAAATGTTATTGCAATTCACTCCTTAATCTGAAATGAAGAATACATAATTTGCATAATAGGTCCCTTAGTACAATTAGGGTTATGTACCATGGCCATCTTGATGATCATACAGCTGTTGATTCAACTATTGAATCATAGAGGCTGGTGCTTGGATGAATATTTAAAGAGTTAGATTGAGGACTCATCAAGCACCGTCAAATGATTGTTAAGAGATGATCTCCAGCCTGAGTAGGAGATGGCAATCCTTATCTCTGAAGGCTGATATCTGACCGACCTCTTGATGCAGGTCCTCTGCATAGGAATAGAGATTCGGAGGTGTCAGATTAGTTAGGTCAAAGAGTTGACTTAACGAGATCGAGATAACCAAAGTCCTATATCGTATGCTGTCATGATATAGGCATGCATCCTCTGACCGGAGACAGATGTGTTGCTATATGTCTAAGTATGTACATTTGGCAGACCAATAGGTTGATGACCTAATCAAGTCTATACACCGGCGCGCTGGTGTGCATATAAGGGCATATGAGTAATACGATCTCTCAAAGGGATCATATAGGTTCAGTTACTGAACTGGAAGACATGAGCTCACTCATGAGATATTGGGAAGAATCAAATTCCGTGCGCACGGTCGTCTCGCTTTGGAAGCTTGACTGAATTTGTAGGTTTGATATATACTTTTGGAAAGTATATGATCAAGACCTAGGTATGATATACGCTTTTGGAAAGTGTATGATTGATACCAACTCCCAATGATCGAATGAGAAACTTACTGATAAAACCATGAAGTAGACAGTATAAAGTTGATCCAATACTTCGGGTTTAGTCTGAGTCTTCCAGTATGCAGGATGTACAGGTATTGGGAATACATTGGACATTGAATTGAAAATGTAATTTACATTTTGTTTTGGGTTGTGATAATGATTCACAAATTTCCAATGGCATGATTGCAAATGTTCACAAAATTAATTGGATTTATTTTTGTGAAAATAATTTGTAACAAATGTTGTTGCAAATATTGGAGAGAATCATGAGATAATGTAATCTCATGTAATAGGAAAAAGGAAGCTCCCTTCCTAATGAGGAGAGGGGACGGCCACAATTCCATAAGGAATGTGGTGGCCGTCCACCCTCCTTATGGAAGGAGGCTTGCCTCCTTTCCTATCTCTCCAATGGAGATTGATTTGATATAAATCAAATTATATTTAATATATATTTGATTTTTATTTAAATTAATTGTTGTTGTGTTTTTAGCAACAAATCATGACCATTGAAAGAAACACAAATTAATGTGGGCCATTAGATTTGTGTTGACACATGGATTGAGATCCATGGATCCCAAAACCCTATAAAAGGAGAGGCACCCCATTGCTCTTCTTTGCACATAAGTGAGACAACAAGTCTCTCTCTCTTTCTTTCTCTTTCTCTCCCTCTCATGGCCGTCCACCATGGATGCCCTAGAGAGGCTCTCCATCGTCGCGGTACCGTCGTTTTGCTGCCCGATTGTTTTGCTCTGGAACTCCGTCTACTTCGGCATGCCTTGCTCGTGAAGAAGACGTCGGATCTCGTGTATCGAGATCTGGAGATCCACCGCTTGGATCATCAACTTGGATTGCGAGAAGCACGCGGTTCATCCCCGCGCTCGCAAGCGTCTCCTCCGACGGATCAGACTTGAGACAGGAGGTTTCTTCTTCGTTTAGAGACTTGATCGCAACCATGCTTCAAGAGGTAAACCTAATACTTGGTGTGGTTTAGACGAAACGATCCGAGAAGTGTTCTTGGATCATGTGGTTTCGTCACATGAAAATTTTTAATTTCCGCTGTATAGAACAACTAGTGCGACTAGTCGTTCTTCGTCGTATTCGATGCGACGATCACGCTTCCGTGATGCGCTTGAGGATCTAACCATATCCTTCATCTGCCTGGGGAGTTGTAGTATCTGAATGCTTGATGTGTCCTGTCTGTGAGTAGATGCATGGTATCCATGCTTCTGATAGCATGTGTCCTCAGAGTGTCATGGACGACGCCAATAGATGTAAGGACCACGCTGACGTCTGCCGCCTCTACCACGGGGACTACGTCCTCTTAACTGAGTAAACCCTACTCTGTTGCAAGAAGCGGCCATCACTGAGGAGGGTTGTGGGGTGACAGTAGGAGGAATAAGAAGCCTGTTGAGATGAATGTAGGTATCCTACATGGGAGGTATGATCGGTCGCCCCAGTAAGGAGTTGTGGTCGTGCTGCATCATACTCCGGATCCTTGTAGACTCATACATCCGTCCTTGTCAATCCTTGGTGCACACTACGACCGAAAAACGTGATTTATAGGTTTGAAATCACGTTTTCCGGTCAAAATCGGACAGTTTTCATATCAAATCAGACTGCTGGATGGTATGGTGGCTTGAGGAGGCGTGCAAAGAGGCTAACAACATGCGGAGGCTAGCGGTGGTGCGTAAGGGCCGCGTAAGGGAGCCCTCCAAGTGGTGGGGTTCGGCTCTTGTCGAGTTAGGGCTTGTGGCGGCGACAGGGATTAGGTCAGAACTCCAGTCTATGACCGTCGCTCTGATACCACGTAGAGATGGAAGAATGGATTGCTTATTGATAAGGCCCTAGGGTTCTCTTATGAGAGTAACCTGTTGGGCTAATTAGATAAAGAAGACCAAGAAAATACATATTACATAAACGATATGAAAGATAACTAATATCTCAACAAATTGCATTCTCAATATTTCTCCACAACATGATTTATCCTTTATTTTTATAAAATAATAGTTGTAGAAAAATGAATGACTTCTTTATTCTAATGCTATATGGCTCCTTTATATAGAGGAGAAACCCTAGATGACAAATAACCAAAGCAGGAGTAACATGAAAATGAAGTAACAAATAACATAAATACTATTTCCTATAATACTCCCACTCAAGCTGGAGCATGGATATCTATCAAGCTCAGCTTGGAAGGACTCTTCTGAAAGGGTCTCCTTATTAGAGCCTTAGTAAATTTGTCTACAGTTTGCTTCACTAAGCTGACATGGGATGTAGAGATGAAGTTCTTTTTTATCATGTCTGTTTGGAGAATTCTATATCTTTGTCTTTATTTATATTTCTCTAGTTTTTCGTCTTCTTTGTGTAATTTCTCCCCAGAACCTTTCTCCTATATATGAAGGTTCTAGGGCTATGTGGAATACAGCTTTCTTTTCACCTTTTACATGGTATCAGAGCGACGGTCCTAGACTGGAGTCTGTAACCTAACCCTAGCCCCTCCCTACCAAAAACTGTGTCGCCTCTCTTCGCGGGTAGTTACCGCCCCCGCTTGCGGGTGGCCGCATGGGCTGCTGCCCCAGTTATGGGCCACTTCTCCTTCAAGGGTCGCGGCCTCTTGTGGGCGCCGCTACTTTTGGGTTGTCACTGTCTCTCGCGGCCCTCTTGCGAGCCGCCGCCCCTTGTAGGGTTTCTCCTGTCCTTGTTGCTGCTGATCGCGGTTTAGGTCCGCTCTTGGGCCTCTAGGGTGTGGCGTGATCTTCCAATAACACTCTTGTCACCCAAAGTCGCCATCAAAGAATGGAAGATGTTGTGGTATGAATCGATACCCACAATCAGCTTCCCCTATGTAAGCGTAGACGCAAGTCTTATTTGTTGCAGTCCCAGTGTTGGTGATAGTTGTCATCATGGTTGACAACAAAGCTGATGTTCCATCCCTAAGGGCGTTCAAAGGTCCAACCCCCATCATCAGGATGGATGGAACAAACTATGGACTGTGGGCCATGCAATTCATGAGTCTAATGCAGTATAATGGCAAGAAGCACATCCTCACGGTGGAGGAGCCAAGTGACAAGACTGGGATAAATACCTCATGGGAGGTAGACGATGCCTATGCACGTGTATGACAATCTGGGACTATGTCTACAGAGATAGTAAATGATATACTGAGCCGGCCTACTGCAAAGGCTATGTGGGACATTCTCATTGTGACATACTCTCCAGCGAAGAATGAGTCGAAGATACTACATCTCCTGAATGATATCTTTATGTCGAAGCAGAATGGTCGACCTCTCCACATCCTCTACACTTCTTTGAGAGGCATGTTTCATATGCTACACGGCTACATTCCCTTGATTGCTACGCCATAACGGCTCAAGCCTTACAGAGAATCTGTGATGATTGGGGTCTTTCTAACAGCCCTTAATCCTAAATATGACTCTGCTCGCGTCCAGATTCTTATAGATGCTATCATACCTCCAATGGAGGAGGCATATCACAGACTAAGTAGGCTATCTATATCCTCTGGTGGTAATGTACAGTCTCAGACATCATCAGCCATGGCTGCATCTCGTGGTAGGGGGAACCCTACTCCGTATCATGGTAGGAGAGGATCTCACCGTGGTAGAGGAGGGGGTGATCGACCCCGTCAGTCGTGCACCTTCTGCCATAGGATTGCCCACTCTGAGGAAACTTGCTATTATAAGCATGGGTTTCTTGCTTCCACTAGAGTTGCAGAACATACTCAACAGGTTGGGAGTCTCTCTCCTATTGCTGGTCAGAGATTTGACGAACTTGTGACCAGACTCAGGGAGATCATGCCTACTCCTGGACCATCTAGCTCTCCCTCGGGATCCTCAGAGGTTGCTGCCTCTACTGCTACATCTTCATCAGGTATAGCATATGCCTTTACCAGTTGTTACATGGCAGATTTGTCGGAGTGGATTATGGACTCAGGTGCATCCCATCACCTATGTGGTGATAGAAGCCAGTTTAGTACTTTCAGTCCAACCCAGCCCAGGCGATCTGTTATTATTGCAGATGGAATTCATTCTCCCATTACTGGTCAGTGGGAAGTACAACTAACTCTTGCAATGAGACTTCAGTTTATGCACCTGGGTTTTCAATGAATTTATTATTTATTTGTCAAATCACCAAGGACTTGCATTGTCGTGCCATTTTTTATCCATCCGCTCTTGTGTTTCAGGACATTCTTACGGGCATGATGATTGGTTCTGACCGTGAGCTAGGAGGTTTCTACAAACTAGTGCAATCTCCTTATGCAGTTGCTTCTTCCATTCGTATCAGGTCTGCATCTCCTTACTTGTGGCATCTTCATTTTGGTCATCTTCCTCTGCAAAAGTTGTGTCACGTTCTTCCACGGATTTCCCCTCGCTCTACCTTTCAGTACGATGCCTGCCAGCTTGGAAAGCATCATCGGTTTACGTTCCAGAGTCGTTAGGGTCGAAGTAGTCATGGTCTTTTTGAGTTAGTTCATTTTGATATTTGGGGTCCCAGTCGTGTCCCTGATCATCATGGGTATAGATTTTATCTCGTTGCTGTTGATGTGTTGTCATGGTTGTCATGGGTTTTTCTTCTTAAAACAAGTCTGATGATGGTCTTGAAACAGTCCTTCATTAATGAAATAAAGAACATTTTTTCAGCAAAAATCAAGTATATTCGTTTTGATAATGCCCTGAAGATGTGTACTAACCATCTTGACACATTTCTTGCTTCTCATGGTATTGTCTATCAAACACCTTGTACGCATACTTCCCGGCATAATGGGGTGGCCGAAAGAAAACACCTCCATCTTCTAGATGTTACAAGGACTCTTTTGATTCAGAGGCGTGCTCCTCATTCATACTGAGGGGATGTGGTTCTAATTGCTTGTTATCTTGTTAATCGTATGCCCTCTTCGGTTCTGGAAGAAAAGAGCATGTTCTTGATTGCGTTTCTCGAGACGGCTTTTTTCTCTCTCACACATCGAGTATTTGATTCAGTGGCTTTCGTTCATTAGATGCCTCCTGGTCTTGGCAAGCTCTCTCCTAGAGCTGTCAAATGTATGTTTGTTGGGTAGTCCAAGACCCAAAAGAGATATCGTTGCTTCGACCCTGTTCGACGAAGGTACTTTATTAGTGCTGATGTAACCTTTTTGAGTCTATTATGTACTTCTCTCCTACAGGTGACAAGCTCATTTCTTCTGAAGACAGGGAAGTGGCATATGCCTCTACCTCCGATCTCATTAATGAATGACTTGATAACAAACCCGGCCTCGGACTTTTTCTTTAACAAAAAACCCAGTAAAGTCAAAAAAATCATCTACATCAACTATATAAAAACGATGCCATTGGTGATTAGGGATACGACTCGTACCCAAGATGTCTAAATGAAGGAGCTTAAACAACTGAGAACTACTATGACTCTGACGAGATGGAATTGAGGAACGGTGATGCTTCCCAAGTTGGCATGCCTCACACTGGAAGGAAGATCGTGTGGAGATCTGTGGGAGGACATGACACCACTTATGGAGAGGAAGGCAGCCAAAACGAAGGTGTCTCATGTACAGTGAGACTAGTTTAGTAGGAACAGTAGAGGCACCATTTTGAGGTTGTTGGACAAGTCTATAGGGTCCCCCGCTGCTTACGGTCACATCCTATTACCCTGCCGGTAAGTATGTCCTGAAACACAAGAGACAATGGGTAAAAAATAGCATGACAATGGAGATCCTTAGTGATCCGACTAATAGAAAGTAAGTTCATCTGAAAATCAAGGGCATAAAAAACATTTTGAAAGCACATGGAATCATGTCCTGTGATGGGTAAGTGAACCCCATTAGCAATAACGACCCATCTACCAGGAGCTATAGTCTTGTAAGACCTGAATTGGGCTCTGTCACAACACAGATGGTGGCATGCGCCAAATTCCATGATCCATTATGTTATATCTTCATTACTACTACCAATAAAAACGTATGCCATACCTAAGGAGCTCGAAGAGGCTCTGTCTGCAGCTGCAGTATATGTGGATGTTGTAGTGGTAGTGTCATTCACTAGAGTCATGATCTCTCGTATACGAGAGACAATGTCATCCAGACGTGGATCTGCCTGGGGAGCTGTAGTATCTGAATGCTCGGTCCGTTCTGTCATGCGAGTAGATGTAGGGTATCCATGCTTCTGATAGCATGTGTCCTCAGAGTGTCATGGACGACGACAATAGATGTAAGGACCACGCTAACGTCCACCACCTCTGCCAAGGGGACAACGTCCTTTGAATTGAGTAGACCCTCCTCTGTTGCAAGAAGCGACCATCACTGAGGAGGGTTGTGGGGTTACAACAGGAGGAATAAGAAACCTGTTGAAACGACTATTGGTCTCCTACATAGGAGGTATGGTAGCCCTAATAAGGAGTTGTGCTCGTGTTGCATCATAATCTGGGTCAAGCACAACAAAAAGACTCCAACCATCGTGGAGTTCTTGTATGTCATCTGTTGATCTGTGGATGTCCTAATAGGCATGAAGCTGTGAAGTTTCCCGAGCATGCCACGAAGTGAGGAGTAGAACATGTGCAGTGGATGACCATTCTTCTTAGCCATGTATATGTCAAACTGAAGCTGAAGAATCTTAGCCTCATTTTTTGCTTGGGCATAAGTGGATGCTAGACTATCCTACATCACCTTGGCAGTGATAATATCATTGGCTATCTCTGTGGGAGGGCCCTAAAGAGCCAAACATGTGCATACACGTCAACTTGCTTCCACAAAGCATTGTCCCGGTCCTATCCGTTGGCTCTGGTTTCATCGGAATGTGCTCCTTATTATTGCACTGCATAAACGTAAGAAACTGCATGGACCATAACTCATAGTTGGTCCCATCCATCTTTACGACGGGAATCGGGCCTTTGAAGGTTTCGGACGAAGAGAAGATGTCGCCCTTGTTTTCTAACATGATGGATGAACGAGCGAAAAACAGAACATGCCTGGGGAAGTAGACCAAAATAAGCGAGTCTACACAATCATATTGAGGATTGGTTGTACGTGTAGACTCATACATCCATCCTCGTCAATCTTTGGTGCACGCTACGGTCGGAAAACGTAATTTATACATCTGAAATCACAATTTTCGGTCAAAAGCGGATCGTTTTTAGATCGAATCAGACTGTTGGGTGGTATGGTGGCTTGAGGAGGCGTACGAAGAGGCTAACAACATGAGGAGGCTAGCGACGGTGCGTAAGGGCCTCGTAAGAGAGGCCTCCAAGCAGTGGGGCTCGGCTCTTGCTGAGTTAGGGCTTGTAGTGGTAGTGCGGATTATAATTCCAGTCTTGAATCGTCGCTCTGATACCATGTGGAGATGAATGAATTGCTTACTGATAAGGCCCTAGGGTTCTCTTATATAGGAGAGTAACCTATTGGGCTAATTACATAAAGAAGACAGAAAATACTTATTACATAAACGATTTGAAAGATAATTATATCTCAACAAATTCCATTCTCAATTTTTTCCACAACATGATTAATCCTTTATTTTTTTAAATAATAGTTGCGAAAAAATGAATGACTTCTTTATCCTAAGGCTATATGGCTCCTTTATATAGAGGAGAAATCCTAGAGGGCAAATCACCAAAGAAGAAGTTACATGAAAATTCCGTAACAGATAACATAACACTCCCACTCAAGCTGGAGCATGGATGTCTATCACACTAAGCTTGGAAGGATTCTTTTGGAATGTTCTTAAATTTATCTACAGTTTGCTTTGCTAAGCTAACATGGGATGTAGAGATGGCGTCTTTTTTTATCATGTCTGTTGAGAGAATTTTATATCTTTGTTTAGTTATATTTCTCTACTTTTCCTGTCTTCTTTATGCACTTTCTTCCTATAGCCTTTCTCCTATATAAGAGGGTTCTAGGGCTATGTGGAATACAACTTTCTTTTCACCTTTCACATGGTATCAGTGTGACAGTCCTAGATAAGAGCATGTGACCTAACCCTAGCCCCTCCTCACCAAAATCCACGTCGCCTCACTTCGCGGGTGGCTACCACCCCTGCTCGCGGGTGGCCCACGGGCCGTCGTCCCAGTCACGAGCCACTTCTCCTTCAAGGGCCACCGCCCCTCGCGAGCCGCATCCCCTCTCGTGTTGCCGCTGCCTCTCGTGACCCTCTTGCGGGCCATCGCTCCTTGCAGGATGTCGCCCCTCTTGGGGTTTCTTCTGCCCTTGCTGCCGCTCATCAGGGTTTAGGTTGGCTCTTGGGCCTCTAGGGTGTGGCGTGATCTTCCAAAGATACTCTAGTCACCCAATGGCGCCTTCAAAGAATGGAAGAGGTTGTGATATGAGACTACACCCACAATCTTCTTCCCAAATGTCAGTGTAGACACAAGTCTTATTTGTTGCAGTCCAGTCTTGGTGATAATTGTAATTATGGTTGACAATGAAGTTGATGTTCCATCCCTTGGGGCCTTCAAAGGTCCAACCTTCATCGTCAAGATGGATGGAACAAACTATGAATTGTGGACCATGCAGTTCGTGAGTCTGATGCATCGTAATGGCAAGAAGCGTATCCTCACGGTAGAGGAGCCAAGTGACAAGTTTGGGATAAATGCATCATGAGAGGCAGACGATGCCTATGTATGTGTATGGCTATCTGGTATTATGTCTACAGAGATAGCAAATGATATACCGAGCCAACCTATTGCAAAGGTTATGGGACATTCTCGCTGCGAGTCTGCGACATATTCTCCAACGAAGAATGAGTCGAAGATACTGCAGCTCTAGCATGATATCTTTACGTCGAAGTAAAATGGTTGACCCCTCCATATCCTCTACACTTCTTTGAGGGGCATGTTGAGAAGTCACACGGCTACATCCTCTTGATTGCTACGCCAGAGCAGCTATGACGACTGGGGTCTTTCTAGTTGTCCTTGATCCTAAATATGACTCAACTCGCATCCAGATTCTTACGGATGCTACCATACCTCCAATGGAGGAGGCATATCGCAGACTGAATAGGCTATTTATATCCTCTGGTGGTAATTTGCAATCCCAGTCATCATTAGCCATGGCTGCATCTCGTGGTAGGGGGAACCCTACTCCGTAACGTGGTAGGACAGGATCTCACCATGGCAGAGGAGGGGGTGGTCGACCCTGTCAGTCGTGTACCTTTTACCACAGGAGTGGCCACTCCAGGAAACATGTTATTCTAAGTATGGGTTTCCTGCTTCCACTAGAGTTTCAGAACAGACTTAGTAGGTTGGGAGTCCCTCTCCTGTTGTTGATCCGAAATTTGACGAACTTGTGGCCAGACTCAGGGAGATCATGCCCCCTCCTTGACCATCTAGCTCTCTTCAGGACCCTCAGAGGTAGCTGCCTTTTTTGCTGCTATATCTTCTTCAGGTATAGGCATACACCTTTACTAGTTGTTATAGGGCAGATTTGTCAGTATGGATTATGAACTCAGGTGCATCCCCTCACCTATGTGGTGATAGAAGTCAGCTTTATGCTTTCAGTCCAACCCAGCCCGGACGAACATTTTTTATTGTAGATGGAATTCATTCTCCCATTACTGGTTATGGGGAAGTGTTGCTAACTCCTGCAGTGAGACTTTCGAATGTTCTTTATGCTCCTGAGTTTTCAATGAATTTATTATATATTAGTCAAATCACCAAGGACTTGCATTGTCGTGTCATTTTTGATCCGTCTGCTCTTGTGTTTCAGGGTATTCTAACGGCTAGGGTGATTGGTTCTGGTCGTGAGCAAGGTCTCTACAGAGTAATGCATTCTCCTTATCCAGGTGATTCTTCCATTCGCACCGGGTCTGCGTCTCCATACATGTGACATCTTCGTTTTGGTCATCTTCCTCTACAAAGGCTGTGTTACGTTCTTCCACAGAGTTCCCCTCTCTCTACCTTTCAGTGTGAGGCCTGCCAGCTTGGGAAGCATCATCGGTCTACGTTCCAGAGTCGTCAGGGTGTATGTAGTCATGGTCTATTTGAGTTAGTTCATTTTGATATTTTGGGTCCCAGTCGTGTCCCTAAATCATGGGCATAGATTTTATATCGTTGTTGTTGATGTGTGTTCAAGATTTTCATGGGTTTTTCTTCTTAAAAACAAGTCTGATGCTTATTCAGTCCTTCATTAATGAAATGAAGAACATTTTTTCCTCAAAAAAATTAAGTATATATGGTCTGACAATGCCCTGGAGATTTGTACTAACCATTTTCCACATTTCTTGTGTCTCATGGTATTGTCCATCAAACATCTTGTGCATATACTTCCCAACTAATTGGGGTGGCCGAAAGAAAACACCACCATCTTCTGGATGTTACATGGACTCTTTTGATTCAGAGTCGTGCTCATTTGTTGGGAAAATAAGAGAACTTGTTTATTCCATCATCCCTAGGATCTCTTATATAGGAGTGTAGCCATGGGTAAATTACATAAAGAGTCCAACGGGAAAGAAAAATAACACAGAGGTACATAAGTGAATAATATATGTTTACACTCCCCCTCAAGATGGAGCATAGATATCATTCATGCTCAGCTTGGACATACACTTCTGAAATGGGCCACGCAGTAATGCCTTAGTGAATATATCTGCTGTTTGATTCTTTGAACTAACATGGGATGTAGCAATGAAATCTTCTGAATCATGTCACGTATAAAGTGATAGTCAACTTCAATGTGCTTGGTTCGTTCATGAAATGCTGGATTATTTGCAATGAACAAGGCCGCCTGATTGTCACATTCCAAAGCCATAGGAAGTGGAACTTCTATATGTAAATCTGTAAGCACAGCCTTTACCCACATCATTTCTGTGCTCACCTGGGCCATAGCTCTATATTCAGATTCAGCACTAGACCGTGCCACCACAGTTTGTTTCTTGCTCCTCCATGAGACTAGAGAATCTCCAACATATACATCAAACTTAGAGGTGGACTTCCTGTCCTTGGGACACCATGCGTAATCTACATCTGCACAGGTTGAAATAGTAATCTCTTTGCCTTTCTTAAACAACAAGCTTGCACCTGGAGATGACTTGAGATACCTGAGTATCATATGTATGGCATCCATGTGTACCTGACGTGGTTGATCCATGAACTGGTTCATGCGACTCATAACAAAGGCTATATCGGGCCTAGTAATCATAACATAAAGAAGTTTGCCCACCAGTTCTCTGTATCTTCTACTATCCACCTCCTCTGTATCACCATCATATAGCTTCATACTAGGGTCCATAGGTGTGGTAGCAGGTCGGCAGCCAAGCATTCCTGTCTCACTCAACAGGTTAGTGACATATTTCCTCTAAGATATTACCAGCCCATAAGTATTTCTGGAAAACTCCAGTCCCAGAAAATATCTAAGGACCCCAAGGTCCTTGGTAACAAATTCACGACCCATCATTTCTTTTGCCTCTTTATTCCCTGTTCATCATCACCTGTAATCAGAATGTCATCTACATAGACCGTGATTGCAATAATACCTCTGCAAGTCTTTTGTACAAACAAGGAATGATCAGCATTGGAACGTTCGTATCCTTCCCAACTAATTGGGGTGGCCGAAAGAAAACACCACCATCTTCTGGATGTTACATGGACTCTTTTGATTCAGAGTCGTGCTCATTTGTTGGGAAAATAAGAGAACTTGTTTATTCCATCATCCCTAGGATCTCTTATATAGGAGAGTAGCCATGGGTAAATTACATAAAGAGTCCAACGGGAAAGAAAAATAACACAGAGGTACATAAGTGAATAATATATGTTTACACTCCCCCTCAAGATGGAGCATAGATATCATTCATGCTCAGCTTGGACATACACTTCTGAAATGGGCCACGCAGTAATGCCTTAGTGAATATATCTGCTGTTTGATTCTTTGAACTAACATGGGATGTAGCAATGAATCCCTTCTGAATCATGTCACGTATAAAGTGATAGTCAACTTCAATGTGCTTGGTTCGTTCATGAAATGCTGGATTATTTGCAATGAACAAGGCCGCCTGATTGTCACATTCCAAAGCCATAGGAAGTGGAACTTCTATATGTAAATCTGTAAGCACAGCCTTTACCCACATCATTTCTGTGCTCACCTGGGCCATAGCTCTATATTCAGATTCAGCACTAGACCGTGCCACCACAGTTTGTTTCTTGCTCCTCCATGAGACTAGAGAATCTCCAACATATACATCAAACTTAGAGGTGGACTTCCTGTCCTTGGGACACCATGCGTAATCTACATCTGCACAGGTTGAAATAGTAATCTCTTTGCCTTTCTTAAACAACAAGCTTGCACCTGGAGATGACTTGAGATACCTGAGTATCATATGTATGGCATCCATGTGTACCTGACGTGGTTGATCCATGAACTGGTTCATGCGACTCATAACAAAGGCTATATCGGGCCTAGTAATCATAACATAAAGAAGTTTGCCCACCAGTTCTCTGTATCTTCTACTATCCACCTCCTCTGTATCACCATCATATAGCTTCATACTAGGGTCCATAGGTGTGGTAGCAGGTCGGCAGCCAAGCATTCCTGTCTCACTCAACAGGTTAGTGACATATTTCCTCTGAGACATTACCAGCCCATAAGTATTTCTGGAAAACTCCAGTCCCAGAAAATATCTAAGGACCCCAAGGTCCTTGGTAACAAATTCACGACCCATCATTTCTTTTGCCTCTTTATTCCCTGTTCATCATCACCTGTAATCAGAATGTCATCTACATAGACCGTGATTGCAATAATACCTCTGCAAGTCTTTTGTACAAACAAGGAATGATCAACAGTGGAACGTTCGTATCCTTGTTTCTCAAAGAGATCTGAGAGCTTCTGGAATCACGCTTTGGAGCTCTGCTTAAGGCCATAGATAGCCTTATGAAGTCTGTACTCCGTAGGATAATAGCGGCCACTCACGAGTAACCGCAACAGACAACAAGATCCGTAGAGTGGAATGGCGGGCCACTGACGAGAATGTATTAAGATAATCCACCCCATATGTCTGTGTAAAGCCACGAGCAACAAGACGAGCCTTGTACCTGTCAATACTGCTATATGCATTCTGCTTGACTGTAAATACCCACTTGCAGCTCACTGGTGACACATCAGCAGGTACAGGAACCAAACTCCAAGTACCTCTAGACTGAAGAGCTGCCATTTCTTCCTCCATGACAAGACGCCATCTACTATTCTTCAATGCATCTTGGTAATTCTGTGGAATAGCTACTGCTGACAATGCAACGATAAAATTTCTGAAATCTCCAGTTAGTCGATCAAATGACACAAAGCTGCTAAAGGATTTGATGCGCAACTCCGCTTCGACTTTCATATAGCAATAGGTACATCTAAATCATTTGTGTCCTCGTCTGGCCTCTGTAATACATCCTGCTTAGAAATATCATCATATTCATCAATGGTAATATCTTCAGAACATACCTTAGGCGAGCTAGGTGATGAGCAATGACCATGAGATGAAGTAGGCCTGCGGGTATAATGATATGGTAATGGTGAAACATGTATAGTGACAGGTGGTGTAGAAGATGGTAACGGTTCTGGTGGTAGTGTTGGTGGTGATGTTTGTGATGGTGGTGGTGGTGACATGTAAATGGCATCATTATTAGCAGGGGGTATCAATTGATCCCCAGATGCTGAGAAATACATAATAGATTCAAAAAATGTAACATCTGCACTGACAAGGTACCACCTGCACAAAGGATCATAACACTTGTACCCCTTCTGAGTTCTGGAGTACCCAACGAAGACTTACTTTACAACCCTAGGAGAGAGCTTGTCCGTTCCGGGAGACAACTGGTGGATAAAAGCAACCGAGCCAAACACACGAGGAGTAAGGGAGAATAATTCTTTTCCAGGAAAGATAAGAGAAGGGGATCTTCTCACCTAGAACAGATGGTGGCATACGATTGATTAGGTAACATGCTGTAAGAACAGCGTCACCCTAGAAAGAGTGAGGAGCATGACTTTGTATATGGAGCGACTGTTGGACATGCGAGCCCACGGCGTGCCATTATGCAATAAATGTTATTGCACATATCATTCCTTGATCTGAAATGAAGAATAAATAGTTTGCATAATAGGTCCCTTAGTACAATTAGGGTTATGTACCATGACCATTTTAACAATCATACAACTGTTGATTCAACTATTGAATCATAGAGGCTAGTGCTTCGATGAATATCTAAAGGGTTAGATTGAGGACTCATCAAGTACCGTCAAATGATTGTTAAGAGATGATCTCCAGCCTGAGTTGGAGATGGCAATCCTTTCTCATTTAGGCTGATATCTGACCGACCTCTTGATGCAGGTCCTCTGCATAGGAATAGAGATTTAGAGGTGTCAGATTAGTTAGGTCAAAGAGTGACTTAACGAGATCGAGATAACCAAAGTCCTATATCGTATGCTGTCACGATACAAGCACGCATCCTCTGACCGGAGACAGATGTGTTACTATATGTCTAACTATGTACATTTGACAGACCAATAGGTTGATGACCTAACCAAGGTCTATACACCGGCGCGCTGGTGTGCATATAAGGGCATGCGAGTAATATGATCTCTCAAAGGGATCATACAGGTTCATTTATTGAACCGGAAGGCATGAGCTCACTCATGAGATATTGGGAAGAATCAAATTCCGTGCGCACGGTCGTCTCGCTTTGGAAGCTTGACTGAATTTGTAAGTTTGATATATACTTTTGAAAAGTATATGATCAAGACCTAGGTATGATATACGCTTTTGGAAAGTGTATGATCGATACCAACTCCCAATGATCGAATGAAAAGCTTACTGATAGAACCCTGAAGTAGACAGTATAAAGTTAATCTAATACTTCGAGTTTATTCTAAGTCTTCCAGTATGCAGGATGTACAGGTATTGGGGATACCTGAGGGTGATGTGATCATAAACGATTGTATAACCATGACGCTTCCATTCCTAGGGACTGATGAAATGAGTCTGGATTTTAGTGACTCCTCTCAGTAGAGAAGTAATCTGATTTTGGTCCAAATGTTGGACATTGATCTGAATGTGATTCAGATGAAATGAGAAGATTAGATTTACGGTCTTGATTTAATCAAGCATCTATGGGAGGCCCGTAATCTGGATTTGAGATATGATCTCAATATCCAAATCACTATACGTGGAACAATACAATCGCCCTATACTTATCTCCAAGTATACGCGGAGAAAGCGCATTATCCTTGAAGGAGTTCATGGATAATTCTATTGTTGGTATGTATATCCGAGCATTGAGAAAATGGATACTTTAATGTGATTTAGTTATCACGATTAATATGAATTTGATTCATATTATAAAGACAGTTGTCTTAGATAATTAAATGTGATTTGATTATAAAAAATGTGAATAATGTGAATATGATTCATATTATTTGAGAACAAGAGAATAGAGATCCAAGATGATTAAATGTGATTTAATTATCATGGATATGAATAATGTGGATAGCAATATCCATATTAGTCATATATATTATAAATGTGATTTATAATATATAAGAGCGAGCTATTTTTAATTTACATTTTTTAATTAAATGTTAATGTGAATATGATTCACATTAGACATTGAATTGAAAATGTAATTTATATTTTGGGTTGTGAATATGATTCACAAATTTTTCAATGGCAAGATTGCAATGTCTACAAAATAATTGTAAATTATTTTTGTAGAATAATTTGCAACAAAAGTTGTTGCATAATCTTGGAGATTACAATATAGAGATGAGAGCCACCTTCCATATATATGGAGTGGACGACCACCACTCCTATTAGGAATGTGTGGCCGTCCCCTCCTTCCAACATGGAAGGGAGACACTCTCTCTCCTATGATCTCCAAGAGATCTTGATTTATTTTGGGGATTGAATTATAATTTATCAATATATATTTAATGTAAATTAAATTAATTGTTGTTGGTTTTTTACCAACACAAATCTTAGCCATTGAAAGAAGTACAATCAATGAGAGCCATTAGATTTGTGTTGTCCCATGGATTGAGATCCATGGATCCTAAAATGTTATAAAAGGAGAGGCACCCCATTGCTCTTCTTTACACAATGCTTTAGAAGCACATCTCTCTCTATTTCTCTCTAACGCGTCAGCCCTCTCTCTTTCTCTCATGGCCGTCCACCATGGATGCCCTAGAGAGACTCTCCATCGCCGCAGTGTCGTTGTCATGTTGCCCGATCGTTTGCTCGTAGATCTCCGTCTCCTTCGGTGCGCCTCACTCGTGAAGAAGACGGTGGATCTCGTGTGTCGAGATCAGGAGATCCACCGCTTGGATCATCAACATGGATTGCGAGAAGCACGCGGTTCATCTCCGCGCTCTCAAGCGTCTCCTCCGTCGGATCGGACTTGAGACAGGAGGTCTCTTCGTTTAGAGACCCGATCGCAACCACGCTTCAAGAGGTAATCCTATTACTTGTTTGTGGTTTAGACGAAACGATCTGAGAAGTGTTCTTGGATCATGTGGTTTCGTCGAATATTTTTTTTTTAATTTCCGCTGCATAGAACAACTAGTGCGACTAGTCGTTCTTCGTCGTATTCGATACTATGCTCAAATTTCTGTGATGCGCTTAAGGATCTAACCATATCCTTTAAGTGGTATCAGAGCATTAGGTCGGTGTGTTTGGATACGATCCATTAACCGAGGACGACTTAGGTTCATTAGGGTTTGCGAAAGTTTTCTTGCATTTCATTTTCTCATCTCTGTTTTGAGATTATTTTCGGTATTGTTTAAATTATTTAAACACGAAAATAATAATTGGATTTTGTTCCTTATTAAATAAGGAAGTCGTAGGATCTGAGTTTACGTGATTTCGATTCCGTTTGCTCAAGTTATGCTCATTTTAGTGAACATGTATCCACAGTTTCGGGGACTGCGAATCTCAACGTAATTAAGATGTTAATTGCAGATTTGAAACGCCTTGAAATGCGTGCAAATCACTTAGGTTCTGTTGTAAATCAAATTAGCAAACTTTAGGAACTTTGCTTAATTTGGATTTAAATTGATTGAGATGTGGTATTTTTAGTAAGTGAGGGTCACTGCTGGAAATACTTTCCTAATCAAGAACCTAGTGATTGTCATTTAATCAATTTGTGAAATTAAATTGTTTAATTTCCTGGAATAATTGTTCATAAATATTTGTGAAATATTTGATGATAATTATTTCCTTAATGGCATTGCCTTAACCAATATTTGATTAGATGTGATCTAGATCACTAATTGGTTACATGATCTACATGATCTACATTCCAACAAACATGTTGCTTGAATAGGATTTGGGCTTTGTTTAGCAAATCTCATTATAATGTTAATCAAAATTGTTTTGATTATTATTATATGGTATAATTTCGGTTGAAGAACCGGTACTCATCTCAAGTACAAAGTGATCTATTTTGCATTATCCTTTCCCGATATGGATATGGTGTCTAGTCGGAGAGCATTAGGGTAGCGGGTTGCAACGTATGTGGTCCGTCCCACTCTCGTCGGTACTGACCATGACAGCGGGTAGGGTTAGTATAATGCTTAAGAAATCATGATGTATTTCTAATTATTAAAATTTGAAATAATACGTATTTGAGATAATACATAATTCAAGTAACATTGGATCATTAATTTAATTTGATTAGATTAATTGGAATCCAATTAAAATTAGAACACTCTATTATAAATAGAGATGTTATTTCCCTTGGAAGAATTAATCATAATGTTATTTCCCTTGGAAGAATATTATTGATAATGATTAATTAGAATTTGAATATGATATGGAGGATCACATAAGTGGCATCCATGGTCTCCCGTCAAGGCGGAGGGTTCCGTTGGTAGGGATTGTATGCAGGAGACGCCTGTCCGAAGTGACAGCTCCTGTATGCAAGCGCATCTGGATCGGGCTCTTCGCTTCTCGAAAGAGTAAGAACGTATGCGTAGTGACCCCAATATCGGGTCATCATATTATTGGGGTAATATTGGATTGCGCATAACGAGTTGTATTCTTGTTGACGGTTGGTTCAATTAATGAGGGGTCAACATCGCCTTATGGGTGGTGGGCCGGGTGTTAAAGACTGAATTGGGAGATGCAAGTTGGACTTGCAAGGTGGAATGTGTTCCCTCTTCTTTTTATCCGAGTTGTAGGTTCTCATATTATTGGGATGCAACAAAGATAAGGAAGGAGATCCCAGATCTTGCTTGAGATATAATGGTAAGTATATCTCTTACATTGAAAGTGATTAAGGGAATGAACTTTCAGTGTTAACAAGGCAAGACAACTTTGATATAAAAATTCTTAAATCAAAGTAAAATATGTATATATATATATATAAATATGTACACTTATGCAAATTTCTTATTTCAGATAATCCTTCATTAAACCCACTCAATGCTATACTCAATGATAACCAGTAAAAATATCATGTATTAGACTCATGATCCAGATATTGTGCTTGCAGTTGGGCACATAATGTATGTGGTTGCAATATGCAAGCCTCCTCATATTAATGAGGAATGACAATTAAATTGACAATAGGACTACAACCCTCGGGTTTGTATGTCTCTATAGTCTTGATCTCTCATCGAATGTACTTTGGAAGTGACATGTCGATGATGATCGCAATTGTCAAATAATCCTTATAAAATCAATAAAGATATTCTGGCGTACATATGTGGTCTTGACATTTAATCATGAGTGACATGGTTCTCTGCATCATGTAGAATGGTAGCTCTATAAGAGATGATGTATTCAAATTGTTTGAGTACCTACCTGAACCTATGTTATGTAGATGGTGAGTGTCATCATTCTATTGTCTATACTCTAATCATTCATGAAGCTTCATAATATTCATATTGTTTGAATTTAATGAAGCATGTATAAATGTTGAAATGCTCTTACATTGAATTCTTTTGAATTTAACGTAAGAGATCCTTAGTCTTAAGCAATGGTTGTTTATAGATGAAGGGAGCGCAGTGGAAGCATGGGTCGGACCCGAGTAAGAAGGAAGGTCAAAGGGTTGACCTACTTCTGTGACTTCCATATGGCATCCAGATAGTTGGATGAATGCCAATACTGCAATGAGTCGATGTATTAATAGTATGACTATCTGGACTATCTAGGATCCTTAGTGAAGGACTCGGATAGAGCATCGGAATAATCTACATATAATCATTCACTTTGACTTACTTATTTGATAAGATAAAGTCTAATAATTGTATCTCAATCTTCTAACAACACTTGCAATAGGTTGCATATGTTTTAGAAGACTGGAAAATTTGATTTTAAGGTTTATAGTTATCCACATGGATATTGATGCAATCGTTTTAATAATCTCTGTTGGATTGATAGACTTGTTAATTTCAGTGGGAGAGCCCTTAGTCTTAGAGAATGTCTCTATGACCTAGATATAAGAATACACTCATTGTTTGTTTCTAAATGTTGGAAACAAACATGAATTCTGAGATAGAACTTTCATAAAGAGTTATGATAGATATATTTCAGATAGTAATCTAACATCTAGTGGACTCCACAAAATTATAAAATTAATGAATGGTTCATTAAGATTTCTAATACTGAAAATTAAAACCTTTATAAGATCAATTGGAGAATGAAGATCATTTGACAATGATCTGGCATCTAGTTTTGGACATGTCTGTTGATGAGATCAATGGACTAGTGAGAGATGAAACTTTAGATTGTCTAAAGGTTCAAATCTTACATACTTGTAAATATTGTATTCAAAAGTAAAAATGTACAATACACCCTTCTTTGGGAAAGGTGTAAGATGTCAAGGTATTCAGGATCTCATACATATTGATGTATGCGGATCATCTATATCATAGTAAACATTATGGATGTGCGATATCTGTTGATGATTATGTATGATATGAGATTTCTTCTCTTCACTTGAGAAACCTTTGAAATGTTCAAAGATTTCATTATTTTTTGGTTTAGAACCAAAGTTTGAAGCAAGATAAAATGAATTTAATCTAATCTAGGTAGCAAGTACCTGCTAGATAAATTCAAAGAATACCTTATGGAGATATGGATATCATTTCTATCTCAATCCTCCTAACACGCCTTGACTCAATAGAGTTATAGGGAGATATAATTGGATCATGTGTGACATGATTTGATCAATGATGAATTTTAGCATAATTTCCTCTTAGTTTCCAGGTATATATGTATAGTAGAGACTACAATATATCCTTAATAAGGTTCCATGTATGCTGGAATCTAGCACTTGAGAGTGCTGCTTCATTAGGAAAATAAAGCATGGTATTGGATACCTACTTTATGGCCTTGAGATTCTTAAAGTATCTCATCTCCGAGAATGTGATTCTTAGAGGTTGAGACACTTGAGAATCAAGATGAAAATGAAATATAGGAACTCATTTAATCTTGAAAAGATAATGAGGCTCCTGAAATTGGAAACTAAAAGGACAATTAAAGATGAAACACTAATACCCTTTCAAATGAGTTTGAGGAAGGATTCCATGTGTCAGAGAAAGTTGACAATGATCGAACTTCATGTGATGAAACTTCTGAAGATCATAGCATGGATAGATGGATGTTAGCAATGAAAGTCTAAAGTAGACTTCATATACAAGTGTTGTA
The DNA here is from genome assembly GCA_037367405.1 of Ottelia alismoides. Lineage (NCBI taxonomy): Eukaryota > Viridiplantae > Streptophyta > Magnoliopsida > Alismatales > Hydrocharitaceae > Ottelia > Ottelia alismoides. The sequence continues at coordinate 690,802 of JAZKJV010002784.1, forward strand.
TATGGACCCTCGAGGATCCACCTATATGTATAAGACCCATAAAGGTGTAAATGGATCTTCAAGAGATGTAAGTCAAGATTGCATTCCTCTATGAATACCTCTCTGAGGATATTCACATGATGTAGCCCCAAGGCTTCATGGTTGAGGAAAACGAGGTGTGCAAGCTAAGGAATCCATCTGTGGACTCAAAATAAGCTTCTTGAAGTTGGACCGTAAGATTTGATGAAATTATAAATGTTATGATTTCAGATAAAATCTTGATGAGCCATGTGAAGCTTAGTGGGAGTGCCTTTGTGTTCATCGTGCTAAATGTAGATGATATCCTAATCATTTAAAATGATATAAGGATAATAATAAGTATTTTATAATCTGGTTGTTCCATAACTTGAGATATGATTTCAAGGATATCTCTTATATCTTAGTTCTGAAGTTGTTCAGAAGCAAAGAAAAGAAGATGTTGGGACTGTCACATTTGTAGTACACCTTGGACACATTCCATTTTTGGAAAATTCCAAGAAATGCTTCCATCCCTTAAGATATGGTACTGACCTATTTAAACGGATAGCACCTCAAAGAGTTGAGGAAGTCAATGCTAGAACTATTTGCACTTGTGCATTAGTTACAAGAAACTGAGTGTATGCTAGATCTGTACAAAAGCCAGATACCTGCGTAACCTGCCATGCAGTGGGAATAGTAAAGGATTGCTAATCCTACTGTGGAGATAAAATACTTGATTGCAGTAATAACAAAATCTTCATAGATGACAAGATTTTTGAGATAGTGATCTCAAAGTCTTATCTTCAAAAACTTAAGACTTTATAGATAGAGATCTAAAAGATCTTAACTGCAGATACCTTATAAGGGTATTCTGATAAGGATTATGAAAATACTGGTTATAACAATTATTAAGCTATAGTGTCAAGGACACTATAATAGCTTTAACAAGATTGAGTATTGGTTGCATGAGATGCAACATTCGCATTAAATGCGAGCACTGATACTGGGGATATGCAAGTGTCGTAAAAGGACTTGGCGTAGTCTCGCGGAAACAGAGTGACTGATCAGCTTACCTAGCTATTTTCTAAATAACCTATGATTGTCACATGAGTATGGGTTTAAATGATTAGCCCATTAATGGCTCTTTGGGCTAGTGGGAGATTGTTGGACATGCGAGCCCACGACGAGCCATTATGCAATAAATGTTATTGCACATATCATTCCCTGATCTGAAATGAAGAATAAATAGTTTGCATAATAGGTCCCTTAGTACAACTAGGGTTTTGTACCATGGCCATCTTAATAATCACATAGCTGTTGATTCAACTATTAAATCATAGAGGCTGGTGCTTGGATGAATATCTAAAGGGTTAGATTGAGGACTCATCAAGTACCGTCAAATGCTTGTTAAGAGATGATCTCCAGCCTGAGTAGGAGACGGCAATCCTTTCTCATTTAGGCTGATATCTGACCGACCTCTTGATGCAGGTCCTCTGCATAGGAATAGAGATTCGGAGGTGTCAGATTAGTTAGGTAAAAGAGTTGACTTAACGAGATCGAGATGAACAAAGTCCTATATCGTATGCTGTCACAATACATGCACGCATCCTCTGACTGGAGACAGATGTGTTACTATATGTCTATGTATGTAGATTTGGCAGACCAATAAGTTGATGACCTAACCAAGGTCTATACACCGGCGCGCTGGTGTGCATATAAGGGCATGTGAGTAATACGATCTTTCAAAGGGATCATATGGGTTCATTTATTGAACCGGAAGGCATGAGCTCACTCCTGAGATATTGGGAAGAATCAAATTCCGTGCGCACGGTCGTCTCGCTTTGGAAGCTTGACTGAATTTGTAGGTTTGATTATCAAAGATGTGAATAATGTGAATATGATTCATATTATTTGAGAACAAGAGAATAGAGATCCAAGATGATTAAATGTGATTTAATTATCATGGATATGAATAATGTGGATAGCAATATCCATATTAGTCATATATATTATAAATGTGATTTATAATATATAAGAGAGAGCTATTTGTAATTTACATTTGTTAATTAAATGTTAATGTGAATATGATTCACATTGGACATTGAATTGAAAATGTAATTTATATTTTGGATTGTGAATATGATTCACAAATTTTTCAATGGCAAAATTGCAATGTCTACAAAATAATTGTGAATTATTTTGTAGAATAATTTGCAACAAAAGTTGTTGCATAATCTTGGAGATTACAGTATAGAAATGAGAGCCATATTCCATATATATAGAGTGGACGGCCACCACTCCTATTAGGAATGTGTGGTCGTCCCCTCCTTCCGACATGGAAGGAGGCACTCTCTCTCCTGTGATCTCCAAGAGATCTTGATTTATTTGGTGATTGAATTATATTGATTTATCAATATATTTTTGATCTAAATTAAATTAATTGTTGTTGGTTTTTTAGCAACACTAATCTTAGCCATTAAAAGAAACACAATCAATGAGAGCCATTGGATTTGTGTTGTCCCATAGATTGAGATTCATGGATCCCAAAATGTTATAAAAGGAGAGGCACTTCATTGCTCTTCTTTACACAATGCTTTAGAAGCACATCTCTCTCTCTCTATTTCTCTCTAACACGTCAGCTCTCTCTCTTCCTCTCATGGCCGTCCACCATGGATGCCCTAGAGAGACTCTCCATCGCCGCAGCGTCGTCGTCATGTTGCCCAATCGTTTGCTCGTGGATCTCCGTCTCCTTCGGTGCGCCTCGCTAGTGAAGAAGATGATGGATCTCGTGTGTCGAGATAAGGAGATCCACCGCTTGGATCATCAACATGGATTACGAGACGCACGCGGTTCATCCCCGCGCTCTCAAGCGTCTCCTCCTTCGGATCGGACATGAGACAGGAGGTCTCTTCGTTTAGAGACTCGATCACAACCACGCTTTAAGAGGTAATCCTATTACTCGTTTGTGGTTTAGACGAAACGATCCGAGAAGTGTTCTTGGATCATGTGGTTTCGTCGCATAATTTTTTTTTTAATTTCCGCTGCATAGAACAACTAGTGTGACTAGTCGTTCTTCGTCGTATTTGATACGATGCTCACGCTTCCGTGATGCGCTTAAGGATCTAACCATATCCTTCTGCGACCTGGTTACATCCTGTAAATGTCGATGTTTCCTTTCAGCAACCCCATTCTGTTGGGAGGTATAGGCACATGATGTCTGGTGGATGATTCCTTGAGATGTGAAATAACTGGATAGGACATGAGTACACAATTCCAGGGCATTATGACTTCTCACAATTTTTACAGACGCGGAAAAAACATTATGAATCTCATTAAGAAAATTGATGATAATATTCCATGCTTCAGATTTATTCTTTAACAAAAATACCCGTGACACATGAGAGAATTCATCCACAATAACTGTTGGGAAAAGAGACTTCGTTGTTTATTCAGAAAACCCTAGGCTCTCTTATATAGGGAGAGACCTTAAGGGTAAATTACAGAGAGGTCTATAGAAAATAAAGAAATAACGACAAACTACATAAAGAGATAATAACACTACTAACTATTTCTACACTCCCCCTCAAGGTGGAGCATAGATATCTATCATGCTCAGCTTGGATGAACATCTCTGAAATGGTCCTCTGAGCAGTGGCTTGGTAAATACATCTGCAGTCTGATCTCCTGAGCTCACATGTGCAGTAGATATCAATCCTCTCTGGATCAAGTCCCTAGTATAATGGCAGTCAACTTCAATATGCTTGGTCCTTTCATGAAAAGCTGGATTGTTGGCAATGAACAATGCTGCCTGGTTGTCACACTGAAGCTTCATAGGTAGAGATACAGCTACATATAGATCTTCTAGTACTGAGCGAACCCACATCATTTCCGTACTGGCTTGAGCCATAGACCTATACTCGGATTCGGCACTGGACCTTGCCACAACAGTTTGTTTCTTGCTTTTCCAAGAAACCAACGAGCCTCCAACAAACACTGCAAACCCTGAGGTTGATTTTCGGTCCTTAGGACATCCTGCATAATCTGCATCTGCACATGCTGAGACAGATAAGTCCGTGCCCTTTCTAAATAGCAGCCCTGAACCTGGAGAAGACTTTAGATACCTCAGTATCATGTGTATAGCATCCATGTGAACCTGTCTTGGCTGCTCCATAAATTGACTCACCCTGCTAACTGCAAATTGAATGTCTGGGCGAGTTATGGTGATGTAGAGGAGTTTGCCCACCATCTCTCTATATCTCCTCTTATCTACTTCATCAGTATCACAATCATACAACCTCACGCTGGGATCCATGGGGATACTTGATGGTTTGCAACCATCCATGCCAGTCTCAATTAGGAAGTCTGTAATATACTTCCGTTGGGTCATTACCAAACCCTGTGCATTCCTTGCAAATTCTAACCCCAGAAAGTATCTCAGGGTCCCAAGATCTTTTGTAACAAACTGACGGCCAAGGAATGCCTTCGCCTTTTCTATGCCCTGTGCATCATCTCCTGTAACAAGAATATCATCCACATAGACCATAATAACAACCGTACCTGTCGATGACTTCTGGACAAACAATGAGTGATCGGCATTTGACCTCTTGAATCCTTGTTGCTCAATCAGGTTGGACAACTTCTGGAACCATGCTCTGGGGCTCTGTTTGAGGCCATATATCGCCTTGTGAAGTCTACAGACCATCTGCTTCTCCCCCTCAGCAGTAAACCCAGGTGGCTGCTGCATGTAGACTTCCTCCTGCAAGTCTCCATACAGAAATGCATTCTTGACATCTAGTTGAGATATACTCCAATCACGGACCACAGCAACAGATAAGAGAATACGAAGGGTAGAATGTCTCGCCACTGGAGAGAATGTATCCATGTAATCCACACCGTAGGTTTGCGTAAACCCACGAGCGACCAAGCGTGCTTTGTACCTATCCAAGGTTCCATCTGCATGGTATTTGACTGTAAAGACCCATTTGCAGCTCACAACGGATGCATCAGAAGGTGCAGGGACCAAAGACCATGTGCCACGAGACTGTAGGGCCCTCATTTCTTCTTCCATTGCTAATCGCCAGCATTCATTCTGCAAAGCTTCCTGGTATGTCCGTGGTATATCCACGGAAGACAAAGCTGTGGCAAATCTCTGAAAATCACCTGTGAGACGGTGAAAAGAAACCTGTGAAGCAAACGGATAAGCGGCACATTGCCGCTTCTGTTTCCGAATAGCAATCGGAACATCAAGATCATCATCTGCTGTACTAGATGGGCTAGTGTCTGCCTTTACTGAAGGATCCTGCATATGTACCAAACCTGACCCGTCAGTAGTAATGCCATCTGAACATACCTGAGGCGGGATGATCGGCTGCTGTGTGGTCTGAGCAGGACCTGACCGGCGCGTATAGAATTTCGGTAACGGTGATATGATAGGCCGTGGATTGGGTGGAGGTGGAGGTGGTGGAGGTGATACAGGCGTAGAGACGGGCACAGGAGACCCAGGTGTACTCACTGTAGGTGGTGGAGGAACATAAATGTCATCAGTGGTAGTGGATTGTACCATTCTGTCACCTGCAGGAGAAAAATACATGACAGACTCAAAGAAAGTGACATCAGCACTCACGAAGTATCTCTTAGTTGCAGGATCATAACACCGGTAACCCTTCTGAGTCTTGGAATAGCCAACAAAGACGCACTTGACTGCTCTAGGAGAGAGCTTGTCAAGCCCAGGAGATAAACGGTGCACGAAACACACAATACCAAAGACACGTGGAGTCAAAGAAAACAACTCCTTGTCTGGAAAAATAAGGGAGATAGGTATCTTCTCACCAAGGACTGAAGATGGCATCCGGTTGACCAGATAACAAGCAGTAAGAACAGCATCGCCCCAGAATGAAATAGGAGCACAACTCTGAATCAACAGTGTTCGAGTAATATCCAAGAGATGGCGATGCTTTCTTTCCGCCACACCATTTTGTTGTGAGGTATATGCACAAGTGGTTTGGTGAATAATACCCTTTGATGAGAGGAATTGTGAAAGTGAGCGTGTACAAAATTCAAGGGCATTATCCGTCCGAACATATTTGACAGAGGAAGAGAAAACATTTTGCACTTCATTAAGCACATTCTTGATCACATTTCCTGCTTCAGATTTATTTTTCAAAAGAAAGACCCATGACACACGCGAGAAATCATCCACTACCACAAGATAAAACCTGTGTCCCTGATGATCGGGAACACGACTCGGACCCCATATATCTATATGTAACAACTCAAATGTGGAGCTACTGCTCCGACTCGGACGACTTGGAAAGCTAGACCTGTGATGCTTTCCTAACTGACACGCTTCACATCGAAATGACGAACTAGGAGAGATCTGGGGCAGAAGATGACGCATTTTCTGAAGTGGAAGATGACCAAATCGGAGATGCCAAATATACGGAGAGACTGGTCCAACAGAGAGAGAGGAGACGCCAGCATAGGAATCCCGAACCAGTCGATATAAACCATTCTGCTCAGAGCCACAGCCAATCACCTTGCCCGTGAGTATGTCCTGAAAAATGAGAGTAGACGGGTCAAAGATGGCACGACAATTCAAATCCTTCGTAATCTGACTAATAGATAGCAAATTCATGGAGAACTCAGGAGCATGCAGAACGTTCTGTAATTGCAAAGTGGAGGATAGAGACACTTCCCCCTGTCCAACAAGGGGCGAATGGATACCATCTGCTATCTGTACGGATCGGCCGGGATGAATGTCCCTGTAGGCCTGCAATCTACCTCTATCCCGACAGAGATGATGTGTGGCCCCAGAATCAATAATCCAGTCAGATATATCATGAGATGTAGTAGATCTACCTGAGGAGCTCGCGGCTGCAGATGAACTGGTAGAGGCAGAGGCAGCAATATCTGAGGAGCCACCAGACGAATCACCAGAAGCATGTGGCATAATATCACGGAGACGGGCCACAAGTTCGTCAAATCGACTATCTGCAGTAGAAGTCAGTGGAGACTGGGAGTGCTCTGCAACACGTGCCGATGCTGGAAATCCATGCTTTGAATAGCATGTCTCCTCCGAGTGTCCTGTACGGTGACAATAGGAGCATGTCTGACTGAAACGAGCACCCCTCCCCTGGGGTCCACGGCCACGTCCACGACCACGGCCAGATGGTGGTCCACCTCTCCCACGCGAGACTGCCATCGCTGAAGGGGGTGGAGTAGAAGAACTGGAGAAAACTGGAATGCGACTAAGTCTTCTGTAAACATCTTCAACTGGAGGAATAACTGCATCCGCGAGAATCTGAGATCGAGCTGCATCGTACTCAGGGTCAAGGGCCGCAAGTAGAACACCAACCATGGTGGCGTTTCGAAACGCCTTCTGCTGCTCAGGAGTTGCAGTGAGAGGTATGATACTGTATAACTTCTCAAACATCCCTCTTAGGGATGTGTAAAGAGAAAGGAGAGGTCTGCCGTTCTGCTTCATTGTGAATATGTCGTGCTGAAGCTGCAACATCTTCGTCTCATTTCGCACCTGCGAATATGTGGCAGCAAGAATGTCCCACATTGCCTTAGCAGTGGGCTGATGGAGCACGTCGTTAGCAATCTCCATCGTCAAGGTACCGGACAACCAGACCTTCGCATAGGAATCATCAGCCTCCCATGAGGCATAGATCCCAGTCTTCTCTGCGGGCTCATCCTCGGTAAGAATGTACTTCTTACCATTCGACTTCATGAGGCTCATGAACTGCATAGCCCAGAGCTCGTAGTTAGACCCGTCCATCTTGACTATTGGCGCAGGACCTTTGAATGCACCAGTGGAGGGCATATCAACTTTTGATTCTGACATACTGCCGCTCGGAGAAGAACTAGGATATGTAGACGTAATGCTGAATGTCTACAACAACTTCATCGGATTTGAGTGCGTATGTAGACGTTACGCACTCAAATCCATAGAACGGGCGAGGGAGAGACTAGGGCACGCCCAACAAGGGGCTGATAGCCCTTTCAGCGGCTGAGAGCGCCTTACGCGGCTTGCTGGGAGAGCCGAGGAAGCCCTCCTGGTGCTGGCTGGCGGTGGCTGGAACCTACTGCAGCAGTCGAGGACTGCTGGCAGCGACTAGGAGTGCCGTGAGGGCACTGGCGGCGGCTAGACTCGCTGGGAAAGCCGCCTGGGGCTGGCTGGCGGCAACTGTTAGCGCCGTGGGGGCGCTGGCAGCGGCTGGAATGGTTGGGGAAGACCGCCGAGCGCTCGGTGGCAGTGGGGCTGGGCCACGGGGAGGGCGCGTGAACGAGAGAAAGGCGGCGGCGAAGATCGTGTCGAGGAGAGGGCGGCGGGTGGGGAGAGGGAGGCGGCGGGTGGAGAGCCCTAGGGTGGCTCTGATACCATGTTGGGAAAAGAGACTTCGTTGTTTATTCAGAAAACCCTAGGCTCTCTTATATAGGGAGAGACCTTAAGGGTAAATTACAGAGAGGTCTATAGAAAATAAAGAAATAACGACAAACTACATAAAGAGATAATAACACTACTAACTATTTCTACAATAACTATATAAAACTTGTGTCCCTGATGATCCGGAACACGACTCGGACCCCAGATATCAATGTGAAATAACTCAAACTTGGAGGTACTACTCTGACACTGACGACTGGGAAAGGTAGACAGATGATGTTTTCCCAACTGACATGCCTCACATTGGATAGATGTGTGAGGCAAAACCTGGGGTAACACACGACGCAGTTTCTGAAGCGGTAGATGTCCAAAGCGCAGATGCCATAGTAGAGGGGAGACGGGTCCAGTAGGTAGAGATGAGGTTCCAGCAAAAGAAGTCTGACTGAGGCGATAGAGGCCTCCTTGCTCATAGCCTCACCCAATCACGTTGTCCGTAAGGATGTCCTAAAAAAACAAGAGAAGATGGATCAAAAATCGCCCGACACTGTAAATCCTTTGTAATTTGACTAATAGATAATAAATTCATTGAAAAATCAGGTGCATGTAACACATTCTTGAGCTGTATAGATTACGTCAGTCTAATCTCCCCCTGACCAGTAATCGGGGAATGTGTGCCATTGGCAATGACCACTGTTTGACCTGGAGGTATCTGTATGTATCCTGTATGTAGACCTTGATCGCCACATAGATGATGTGTGGCGCCAGAGTCCATAATCCATGCTAAAGTATCTGATCCACTACTAGTAAATGCATGTGTGCTACCTGATGCGCTGGTAGATGCAGAGGCGGATGCAGCAACATCAGACTGGTTCTCAATAGTGGGTGCTGGGCCAGATGGAGGAATAATGCCCCCTTAGACGGGCAACAAGATCATCAAAGCGATGATCCAAAGAGGCAGCAGATGGAAGCTCTATCTGCTCAACGACTCGTGCAGATGCAGATGCAGGGAATCCATGCTTAGAGTAGCATGTGTCTTCAGTATGTCCGGTCTGATGTCAGTAGGTGCGCGTTGGCCGAACACGGCCTCCTCTACCACGAGGGCCATGACCACGGGTATGATGGTAACCTCCACGGCCTCTGTTGCCGCCATTGCTGAAGCCGTCTGATTCGTAGCCATAGACGGAACAGTGATCCGACTCAATCTGTGAAAGGCTTCCTCCATAGGAGGAATAGTAGAATCTGCCAAGATATGGGACCGTGCTGCCTCATACTCAGGATCAAGGGCAGTGAGAAAAACTCCTACCATAGTAGCATTCCGGTAGGTCTTCTGTTGCTCTGGTGTGGCTGTCAGAGGCATGAAGCTATACAGCTTCTCGAACATCCCTCGTAGAGATGTGTACAGTGAGTGTAGAGGACGTCCATTCTATTTGATAGTGAATATGTCATGCTTTGCAGAATCTTTGTTTCATTCTTCGCTTGAGAATATGTGGCAGCCAGAATATCCCACATTGCTTTGGTTGTGGGCTGATGAAGGATATCATTGGAAATCTCGATTGCCAGAGTTCCAGATAGCCATACTTTAGCATATGCATCATCTGCCTCCCATGAGGCATTAACTCCAGTTTTCTCAGAAGGCTCTTTTTCAGTAAGAATGTGCTTCTTACCGGTTGACTTCATCATACTCATGAACAGCATAGCCCACAGTTCGTAGTTCGAACCATCCATCTTTACAATCGGTGCTGGACCTCGGAAGGCGTCTACAGATGGGATATCTGCCTTGCTTTCTGACATACTTATAACCGAAGACTGGAGTAGTAGACTGAGGATATGATAGTCTACACGGACATAGACGGGTTTAGTTGCATGTGTAGACTTCAAGCAACCAAACCCATTCATTTGGAGGTGTGCGCGCTTGGCTTAGGGTTCTGTAGGTCTCTCAGCCCGATGCACGCAGGAGGCGCGAGGGTGCTTAGAAGTACGTGCAAGACTGGTTCACAGCGCGCTGAAGGCGAGTACGCGAGAGACATGCGCGCACAGAGCACAGGTAGGTGCGCGTAAGACACGTACAGATCACGCGCAGAAGACGCGTGAGCGTGCGAGACCGAAGGTGCAAGACACGCATGAGGGCGCGCAGCGCACGGAAGGTGTGCAGGCGAGCGAGCTGGAGATGCGCGAGGGGTACGCGGAATGTGCTCAGGCGAGCACGCTGGAGATGTGCAGGAGGTTGAGGCACAACACGCGGGAGGTTGAGGCACACAGCCGGCGGTGCGCGGAGAGAGAGAGAGAGAGGCTCGACGGTGGTGATAGGGTTAGGGTTTCAAGAACTCCGGTCTAGGACCGTCGCTTTGATACCATGTTGGGAAAATAAGAGAACCTGTTTATTCCATCAGCCTTAGGCTCTCTTATATAGGAGAGTAGCCATGGGTAAATTACATAAAGAGTCTAACGGGAAAAAAATAGCACAGAGGTACATAAGTGAATAATATATGTTTACGTCATTCTTAATGGGGATGTTGTTCTAAATGCTTGTTTCCTTGTTAATTGTACGTTCTCTTCAATTCTGGGAGAAAAGATCCTGTTCTTGTTAATTGTATGTTCTTGGTGGAAAAAAATATGAAAAAAGAGATTAAAAAAAAGAGAGATGAATGTTTGTGAAAAAATACAGTCCAAAAAATGTTGGGACTGAAAAAAAAGGAAGAAAGAATTTCTTCGTTGTTCTCCCAACTTGGTCGTTTTCGGCAAGTTTGGGAGAAAGGGGGAGTGATGGGTAGAGCATTCCATGCTCTACTATTGTTGGGTAGTGGAGTCTTCCCTACCATTGTTTGAAGTGTTGGATAGAGGTTTCTGAGCCCTGTCATTGTTTGAGGTGCTCTATTTGTGGAGTTCTCCAGAGGGAGACTCATTACTTGAGGTGCTTTATTTGAGTGCATATGTTTTGTGGAGTTCTTCAGAGGGAGATTCATTGCTTGAGGTGCTCTATTTGGGTACCTATGTTTTGTGGAGTTCTCCAGAGGGAGACTCATTATTTGAGGTGCTCTATTTGAGTACCTAAGTTTTGTGGAGTTCTCCAGTAGGAGACTCATTGTTGGCTCCATCCTCTAGTGGACGTGAACTCCATTATGTATGGATATTCCCACGACATGTGTTTCATGGTCGTGAACTCCACTATGTATGGACTTTCCCACGACGTTCTTGTTGGTCCTTTGGAGTGATGGAGTAGTCTTCAGTGAAGACACGTTGTGGACCAGAATACTCCATGATGAAGACTCAATTGCTGATCAGATATTTCTTCAGATCATTATTCACATTCAAGTCTCTAGTTCCTCCTCACCAACATGACATGAGAAGCAATGTCCTCGGCAACAACTGACAGTGTGCGTTGATTTGATATTGTCTGTAGTGTCATGTACTTTTATATGTGAGTGAGTGCATTTTTTTGTTTATTCAAGCTTAGCATTGCTTGCTTAGCTTGAGGGGGAGTGTTCAAGAATGGTCATGGTGGGCTAAGTTTAGTACCACATCTTGGAGTGGTTACTTTTGATCACATTGGTGAGGCTATATAAAGAGCCACACACTCATTGTAACCTTTGAAAAAGTTAATGCAAAATCCGCCCATGGGGGCGGTTCTCCCGTGGTTTCATCCCACTCCACACAGAGTAGGGTTCCACGTAAAATCAAAGTGTTCCATTTGTTTTGCTTTGATTCGCTTCCGCATTTTATATTTCAACATCAACAATGGTCCCTTTTGGCATGACAGAAGATATGGCACTGGCTTGCATAGATGAATTGGGGATGGAACATTGTTCTTTGTCAATTCATTATTGGGGCTACCTTTTGAAATGTGGCAAGCTTAAATGTTTTGTTGGCTCCCGATCATTGAAAAGATGGAGAAAATTTTGTATGGTTGGAAAAGTGCTTTATTGTCTAAAGGCGATAGATTGATGCTCGTTAAATCTGTCCTTACGGAATTCTTGTGTTCTTTATATCCTCTCGCCTTTTAGCACTTGGCATCCATAGTCGTCTAGAATTGATCATGAGATTTTTTTGGTGTGGCCCTGGTCAGGATGGTTCTATATACATTTGGCGAATTTGGAAACTGCTACGCATAGAAGATGGTAGCTTTAGTGTAGCCCGCTTCGAGTCCATGAAAAAGGCGTTTGTTCTTAAGTGGATCGTCGGGATCTGGGTAGAAATGAGGATTTATGTTACTGGCTCATCTGCCAAATCTACGGCATTCATGCTCTTGAAATGTTTCCAGCTCAACCATCTCTTTTCTCATCGGCATTCTGGAAGAGGAACAGCTCTTTTTTACCCCCAGCTACTTGTTTTCTTGCCATCAGTACTTGGAGATGGTCAGTCCTTTGCATTCTGAACTGATAGCTGGACGAACGGAGGTCCTTAGGCGACCTGCTTCACGCGCCTTTTTGCTTTGGCTGCTGATCGTGATGCATGGGTGGTTGAATGGTGGGAGAATGGTAACTGGATGTCTTCTTTTGTAGCAGACTACTCTCTTCAGTGCTTGGAAGAATTTCTCATTCATCCTATATTTCACTTTTTTTGGGCCAGATGGAGGAAGGGATCTTTGGACGTGGAAGGGTGAAGATTTCTCTGTAAAACGTGCTTGTAAGGCAGTGGACATTCTTGCAGCTCCATCTATAGATCTCTTGGCTCGTGATTGCAATTTTATTTTAGAATTGAGGGCCCCAAGCTGCCTTGGAATTTTTTATGGCTCCTCCGAAGAGGACATATCATGACACATGATCACTGCATCAGAATTTTTGCGGGAATAATACAGTTTTACCTGCTCTGTCAAGATGAGGCAGAGACGATAGATCATCTTTTCTTCACTTGTGAAATGACAACAAGAGTTTAGCAAGAGTCTGGACTTGCATGACTGAATCTTCAGAACATGCTGGATTTCTAGGATTGTCTTTACATCAGTAAACATTTCCCGAGAGTAGAACTTATATTTCCATTAGTTGTTGTTTGGCTTATATGGATGGCTAAGAATGGAGTGATATTTTCCTCGGATAGTTATTATGTGGAAATTGTAATTTTTCATGCCAAGTCTTTTCTCGAGTCTTGGCCACTATAAGTTCTCTTTATCTTTATGATTTAATATATTTGGGGCAGACATCTTAGCGCGTTTCCCCTTTTTTGATTAAAAAAACTATAATTTGTTTCTTGTTTTTCATGAGACCAATGAGCTTCCGATGAACACTACAAATTCAGACACAATTCTTTTCTTTAGCATATCTTGCATAATTAACAACTAAAAAACATGTCTCAAGGGATGTCCTTTTGCTAAACAGTAAACATGTATCTGGCAAAGACTGTATATACCTTGGAATCATGGCGATTTGATTCATATGTGCATGACATGGTTGCTCCATAAGCTGACTTTACTCGTGACAAAGGAGATGTATGGTCCGGTAATAGTCACATATAGGAGCCTCCCACCACGTCATATGTATCTTCGTCATAGAGCTTCATGATAGGATCTATAGAAGTAATGGCAAGTAGGTAATATGTAATTCCAGTCTAGAAGATGTTCGTTAATTTACTTCCTCTAAGTCATCATTAGTCCTCTTTGATTCTTGGAAAATTCAAGCCCAATAAAGTGTCACATATCTTTTAACACTCCTACTCGGTAGTGGGCCCATGTGGTTGCACCATATAAGGTTCCTCGTGCATGTCTCCAAACAAAAATACATTCTTGACATAAAGTGACAGATTGTACAATCTCTCTCTATTACAACAGAAAGGAGGATCAGTAGAGTGAAGTCATGTGCTATAGGGGAAAGTGTCCTGATAGCCACCCCATATATCTGAGTGAATCCACGTGCCACAAGTCTGACTTTATAGTGATCAACATTGTCGTTTGCTTTATGTTTAACTGTAAAGACCCACTTGAAACCAACCATCAAATCCCCTATCGGGGCAGTGACCAAGTTCCATGTGCCTCATGACTGTACTATAGCCATTTCTTCCTTCATAGCTAGATGCTACTGACTATCATGCATAGCTTCTTGACATGTTTGTCGATTTGTAATAACTGACAATTCTACCGCTAACTTCTTGAAGCCATCTGATAGATGCCCCAGTGAAACATTTCCAAGGAAAGGGCACACAATACATGTACGCCTCCTCTTTTGAAGTGCAATGGGATGGTCCATATCCTCTACTGGATGAACCTCTTGTATGCCAATCTTTTGTGTAGTTGCATTGTCATTATGTAGTCTTTTTTTGTATAGGAACATCAACAGTTCCATCCATGGAAACTAAGTATTCGGAACTTACATGGGGCGTGCTACATGTTGGGGGAAGGTACTTGAATAGGGGGTTGAGTGGTAATGGGTCTGGAATGTACACGTGAGGCAAATCATGTATCAGAGGAGGCATAGTAGGAGCAGGAGGTGGCAGTGGAATGTAAACCTCCTCATCAGACTCCGCCTGACAAAATCAAAGCATCAATACCTTTTTTTGATTCTGGAATAGCCACCAATGAAGCATTTGACAGATCTGGGGCAGAGCTTCTTATAATCAGTAGTCAGGTCATCGACAAAGGCACAACCAAAGACATGAGGTATTAGGGAGAAGATGTCCTTTTCGGAAAACACAATCTCATAAGGAACCTTTTCTTCTGACACAGAAGGTGACGTACGATTGATGAGATATCAAGTAGTGAGAACTGCATCTCTCCAATAGGAGTGAGGAAATCTTTGTATTGGGAGAGTCATGATATCATCTCATAGATGATAGTGTTTGCGTTCAGAAACACTGTTCAGCTTGGAAGTGTAGGCATATTATATATGATGGAGGATCTCAAGAGACTTGAAAAATTGAGATAATTGACCACTACCAAATTCCGAAGCATTGTCACAACGAGCATGCTTAACATTAGCATAAAAAAGATCCTTTATTTGAATTAGACAATTTTGCATAATAGATATGATATTAGACTTATTTTACATCAGAAATGCCCAATAAAGTCTAGAAAAATCACCAACTATATAGAATATTTGCCCATGGTGATCGGGAACACAATCGCAATCCCAAATACCAAAATGCAATGATTCAAGTAAAGAATTACTACTATGACTCTGAACGACTTGGAAAATTGGTAAGATGTTGCTTTCCATGTTGGCATGCCTCATATTCGAAACCATCCTAAAACAAGATTTGAGGGAGCACTCTACACATCTTCTACTAAGGAAGATGACCAAACCGAAATGCCACAGGTATGAAGAGACTGATCCAGTAGAATTGGAAGATCTATAGGCATATGGAGATTGGGTCAATATGTAAAGATCCGCTTGCATATGCGCTCATATTCAATCACTTTGCCCATGAGTATATCGTGAAAAATAAGAGAAGAAGGGTCAAAAGTGGCACGAAAATTCATATCTGTAGTAATTGAATTGGTAGACGCTAAATTCTTAGAGAATTTAGGAGCATGTAGCACATTCTGCAAACTCATGGAAGGCATCAACTGAATCTCACCATGTAATGTAATTGGAAAATGTCCTAATCGGCAATGCCAGTAGATTGGTCGAGGGGAGCAAAACTGTAGAATGTGAACTATTCTGTTGCTGTAGAGATGATGAGATGCTCCGGAGTCCATGGCTCATTTTGAAATATCAACACTGTGACAGTTGGTAAGAGCATGGTATGTACCTGTGTGTTAGCAGGGACAACAATGTCAAATGAGGTCGATGGATCACTTGTAGTATTAACGGAATGGCTCGACAAAGCTAGCGGATACAGATCGTTCATGCTTCTGATAGCATGTATTCTTAGAGTGCCCTACACGGTTCCAATATGTGCACTAAGGGCGAGGGTGACTACTTCCTCTACAGGGGAAACACCATTCTCTAAATTGTGCCAAACCTCTTTTGCTGTGAGAAGCTGTCATAACAATCGATGTCTGCGTAGCTGAAGCAGGAGAGATTGTGATCTTGCTCGGACGAGTGTAAGCCTCCTCTAAAGGAGGGATAGAGGCACATATAAGAAGTTGGCTACAAGTGACATCATACTAACAATCATGAGCTATAAGAACACCTGCCATTGTGGTATTTCTGTAGGCGATCATCTTCTCAGAATTAGTACTCAGGGGCGCTATAAAGCTTCTTGAATTTGGCTTTCAGTCAGGAGTAGAATGCATGGAGACGGCGATCATCCTGCTTCGTGGTGATGATGTCTTGTTGGAGCTGGAGGATCTTAGTCTCATTCTTCACTTGGGAGTTTGTGGTGGCGAGAATGTCCCAAGTAAGTTGATATAGAATATCATTTACTATCTCTATTATAAGAGTAAGAGAACCAACCATGTGCCCATGTGTTGTCTTGCTTCCATGAAGCATTTGCTCCAATTTTTCCAGGTGGCTTGTATTGTGACATGATGTACTTTCCGTTTTTCATAATACTCATGAAATTGCATTGCCCGCTGTTCATATTTGGTCACATCCATCTTGATGTGGGAGAGCGATCTTTAAATGCCCCAGAAATTGGATATGAAGGCATGCCAATCTTGTTTTATGCTATGACGGACAAAGGAGATTGAGAGGACACATCCCCGTGATGGAACGGTCTAATTTTTGTCTACACGGTCATGCAGGGAATTGGTTTTGTGTGCAGACTGAGAAGATAACCTTTTCCATCAATTCTTGCGATGCTTTAGTGTAGGCAGATTGAATTTATAGAGTCAAATCCAAGTCGGACTGTCCAAAATCAGCATGTGAAAGGCCAAAAGATTTGCACCGTTTTGTGCACAGACACGAAAATGCTTGCAGAGGTTCTCTACGCAGCATCACGGTGTTGGATGATGGAAGGAACACCCATGGGTGGCGTTGTGGCGGGGCTGGAACTCGTGCGAAAGCCGAGGAAGGAGGGTCTTGCGCCCGGAGTCAACGTGAAGGTGAGAGTTCGGTGGTGGTGTTTCGGGTATAAAGAAGATACTAGAGGTCTGGTCTAGGACCGCCACTTTGATATTATGCGGAATGAAATGAATGTTTTGTTTATTCTGAGGTCATAGGGCTTCTTTATATGGAGAAGAAACAATAGAGAAAATTACAATAAAAAAGAAATAACAATAACATATTTACTATGACAGTAGCTGAACTTGGTCAAGATTTTGATTTTGGTCGGTGTAATTTGTGTAATCTCTCCCTTCAAGTAGTGACTAATTTGGGTTTTGGATTTATCTAATCTCCCTCTTTAATTAGCATCCTTCCTCAAATTAGGAAGTAAATTAGCTCCTTTGCTATTGTCTATGCTGATTTTTACTTAAGAAGACTAGTGTTTTCCCATGCACGCCTGTAATGTTGAGTTAGAATCAGCATCATAGCTGAATTTGTGGGCATCAGTGACTCATATTTATTTGTTTATTCAGGTTTCCTGGATCTTGCCCTGTGTTCATTATTGGATACTGTGGCCCCTATCACTGAAGCGTCGCTTAGTTCTGTAACAATTCCACTTCTCTCGCGACAAGGCGATGGACTTTTCTCAAACATAATATATGCTTTACTTGGAGTATCAGCGATGTCAAGGGTAATTATCATGATTCCAATACATCTATTCACTTTGCATGAAATCGCCATTTTTTGTTTGTCGGAAATTTTTTGAAGCACAATGTTGAATTATTTAACGCCCAAATCATGGAAATAGCTCTGAGCAGTTCATATTATTTTAGTAAATCGTTCGGAGATGCGTATTTGAGCTCACTGTTTACTATATCCAATTTATGGAAATAGCTCTGTTGAATGGTTTAACACCCAATACATCTATTCTACTGATGCCTTTTTGAACTCACTGTTTATAAATAACAAAAGAATGGGTTGCTTCTAATATATTGATATATTTGCGTCGAGTGGACTCATATTGGAGTCCTCGTACCTGTTGTTGCTTGGTCATAAATATCTCTTACTAGTTGGATATTCAAAACATACTTTAGATTTCATTTCTTGGACAAGTACCAAAAACCTTATGCAAATCAAAAAATTACATGAACTGTCGCTACAACTTTGTTGGAATTGATGTGTCATATGTGGTAGACGGGCGGTTAGATCCCTCCAGGGTTCAATTATAAGTTAGATGGATGTTGTAAGTGAATCTGTCGATACAACATTGTTGGAGTATATGTGTCATATGTGGTAAATGGACAATTAGATCCCTCCAATGTCCAATTACCACATCCGGTGTTTAGTCTCATATCTGCTTGTGGTGGGACTTGGAGGGTCTGTGGAGGGTATATAAGAAGCCTTAAACCTCTTGTGGAGGGTATATAAGAAGCCTTAAACCTCTTGTATCAGATGAGAAAGTGCAATAGACACATCAACATTTTGAGGCATTCTCCCATGATTTTATCCCGCTCCATAGAGAGTATGGTTCCACGTAAAATCCCGGTGTCATTCTCATGCTTATTCTATTATTTCTGATGATGCTTCCGCATTTCATATTTCTAACATGTTATCAGAGTGGGTCGTTCTTGGTTGATTTTGAAGACTTATTCTCGGAGATTATTTATGTTCAAGATCTTCGAGTTTCGGTTTCTAGGATTTTTTTCGAAACCATAATTTCTTTCCGTCATAGATTTTTGGAAGATCAATTCATGCAGATTTATTTTTCGATCATGTTTTAGGATTCTTCTTATGAAACCCTAATTCTGCAAGAAATTCGAGGGTTTTCCGGAACCCTATATATAATGTGTGAAATGAGACAAAGATGTTACAGCTCCAACACGATATTTTCACCATGAAGAAGAATGGACAGCCACTTCATTCCTTGTATACATCCCTAGGGGGATGTTTGAGAAGCTCTATAGTACCATTCCTCTTACAGTCACCCTTGAGCAGAAGATGCTTTTAGGAATGCTACTATGGTGGGGGTCCTGCTTGCATCCCTTAACCCTGAATATAATGATGCATGCTCATAGATACTTGCAGATGCTACCATTCCTCCTTTGGAGGAAGTCTACCCGAGGCTCAGCCGCATTTTTGTCTCATTCAGTGCTTCTACTCCACCACCCTCAGCGATGGTTGCATCCAGAGGAAGAGGTAGTTCATCTTCGTTCCATGGTCTTGGTCCTCGTGGTCGAGGTGGTCGTTTCGTCAGCCGCGCACTTTTTGCCATCGCACCTGCCATGCTGAGGATACATGCTATTCCAAGCATGGGTTTCTAGCATCGACGTGAGTAGCCGATCATGTTGCATCTCGGTCGGCCTCTACTTCAGATCAGAGGTTCAAGGAGCTCGTTGCGAGATTGCGATACATTATGCCTCCCGTACTGCAGATTCTCCAGGAGGTTCTCTGGATGTTGTTGCTTCAACGTTTGCCAGTATTTCTGCCTCTGCTATTACCTTGAGTAGTGCTTGCGCTTTTCCATCATATCATAGTTCCGGTGTTTCTGATTGGTTTATGGACTCTGGTGCAACACACCATCTCTGTCGCGACAGAGATAGACTTACGTCATACAGGGTGATTTCACCAGGACGGTCGGTGGTAATAGCTGATGGGACTCATTCACCCATCATTGGACCGGGGGTGATTACTTTATCACCTTCCATGCATTTACGGAATGTTCTACACGCACCTGATTTCTTGATGAACTTACTGTCTATTAGTCAGATTACAAAGGATTTGCACTGTCGTGCTATATTTGACCCATCTTCTCTTATATTTCAGGACATCCTAACGAGAAGGGTGATTGGTTGTGGTTTTGAGCAGGATGGTCTCTATCGTCTGGTTCGAAATTCCTATGCTGGTGTCTCTTCGTATTCAGTCGGATCAGTCTCTCCGTATACATGGCATCTACGCTTTGGTCACCTCCTGCTCCGGAAGATGTGTCATCTCTTGCCTCAGATTTCTCCGAGTCTCCTTCAAATGTGAAGCCTGTCAGTTGGGAAAGCACCATCGTGCTAGCTTCCCTAGTCGTCAGTGTCGGAGCAGTAGCTCCCCGTTTGATTTTACTTCATGTCGATATTTGGGGTCCAAGTCATGTTCCTGATCACCAGAGACACAGGTTTTATCTTGTAGTCGTTGATGATTTCTCTCGTTTGTCATGGATTTTTCTATTAAAGAACAAATCTGAAGCAGGGGATGTTATTCGAAATCTTATAATTGAAGTGCAAAATATTTTTCCCTCTCATGTGAAATATATTCGTACTAACAATGCTTTGGAATTTTGCACTCGTTATCTCTCACATTTCTTTTCGTCAAGAGGTATTATTCATCATACCACATGTACTTACACATCTCAGCAAAATGGAGTCGTAGAGAGAAAGCATCGTCATCTTCTTTACATTACGTGTATCTTGCTTATCCAGAGCTGTGCTCCTATTTCTTTTTGGGGAGATGCAGTCCTTACAGCATGTTATCTTGTGAATCGTATGCCTTCCTCGGTACTTGGTGAGAAAATTCCTCTTTCTGTTGTGTTTCCCGACAAGGAGTTATTCTCACTTGCCCCTCGTGTTTTTGGTGTTGTGGCTTTTGTTCACCAGTTATCTCCCGGACTTGACAAGCTCTCACCTAGGGTTTTCAAGTGTCTTTGGGGGTTACTCTCGGACTCAGAAGGGATACCGTTGTTATGATCATGTCAACAGGAAATACTTTGTGGGTGTTGTTACATTTTTTGAATCTGTTATGTACTTCTCGCTTGCAGGTGATAGGTTGGCATTGTCCAGTTTTATTGATGAGGTTTATGTTCCTCCTATTCTGAGTCCATCAACGTACGTCCCCGTCCCTGTTGTCATGCCAACATCATCCTTACCTCCACCACCACCCTCGCCGCCAGTACCAAGACCAACTATCTCGCCATTACCTAAATATTATACGCGTCGGTCGGGTCCTGCTCATGCTGCACGCCAATCATTCCATGTGCCTTTGGTATGTTCAGATGGTATTACTGATGATGGGTTGGATTGTGTGCATGTGAAGGGTTCATCATTGCAGGAGGAATGTGAACCGACGAGTACAATTGGTGATGATCTGGATGTCCTTATTGCTATACGAAAAAAGAAACGTTCTTGTGCATCATATCCACTTGCTTCCCAAGTTTCCTTTCACCGTCTTACAGGGGACTTTCAGAGATTTGATGTGGCTTTGTCTTCCATGGAGATACCACGGAATTATCAGGATGCTTTGAAGATTGACTGTTGGCGCTCTGTTATGGAGGAAGAGATGGTTGCCCTACGGTCCTTGGGTACATGGAGTTTGGTTACTGCTCCCTCAGGAACATCTGTGGTTAGCTGCAAATGGGTGTTTATAGTTAAGTGCCACCCAGATGGTAGTCTTGACTGTTACAAGGTAAGGCTAGTGGCGCGAGGCTTCACTCAGACATATAGTGTGGATTATATGGATACTTTCTCTCATGTGGCTCGTCATTTCATTCTTCGTATTCTTCTGTCTGTCGTTGTGGTACGCGACTAGCCCTTGTTTCAACATGATGCTAAGAATGCATTCTTGTATGGCGACCTACAGGAAGAAGTCTACATGCATCAGCCACCAGGGTTTGTTGCTGAGGGGGAGAATCATATGATGTGTAGACTTCATAATGCAATATATGGCCTTAAATAGAGCCCAAGGGCGTGGTTTCATAAGCTTTCCCATCTAATTGAACAACAAGGATTCAAGAGATCAAATGTGCATCACTCGTTGTTCGTACAGAAGACTCCTAGAGGTACGGTTGTCATTATGGTGTATGTTGATGACATTTTGGTTACAGGAGATGATGCTTAGGGGATAAAGATGGCAAAAGTGTTTTTGGGCCGTCGGTTTGTTACAAAGGATCTGGGTACTCTACGATATTTTCTGGGGTTGGAGTTTGCCAGGAATGCCCAGGGTCTTGTAATGTTCTAAAGGAAATATATTACAGATATGCTTGATGAAACAAGTATGGTTGGATGTAGACATGCAAGTACTCCTATGGACCCAAGCATGAAATTATATGATAATGATACCGGAGAAGTTGACAGGAGAAGATATAGAGAAATGGTGGGTAAGCTTCTCTACGTTACTATAACTCGACCCAATATTGCCTTTGCAGTTAGCCAAGTTAGCCAGTTCATGGAACAGCCGAGACAGGTACATATGGATGCCATATATGTGATATTGGGGTATCTAAAGTCGTCTCCAAGCACAGGATTGCTATTCAAAAAGGAAACAAATTTATCTATTTCTATGTGTGTGGATGCGGATTATGCAGGATGCCCGAAGGATCAGAAGTCTACTTCGAGCTTTGCAGTTTTTGTGGACAGCTCGTTTGTTTCTTGGAAAAGCAAGAAACAAACTATTGTGGCTAGATCTAGTGTTGAGTCTGAATATAGGGCCATGGCACAAGCAAGTACGGAGATGATGTGGGTTCGAGTCGTACTAGACGACTTGCATATATATGTACCTCTACCCATGCACTTACAATGTGATAAGTTCATTGCCAATAATCCTGCATTTCATGAAAGGACAAAACATATTGAGGTAGAATGTCACTACATCAGAGACATGATCCAGAAAGGTCTAATTTCTACTTCACATGTGAGTTTAGGGGAGCAGACGGTCGACATTTTCACCAAACTATTGCTCAGAGGACCATTACAGAAGTGTTCTTTCAAGCTGAGCATGATTGATATCTATGCTCCATCTTGAGGGGGAGTGTAGAGATATTTATGCAGTCGCTGTAATGTTTATCACTTTTTATTTTCGTGGTTACTACTTATGTAATTTACCCATAGGTTCTCTCTCTATATATAAGAGAGCCTAGGGTTCTTTGGAATATTAAAATAATCCTTTTCTACCAACATATATCATATGTGTACCTCTTACAAATCATGTAGATGTTCACTGATACTGCTTTTAGGTTTTGTTGAGATATTTTGTCTATTATTATATTGTAATTTTCTTTTTTTGTTATCTCTTTATGTAATTTTTGCTTTGAGCTTTTCTCCTATATAAGAGAGTTCTAGGGCTACGGTAATAGTACCCCCTTTAATTTCAATCTTTTCCACATGTGATCGGAGCGACGGTCTTAGACCGAAGCATGTGCCCTATTATTCCTTCCTCGCCAAAACCCTAGCTTTTTCCGCGCAGCCGTCGCCGCCACAAGGAAGCAGCAACAACAGTTGTCGTTGCCTGTCATTGTCACGAAGGAGCAACAACAATCGTTGTTGTAGCCCACAGTTGCCTCATGCGGCTTCCGTACACCGTTATCGGCACCTGCGGCTGTCGTACATCGTCGCCTCCTATTGTAGCAGCATCCATCGTTGTTGCCCGGCTCCTGTTGATTCCCGTGACGTTGCCTTGGTCCCTAGGGTGGTGTTTAACTCTCTAAACCCATCCTAGGTACCTCAGGAGGTCCCTAGTAGATGGAAGTGGTTGTGGTATGAGTCTACACCCACAATCATCTTCATATATGTCTGTGTAGACATAGTTATTCCATCTTGCAACCCCTGTCTTGAAGATAGTTGTCACCATGTCAGACAACAAAGCAGATGTTCCATCCCTGGATGCCTTTGAAAGTCCAGCACCCATCGTGAAGATGGATGGAACGAACTATGAACTGTGAGCCATGCAGTTCATGAGTCTAATGCAAATGCAATGGTAAGAAGCATATTCTCACACTGGAGGCGCATGTTGACAAGACTGGCGTTAACGCCTCATGGGATGGAGGCTAGCGCAAAAGCTATGTTCTTACAAAGGACCTACCTGCAGAAATTGACAAATACGACACATGGTTTGTTGACAATTGTCAAGTTATCACCTGGATGACAAACAATGCCGATCCAAATATTGTTGTAATCTTCTTTGCAAAGACACTGCTAAGTTCACCCAATATCTCATTTCACATCAATTGATAGCATATCATATTCTAACAAAAGATATGCAAATGCTCTTATGACAATTTTGGTTCCCAAAGATCATACTAGTGCAATGAAGGATTCTGGATGGCGAAAAGCAATGGATGAAGAAATGGATGCTTTGAATTTCCGAAGGACATGGGATCTTGTGCAGTGTCCCCATGGAACAAAACCTGATCCATGCCGATGGGTTTTCACTACAAAGCAATCTCCATATGGCTCCATTGACAGATTAAAGGCAAGACTTGTGGCTAAAGGCTTTACACAAACATATGAATTGACTATTTTGAGACTTTTTCACCTGTTGCACGGATGGGATCTATATGGACCATCATCTCAATGGCAGTAAACAAGGGATGGAATATTTTTCAATTGGATGTCAAGAATGCATTTCTATATGGCGATCTGGAGGAGGAGGTTTACATGATGTAACCTCTAGGATATGAAGTCTAGGGGAAGTATGTGTGTCGACTTCGCAAAGCAATCTATAGCGTGAAGCAAAGCCCGAGGGCATGGTTTGCCAGACTAAGTACAGATATTGGCACTCTGGGTTTTCAGAAAACTACATTTGACTACTCTGTTTTTTGTCTGAAAATGATCGTCTGGTACTATTATACTTGTTATATATATAGATGATATGATTGTTACTAGTGATGATGATAAAGGGGTGCTTGAGACTAAGGCTTTTCTGCAAAAGATTTTTGTCACAAAGGATCTGGGACAACTTCGCTATTTTCTAGGCATAAGTCCTACGTACCAAAAAAAGACTTTATCTGTCACAAAGGAAGTACTGCTTAGATATACTAATTGAGGTAGGATTGCTTGGAAAGAAAACCCTATGGTATTCCTGCAGAACCAAGAAAACACTCTAGCTCTATTGATCCTCCATTTTAGGACACTACACGGCACAGAAGCCTAGTTGGAAAACTGTTGTATCTTATTGTTATTAGATCAGACATATCCTATGTTGTGAGCAGAGCTAGCCAGACATGGAGAAACCATGTTACAACAATTGGGAGGACGTTCTTCTGATCCTTTGATATATGAAGGAATCGCACGGACGTGGCCTATTATATGGGGCAAATGGATACACTAATGTTGTTGCTTATGCTGATGTTGATTATGCAAGCTCGTCTGAGGATCGTCGCTCTACTACAGGCTATGCTATGATGGTGGGAGGAAACCTTGTTAGTTGGAGGAGCAGAAAGTAGATTATAGTCTCTCGATCCAGTGCAGAGGCAGAATACAGTGCAATGGCTCAGGCTACATGTGAAATTACTTGGCTACTAACTTTTCTGCAAGAACTCAACATTCATATCACCACTCATGTTCCTCTATACTGTGATAACAAATATGCTACTTACATTGCCACTAATCATGTATTCCACAAGAGAACCAGACACATCGAGATTGAATGTCATTTCATTCGCGATGTTGTACGAGGAGGAAAGATTGCTACACCACACATCTCGACAGATCTTCAGCTTGCAGACATATTTACAAAGGCCTTGTCAAAGAAACGCCTTTTCGGATTACTTCCAAGTTGGGCATGATCGAAGGATATGGTCCAACTTGAGGGGCAGTGTTAGAGATTACAGTAGATCGTGTTAGAGATTGTGTTTAATATTCCAGAGTAACCCCACCAAGGGTATTTATGTACTTCTCTCTTTTGAGCTCTATGGGTTTAGTCATGTCTAAGGACCCCTAGATCTCTTGAATAATTATATAGTGTTCCCTTAACACCCACATTAAGTGTGGTGGGCTACATGGATTCTTTGCCTCCGTTCAGATCTATCTTGGGTCATTCTTGAGCTTAGATACAAAAAACTAAGATCCCTCGTATAGTCTCATTCCAACACTTCTTGGGTCTTTCTCAACCTCTTTTAGTCAGCTCAACATTCCAAAACTCACACCACCTCACCGGTGCATCAGTTGAAGCCATCTTAAGCTATTTTCTCGCATCTTATCCTTGATCGGAGTTGCACCAACTTTCCTTCTGATGGCATCATTCCGAATCCGATCTTTATGTGTATGTCTACACATCTACCGTAGCATTTTCATTTTTGCTACTGTCATTCTCTGCACATGTCTATGGTTCACAGGCCAACATTCAGATCCATAGAGTATAGCATGTCTCACGGCTGCTTTGTAAAACCTCTTTGATTTTCAAAGGAATTTTCTTATCACAGAGAAGAGTAGAGGACCCTATCCACTTTTGCCAATCTGCATTTATTATATTTGTAGCATCTCCATCAATTTCTTATCATGTTGCAAAATAGATCCCAAATATCTAAAAGAATCTTTGGAATGGACTCAAAGTTGAACCTTGATGCAGACCAATGTTGATGTCAAATTAGTCAGTCTTCCCTGACTGTATGCTTACACAAGTTGAAGTCCCATCATACATATCTTTTATGAGGTTAATGTATATAGGTACTTGTCTCTTCTCCAAAACTCTCCACAATATTTCTCGTGGGACAGAATTATAAGCCTTCTCTAAATCAATAAATCATATGGAGGTTTTTTTCTTTTAGCTCTGTAAATCTCCATTGTTCTCCTCAGCAAGTGGATGACTTCAATAGTTGAGCGACCCGACATGAATCCGAATTGGTTTTCTTTTATTTTGAAATCTTGCGTCAACCTTCTTCCGATCACACGTTACCAAATTTTTATAGTGTGACTCGTCAGCTTGATACCTCTGTAATTTGAATAATTTTGAATGTCTCCTCTGTTCTTATAAAGAGGTACCACGATGCTTCTCCTCCATTCTTCAGGTATTTTCTTGCTTCGCCAAATATCATTGAAAAGCCAAGTCAAACCGTTAACCAGGCTCACCTAAAACTCTCCAAACTTCTATAGGAATGTCATCTACTCCTGCACATTTCCCATGGCTCATAACCTTCAAAGCATCATCTACTTCCTTTGTATCCTTCTATAGTTTGCACGATTCAAGCAACTTTCACTACTAGCTAAATTTTCCAAAGTGATCTCTCTATTTCCTTCCCCAATGAATAAAAAAAATAAAGAAAAAATAAAAAAATACAAATACTTCCTCACAGGTCAGGACGCTTCATGATTCTATTACTTCCATTTCAATCTAGAAAAGTAGTGGAAACAAAATGTGTAAATAGTGCACATGTTGTAATGGTTCCATGTCGATAATTTGCCTAGTCCAAGACTCCCAAGGTTTTCCAATACCTATATTTATCTGTATGGTTCGTTAGCCTGTGTTTGTCTGCCCAAGTGTCTTGGTGTGAATTTCGTGCCATGAAAATAATTTCGGCATCTCTCTGATGCTGCTTCTGGGTTATGATATTTTTGTGTTTTATGATATTTTTGTGTTTTCTGTTTGCTGGGATTTTCAGACGTTTTCTTTTAGGAAATTTTCGTACAGAATTTTGTCTGCTGTCCAATCTGTTTGTTTTCAGAAATTAACCTGTTAGCAGCTTATTAGAAACTTTTTTTGTTATATACCTTCTTTTTCTTTGGAAATTAGTAGCATTTAGTCTATGTTCCGTAGGTTCAAAAGTCAGCGACGATCCTGCAACAACTAGCAGCTATTTGCCGTTTGTCTGAGCAAACTGAGTGGAATGCGGTTCTTTCTTGGGCATATCTACGTGGATGGCTTCACTATACGGTTTGTACCCACCCTCCATGGAAGAAACACACAAACATGAGCACAATAAAGAAACACTGGAATGCACATATCCATCATGCACGCACACGTGTGGCATTAACTTTTTGTCTTTCCAAAAAATCTGAAAGTCCACCTTATTTGCATTGAATACTTCATTGCACATGCAAAATATCCGTATTTTTTAGGTGCCACCTTTTTTTTGAAAGATGCTTGTTTTAACCATTGATTTGATGTGTCTTTTGTAAAAATGTAAACTACAGTGCCTAAAAATATAGAATTTACAAAAAAAACACGTGCTTTGTAAACATAAATGTTGATTTTTTGTATAAAACTAAGGTATATCTGCAGTTAGACATGCTTACACTCGTGATATAATGTAAATGCAACATATAAGCCATTGACCAACTTGTAATTTCCTGTTGAAAATGAGGTTGCATTTCGGAAATTAAAAAAAAGCACTTTGACATGCATTGGGGTGGGGCATGCTTATACTTTTGATATCAATGTACATGCGACATATAAACCATTGACCAACACAAATACCTGGTGAAAATGAAAAGACTATTTGGAAAGGAAGAAAGGTAGCACCTTATTGTACGTGCAGTGAGACATGATTTTAGTAGTGATAATATTAATGTAAATCCAACATATAAACCATTAACCAACATGTAAATTCCTCTGTCTGCGTGACTTTGAAGTAAAACCACATGCTTTCTAGAATCTAGCCTATTCGTAATAACCATGATTCTTGATGATTCAGATGATTACTCTGCCAGAAGAGTATCTAAAGCCAGGTGAAGTTGGATCCTTGTATCCCTTGTGGCTTGATACCCTTTCGGAGGCAGCATTAGACATTCTAGAGAGCAAGAGAGGTGATTCTTCAGGGGAAAATCGTGGGCACATGCAGGGAAAAGGTGGAAGGGCCCTCAAACGCATTATTAGAGATTTTGCTGAGGCGCATCGATGTTCCCCTGGGCCGGCATGTTAGCAATGCAGTTTCCGTGACCAATTAACTTCAGAGATGCAGCTGGCAGTTAAGATGTTTAAGACAACCCATACACTGCCGGATTGGAGTCCTCTACATCTTAACTTGCTCACCAAGAGCTGGATCTATGCTCTGAGGTTCCTGCATGCCACCTCCCAAGTTTAATATTGGGCAGGTGCTGGGTCTCTTTCACCTGGTTTATTATGTATATTCATCCGGATGATTGTTTTTCACAAAATCGTTTCGGCAGCAGCATGGTGAAGGCTTTCTGAAAGCTCTTTGTATAGTATGGCATGCATTGGCAGTCAAATGGAATGGCATTCAAGGACACCTGCACGTCAA
This sequence comes from Ottelia alismoides, assembly GCA_037367405.1. Lineage (NCBI taxonomy): Eukaryota > Viridiplantae > Streptophyta > Magnoliopsida > Alismatales > Hydrocharitaceae > Ottelia > Ottelia alismoides. The sequence continues at coordinate 719,993 of JAZKJV010002784.1, forward strand.
CTTGTTGGTCCTTCACCAAAAATGGGTATCATTGGGGTCTCTGTAATCTATATATTTGAATTAGCCAATATTCTTTTTAGTCCGTATATGGATTGTTTTGACTATGCAAATGCAAGGCAGCTGCAAGGATGTAAATTTACCTTAGTTGCATGTAAATGTTCAGTTTCAGTTGTAGAGAAATTCAATAATAATATGAAGAAGCATGCTCTGTTGCTGTGATTTTTTCTTCACTTTCTTGGTTTGCTGTGATAGATTTAGACAGGGAAATCAACAGATACTGATCATTGCTTCACTTTACAATGTAGGTGCTATCACAAAGTTTCGCCATGTATAAGGTTTCCAAACATGTGGCAGCTATATGCCAGGTAAAAAAGCAAAACCCTAGAGGAACTGCAATAGGTGATCTGCCATTGTATCCTTGTGCTAAACATGTGGCAGCTATATACCAAGTAAAAAAGCAAAACCCTAGATGAAATGCAATAGGTGATCTGCAATTGTATCCTTGTGCTTCAGTTCCTTCGCTAACGTGGGTCACAGACAGTAAAGAGTGAGACAAAGAGCTCGGTAAAGATAAGTAGGTTATGTAAGGCTCAAAGGTCTGTCGCATGCTATCAGGGAAGATAATTTGAAGTGGCAATTTATGGCTAATCAAAGTGATTAATGATACAAGAAAAGATATTTTAAGTCATGTTAAAGATATGATATCTCATCTTATATCATTTAGGTAGCTCATATGATGAGTATAACACCATTTGCTTATGAGTTGAACAGTTTAAGCGACATGTAGCTCTGTCGATATAAACAATACATGGACAATGCAAACGAGGAATCAAAAGCTTCCCACCTCGATGAAGAACAAATTCAATCGAGACGATTATGGAAAAATCATGACGCATATGAAGTCACTATCGGATTATCTTTGGTACTATGGTTACTCAGCTCAGAATCTTGCTACATTAGGACTTAGGGACAAACTAGATAAGATAACTAGATTGAGAATGCTTTGCGTTTAGTTGAATGAGGGCTTTAATTTTGAGGAAGGCTTGAGAAGTTTCGTTGATGATTATATTCCAATCTTATTAGAGTGGACCTCTTAATTATCATGTTTCCTTTACCATGCCATCAAAATCATGAGTCAACATGATAAAGATGTCGTTGCGCGTACACAATTCAAAGACCCATTTGATTGAAATTTATTAATTGAATTAAACTACAATGCGCAAGGAGGCACGCTCATGGATAAATAATGTAATGCTTTAATAATGTTATTACATGATATACGAAGATTTTATTAAAAATTTAACGCGTCAAAATCAATGTATAAGCCCATTTTATTTATAGCAGATTTTTAATGCATAATTTTAAAGAATTTTACCTAATTTTTATACTCCCCCAAGGATTTACATGAACTGAGTGATCTAGCATGAATCCGAAAGTACTTTTTGTTACTTGGAAACTTCTTTCGACCTTCTTTTGGTTACACACGCTCCTATCTTTTTCATAAAATGACTCATCATTTTGATACCTATGTAATTCAAACAATTTTTAATGTCTCTTCCATTGTTTTATAGAGGCGTCACCTTGCTTTTCCTTCATTCTTCGGGCATTTTCTTGCTTCGTCAAGTAATATTGAATAAATTTTTGAGCCAAGTCAAGCCTCGTTCATCCATGAGTCTCCAAATTTCTGTGGAAATGTCAACATGTCTTACACATTTTCCAGGTTTCATAACCTTTAAAACCTCTACTATTTTTTCCTTTGAATTCATCTATGGCTTGCATGATTCAGATAACTTTCGCTACTAGTTAGATCTTCGAAAGTAATCTCTTTGTTATCTTGCTTAATGAAAAGCTTATGGAAGTATTGCTTCCATCTAGTCTCTATATCCTTCTAAGTAACAAGCATGTCATGCATCATCCTTGATGTATCTCACTTGAGTAGCATCTCTGCTTTTTCTTTCTCTTGCTTTGATCAATCTGAACAAATACTTTTTGGCCCTCCTCAGAGTCAAGCTTTTTTTTAGAAAACTTCATATGCCTTTGTCTTAGCTTCACTTATGGCCTTTTTTGCTTCTCTCTTTGCTATTTTTTAGTTTGTGATTGTTTACTCTATCTTGTCCTTATGCATTGCTTTAAAGCAAGCTTTTTTAATTTTAAGCTTCTCTTGCACTTTGTCACTCTACCACCAAGCCTCCTTTTGACATGGAACTCCTTTGGACTCGCTTAGTGTCTCTTTAGCTACCCTTCAGATACAAGATAATACTGCCTCCCACATCTCATTTGCACTACCACTACATTCTCAATATAAGTCTTCTAAAACCTTCTCGTTGAAACTTGCTTGCTTCGATTGAAGATTCCGTCACGTAGTTTTATTGATCTTGGAACCTTCCTTCTCTTTTCCAACCCATTTACTCGCGCGTCCATGACTGCAAGTGATGCTGAGATGTCAAGCTATCTCCTGAGATTACGTTGTAGTTTTTTCAGTACAAGTGATCTCTTCTCCTCATTGCAAAATAATCTATTTGTGTTTTATTTGGGTCAGGTAGAGGAAAGTATTGAATTATCCTTTCATAACATCCCAAGGGTTGAGCCGTATTCGTTATCCCTCTAGAGATTGTAACTCTTTACCTTAATTCTGTTTCAGGCACCCTTTGGTTTACTTTTGTTATTGAGAAATTAAAAATCACCTAATTTGCAAATAGCGAGCTTTCTTTTAATAAAACTAAATCATTCATAACATAAATGCTTGGTGAAAGTACATCAACTTGATTATTACTATCAACAAACTCGATACTAACTTCCCGTTTTATTTGAATTTATTTGATCACAAAAATATAACAAAAGTAGAAGAAATATCAAAATAAAAAAGATATTCTTTTCATCCAAAGTACTTGATAGCATGCTAGATAAGCAGCAATATAAGCTTTTGCAACAGACAAATACATACAATTCTCTTTCTTTGAGAACCACAAGATCATCACAGTATTGAGAAAGTGACAAGTCCCACTAGTACTTATAGTCTTTCCAACTACTGACGTAATATTAGTGATTGGGACGCTAGGAAATGAAGCTTGGATGCAGCTCCAGGTGATGGCCTCAACATCGGTGAGAAGACATGTGTGGATTCCATGCTTCTTAAGCCACAAACAAGGTCTGATGGACCTTGGATCGACGTGTTAGGTTCTTCTCTTCCTCTCGATGATTTAGAACTCCTTCAAGATGCCTTTATTACCGACGACTAAGATTTGAATGTCGATGGTGGAAGCTAGAAAGGTTGAGATCTAGCGACTGATATAGACAGATAGAAGAGTTACAGACAGTTGTATGTATAGAGAGGACGGGCTCGATTAATTCGCAGTGCAAGGGAGACAACTGGGTCAACATGGAGGTCATGCGGGTGAATCGAAGATAGGCAGTCATTGAAGAGTCTAAAAATACCTTAATTAATTTAGATAATTTAGTTGTAGCAGGGAATTCTAGGCACAAATGAAGGCCACACAAAAATCAAGCAATGAAGTGAAAGTGACAATGTATTTGTTTTCTACTTGGGCAAGACCAGGGTCAACACTAGGAGGTAAATATAGGCTTTGGGTTCAGTTCAGACAATTAAGTGATAGAATTTTGGAGATGCATTTTTTTGTATTTTTTTTATGCAATGAAATGCAAATGCAATAATGCAATTAAAGTAAGACAAATCGGTTCTTAAGAAATTAAGCAACCAAACCAATTTAATTTTAATCCAAACTAACACCAAATGAGCTGATCAATAATTTCTTGTGAACCTTATATACTGATAAATGATAAACTCAGTTTTATGGATTTTAAATATTTAATATGCATGCATATAATATAGACCAGGTTCAAGGATTTTTTTCACAATTTTTCTATCCAATGAAATCAAAAAGATATGCAACTTGGTCTGGATATGCAAATGTGCAAAAGATGCTACTTTAATTTCCTTTTTTGATTTTTTAGAGAAACTGTGAATTTTTTATGAATTTGTAAATGTAAATGAAGCAATGTTTCGAATTTTAATTCTAATAAATCCATAAGTCTATATTTTCAGAATGAAAAAAATTCTAAATAAGTCTTAATGAGAGGAATCAAGAACATTGAATTTTAATCGGATCTGTGTTATTGCGCAGAGCTTTATAGGCTTTGACTAAATTTCTCCACCCACATGATACGTAAGTACTTGGTTGATTCCGACGGATTCTCTACTGTAGTGCTATCCGATCGATCGTGATTGAAGGGTGCACACGGCTACTGCAGAAATTCTCTCTAGACTCTGACAGCCCAAGATCCACGTGTCACGTGCATGTCTTCGCACAAGCCTCGGTTCCAGATGATGGTTGTGCATTGGGCCTCTTCTTCAATAGCTGATGGGGGTCCATCTGAAGTCTGCCAAAGCTTTGACATGATGCAGGGACGAAGCCAGAAAATTCATCTTGGGGGATTAAATTATTTAGATATTATTTATCTGTCATTTCAGTTGTTAATATTTGGGGAATAGTTCCTCTAATATAACGTGAGTTATAAAAGAGGTGTTGTAATTATTTTTTTGTTCAATTTTGTTTCTGAAAATCAAACCTTATAGATAGAATCTTCGAATAGTGTTATACATATCCTCCTAATTTCGTTTAAATCCAAGATCATTTGTATTTTTTATCATTGCCTAAAAGTTTGTTTCTCTTTTAAACGAGACTTAAATTTCTTAAATATTGATTGGACTTTTAACCACTAAGATAAAATAAGAAATGACATCATATTTGAGCGAAATTTAGAGGATATATAGAAAATTAATGGAAGTTTAAATCTATAAAGCTGGAATATTGGAAACAGATTCAATCTATAAGGTGAGTTTCCAATAATTTTGTAATTGATAAAAAAATACCTATATAAACTTGTAATCGAACATAAATAATCTCTATAAACATCGTATTGACAAAAAGATCCCTACAAAATTCTTCATATCACTGAAATATACATTTATTAATGTGATATTAAGTAATACCACTAGATTTAATATTTTCAAACAAGTAATACTATACAATACTTTTTTACTTACATGGATGCAAACATATATATATATATATATATATATATATGAGAAGCTTCAAATGAGATGGGGTCTCATTGTGATTATGATGAGCTGCAATATATAGCCGTTGGATTTGGATCGTTGGACATGATTAAAACCGGGTTTGCAATAGAAAACCACCATCAAAACTGCCCTCTCTCCCTTTTTATGGAAATTTTAACCTATTAATCATAATTCTGAGTATTTTGTTGGATTTGGAAGCTGACCGTGAGCTCCTCTTTACGGAAGTTAATTAATACTTTCCATCTTTTATTATTATCACAAGCACCCGTCGATACCTCCTCATGATTACTCAATTAATTTTTTCCATTTATAACTCAATGTTAACTTTTAATTGTAAAGTCGGAACCATCCAATATGAAATATATTTTTTATCCAACGAATTTTGTAATATAGTATCCTTTTTTTCAAAACTTCTGTAAATATTTGTATAAATCAAATCAAATTTAAGAAAAAAATTAACTAAATTTAAATTTTACATAATTATTTAATTTCAAATTTTTTAATGTTAGTATTATTTTCAAACATCAGAGTATACATTGTTGAGACCATGTGTTTATATCAAATTTGCTTAAAATTTAAATTTCAGTAATATAAGCTATTTCGAATACCAATCAAGTGTTTGTATAATTAAGCCTTCAAATTTCAAATTTGTTCCAATCTATTCAAATTTAGACGTAAAAATTAATTGTGAAAACTGTTAATTAATTTTTGTTGATTTTTTTTAAAAATATATTTATTTTTTGTAAACCATAACATATTTACAGTGATCAATAATTGAAATTGTTCGTAATGAAACCTCATTAACATTTGGATACCGTTTCATTTCCTCCTAAACTATTTAAGTAATCACAATGACATAAATATAATACATTTGTTGCTAATAAAACCAACAAAATAAGAACAAATTTTTGTAAATTCATTAGCTCTATTTCAAAAAAGTAACTTACAATAGCAATTCGTTGAAACCTTATTCAATAAAGTATCCTTAAAAAGTAACCTTTTTTGAACTATTTGGTATATATTATATAAAATAGCCGACCATAAATCTCTTTTTAATAAATTAGTTATGCCTAATTTGTAGATCTGTGTTTTCCTCTACTCTCCCCTGAGAATCGCAGGTTCGTATCCTCTAAATATAGAAATAGTTTTTCATCAAAACCATTCCATATATGATAGTGGTTTTGATCTCATCCATTCGTTCTTAATCCAACCGTAATTATGGTTGGCTCACTATAATCTCTATGAGACCCCACCTCATTTGTAAGGGTCCATATATATATATATATATATATATATATATATATAGAGAGAGAGAGAGAGAGAGAGAGAGAGAACTGATCATGTGCGCCCGTCCGACCGTGTGCTCTATGCGCCTCCCTCGCAATATGCATGTGAATATCTATATTTAATTGCTGCATACGTACCATAATATACTTGGGCGTCAGTCTCCCTCTTCAATCTCCTCCCCACGATTCATCTCACTTTGAAAGGTAATATTTAATTGATGCAAAAGAGAGGCTAATTATTAGATAGGACGTACACAACAATTAAATATATGTAATTCACGTGCACTGCGATTCCATCTCACTGATGTAAAAGAGATGCTCATTATGAGATAGGACAAATAAGCAATTAAATATAGGTATTCACGTTCATATTGCTAGGGAGGCGCACAGCGCACGGCTGGATGGGCGCATATGATCATTTCCCTATATATGTATGTATGTATATATATATATATATAATATATATATAGGGAAAAATGTGTATGCCCCCTAGGGGGAGCTAACTTGGCTCCCCCCGCCCCATTTTCACCATTTTTTTATTTTTTTTGAAAATTTCTTCCATGAATATTCATCACTATATCCCTATATTATGCTATTAAAATTTCGTGCGAAACAGAGACTCCTACGGCCTCCATCCAAACAGTCATTTTTTAACGGTAGATGATTTTTTAAATCGACCCCTTTTGGATGAAGGTCATAGGAGTCTCCATTTCGCATGAAATTTTAATAGCATAATATAGGGATTTAATAATTAATTTACACGGTTTTAGATTTCAAAAAAAAATAAAAAAATTATGTCAAAAAAGGGCGGGGGGAGCTAAGTTAGCTCCCCCTTGGGGGCATACACATTTTTCCCATATATATATATATATATGGGAAAAAAGAGTATGCTCCTTTGGTGTTGCTAACTTACATGCTCCCACCCTTTTTTCCCTGTATTTTTTTATTTTTCTGAAATGAAAACTATTGGAATTTAGATCATAATATGTCACCATGATGTCATTCAAAATTTGACTTAATTCGAGACTTCTATCCGCTCCATCAAGACTGTCGAATTTTAACGGTCTCAGAATTGCTGAAAATGACCCCCTTCAGATAAAGGCAATAGGAGTTTTAGTTTCTGACGAATTTTGAACGACATGTTAAAGGGATATAATGATGAATATACATATTTTTATTTTCCAAAAAAATAACAAAATGGGGGAGAAATGAGTGTGGGAGTAGCAATTGGCTACACCCGGGGTGTAGCCTCATTTAACCATATATATATATATATATATATATATATATATATATATATATATATATATATATATATGGGTAAAATGTGTATGCCCCCTAGGGGGAGCTAACTTAGCTCCCCCCACCCTTTTTTTCACAAATTTTTTTTATTTTTTTTGAAATCTAAAACCGTGTAAATTCATTATTAAATCTCTATATTATGTCATTCAAATTTCATGCGAAACAGAGACTCCTACGACCTCCATCCAAACGGGGTCGATTTAAAAAATCCTGTTACCGTTAAAAAAATGACTGTCTGGATGGAGGTCGTAGGAGTCTCTGTTTCACACGAAATTTTTATGACATAATATAGGGATATAGTGATGAATATTCACGGAAAAAAATTTCAAAAAAAAATAAAAAATTGAAGAAAATAAGGCGGGGGGAGCTAAGTTAGCTCCCCCTAGGGGGCAGCCCCATTTTCCTCTATATATATATATATATATATATATATATATATATATATATGAGGTAAATGGGGCTGCCCCCAGGGAGTAGCCAACTTGGCTACTCCCACCCCTATTTTTACCTCATTTTTTTTTTGTTTTTTTAGAAAATAAAAATTTGTATATTCATCATTATATCCCTCTCACATTCTATTAAAATTTTGTCAGAAAGAGAGACTCCTACGGCCTCCATCCAAACATGGTCGATTTAAAAAATCCTGCGAACATTAAAAAAATGACGTCTAGATGGAGGGCTTAGGAGTCTCTGTTTCTGAAGAAATTTTAATAGAATGTGAGAGGGATATAATGATGAATATACAAATTTTTATTTTCCAAAAAAATAAAAAAATGAGTGAAAATAGGGGTGGGAGTAGCCAAGTTGGCTACTCCCTGGGGGTAGCCCCATTTTACCCTATATATATATATATATATATATATATATATATATGGAAAAATGGGGCTGCCCCCTGGGGGCAGCCAACATGGCTGCCCCGCCCCGTTTTTCGGCGTTTTTTTATTTTTTTTGAAAAAATAAAACCATGTATATTCATCCATATATCCCTCCTACATGCCATTCGAATTCGTCAGAAACAGAGACTCCTACGGCCTCCATCTCGATGGTATCGATTTAAAAAATCCTGTTACCGTTAAAAAATTACTGTCCGGATGGAGGCCCTAGGAGTCTCTGTTTCTGACGAAATTCGAATGGTATATAGGAGGGATATAGGGATGAATGTAAATGGTGTTATTTTTCAAAAAAAATAAAAAATTTTGCCCAAATAAGGCGGGGGCAGCCATGTTGGCTGCCCCTTGGGGGCAACCACATATGACCATAATATATATATAGGAGGGATATAGGGATTTTTTAACGGTCGCAGGATTTTTTAAATCGACTCTGTCTGGATGGAGGCCATAGAGTCTCTGTTTCTGACGAAACTCGAATGTCATATAGGAGGATATAGGGATGAATATACATGACGATATTTTTCAAAAAAAAATAAAAAAATTTGTCACAAAATGGGCGGGGCAGCCATGTTGGCTACCCCCAGGGGGCAGCCCCATCAACCCCTATATAATATATATATATATATATATATATATATATGAGGTAAATTGGGCTGCCCCCAGGGAGTAGCCAACTTGGCTAATCCCACCCCTATTGTTTGCTCATTTTTTTATTTTTTTGGAAAATAAAAATTTGTATATTCATCATTATATCCCTCTCACATTCTATTAAAATTTCGTCAGAAACAGATACTCCTACGACCTCCATCCAAACATGGTCGATTTAAAAAATCATGCGACCGTTAAAAAAATGACGTCTGGATGGAGGGCTTAGGAGTCTCTGTTTCTGACGAAATTTTAATAGAATGTTAGAGAGATATAGTGATGAATATATAAATTTTTATTTTCCAAAGAAATAAAAAAATGAGGGAAAATATGGGTGGGAGTAGCCAAGTTGGCTACTCCCTGGGGGCAGCCAAATTTTACCATATATATATATATATATATATATATATATATATGGGAAAAGTGGAGCTGCCCCCTAGGGGTAGCCAACATGGCTGCCCCCACCCTATTTTTTGGTAATTTTTTTATTTTGTTAGAAAAATAAAACCATGTATATTCATCCCTATATCCCTCCTATATGCCATTCGAATTTCGTCAGAAAGAGAGACTCCTACGACCTCCATCCATACGTTATTTTTGTAACGGTCGCAGGATTTTTTAAATCGACTCTGTCTGGATGGAGGCCGTAGGAGTCTCTGTTTCTGACGAAATTCGAATGACATATAGGAGGGATATAGGGATGAATATACATGACGAAATTTTCAAAAAAATAAAAAAATTTGCCCAAAAATGAAGCGGGGCAGCCATGTTGGCTGCCCCCAAGGGGCAGCCCCATCAACCCTATATATATATATATATATATATATATATATATATATATATATATATATATATAGAAAAAATGGGGCTGCCCCCTGGGGGCAGCCAACGTGGCTGCCCCCGCCCCATTTTTCGGCTTTTTTTTTATTTTTTTTGAAAAATAAAATCATGTATATTCATCCATATATCCCTCCTACATGCCATTCGAATTTCGTCAGAAACAGAGACTCCTACGGCCTCCATCTCGATGGTATCGATTTAAAAAAATCTTACCGTTAAAAAATTACTGTCCGGATGTAGGCCGTAGGAGTCTCTGTTTCTGACGAAATTCGAATGGTATATAGGAGGGATATAGGGATGAATGTAATGCTGTTATTTTTCAAAAAAAATAAAAAAATTTGCCCAAATAAGGTGGGGGCAGCCATGTTGGCTGCCCCTAGGGGGCAGCCACATATGACCCTATATATATATATATATATATATATATATATATATATATCTAGACTCTAGAGAGCACAGCGCACATTTGAGACTAAATGAGCCCCTCTTTAGAATCGTTAGATCCTAATCGTATGGTTTAAAATTAAAAAATAGCGAATGCGAAATTAGCAAAATAATAATAGCGCGCGCGAAATCCTCGGAGGGTAGTTTCCTTCCTTAACGAGTAATTAACGTTTGTTTAATACCAAAAAAAGACAATCGAGGTTTCTTTCATGCCGATTCATGGATGACCATCAGAGAAACCCTACTTCTTCTTTGACGACGATCTTTGCTGAAGTTCATCGACGATATACGTAAGTTTTATTGTATTTTAACTTTAGATCATTTAGTTTTATTCTACTACAAACGAAAATATAAACATATGCAACATTTTAATCGTTTAATCTGTTAATAGTATCATTTTGGTCCCTTAGAATAGAACAAAGATGTTGCTAATCGCTCCTAAAGAGGTATTTTCGATATCAGAATTATCGCTCATACGTCTTAATAGTCATGCTCTAGCACCTTAGTTCATATGCTCGAATAGTTTTTCATCGTGTTACTAGTCATTCTCTCTAATATTAATAATTTTAATTCTTACCTTAACATGTCAGTAATGTTACCAATCATCTTTTTACAAGTTACTATCTTTCAATACTTTCTTACTAATTATTTAATTCATATTAATGGTCGATTACACATTCTTACTTCTACAACATAAAATCTTACTAAAGGATTCTTTTGTTCTTACAAAAATCACTTATGGTTCGTAATGCACATGTCATTTCATCTTTTTGAGAATACCAATCTTTTATATATATATATATATATATATGAGTTACTTATCATCCACTACAATATTACGAATCGGAGCTATAAGTTTTACTTGTTGCCAATAGTGTTACTTGTACATGATAAATGGTTGCTGATTTAGGTCAACAAACTTACCAATGCTTGTGTCTATACTTACTAATGTATGTGATAAAATTACCAACGCTTGTGTTACCAATGCTTGTGTTACTAATAAGTTTTACTTGTTGCCAACAGTGTTACTTGTACATATTAAAGGGTTACTGATTTATGTGAACAAAGTTACCAATGCTTGTGACTATACTTACTAATGTATGTGATAAAGATACCAATGCTTGAGTCTATACTTACTAATGTATGAGATAAAATTACCAATGCTTGTGTCGATTAATCAATCCTACTTCTGCAAAGTTTAATGTTAGTAAATGATTCATTCGATATTACCAGCATTATTAATAATTATTAATGGACATACTCTCAATACTTCATTTGCATATTACCAAACGCGATAATATTAGTTACTGATAACCACTGCAATATTACATGTCGTAGATATTACTTTTACCAACGCTTATGTTAAAAGTTACTGATGAGTGTGAGATTATTACTTCTTTTCTATTGGAGCCATTACAAATACAATTTCAAGTGCACGATGTTACCAAAGCAATTGTGTGTTTCTTCTAGGTTATTCTTATTCTTCAACTTCACTCTGGGAATACTCGTTCGTTTGGAGGTGGCGGAAACACTTCTTCTTTCGTTCTGATTAAAGGTCTACAAGGTTGAAAAGCGAGCGGAAGTTTAAGGAAGGAACCTAGAATCGGTATGAAATCAACTATCAAGTACTCGTTTGCAAACTATATTATGATTCGTTGTTCAATCCGTGCATGTGCACATAGAACGATATATGCGTTTCGCTAGGGTTAGCAAATTTGAATTTCAATTATTTTTACACTATTTAGGGCATCTGCATTGAATATTTACGACATGAATGATACAACTTTCAGTATTACAACTTCTTACCTGTTCATCAAATCCATTTATTCCAGTTCAGTTATCCTATCTAAGAAAAATATATTACTTATGTTATATGAATAAATTACTAAAAAATAACAAGTTGTTACTGATTGTAGCCTGGAAGTTACTATCGAATTTGTATTGTCATTTTACAACAGATATTGAGGCAAAGATTACTAATCCAAGATTTGTTAATTGTTATATCAATAGATCTCTTCCAATGGACGAATCAAAAGGTTATCAAGTTTCATGCAAGAGGAGAAAGCATGACATTTGACAGCTCCAGCAATAGAAAACCCACTTGGTACAAAATTTATAGAATTATACAATTTTTACTCTTTAAAATGTGAAATAACTACATCTTTTGATATAGGCCCTAGCAATGAGGTTGACAAAGATACTGAACAATCCAATGGTAAGTTGTGCTATTAAGTTCTGTTATATCTTGATTATTTGATAATGTCTTGATTATTTGATAATGTACAATATATCATGAATTATAGTTTTGTATAGTGCATTTACTCAAAAAAATCAATCAAATGTGAAGGATATTGCAAAGATAGAGATAAAAAATTCCAAATCTTGCACAGAAACTATTCCAGGTAATTGAATATTGAATTGATAATTTATCAATTGTAAATTAGTCAATAAAAAATAACTGAATTTTATCTAAACTTCTTGCAGCACGATATTGTGTGCAGCACCGTTGTTACATTAAACAATTCGTGACCTATCTCTGAACTAATAAATTGACTGGAAGGATGATGACCGAAAATTTGCCTCAATCAGTCCGGGATGAAATAATCATTCAAAGGGTCGTTGCGACCCGGATCGAGAGATAAATCAGGTCGATCAAGAAAATGTAAAACAGACCACCAAAATCAAATAAAATTGAATAAACACAATAGTGGTCCTGGCTATTAGATTAGCCTGGTATAGCGACCAGGGTCGGACTCAGGGAGCACGTGATGGCCTTGCGGCCTACGAAGTAGTCAAAAGAATAGATAAAATGAAATACAGGTGTTTTTGGTGGGATTTTCATTTTTTATATATTTTTTTGGATTTTTGGTTAATAAGGAAAATAAGGAAAACAATGAAGTAGGTCAATTCAAGCAATTATTTAATACATCAAGAATCACTCAAAAATTCAAATAAAAATGTTTTTGTGTATTTTATGTTTTTTACTGTTTTTAGTGAATTTTTGGTATTTTTCTAATTTTTATTTAATTTTCTAAAAATCAAACAATGCAAGAAAACATCAACAATGTCCAGCCAAGCTCGGGGGACTTATATAAAATATCTAAAAGTCCCTAAAAAGCTGGAGGTAATTTTCCTGTATAGTAAAAACTACAAAGAAAATTTTGCCACTAGAATTATTATTTTTGGGATTTTTAAAATAATTATCAGAATTTTTATGAGATTTTTAGTGTTTTGTAAATTTTATGAGTTTTATGTAATGAAAAATGACCAAAATTGGTGAGAAATCAAGCAAGATAAATTAAACAGTAGCTAATTGTTTTATAATTTTTAGAGGTATTTTAATATTTTTTGTGAATTTTTAAATCAGACAGTAAAGAAAATACGTGTTTTTGAATTTTAAAAATAATAAATGAAATCAAAAATGTCCCCAAAAATAACAGAAAATTTTACAACATGGTAGGAGCCACGTGTCCAATTTTAATTGGATTTGGAGTTATTTTGATATTTTATTAAAAATCTAAACCTAGGTACAGTGCACAAGGACCTGTACGCAAATAATGAAAGTTCTGGGGGGTTCGGTGCAAAAATCCCAAGTAGTCACGTGCGAGGCGCGTGTCTGGGGCACTCAGGGACCCTATTTGCAAAGAAATAAAGTTTCTGGGCTTAATAATAACTAGTATTAAAAGCCCAGGAACTTTAGTGTAATTTTCCCACTAATATAACGCACGCGCGTAAAAATCACTTACAGGGGCATATCTGCAATTTTCTAAAACATTTCATTCATTCCATGACATTCCAGAACTACAGAGCTAAACATGCAAATTA